>JAODKM010000001.1:14165422-14178056 GCA_026780845.1 Petrocephalus sullivani | reverse complement strand
TCGTTGTCTTGTTCTGGCTAATAAACGCCCTTGTGAAGGGCTTAACCCCGCAGCCTGCCATTATGGGTCGTTCCTCCAATTTTACTTCTCAGTTTTTGCGGGGGGAAAAAAGAGAGAAATTAGGATCACATCAAATCAATCAAAATATGGTATTTTCAAAACGATATGTCAATCTTCAATACTTGGTTGGGAATCCCTTTGCCTTAATCACTGCCTCGATGCGCCGTGGCACTGAGGCAATTGGCCTGTGGCATTGCCTGGGAGTTATGGAAGCCCAGATTTCCTTGATGCTTGCTGTCAGCTCTTTGTTTTTGTGTCTGGTGGACCTCATTTTCCTCTTGACAATACCCCATAGATTCACAGTGCGGTTTAGGTCCGGCGAGTTGGCTGGCCAGTTAAGCACTGTGATGGCATGGGCATCAAACCACGTTTTGGTGCTTCTTGCGGTATGGAAGATGAAATCTGCATCTCCATACAGATCCTCAGCAGAAGGAATCATGAAGTCCTCTAAAACATTCTGGTAGACTGTTGCGGTGACCTTGGATTAAAGAAAGCAGAGTTTACCAACACCTGCACCGGACATTGCACCCCAAATCATGACTGACTGACTGTGCATATTTCACACTGGACCTCAAGCAGCTTGGGTTCTGTTCGTCACCCGTCTTCCTCCAAACCCTTGGACCCTTATTCCCGAATGAAAGGCACACTTTACTTTCATCAGAAAAGAGTACCTTGGACCACTGGCCAACAGTCCTGTCCTCCTTTTCCTTGGTCCAGTTGAGACGCTTCCGATGTTGGCTCAGGCTCAGAAGTGGTTTGACACGAGGAACCCGACAGTTGTAGCCCGTCTCTCGGATGCGTCTGAATGTGGTGGTTTTTGAAGCTGTGACTCCTGCCTCATTCCACTCTTTCTGGATCTCTGCCAGATTCTTGAATCTTCTCTGTTTGATAATCCGCTGAAGCCCACGGTCTTCAGCGTGGAATTTGTGTCTTCTGTTGGTGCATCTTCTCCTGCCACATTTTGCCCTTCCACTAGACTTTCCATTCATATGCTTGGACACAGCACTCTGTGAACAGCCAGCCTCCTCCGTAGCTATGAACTTTTGTGGCTTACCCATCCTATGGATGGTATCAATGATGCTCTTCTGGCCAGTTGTCAAGTCTGCAGTCTTCCTCATATCGAACCTAACTGAGACAATTGAACCAAAGTGAAGCAATTTAATGACACCTGGGAATACCTGTGCAGGTGCTTTTAAGTTTAGTAGAATGGTTGTGTGTAACACTCAGTTTAAAACATTCATGCCCTGTAAAATTTGGGCTGATGTCTTCACAGTATTCAAATTTTTTTAATTCCTGTTTTCGTGGGTTTTATGAGCTGGAAGCCCAAATTATGTACAAATAAACAACTTAAGTACTTGAAATCGTGTGGGCTCTGAATCTATAATCTATGAAAGTTTTAAAGTTTTGAATGGAATTATGGAAATAAACTTTTCCATGATATTCTAATTTTTTGGAAAGGGTCTGTATTTTCTGTCCCCTCAGTAAACATGTTACATTTGTACTGGGTGGGATGGTGCATAAAACCATTAAATAGGCATGAGAGGATAATTTTAAATTACTCATTCTGTATTGTAGTAAAGCTTTAAGAAAGATCTGAAAAGGAACAAACAAGCTGGCTTGTATCTCATCACGCACACATGGTAATGAGCTACAGCTTCTCACACACTTGTCTGCAGACACAAGCTTGTAATTTCAATCAGGGTTTCCTTTGCCCTTAAGCAAGAAGGTCGCTATCACAATGACTGACATGATGAAAGCCAGAACACCCACAAGCTTCCCCAGTGCCAGGACACGCGTTATATTGGTTATTGTTAAGCTGCCAGGTGTCATGGGCTTAAAACCCAGGGCACTGTGCTAGCTGGAATGCCTTTGTATGCAGTGAACGTAGGATCCAGGTGCGTGCCATCTGCAGTACATTCCTGTTGGTTTATCTGGCAGATGCTTTTGTCCAAAGCGATGTGCAGGTGAGGTGGATAATACACTATCTAGCCATCCATCCATCCATCCATCTTCTACCGCTTTTCCAGGTCGGGTCGTGGGGGCAGCAGTCTAAGCAGGGAAGCCCAGACTTCCCTCTCCCAGGCCACTTCGCCCAGCTCTTCCGGGGGAATCCCGAGGCGTTCCCTGGCCAGCCGAGAGGCAGCCTCTCCAGCGTGTCCTGGGTCTTCCCCAAGGCCTCCTCCCAGTGGGACATGCCTGGAACACCTCACCAGAGAGGCATCCTGACCAGATTCCCAAGCTACCTCATCTGGCTCCTCTTGATGTGGAGGAGTCCCCACTGAATGACAGAGCTTCTCACCCCATCTCTAAAGGAGAGCCTAGGCACCCTGCAGAGGAAACGCATTTCGGCTGCTTGTATTTGCGATCTTGTTCTTTCGGTCGCTACCTACAGTTCATGACCATAGTGTAGGAACGTAGGTGGACTGGTAAATCGAGAGCTTTGACTTTTGGCTCAGCTTCTCCTTCACCATGACAGACCGATGCAGTGCTCGCATCACTGCTGATGCCGCACCGACCCGCCTGTTGATCTCCCGCTCCCGGTTTGGATTTGGAGGTGCTGATTCTCATCCCAGCAGCTTCACACTCGACTGTGAACTGCTCCAGTGAGGGCTGAAGGTCACGGTCCGATGAAGCCAACAGAACCACATCTGCAAAAAGCAGAGACCTAATCCTGAGGTCGCCAAACCGGACACCCTCAACACCCTGGCTGTGCCTAGAAATTCTATCCATAAAAGTTATGAACAGATTTGGTGACATAGGGCAGCCCTGGCGGAGTCCAACCCTCACCGGAAACGAGTCCGACTTGCTGCCGACAATGCGAACCAAGCTCTGACACCGGTCATACAGGGACCGAACAGCACTTATAAGGAGGCCCGGCCCCCCATACTCCCGGAGCACTCCCTGAGGGACACTGGCGAAGTCCACAAAGCACATGTAGACTGGTTGGGCATACTCCCATTTAGAGATACGGGAGTCCACTCCCAAGTCCCCAGGTTGTGCTTCCTCATTGGCAGGCGTGTCGGGATTGAGGAGGTCTTCAAAGTATTCTTTCCACCGACCCACAACGTCCCTAGTTGAGGTCAGCAGCACCCCATCCCCACCATAAAGTGTTGATGCTGCACCGCTTTCCCGCCCTAAGCTACTGGATGGCGGACCAGAGTATTTTGCCTCAGTGACCGCTGAAGCCGCATTCTGCTTGGCCCGGCGGTACCCATCAGCTGCCTCGGGAGTCCCACAAGGCAAAAAGGCCCGATAGGACTCCTCCTTCAGCTTGACAGCATCCTTCACCACCGGTGTTCACCAGCGGGTTTGGGAATTACTGCCGTGACAGGCACTGACCACCCTTATGGCCACAGCTCCGGTCAGCCGCCTCCACAATGGAGGCATGGAACATGGCCCATACAGACTCCATGTCCCTCGCCTCCCCCGGGACTTGGGCGAAGTTCTGCCGGAGGTAGGAGTTGAAGCTCCTTCTGACGAGGGATTCCACCAGACGCTCCCAGCAGACCCTCACTATATGCTTGGGCCTGCCAGGCCTGACCGGCTTCCTCCCCCACCAGCAGAGCCAACCCACCACCGGGTGGTGTTCAGTTGACAGCTCAGCCCCTCTCCTGACCTGAGTGTCCAATACATGTGGCCAAAAATTGATCATTGAACTGCGACCTAGCGTGTACATATGGACACCCTTATGTTTGAACATGGTGTTCATTATGGACGATCTGTGATGAGCACGGAAGTCCAATAACAAAACACCACTGGGGTTCAGATCAGGGGGAGGTGTTCCTCCCGCTAACGCCACTCCAAGTCTCGTCTAAGTCATTGCCCACGTGAGCATTGAAGTCCCCCAGCAGAACAAGAGAGTCCCCGGGAGGAGTGCTCTCCAACACCCCTTCCAAGGACTCCAAAAATGGTGGGTATTCTGAACTGCCGTTTGGCGCATAAGTGCAAACGACAGTCAGGACCTGTCCCCCCCGCTCGAAGGTGAAGGAAGGCTACCCTCTCGTCCACTGGGGTAAACCCCAATGTATAGGCGCCCAGCCAGGGGGCAATAAGTATGCCCACTCCTGCTCGGTGCCTCTCCCCGTGAGCAACTCCAGAGTGGAAGAGGGTCCAACCCCCCTCAAGGTTCCAGACCCCAAGCCATGCGTCGAGGTGAGCCCAACTATCTAGTCGGAACCTCATAACCTCACGCACCAGTCCAGGATCTTTCCTCGCCAGAGAGGTGACGTTCCATGTCCCTAGAAGTAGCTTGGACTGCCAAGGTCCCCACTTTCGACCACCGCCCAGCTCACACTGCACAGGACCCCCTTGGCCCCTCCTACAGGTGTTGAGCCCATTGGAGGGGGGAAGTTGTTGTTGCTGTTGTTGTTGTTGCACAGTCAACTGTTAGTGGTTTTATATTTAGTAGTGAGGACATTTCACAAATGGACTTATTGCATACTGTAGGTGGCATCCTATCACGGTATCACACTTGAATTCACTGAGCCCCTGAGAGCGACCCATTCTTTCACAAATATTTGTAGAAGCAGTCTGCAGAGTGTGGCTTTATGTTTTGGAGTTGCATTATTTACATGAATTATACTGGGATCGAACTTCCAGCAGCGGTAGTATTGCATGTGACTGGTACTCCCACTGAACATGCGTTAAAATTCATCCTGACAGGCTGCAGAGGCATGTGGGACATCGTTGCCTGTTGGCCCTCAGCCAGGGTTGGAGAAGTGGTCACCATTTCCTGTCCCAAGTACTTCTTCAGTTACATCAGCGACCATCACAAAGGTAAATATGCCTTTAATACTAAAACAAATGCTAAAAATGTAACTGTGATTCAATACTAGCCATAACTAAAACAATTAATACTTGCCCTAAGCAAACATGATCATTAAATATTGGTATATCTATAAATAACTGTTTATAAATACCTAATTGTATAAATTCTTTGTGAAATTTAGCATTGGGTAATATACATGCACTGTATATTTAAGGTCTGAGACCAAAGAGGAATTTGAAGAAAATGTCACAGATTTAATTGATTATATATTTCTTATTTTTTGCATGCATTGATAACTCTGATCTTATTAATGTGCTCTTAATGAAAATATTACTTTTATTGCATGTTGCCTATTAATTGTGCTTTAATTGCCTTGCTAAAAGTAATTTGCGTTTAGCGTGAAGAATGTGTTGTAGGGCACTCTTAAGTGCTGTACTTGTGGGTGACTGCCTTGCAAAGTGTTTTATTTAGCATTACTGAGCATCAGTATGAGGTGAATGGCATTTTTTTCCTGCAATTTTTTTCAGGAGAATGAGTGCTTCATCCAATGCAAAAAAAAATTGCCTTTGTTAATGTGCTTTTAAAATTAACTAAATCCTTTTAAAGTACTGTAGTGGGCCAATTAATTCTCAGTGATATTGTCTATGTTGAGTTTTTCATTTTTATTTTTTTTCCCAGCTGAACATTTATCATCCTTAAAACATTCTTTGGCAACCTTGTGTCTTAAATGTAATTTGCTCACATTTAGCTTAGGTGAATGTAATCAAAAAAAGTGACTGAATTTAAAATAATAAAAAAAAATTTATCTGCTAGGGAAGCAGTGAATATCTGTGCTTGCAATTATTTCTTTAATGCTAATATCGCTGGTGGTTGTGGTTGAGGTGGTGATGATAGTAGTGATGGCTAGGCTTGATGCAAATTTCTAGTTCAATTTATAAATACGATAAAATAGTATGTTTGACTTCAGCAGCTGACTGAAATATTCCACAACGCAGGTTGTCTACCTCTCCATGCTTGGAATGTCATGGTCATGCCGGGTGCGGAGTGGGGAAGTAGGATCGGGGGTCCAAGGAGTTGGGAACATACAGGGTTTATTAATGACGATAATCACAGGAAGCACACAAAGCAGGGAGCAGCACGAAAAAACTTACGACATCACTGACTGGACTGGCGAAACATATTCAAACGCGGACTGAAATACACAGGATTAGTAACACGGAACGAGAAACAGCTGACAAATGCAGGGATTCCACACGAGGTTAACAAGAGGGCGTCTAAGGCAAGGGACAAGACTGGGGACACAGGACCTGAAAAACAAAAAAAAGACCGTCAACGAGGCACAGGGAACAGGACAGACCCGCAGAACATGCACAATGAAAGCAAGTCAGACAGGAAACGACAAAGCACAGGCAGGGCTAACGGGCACAAGGGCCACAGGAACGGGGACACAGGAAACGCCAACCAAACTAGTGCCAGACTAGTGCCACGGGAGCAGGGTCAGGAACCAGGGGCACTGAAGCTGGAGGCTCGGGAACCTCAGGAGCCTGAGCCGGGACTTCAGGGACTGGAACCAGAGCCGGGACTTTAGGGACTGGAGCCGGGACTTTAGGGACTGGAGCCGGGACTTTAGGGACTGGAGCCGGGACTTCAGGGACCTCGGGAGCGGGAACTGCGGGGACTGCAGGGACCTTGGGAGCGGGAACTTGACGACGAGGAAGGCTCAGGTGAGGAGCTGGGCGGCGAGACTTGGGTGACGAGACGAGACCAGACGAGGAACCTGTTGACGAGGTGGGCTCGGTAGAGGAGCCACACGACGAGGAGGAGGTAGTAGGGTAGTGACCTCTGGGTAGTGATCTCTGCAGGCAGACAGGGCTCAGCATTACCCTGCTTCAGCAGGCGCCGGCGAGCCCAGACACAATGCGTTGGGGAGACGGGGATGCATGGAGAGGCCCTCCACCTCAGCCTTCCCTAGTCTGATTACCCCGGGCCAGGGATGGCGACATCCTCATTGGGACTGGATGGAGTCCCTGGACATGACGGGTGCACGGCGGCGCCATCTCCTGCACATGATGGGTGCGCGGCGGCGCCATCCCCTGGACCGGAACAGGGTGAGACAGGAACCTCGGGAACTGGGACATCAGGAGCCAGAGCAGAGACTTCAGGGACGATGCCATCTCCTGGACCGGATGGGGGTGCAGTGGCGCCATCACCTGGGCCAGAAGGGGGTGCGGCAGTCCGGGAACATCTTGCATTGCCAGGTTGTCCACCAGCTTCCACCATAGTCCCTGCCGGGTGAAAAACTAGCCCGCCCAGGTCTTGGGAGCAGGAACATCAGGAACCGAAGCAGGAGCCGCCAGTGCCACCTTCCTGGGGATTCTGGGGACACACAGGATGGTGTCCTCAACGGACCTGGTCCCTTTAAGGGCTAGGCACGTTCCCCGGAAGGGGTAAGCTGCCAGTGGTGGCAGCATTGTGGCAGCATCAGGCTTATGCCCGTGCGTCTGCCAAGCAGCGTTGTCTGCGGGCAGAAGTGCGTCAGGGAAATGCAGGGGAGCAAGAGCAGTGTCCAAGGGCGCATGGCACACAGGATGATCGGACGGGCTGGGCATGACATGGAAGCCTAATATATAGGCTTATCTGCAATTGATATACCTGTCTCTGGATGAGTTTCTTAAATGAATGAACAAATATAAATTAAATGAATAAATAAATAAAAATAACAAAGTCAAATCTCCACTGCAGATAAAGGGACTCGCTATGAAGAAATCTATAGATGATAGACCAGCAGACGGTCTTTAACCGATGTTGTGTAAAACTTTCCTTCAGTTTTGGTTAGTTATAACTCATGTTGTACTTAAACCTTTTCCTTAGCAGAATTTTAAGTGCGAATTCTGTGTAACGTACATATCTACTGTTAAGTCTAAACAGTTTATCCTTAGACGTGATGAAACCATCCTACTAACCCTTGTTGAACACTTGAAACCTAATTAATCAGCTTTCATAAAAGGGTTTAAAAATAAGGCAGTTCCTTTAGCAGAGTTTTAGGAATGAAAGTGAAATCAGTATCCACTTTGTATAGGGCTGAAGTGACAAATCACACTTGAACACGTCTCTCCTACCCATCCTCCCTACTTACGTTCTGAACTTTTTACCACAAAATTGTTTAGGACCTGTGTGTGTACTCTAATCATCATTGTAAAATCATGACAAGAAGGTTCCCCTAGCACGAGTGTTCCATTAAAACGGGGCTGTAGTCAAACAGACAAATTTATTTTACTATTTATTTGAATATCTTGTGTGTAGAGCAGCCGGAGCATTAGCGAACAGGATTTTTTTTACCATAACGGAGAGGGCTAGAGAAGGTACAAATGAATCCATTTTGAGTTTTTCACATTTGAATTTTTGTTCAGAATGTCTGACACTATCGTGAGGCCCCAATTCAACCCACCAAGCCACTATAGTCCTCAGTACTGTTTTATTTCCTCCATTGGCAGCTGCAGCAGCATTATGTGAATTTTTGCAAAGTTTTCAAGACAGTCACTTGCTTTGTAGATGGCAGCGCAAGATGCTGATGGAAATATCCCACTTTACCTACAACCAACACAATATCGCTCTTATCTTTGGGAGGAGTTCTGTACAGCACCTATATGTGAACCTTTAGGAACCTGCCAGAGAAGAGGCAATATTCAGTGGCCGGTAAAGGCTTCCCAGCGAATGGGGGGGAGGGAAGTGCAGGATGGCGGGTTGGTTATAGCGGCTGAGCGGTTCAGCAAATGGCAGGAGAAACCTGGAGGCACTCAGCTGCCCTCTTGTGGCAGCTTTTTAGCTGGTCAAGTACAAGGTTCAAACCTTGTTAGCTTCCCAAAGAATAAATGGTGACTGTCTAGCTTTTAGTCTTTGGTTTGTAGCTCAGCTGGTAAATACTATGCCTGAGATCTGAAGGTTGCTGGTTCAAATCCCCAGGTCAGTGGAGTAATTTCATCATTGAGCTCTTAAGCAAGGTCCTTACTCCCCAGTTGCTCCAGGGACTGTCTTGACCCTGCTTTCTCAAAAGAATGCACGTCACTTTGGATAAAAGCACCTGCTAAATAAATAAATAATGTAAAATGCAAGGCTGAGCTTTTGGATTGAAGACAGGGCAGCCCTTTCAAACACCACCATTTTTTGGTGGTCTCGCTGAAAGGGGGTGATATCGTAATGGAAATCTGTCAACTTTCAAAGCTCCCCAGTTTAATCAGGAAACCCTTATGGTGAACGTGTCTAACTCAGACCAAAATATTTGGTCTTGTTCTCCATTTCAGCCAAGAGGCCCTCTTCATAGCTGTCGTTTATTCATTGAATGTTTAGGTATGACACTGACCGTGCTCTTCTGGGGAAACCACTGTACAGTGAATTTACACCCCTGGTGAAATGAACCAGCTGCTGCATCCCAGGGAATTACATTGCATTCCAGATCAAGATGGATATGCAGAGGCAGCTAGCTGTGTTTCTGGGGAGAGAAGGATAAAGCAAGACAACCCAGGCTACGTTTCACAAAAGCCTAGTTGTGAACTAAATCAGCAACTTGCGTAGTTATATGATATGAAAAAGATTAAAATGGTTATAAACCATGTTAAAAAATCAATACGTTCAGAAGTACCGCTGTGAAATTTCAGTCTATCAGTTGTTTTGGTCATTTTCTCAAAAAAATCCACATTAACCCATTTGAATGAGAAATTTAATACTGTGGAAAATTTTGTGCCAATTTAAGTTAATATGTGGACAGAAATGTTGAGGGACACCTCTTAATTATTGAATTCAGGTTTCATTCAGACCCATTGCCACAGGTCTATAAAATCAAGCAACAAGCCATGCAGTTCGTCGAACATTTGTGAAAGAATGGGTCATTCTAAAGAGCTTAGTGAATTTAAGCGTGGTACCGTCATAGGCCACCTTTGCAATAAGTCTGTTCGTGAAATTTTCTTTCCTACTAGATAATACCACTATGTAGTACTGTATTGCAAAGTGGAGGCATTTATGAACAACAGAAACTCAACCACGAAGTAGCAAACCACATAAAGGAAGAGTGGGGTCACTGGGTGTCTTAGTGCATAAAAGATGCCAATGCTCTGTTGACTCAGTAATGGGAAAAGTTCCTAACTTTCTCTAACATTAACCCCAGCACAAAAACTGTGTGCCTGGAGCTTCATGGAATAGGCTTTCATGGCTGAGCAGTTGCATTCAAGCTTGACATCGCCAAGCGCAATGCCAAAGCATTGGATGGAGTGGTGTAAGGCACACCGCCATTGGATTCTGGAGCAGTGGAGGCACATTCTGTAGAGTGATGAATCACGCTTCTGTCTCAAAGTAAGATGGATGAGTCTGGGTTTGGTGGATGCCAGGAAAACATTACATGCTGATTTGCATTATGCCAACAGTAAAGCTTAGTGGAGGAGGGATAATGGTTTGGGGTGGTTTTTCAGGGGTTAGGCTAGGCCCCTTAGCGCCACAGAAGGGAACTCTTAGCGCTCCAGCATGGAAGACCTTGACTGCAGGGCCAGTTCTAAGCAGGAGCATGGTGGGCAATGCCTCACCAAATGCTCCGCCTGACCCCCTAACGCCAAAGATTCTACATAGGCGGAGCTTTAGCTTTGCAAATGTCAAATATCAGGACATTCTAAAACGCTTAATGTGAAAAGGCTTAATGCAGCTTAATGTACCAAAACAGCAACCAATAATCACCAAATTTCTCTCAGACACATATCTGATGATAGGCACTTATGCCTGGTAAAAAAAATCACACCCCGAAATCGTAGGAATACAGGCTTCATTTCATGTTAAGCATTTTCCACCCCTAAAACTCTGATTGGTTGGTTTGTCCAGAGTAAAATACAGTGACGCAGTCAGAGCAGCTTTAGACCGATTTTCAAGGTGACGCTAGCTTAAAGTTGGCTAACTGCTCTCGTCTGTGTGAGCTAGCATTAGCTGCACATTTCTGAACTCTTTCAGTGTTACTTTCCCTTGGCTTTGTACTCTTTCGCTATCCTTTTTCTCTTCATTATGCGTCAATTTCTGATTAAGTCTAGTAAGGTTGCTGCTCCAGAGCAACAGTCAGCAAAGTTGAACACCCCGGTGTTTGAAGCGACATCCCAAGCCATCATGGCGCAGTCCAGTTGCCCAAGCACCTCACTCCTCAATCCCATTACCCGGTGCACTACGCCACCGGAAGGGTGACCACGATCACTGATGGTAGCCATGTATTGAATAGCAGTGCTCCATCTCAGCCCACCAACCTAGCTTTTCCTAATCGTAACTTCGGCCAGATTGCACGTGCATTCAACCCCGTTTGGAACCATAGGAGTCCATGGCGAGAGAACTCTACAAAGCTAGATTCATGTTCCTGTTTCACATTTCGCAAATTCGGTCCATCTAATGACAAAGATACTGTTTTTACCAAGCAAGGATTTAATAATTGGTAGTGATGGGCCGATCTGACTTTCAGTCCCAATACCGATATTTTATTCTCTGAAATACTTCCCGTGCCACATGCAAGTCAGGCTAAGCTAGCTGAGATAAGGAGGTTAAACGCATGGCTAAAAGGGTGGTGTAGGAAACAGGGGTTTAGGTTTATGGGGCACTGGAGGACCTTCTGGAACAGGTGGGACCTATTCAAGCCGGATGAGTTGCATCTGAACCAGAGGGGAACCAGTGTGTTGGGGAGGCATTTGTGTAGAGTAGTTGAGGAATGTTTAAACTAGGTACTGGGAGGGCAGGGAGGTTAGTTAAGAATATAAGTGGGGGGGGAACGGAAAGCCCCTAATTATCATATTATAAGTGGGCACCGTAATAGACCTACCCTTTGTTGTCTGTATTTAAACGCTAGGTGTATTAGGAATAAAATTCATGATTTAGAGGCTTTTATCTCATCAGACTCTTTTGATATTATAGGAATAACTGAAACATGGTTGCGTGAAAAGGATGGAGAAGAGTATAATATGGATGGCTACACGCTGTTCCGTAGAGACCGAATAGGCAGGAAGGGAGGTGGTGTTGCAGTATATGTAAAAGAAAACTTGCAGGCAAGGGAGATCACTGATTATAAATAAAACTACAAAAGCTATATGGGTAAATCTAGAGACTAAAAACTCAAATAGCCTAATTGTTGGTGTTTGTTACAGAGCACCTAATGTAGCTGCCGAGGAAAGCAGATGATGTGGTGGTTAAAAATGATGTGGTGGTTATGGGTGATTTTAATCTACCTGGGATACAGTGGGGCATTGTCTCTGGCTCTTCTGAAAATGAACTTGAGATGGTAGAATTAGTACAGGATTATTTTTTCACTCAGTTCGTTAATACCCCTACCAGGGGAGATGCCATTCTCGATCTTGTTTTCTCTAATAACCAGGACTGGATTGGAAAATTAGACGTTTTAGAACCACTTGACAATAGTGATCATAACATGGTTACATTTGAAGTTAATTTTAGTGTCCAAAGAGCAAAGTCCAAAACAAAAATATATGTTAGGAAGGCTAATCGTGCGTTCCATTATCCTCGGAACTCGGAATCCGAGGCGGACGACATGTGCACTCCCGTTTCTCCAAAAATCCGGGAGAAATCTCGGGGCAGCCCAGAGTGCCCCGAGTTTTGGATTCAAGATGGCTGCTCAGTGCAAAGACTGTAGGTCAGGGGTCATCAACTATATTTGTCAGAGGGCCAGAGTTTTACCAGACAGTCTCCTTGGGGGCCGGATAACCAAGAATCTTATGGCGCATGCGCAGTAATCACCAGGGCTTCAGATGACAGGTGAAACATTTGGCTGGACGCCAG
>JAODKM010000001.1:14144712-14165322 GCA_026780845.1 Petrocephalus sullivani | reverse complement strand
GCTTCTTGTTGATACATGTTACCGCTTGCGCTCCTGCTTGCTTTGTTTAACCCCTTGTCCTGGATAATAAACGCCCTGCTGGGCTGCATGGGTGGTGTTTAACTCTGCATGTCTGTCACCACTGCTGACCTATTGCTTCACTGCCATTCCAGTATGAATTTTAAAGAAGTCTCATAGATGATGGTGGTGTACTGACGCATGATCTGTCTAAGCCTTAGTAGTAGTAGCCTTAGTAAGCCTTAGTAGTAAGGCTTAGTACTTAGTACTTGCCACTCCCGTTGTTTTATTTTCTGGCCTTTAACATGTGTTCTCAAGAATATATGCCTTGCCTTCTGAAATAACCCTTTGAAATCCCCCCCGCAAAGGCGTGCAGAAAACATACGATGATTTTTTTAAGCTTTTCCCGTAAGCCTTCGTGGTTTCTCACTCATACATTTTTCACCTTACGGCGCGCGCAAACTGAGAGAAAATGAAAAGTGCGCGCTAAACGTCATTTGCACTTTTAAAGTTTCATTCATATTTAGCAGCTGCTTATTAGGGCACGGCGATCACAGCGCTCCACACGTTCTCTCCGAGGGAACTCCGGGAGAACGCCGGTTCAAGTGAGGAGGGCGAGTGTCGTGGTAGCAGAGAGCGTTTATTTTTTCTTTCTTTCTTTCCGCGAAACACGTTGCGGTTTTGCTGAATTAGCGTTTTACTCCTCCGGGCTGAAACTCCAGTGGGGTGCTGTTGTGATGCACTTCAACATTGGCAAACACAATAACAGGGAGGGGAGTGACTTGTCAAGGTGTGATAACCGCTTATTATGGTTACTGCAATATGCAGCACCTGGCCCAATATGCAGCATCTGGCCCAGCGCATTTACGCTGGCCAAGTTGGATATAGCTTCTTTGTAAAACTTCCCGTATTGTATACACGCCCTGCTTACCAATAAATTAAAAGGAAATATACGGTTATATATTCCTATGTAACACCTATACTTTCTGGCTTAAACCAAACATTATAGGAAATGGCATACTGTGAATTCCCTGACGAATTGTGCTGCATACATTTCAACTTCATTTCAAACACACGCATTCTGTAATATAAAAAGCTACCTCATGCAATAATATACTTTAGAATAATGAAGAAGATCCTATATGATATCCTGTATAAATTCAATTATGTTTTGAAATTAAATTTGTATTACATGGAAGGCGATAGTCACTGCTTTATTTGAGGCAACTTTAATTTAAATAGGCCGATTCAATATTGCAAAGCTAAACGGCCAACAGCGGTAATGTGCGAAATGTTAGATCGAAAAAATACTTTTGTGTTCACAAACAATTATCGAGAAATATTTTGGACATCCTGTATTGTTATATTTGGTTAAAAATGCAAATATTGTAAAAGACCAAAATTTGTAAATAAAGATCAGTTGCATCTGTGACTTTTGAAAAGTTTCGATTGAATGTGTTTTGGTGTAATCTTCTCAACTGAGGAGCAAACTTCCAAAGCTGACGCAATCCATTTTTTGTTTGTAAGATGTGGCAGCCTAAAGCCAGGCACTCTCATCATATGTTACAGTATTGGCGAGGAAAACCCACCCGGAGCTCAGATAATCCAACGATGAACTTTCATTCAATTTTCAAAGCGCACTAAGTCCACAGAAATCTTCTCGAAAACATATCCTGTGGATTTAGTAAGTTTTGTTAATAGCTTATTTTTATAAATTCTAAAAAACTGAAATTTGAGCTTTTCTACATAGAAAAAGTGCATATATGTAAGAAATGATGTAATCATTTGACACAGCTATTGATAGGCGCCATATCTACAGTATACGGGACACCATACCACGTACTGGAAGATGTATGCTCATCACCTACTCAAGGGTGACATCTTAAGGCTGTTTTGCAGTATTTGGGAACACCAATGTCAATGGGCTACAATAAAAAAGTATTCATCTGTTCATTCCAATTACCAATACATTTACAACCTGGAGATTAGGACACTTTCTATTAACAGTCTGCAGTAGACTCAGATATGACACCATTTCCGGAAACATTTAAACACTGTTTTGCAGTTGTCAAACAAAGTCAGGTTAAGGAACGTTTAATGAGCTTCACAAGAGGGTAGTATTTAAATAGCCTGTAATAGCCTATGATAATTACATAAGTACTATTTTTGTCAGGAAACTGTTGGTTAACTGACATGGATTATTCCATCTTGAATAATCCATCTTTCGGGACACAACAAAGGTGGCTGTAACTATGATTTAGCAATGTCACCTGGAAATCCCGGCTTTAACGAGCAGTGGCCAGCATGGCTTACATAATATAGTGTATATCAGTGTTTCCCAATCCGGTCCACAGAGACCCACGGTCGGTCCATGTTTTTGTTCCCTCCCAGCTCCCGAGGAAAAACGTGGACTGTCTGTGGATCTCCAAGGGCCGGATTAGGAAACTCTGCTGTATATGGTCAAAAACCACAGAGCTATTATTAGCCTGTATGTGACCAGATCCGCGTAGCTGGTGATCCATGTAGCTGAAGCATTCCTGGTTCGGTGGTAGAATTCCCACTTACTATTCAGAAAGCCCCATTCCTGGCCAGCACAGTTTCACTTGGCTGGCACTGTGTGGCTACGCAGGTTAGGAAATCCTTTAGCTTGCAGAATGATGTCAACGTTGCAAGGCCTTTAACCTGAATCACTCCAGGGGTTGACCTCGCTTTCCCAATTGTACGTTGCTTTGTATGAAAACACCTGCCAAATGTAAAATAACCTGTATATGATCAGAGCAGAGAAAATGAATGACAATGTGCAATGCCCTATAAAGTTAGTATTTTATACATCCATCTTCCATGACCACGTATCCTGGACGGGGTCAAGGTGAGCCGGGTATCTATCCCAGAATGCACAGTGCAGAAGACAGGGGACGCCACGGAATGGGATGACCGTCCATTGCAGGCCAGACACTCAGACAGTCAAACACTTTGGGCAGTTAAAACTTGCTAAATCACCTAAGGCCATGTTTTGGGACAGTGGGAGGAAGGCAGGGTGAGAATCCAGGATGGGATTCAAACCCACATTGGCGGTTTGGAACCACAGGCTTATTCAGTGCATCACTCCGCTGCCCTTCGCAGAATCAGAACAAAGCAACTGAAGGGAACAGTGGGCAGTGTCTCATACAAGCGGTAATAAATACTGTTACATAGCCCTTGATGATTTGGAGTTCTGGATTTATCAGATATAATATCTTAATGTAATACAAGGCAATGTGCTGCAAGCTAACATAGCACTAAGAAAAAATATATAGCCCACTGAATTATAAATGTTTGCAGTCGTTTG
The DNA here is from genome assembly GCA_026780845.1 of Petrocephalus sullivani. Classification (NCBI taxonomy): domain Eukaryota; kingdom Metazoa; phylum Chordata; class Actinopteri; order Osteoglossiformes; family Mormyridae; genus Petrocephalus; species Petrocephalus sullivani. Next base: position 14,161,997 of record JAODKM010000001.1, on the reverse strand, counting down.
ACTTTTTGGCCCTGTTTTCACTTGGTTTTAAAATGTGTCTTGGGTGATCGAATCACAAGCGTAAATGCCCACCAAAGTGAACTGTGATCCAATCACTCACTGGCACTGACAAAATATTTTTTGTAGCGTAAACGCTAATGTGTCCTGGTGTCGTCCATGTGGCAAACGAAATCTGAAGACAAGTGGTCAGCTGGACACCTCAGAGATGCATGATAATCCCAGGTGTGAACAGCAAGGTGTCTACTTGTGATCCGATTGCCCACGGCACAAAGTGCAAAGTGCAAAGAGGGCCCTTAAGTCAGTGCTAATCCATTTTAATCCATTTTCCTTTCACTTTCATATTGTGTGTGATTGACTTTTGCCACTGGAGGGAGTCTGATTCAAATAAATGCACAAAATCTGGAATAATGTTGTTAAACTTTCAATCTTTTCGCCTTGCTGGTTATAGTTTGAAGTCAAATAACAGGTCTCAAATCAGGGAAATATTTAGTACTTATTAAGAAATTTTGTAACAATTTTTATCTCAGATGTAAAGTCATCTTTTATTCTTAAAACATCCTCCAATTACCTTCTTGTGTAAACTCTACATGAATTCATAATATATTAAGTTGCATTAAACTAATTCATGGAACATTAAAAAAAGTAATAAACATAATAAAAAGATACCAATAAATAGGATTAAAATAGGTACCAATAAATAGGATTAAATACATAAAAAGTACAGTAATAGTCTAATATATTCAATTAAAGAAACTAAATTATTGCTACACATTAAGATATGAATTTTTTTTTCATTTGAAAATAATTTTCAGCACAGAACACATCACGAATCATCAGTATGACGAATTTCACATATTTAAATTATATCAGAACCAATTTGTATTTAAATAATAAAACATTAAAAGATCCGGATTATTGCACCCATCCATCCATTTCTCCTCTATAATCACTTATCCGGTACATGGTCACAGTGAGCCTGGAGCCAGCAAGGAAGCACAGAGCCTGATGTGAAAGGTCATCTCTGGGATAGCCTTGATGTACCACAGGGTCGGACTCAGTGGGGAGCACAGTTTCCTCCAATGTCTGTGGTTCAAATCCTGGTTCTCCTCTGATTTTGGGGAGCCTGCATGTTCTCCCTGGGTTTGTGCTGAGTATTCTCACAGTCTAAAGACATCCGTTTAATTTTCATCTCTAAATTGCCCATAGAAAATGGCTGTGTGTATGAGCGTGTGTTTGTGCCCAGCGACGGCGCTGCATGCTGTCCAGGGGGTACCGCAACATTGTGCCTTATGCTGCCTGGCATAAGCTCCAGGGCTCCCATGTCCCTGAGGAAGGTAAGCGCTTAGAAGGTAGATGGTTATGAAACCCAGCTCGAAATCCAGCTCTGCTGTGTTTAAACTGATGATGCACTTTGGCTTATCTGGTTGTCATAATGAGGTAGCTTTCATAGTATAGATTTTCCATTCAATCTGTTTGAGAGTTGTATAAATAAATACTTTCATAAATAAGTGAAAAATGCCCTGAAATCGTACTTTTGAAAGAAAGTCATTTAAGCAATCCAGTGCCAAGCCTGGAAGGATGTGATGTGCAGACGGCTGATGTCCTTGGATTCCAAACGGAAGTTATTTATACGATCGAAGAAGCGATTCCATAACTCAGGCGTTTCCGCGCAGCCAGCTGCGGACTCCTTACTGCCTTTTCCGTCCGGATTTTCCTGTGTTGTGCATGTAGATGTGGATCCAGACCAGAACGGTCTTAAACTCTCCTATGGCCTTTTTCATGCCGTTAGTCTTCAGCTGCCAAGAAACAACGGGGGCGTGACCGCTTGGCATGGGTTGCATTCGCACCATTTATACGGTCCTTGGCTACCCAGTAAGCGCTCGCCATTAGATTACGGGGAGCAGCATTTACAGTTTACGAAGTATTGTACTTTCCGATTCAGATTATAAATGTAAAAAGTATTTTATCCAATGCAATGCTTGGTTAATATATGTAATTGGTAGGCACAAGCGCTTTTGCAAAATCACTTTGCTTTCACGCTCATAACAGACACTTCTCTTAAAAACTACACCCAAGCAATGCGCTCAGCTAAACAATATGCACTATGTTATGGAATCATTAGCTTAGCATTAAAAAAGGTACAGCTTCGACCTGTGCTCCATCATCACAGTAATTATACTACATTAAAAACGAAACCATCGTTTTACCTGAGTGAATGATTCCTTCATATCACGGATCTTATCACGGTCCATTGAGGAGAGGGAACTGGGGTACAATCTCAGCTGCGGTTCAAAACACGTGAAAATAAATCAGACAGAATATTCAAAGTCATTTTCCACGTAACGCGCTGTCTTCTAGCATAATTTAGAATGAGAGTTCGTTTCATTTACTGTACATTACATTACTGTACATTAGGCGAGTACATTGCATTGTGGTCACTACTGACGACTGCTAGTGACGACTATATTGCTATTAATTATTCGTCCGGGCTGGTGCCTTTACCATATAATGTAGGCTAGTTAATTGTTACAAAACATAGACATCAAACCACAGAAAGGAATACTCACACACTGGTTAGCTTCATTTATCATCCTCGACAGAATAATCTGTATTTCCTCATTGTCCCTGGCGTTCAGTGCCTCATTGCTAAACACATCATTCAAGTAGAAGTCCAGCATCTCCTTTATAACTGACAATCCCTTTGGTTTCTGCGGGGGAAATCAATGAAATATTGCATTACATTATCATTCATCTATACATGAAAACCGTACGTTTCGTAGCGATAAGACATTATATATTATATTGTAAACATTCTTTAAATTATAAGGTTCTTACCTTCAGAGTTCCTGTAAATCTTGGGAGAAGTTTCTTGTGTTTATTATCATCTCTCTGCAACAAGGGCGAATTATAATCTTTTAAAAAGTTGCAATAAATCATCACACGCGAGAGAGTCCAGCAGTCCATGGCATCGATACTATACTCACTGGAAGAGAGTTTTTCACATGCTGGACAGCTGCGGAGAGCTGCTGGAGCATCTTATCCGACAAGTTCTGCTTGAGGCACTTGGAAGCCGTGCTCTCCTTTGCGCGCGACTCCGCGGGGCACCGACCAAACAGCGCCGCGAGCAGAACCACTGACGTCAGCGCCGCCGCGTGCATTGCGTTCCTTTTAGTACTGTATGAGATCGAGGCTTTGTGGTTTTGCGCCCGCCGTCGGATGCACGGAGAATTGCGTTCAGTACAGTGCAGCTCGCCATTTCAGCTCTTTAAATACACCAATCACAGGGAAATCACGGCCCCCAAAAATGACGTTTATCGAAACTTTTAGGCAAATTGACATAGTTTTTTTCCTTTTTTTTAACTTTGCCGTGCGTCTCACCTGTTGACTTTATTGCGGTGTGCACTCTAGTGATTCCCTTTCCAGTTTTCTGCTACTCTGAAATTTAAATTGGAGCACTACTGTTCACGCGTCCTAAAAACGAGATTTTAGTAGTGATAATTATTGTTCGACTGAAGCAAAGTGTTCAGTATTACAAAAAAAATACTGTGAGTTCTTGTCAGTTTTGTGATTTTAATAGTGAAAAATAAACGAACTTTTCAACATATACATATTATACTACAATTGTAGAAGCTATACTGCCAGTATATTGGGCACACCAATAAATCAGGTCTTTTAGATATGCATAATGAATTTAGTGACCAGAAGTATAGGTGTTTTATTCTGTATTTTTTGAGTGTCTAGTTAAATTAGAGCCCTTATTTAAAAAATAGACGTCTGTGCTTGGAATAAGGTTTTGCTTAGTTTAGGGAAAATGTTCATAAATGTAACTGGGGCCGATTTTCCAACTGTGCAGAAATCAAGTAAATGTCTCAGTTTCCAAAGTAGAAGTGATAGGTAACCAGGTCACCGTTTCAAATGATTCAGCATTGCACTTGTTCTGACCCAGTTAGCTCATAAATATTGCACTCCTATAGTTCAGTTGTTCTAACCGTACATAGTTGTGATCATGTGATCATTTCGCATAAATATGGTCACGAAAGCACTATGTGCGTCAGAGTCACAATTACTATTCCGTGCACTAACCAGAATTGACTGTTTCCTGTTCAGAATGTCATGGCAAGGCATGGTGCAGGCGGGAAAAAGGTGACGATCCACTGGTGGTTCCGAGACAAAGGGATTTTACTTAAGGGAACTAACAGCACAGGGGAAGGCACAAAGTAGATGGAGGACAAGGGGTCGGAACGTAATGGAAGAAATAAAAACTTAACAACAGAAACCACAAAGCAAATATACCGGGGAACAGAGCGACAAACACACAGTAACTAAACGCGGTAACAATGAATGAATAAGGAGCAGAGCGGGGCAGCCACTCGAATATACAAAGAACCGGGCTAACAAGGGGGTCAAAATGGAACATGACCAATACAACCAATCACCAAAGACACAGGGCAGCAAGCAACAGGTAGTGTTAACTAACATTTAATTAACACACGAACTAAGGCCTTGCCCAAGCATACATGGGTTTAAAAAAAAATCCTGTCCACACAAACACCGTTTTTAAAAAAATCTTCGTCCACAAGAAAACGTTGAAAACGCGCTGTCGAGAACATGCCAAACGGCGAAAGGCACGCGACGTAGCAGCAAACAGAGTAGATAGCGCCACACTCTCTGACGCTACAAGTCAAAAACTCCACGAGACAGAGAGGGGAAAAGCGAGATGGCCAGCGGAACCAGCTGGCCAAATGGAGAAGCGCAAAAGGCAGCGGCGACCCTGACACAGAAAGTCACGGCAGTCATTATGAGATTCAGTGGTAGAGTTCTATGGAAAATAACTGACCACTTCTCTTTGGCCACTTATTCAGTCAGGGTTGCTGATTAAGAGGCTGACACATTTAATTTGAAGTAGAACTAAGAGCATCATTGGGTTGATAGAGGAAGCCAGAGGACTTTCGAGAGAACCTCAGACTTAGGATGTATCAATACTGCCAGCTGAAGCAACACGGCACCCAGAGAAGTATAATTACCAGGCGTGCCGTAAGGCAGGGAAAAGTCAGGACGATTTCAAGGGCCCCGGAGTGACTGCCATCCAAAAAACTTGGAACATAATCCAATTGATCCGGGTTGGGGGCCCAATATAATATGCTTTCATGGGGCCCAAAATCTTTAATGGTACCCCTGATAATTACTACTGGGTAGGAATGGAATAGGAAATACTTAACTCTGATATGTTGAGGAAGTTTCCAGGATATGTTTCATACAATTTACAGGACAGCCTTTGCATTTTCCACCTATAATTGCTTCAGCACTTCCTCATGCAGGTAATTCCCATAGATGCTGCCTGCTAAATGGCTTGAGAGAAGAGATATGACAAAAACTCCTATACCAGACAGTACAAATTATTACATTTAATTTCCCCATATATATCCTCCCTTGCTAAGAGCAATTCATGCTATAGATAATTTACCTGTTTGCTGCCACCATAGTATATAATGCATTTTACTTACATTATACTCTCCGTCATTACGTAAGCTGTTTGCAAAGGATGACCAAGTAAATGTGATCTCCTCAGTTCTGATGCCTATAGTGAATAGATCAAAGATATATTATACTTTCGGACAGTCTAAGGTGACATTTTTCAGGACCCAGAATTCTATTCTTAACCCTTGATTGTGTTACATTAACTCCTGTGACCCTGACAAGGATAAGCTGCTATAACTACTAACTACTACTACTCCCTCTGGTCGAAAGGAGCGGCCATTTCATTTCACTGCTAGTACCAGTACATTCATGCATCTGGCAAATACAATTTTTGAATCTTGAATCTCTCATATGGAGGCATTAAGGTGATCTTGTTATAGATTACATTGCAGTGATATTTCAGTGTGAAGTAGTTCCCTTGATATTACTTCAATCAATCAATCAATTATACGCATTACTTGCTTCTATGTTCGGCGATACTGGCAGATAAGGCCTGTGATTTGCAAATCATGTGCCTCAGTGAGGCTCTTTACAATTTCATCAATGCTGCAGCCTCTAGTGAAGCTCTTTCGGTACCTTTATGCAATGTGCAGATTTATTCCTTATTTATGTAATGTGCTAAAAATATATATTACTACATCAAATGAGCCTATGGTTACTGAGCCAATTCAATGTAAGGGTTGTAGCAAAATATGCAGGATTCCTGAAGATCAAATCCCACAGGTTTAAGGATCCAGCAGTGGGTCTGTCACTGCAGTTTTTGGTTTCCTTGGTAGCATCACACAAATTAGGCAAATTATGTACAATTGGAAATAAACGGTCAATGAAAAATCTAGTTTCACACTGACCAAAGCAGGGCTCTGATAATAACCAAAGATTTTTTTTGCACACTTGCATCTTCTCTCTGTACATAAAAGGTTGAATGTAGACTACAAAATGCTTATTGCACTCTGTACATGGAAAGGGCTGAAAGACCCAGGGGAAGTGGCTGCCCTGACTTTGAGCCTGTGAGTTAGGAATGACTCAGCACTCCAGAATTACCGTGTGCCCTACTGTAAGCTTTCTGTAAGGTCAGGGGGTGTGATTTTGCTCTGTAATGGGGGAGGCTCTGCGTTGTATTGTGGGACTTGCTGATGCTTCATGATCACAGACAGGGGGGGAGGGCGGGTGTGTTTTCCCGAGCGTAGAGTCTACCAAATGTATCAAAGGGAACCCCCCTCGCATCCCATCGGTCAGCAGAATATACCCAAGGTGACACTTTGTGAACAGTTTAGCCATGGACTCATAGATTGATAAATAGAGATACTTTTCCCGAAGGAAATTTAGGGAAATTTTAGGCTCTGTGTTATATTCACTTCTGTGACCAGGATGAGACAGTGAAAGATCGATGGATAGATTTATGGATGGATGGATAGATAATACTCAGACTATTAATGATTAAATTGCTCATTTGGTTGCATTAATTTCTGTATTCCCTTATTTTTGAACATTGAAATTAACTGATCTCTTCTGCAAGGCGTTCAAGATCAAGACTCTATTCCAGTAGTATTTAACTCAGCAAGTGAAAAGCAACTAAACTCAGTAAGTTAGAAGCCGAATGTGGCTCCGTGGGTTAAGCTCTGGACCTGTGATTGGAAGGTTGCTGCTTCTAGCCTGGCCTTGGCACGTCTGTGGGCCCTTAGTCCCCAGCTCCTTGGGTGCTGCATGAGGTGTTTGCCCTTCATGGCCAAGCTTGGGGGAGGTAAAGGGGATCAATAAAGGGGTCAAAAAATAAATCAATGCATCCCATATGAGACTAAATTGAGCCGCATCTGTGATGGGGGTGAGTGATACAGGCCCCCAGCAATGTGGAAAGACCACATAAAATTCTTAGTCCCTTCGGCGACTAATGTGAACGGAGAGAAAAGATACGGAAATGTGACATGCGAAGATCACTGCGCGCTCTCTGCCAGATACCACGTGAGAGGCTGCCGCAGGCATGCTTGGCATCCTCCGAACCTCTACATATATTTCATGCATATTTTTCTGTGTCGTCTGCGGCCTTCGCAAAACTTCCCGAAAAATTCCCATTTCATTATACCGACCCTGCGATGGAGAAAGCCGTGATTGGAATGGTTTAGTTTCACATATGTATCCTATTTTGTTGTTTTCATCTGTATCCCATCTTCCTTTTTTTAAGATACACACATGCATGTAACTGAGAGTAAAGCTTGAGGTGAGAACAGCGGGTAACATGCCCATTGGTAAGGGCCCAAATGGGCACGTGAATATTGTGCAGAAGATGGGACTTAATCCAGTGACCTTCTGATCCCAAGTACTGAGGCCTAATCCACTGAGCCGCACATCACCCCTCGATTAGATGTCCTACAGCTTCTTTGAAGGCCATCGAGCTTTTTACACTTTCTCATACCTGCTGGGCAGGTGTGAGAAGACTGTGTCATGCTATACATGTGGCACGACTAAGCAACGAGGTGCACATCTTGTCTGTCATACGAAACAGGCACACAGCCGTCTGCGAGCTGATGGTTGTCATTCTTAAAGCGCCACAGGTAAAATAACCTGATTGTCCTGATTCTCACTAAGTGTGACCTGAGCTGGTTTTTTTTGTTTCCCTTAGCAGTGTGTGATCATTTGCTTCCTCCTGGGTTTTTCCAGTGTAGGGTCTACAAAGGATCATACAAGGTTACACTTTCTTTTTTCAGAGAAGGATTTTTGTATGGGCTGTAGAAGTAAGACAGAGATCTTTTCTGGAGATTTTTTGGGCTTGACCCTCTGCCACAGAATCTAACCCCCTTTTTCCATCCGTCACCAACAAATTCTGTCCTGTAATACAGTGATGTAAACATTGGACATTTATTAGAATTCCCTCCTTGTTGCTGGTCCATAGCAGTCGTGTTACTTTTACTCATATATTACTTTAATGGTTATGGTCCGGTGGATAATTAATAAAGTTCTTGAATAAACATTTTGTCATTTTCTTCCATAATTAATTATTGATAGATCACTGCAGTCCTACCACACTCTGTTCATATTGCATTTTTACATGCAGTTTCACAATCGACCACTTACAGAATTTGGATATGCTAAGGATTGCCATGCTTTGCTGTATAGCAGCATTCTGACCCTGAACTTGTTTTCAGTCACAGACAAGTCTGGTCTTTCACAGCTCAATAATCAGAACCTGCCTTATTGCATACTTAGAAAAGGGAAATGTATTGTTTTAGATGGCCTGGATCATTCAGGTGTCTCTGTTATGTTCAAAGAACGTTCTTTCAAATGTTCTGGTGTTTCCTAAAACCACATGCCGTGTACTCACGGTTTGGGAATTGCCGGTGACAGAGTTTAAAGGTTTCATCATAAAGAACTGTCCCCGGCTCACAGCCATTATGCTGTGCCTCTCACTATCAGGAAGTTCTCACCTCACTTGTCATGGATCATATATCGCAATCCAGCTCTACTTCCTGCATTGGTTTTTCAAGAAGGGGTAAATTCCGTGTTTGTTCTTGTGCTGAGACACACCGGTTCCTAAAAATGTCAGCTCTCTGAGAGGCTCTAAAAGGAGGGGATCTGCCCGACTGTTGTCGGAAGAAGAAAATTTCCAAATTGAAGGATTATTTGTGCCTGATACAGACGTCCATTCTTGCTCATAAAACAGTACTATTTACATACCTGTTGGTGATGCAATTTTCAACACAGATCTCTAATATTTTTGAATTATTGATGTACCCTTTATAATTTACCAGTTGATTGACATGTAATACCTCTGGCATCACGTACAAAGTGGTAATAGCATAGTATGGTGATCCTTTTCTTTCATTAACGTCATGAGTTTTGGGAAGTAATTAGCTAATATGCTGAGGATGATCAAAATATTTCAAGATAATCATAGTTGATCATAGTCAGCCAAAAACTTACACTGAATAGAGAAGAGCAAAAAGTGTGCGATTTTACACATGTGGTAGCACTAATTTGCCGTGAGATGGAGTTATAAGCCTATGTATCGTATCAAAAGATCAATCTTTCTTATGAGTAATTTTTCTTTCAGTTCTTACTGTGACTGGGATATTATTTGATCAACCAAGTGTTTAAAGGAGGCTGTGGGCAGCAATGGAAGGAGGTTCAAAGAAGAGGTTACCTCTGAAGATGTGACTCAGATGAGTAGGCATCAGAGCTAAGGCTATGGCTGACGTGTAGTTCCTGTTCCAGCTTTGGTGCATATTGCATGGGCGTATGTTTGATTTGAACATTACTAGAGACCAAATCAGCCCCAGATCCCCTGCCCCCTCAAAATGCACAATACTCACACAGTATTGGTAGGGACCAAATCAGTTCCGAATGCCCTTCCCCCCTACATGCACAGTTTTCACACAGTATTGGTAGGGACCAAATCAGCCCCGAATGCCCTGCCCCGCTGAATACAAAGTACTCACACAATATTGATAGGGACCAAATAAACTCAGAATGCCCTGCCCCCCTAAATACACAGTACTCACACAGTAATCCGTTTGTCAGGTCCCGGCTGATCCTGTCCAGATCGGTTGTCACGGTGGCCAATCTGAAGGTAGAAAGTGAGGATCTTGGTATGCAGGCAGCAAACGAACAGATTCTGAAAAAAATGCATCAAGGTTAAAAGAGTATAACATGCAACCATTAACACGAACATGACATTTAAAAACACTGAAATACATATTGTTTTGTTTCGGTAATGTTTTTTGGACTGAATCAGTCGTGTTTCATGATCATCATTTCATCATCCAGTATTGGTAGGGACCAAATCAGCCCCGAATCCCCTTCCCCCCTTAAAAACACAGTACTCACACAGTATTGGTATGAACTTGTTCCTACTGCCCAAACGCAAATCTACAACCTTCGCATATTGAAACGCTGAGAACCAGAACCAGATCACAGTACCTTCAACTAAATTAGTGACTGCCATGGGACGCCATGGCCGATAGTGAGCTGCAGCACGCTGTTATTTATGTCGTATATGATCGATGATTTGGGATGCTGATGCTCGCAGCTCAGTTTCTGGCTGAAACTAGATTTTCGGCATTGATGACACCAATTTGTTATTTTTTTGCTGCTTCAGAGGCGTGCAGATACAGAAAGTAGGGGAGGAGTCTCAGAGGAAGGGGCTTTGTATAGTTCATTGGGTTACAATGCTGTGCCCATGGCCGGAAGGTTGCTGGTTGGAATCCCACAGTGTGGTATCACCGTTTGGCCCCTGCGCAAGGCCCTCAACCCAAATTGCTGTAGGGACCGACTGGTTCTGCTCACTGAATTGCATGTTGCAACGTGCGATGGAACCTGTAGGCTGATTAGAACATAGTCATCCTCAGTGGCAAGGCTGGTTTGGGGTCACTAAATGACAGTGACTTCAATATTCTGTCATTAAGAGAAAAAGATTAGGTAAACTGTTATCAAGGGTGACATTTTCTTTTTACTTTAAAGCCTGACTCCTACTGCTTAACAAGACATGGGCTACTGGCCTGTGTGATCATTAAAAAAGGTTTATGTTCAAGTCCCATGAATAATTGTAAATACAGCTGCTAATTTACATATTAAGAGGGGGAAAAGTGTTCAAATGGAAAAAAATTGGAGAAAAGGAATGGATGTAAAAAAAATCTAACAAGTCTTCTGTTGTAGCTTTCATGGGGCCTGAAATTAATCGTAAAGACCTCTGCTGGTCTGGTGAAGCTCGGATACGATTCTCCGGAGGCCTGCGTTAGACTTTAGATGTGTGGTACGCTGCTGGAACATGAACTGGTGGAACTTTAGTACCAGGCAGTGTGGGGGAATTAAATACGACGCAGTGGCTGTGCCCCCTACTCATCTTCTACGGCGCCCACAGACGCTGCGCCCCCCTGAATGATACCGCGTTGGCGGTGCTGTTATCGGGCTGAGGCGCACTTCCTGGAACGTACTGGAGGTGATGCAGGCGCCCTAATGGAAATCACCTAATTTGATCGATTTCTCTTTGCATACTGAACAGACCCGCAAAAGCCTTTTGAGGTTTATTGCAGGATATTACGTTTTTTATGCTAATCTTGCATAGTAGCCTAGTAATTCAATGCCAAGAAGCCGCTTCTAATGTTCAGATTAATGTTTTACGGCTTACTCCCGACCTAATTAAAAGGCATAAAGTAACAGCGGCTTTCTATTTTTCGCAGCTGTAACCACTTCAAAACAGAGGGCCTGCCTACTCGCTGGCACACAGCAGCCCCTTCACACATTCTGTCTGTGACCGGGGCACGGCGAAGTGTGAAGCCGTCTCACCCCATTTGTCAGGAGAAATATCGACGAAAGACTGCTTTTTCAAATAAAAAATACATAGAACTGATAGGGTAACCATTGAAGATTTATTAACAGTGCAAAATACAAAATAAAACGTATTATAAAAAGAAACATCTTTTTGTTACTGTGAACGATTTAAAAACGTCATGCTGTCTCGCAGTTCGGCTACACTGAGAGTTATCCGAATGAACTGCTGAGACAGAAAACAAATACAATATAAACCTACTTCATACACCGAAATAATAATAATAATAATAATAATAATAATAAAACATAACTTAGTTTAATCATATTACTGTGGTATGACGTTATCGCAGTTCATCAGCACGAATTAATGGGCCTTTCTATAGAAATTATATATACACACTTGGTTTTGAACTGAAACATTAGAAAAAGTTCCAAAAAAAGTACTTTCGTTTAATTACCACAATTGTGGTTACAAACTGTATACCCTATACACAGAAGGTAACATACCTTCCTTATATTTGCATTATACTCAATGCATCTTGCCTCGGGTAAAATAAAATATAGGCTATATAGATAAATAAATGCGTCAACAAATCAATGCATCAATAAATTAACAACATACATTAAAAGCCATAAATACGTAATCAATTACTATATCTAACTGAGATGGACATACAATAAAAGAACCCTGGGTAACTGATCAGCTTGAGGCACAGGCGGACGGGCGCAGCGTAGACGCTGTTCGGTGGGTCTCTTCTCAGCAGAATTTGGATAGGTAATCGAAAAGAATATCGATTTCTCCCAGCGCTTTGGTCTGGGCTCTCTTCCCCAACTGGAAAAAAAATGGTAATTAAGCGAGATACATGTTTTTGTTTCAAATAAATGAAGTGCATCCATTTGAACTGCCTTTATGTTAGAATAGTGAGAAGTCCTGGGAATTGGCCTACCTTCTGGAAACGCTCCTTGAATGCATGCTTGTGCTCATGGTCATCCACATGCTGAACAGACTGAAATAGGAGCGAACGGAAATAAACACCGTGAACTTCTATAATCAGTATAATATCTTCAAAGCCACAGAAAGTGTTTTATCTTGATCTGTGGCAATCTAATGCTTGTCGGTGTCGCCATGCGCATCAGTTCGGATGCAATGCTGCAGATGCCGACTGAAATCGCGCCTATACAAGGCTGGAGCGCTTCTGTTTTATTTGGAGGAAACCATGAATCAGAGCGCGTCGCTGATTAGGGACGAATGGAACCGACAGCACTTACACAGCCGTTTGCTGCCAGGTCCCGGCTGATCCTGTCCAGGTCGGTTGTCACGGTGGCCAAATGTGGGAATTTCTCTTCTGTGTTGAGCACGTTCCGAAGGTAGAAATCGAGGATGTTGGCATGCAGGCAGCAAACGAACAGATTCTGAAAAAACATGCATATCGAGGTTAAATGGGCATAATATGCGACTATTTTAAATAATTTATATTTTAAAACACTCTAATACATACCGATTTATTTCGGTAATGTTTTTCGGACTGAATCAGTCGCGTTTCATGGTCATCATCCATCTGTTGCGCCTGTTGGAATAATACTGAAATTCTTTATGCTTGTTTACGCGCCTTCGATCGTAGCTTAGCTGAAAAAGCTAAGCCAAGGAATCTGAGTTAATGATTGCCTTTATAAATACCACAAACCTGCAACAAACTTCAGTAAGTTTACTTACGGTTTGCGCGATCTCCAATATGCGCTGGATGGTGCTGGGGTTGTCCAGAGGGGGGCTGCGATGCTCGCTTTTGGGTCTGTGACGAGGAGCCCTTGGAGCGGAATCGCTCCTGCCGGCGAAGAGCATCACGGCAAGAACCACTATGTTCATGCACTTCATCATTCAGATGTTCGGCCAACAAATTGAATATTTAATTTCTTACAGGGTAGCTTAAAGCCTTTTCAATGTTAAAATTTGAATTGGCGATCGGTATTTAAACTCAGTAAGAACTGTAGCCTACTGCTGTCTTGATTTTTGCTTAGAGCCCTACACCTGTCCGGGGACGTATTTATACTCAGCAAACCTGGCCCACATCTTAACGTCATACATCCCTTCGAAGTCATCTCACAAAGTTGCGCAGGAGCGCTTCTGGTCAAGTAAGAGTGGTTTGGAGTTAGGTTTCAATAATTTAAATATACAATAATATGAACACAATGCCGTGGTTATTCAAATTTACGCTGTAATTGTAAAGTACTAGCAAAACACAATTTTCTTTTTTAAGGCAAAATTGACGGTCAGAACAAAAAGTGTTTATCAAAATAAATAATACTGGAGAATAGTGACAGGTTGCATAGCATTAACTATCCCCTTGGTTTGTTTGCAATTGAAGTTTAATCTGAAATGGTAATTTATTGAAAATGATTATAAGGTAATTATTTACATGTAATACTTGGTATAATAAGTGTTATGTTAAACTTCGCAATATATTGTTTTGTATTTGTACTTGGGGAAATCCACAAACGGGATGTTCGACATACCTCCATAAGAACTGTTATCGTAAGGGTGAGACGCAAGCTGCTGAAATCTTGTCACCTTTCCTAATTTGAAAGTTACACGATGACATCAGCTTCGTTCACACGTCGTCAATGCACATCCCATTCATGTAACGTCATCCATTTCCGCAGAATCGGGAAGGGTGGGCTTCAGCTTTATTTCCACGTATCATTCCTATGCACACGTTTAAAATACACCAGTTTATACTGAAAACACACCGAACGCCCATTATTTATTTTGTAAAGTAATGATATCAGTAATTCTAAGCACCATTATTTGTTTATGCACCTTATGCAAAATCATTTTAAAAACATACACCCTGCAATAAACAGTAAGGCTGCAGCTACCTTTGACTTGTGTAAAGTACGTAGAACTAACAAGAGTAAATAAAAAGAACACATTTACAGTTTCTGAAAATCTTAAATAGACAAACTTTTTATTTCAATCACTCCCAAGAAAATCAACAGTTAAAAATTGCCATTTAAGAGCACACGTTGATCCAAGATGCTAACACACTGGCATTAAGGTTGCGATGTGCAGGCCACGCAGCGCGCTGCTCATAGGAAACTAGCTCTTCCCCCAGAAATCCTCTCTTCTCTTCTGGGCTCTGGCAAGGACCTGTGTGGCAAGAGTGCAGGACTGCGCTGACCTGGAGGAGACCTGGGACATCCGGTCCTCTGTGTTTTAAAGGGGAAGAAGGGAAAAATGGTCCACCTTATTCAGAGTCCTGCTAATTTTCAGGTACGACTACACTTACAAGGCTAGTATACTTTTTCTTCATATTGTGAATGTGAAAGTGGAATGAGACACAGATACTGATTACTATCTGTAGTTGAACACATGCTTTTTGCAGAGAGTACCTACCTTTGTTAAAACTGAATTTCCACTCCAAGTTCAAATTGGAACATACATCTTGTGGTTTATGAACAACAGTGGTTATAACTGGAAGTTTTTAGGAACAACAGAAACTCAGCCAGAGTGAGAAGAGTTGTAAAAGACCACGTAAAGTAACAGAGTGGGGTCGCAGAGTGCGTAAAAGACCACGTAAAGTAACAGAGTGGGGTCGCAGAGTGCATAAAAGTCCCAAATGCTCTGTTGACTCAATAACCAGTTCCACACTTCCTCTGATATTAACCCCAGCGCCAGGAGCTTCATCACCAAGCATAGTGCCAAGCGTTGGATGGAGTGGTGTAAAGCATGTGTCCTGTGAGGTGACGAATCACCTCTGTCTGGCAGACTGGATGGCCATTCACTCAATCTAACTTGATTAGCTGATGAAAGAGTGTGTATGTGTGTGTGTGTTTGTGGGGGGGGGGGGGGTACAATTGTGTTTCAGCAAAATCGTGTTTCCATCCCACTCCCCTGTGACGCCCATGACTTTAATGCTGCAGAATATGGGATATTGTTTGTAATGTGCATTTAAAAACTAATAATTCATGATTCATTAGTTTCTTAAGAGGGAGTGTCACAGTGGGTAGCACTGTTGCCTCACACCTGAGAGGTTGAGGCTTTCAAGTGCACCTCTGCTCTGCGTGTGTGCACTCAGGCTAACTGTAATGTGTGCATGTGCTCAGTGAAGGCTTCTGCACCCCAGTGACCATGACAAGGATAGGGATGGCATAATGCATTAAGAATATGCATGTATATATGTATAGCATGACAATCCTAAAAGTCTATCACTAATCAGATATATTTATGTTGTAGATGTATGTGTATAGAGTTCCAAAGTAACCCATCCATCAGTCCAGTTTTTGTCCTATGGTGTTTTATTTTATGCATACTTTGTATAGTATGCCAAGCAATTTCAAAATGAAAAATATAAATCTTTAAAACAGAAATTCTTATACCTTAAGATGAAGAATAAATCAAATGTTTCCTTTACCTCCCCCCCAGCTGGATTTGCATCCTGTCATTCTGACTGATGATGCATCTCTCTTTGTTTGTGGGTAATTCCCCATAAAAAGCAGAAGTGCTCTGCAATCCAAATTACATCATTACATCCGTTCATTTGGTTCTAGCTGCCTGGCAGTTCGGTTTGGTCTCATGCAAACCTGACATGCTGCCAGCCGAATCCCTCTGATGTGGCTTGATTTGCTCTCTGATGCCTGAACAGCTAAGCCAAAGACTGATATGATGCTCGATCTTACAGAAAATCGCTGGAAAAATTACTTATAGTACAAAATTTAGCCGAATATAAATTTATGTATATGAAAAGCTTACAGGGAAATTCCGCCAAATTTAATATTTGCTTATGGTCTTCTTGTACCGACCTACAAAAAAATTATTTCCCTCAGATTCCTTTGCCGACAAACAGACTGGCAGTTAGCTGGCGGCAAAAACCAGGCAGAATCAGCATAATATAAACAGTAAATAGGATTACTGTTCTTTTTTAATGCACTTTTTTGTAAAGTGTACTTTTAAAATGTAAAAAACTGAGAGTAACCTGAACGTAAAACAGGAAACATTTGTGTTTAAAAACATAAAACATGTTTATGTTCTATGTTTTTTTTTTTTTTTATATATATACAAGCAGGAAATAATGTGGTGAGTAAACCAAAGTGAGTTTATCATTTTCAGTGACATTACCTTGAGCAACTTTTGTTGCCCATTTTATATTCAATAAATGTTAAGAGTAGCTATTTTTTCCTAGAACGAAAGGCACGAAAAGCGAGTAACCCTTCATGTCAGTAGTCGGTTTATACCACAATACTTTACCATCAGAAGTGGTCGAGTCACTGAACGGGAACGGAAAGGGTTCCGGTCTTACTGTGCCTAAATTACCTGCAAAAACAAAAAAAGGCAATAAGACAAACAGTCGGCCAGATCTTTGTCCCCAGGGGTTAAATCACCATCAGAGAGGAGAACCATATCAGGTCCAGAGCTGGGGATGTCTTCTGCCTGTGGCACCAAATGTATTCAGTGATCACATTTCACACAGTGTAAATATATACACTCACCTAAAGGATTATTAGGAACACCTGTTCAATTTCTCATTAATGCAATTATCTAATCAACCAAT
>JAODKM010000001.1:14127133-14138368 GCA_026780845.1 Petrocephalus sullivani | reverse complement strand
GGGGGGGGAGGGGGAGGGGGGGGGGGGGGGGGGGGGGGGGGGGGGGGGGGGGGGAGGGGGGGGGGAGGGGGGAGGAGGGGAGGGAGGTGTACCTTCCCAGGGTCCTGCTGTGTGGAGGCCTGAGACAGATGCTTGGAGGGACTGTAGGTTTTCCCCAAAGGGGGCTCACACCTCCGGACAGCCTGCAGGGAGCCCTTTAATGCTGGGGGGGAAACCAGAATCGCACCCCCTGAAACAGCCAACAGCAGAAAAAAACAGCACTCATGATTCCATGCCATCCATCCTGTGTTTTATGGCATCGTCCCATATTTTTGAACCAACATGGGACGCGATTTGTCCCGTATTTGCAATCAGTCCCCCCCCTCCAACTAAGTAACGACTTGTTTCTCCTCCATTGCTTTGTGGTGGTGGTCTAGTTTCGTACATAAGAGGTTTGACCTACAAACTTTTTCCCATGCTTGTTCAGCTTGACGGTCACAGTACTTGCTGTGCACTGGGAACGCAAGACAAAAAAAGTGGCCGGGAGCTACAGACTTTACGCGTGATACAGCTTACAGCACCTTACTCATAATAACCCTCCTATTTATCAATAAGATGCATGCCTCCGGGTGATAAGGGCCCTGACTCACTGAGGCGTACCTGAATAAACAGTCTGATAAAGGGCAGGGGCTGGAAAGAGTTCAGATACAAAGTGCCACTCATCCGTCGGCCGCGGTCTTTCATAGCGAAAGCACCACCTGCCGTGTCCTTTGTCTTTCTTGCTAATCTGCGGGCTGCGCGACCCTTTGATGGAATCAGAGGTGGGTGACCCGACTGTTTCCAGAGCCAGCTCTCACAGCCGGCCGGCCCTGCTGTATGTCAGAGCCCCGGCATTCCCCCCCTCCCCCCTCCAGCAGCTGAAATGGAATCCCCCTGCACAGCCACGTGCGTGGGCTGACCTGTTCCCGAGGACAGGCGGGACTAAGCTCACACATCATTTAAGCAGCACGCCGGGCAGAGGCACACGCTCACCCGTGGCAGGGGTGGTGAGGTCATGGTGAGTTCTCTGTGTCACAGTGGCACTGGTCAGCTTGGGCGTGGGCAACCTGCCCTCCGGACCAGACCCCTCTGAGCTCGGGGGTGGGGACAGGTCTCGCTTCTCTGCCATTCTCAAGCTAAAGCACAGAGAATCGGTGACTGGTTAGAAGGTGAGCGATGCCTCCCCACCTGCACGTCCAGTGGGACACTGGCCTGTCTGACAAAACAGAGACGCAACGGGTGTAACCATAATTTGTGCCGGCTTCATCGGTTTTGGTAGATCTTTCGCCGAATTTGGGGTTTTCAACTGATACAACCTTGGCTCAGATTTCCGATTCCAATCAGTATTTGATTACACTCCTGGTTCTGACACTCAAGGAAGTAAATAAAATGACACACTATCCTGTCCTTGCAACCCTGGCAAGGAGAAGTGGTTCAGTGAGGAATGGATGGATGGACTGATGCACATACTGCTTGTCGGTGCCATTTCCCTCGGTGACCTTCACCTCCTCCTCCTCTCCTTCCAGCTCACCGCCTTTCACTGCCTCCCCCCAGGCCTGCCTCCTCCACACCGGAAGGCCAGGGTCGTTGGGCAGCGCAGTTTCTGTGGCATCCGCTTTGGAGCTCCTCCTGCTGGCTGGGGGTGACAGTGCAGCCGCGGAGCCGAGGCTACCATTCACGCTCTCGGCCCTACGGGAGCGGGGGGGGGCAGCTTTGGCATTTAATGGGTCACCTGGAGCCATTTCGCAGTTTCATTCATCGTCACATGGACCTTCAGAATTCCATCTCATCATTCCGTCATTATTTACTTTAATAGATGCATTATGGTTCTTTTCCTCATCGGATTTCTGAGGCGACATGGCAGCTGACAACATTTATGCTTACCATATACATAAATTACTTAAGTAATGGCATAAAAATATCAATACATTTATGTAAATTAATTTCATAAGCTGCAGGCATTTACCTAGATGTTCAGAAACAGATATGTACAATGCAGACGTGCGTAATACTCCCCGTCATGCCGCCACAGACAGAGAAAGCTGGGCTAAAGCCAGGAAGTTCAGGGTTTAAAATGCACTGTCCTGTCCCGTCTCTCACCTTGGAAGGTTGAGGGCAGTGACACTGCCATTCTGCCCCGCCGTAACGGACGAGGTGGCCGTGGAGGCCTCCCACAGCCGGTTCTGCTCAGACAGGATCTGGTTCAGGTGGTCTCTGGAGAAGTGGGTGCCCCAGGCCCTCCTTCTATAGGCCTCCGCCCTGTCCCGCAGCTGCCGCACCTGAGGACCCAGATGTGGTTCCACATGGAGAAGCCCGGCCCATTGGCCAATCAGCAATGGCCTCAGGGAGCAGGTGGTAACTCCACCCACCCAAATGGTACATCTGGGGTCAGGACTGATTTGTGGTGTGTGTGTAAGAGAGGGTCAGAGGCAGATAGGATTAAGAGCCTGGCACCCCCACTGCTGAAAGTCCTGGGAAGGGTCTGTACAGACGCCCAAGAAGTGGGGCACAGCAGAAAATGAGAGCATGGCACTGAATGCTTCAGCCCTGGCTCTGCGATTGCCCCTCACCTGTACCCTGGCATTAAGGCTCCATGTGATGCGCAAACATGCATCAAAAGGACGGCAGACTGCCGTAGGGTGGGTGTCCCCGGGCGGCGCACGAAAGCGCCATGGAGCAGTCAGTCTAAAGCAATGTTTCCCAACCCGGTCCTCGAGGACCCCCAGCGGCCCATGTTTTTGCTCCCTCCAACCTCACAGCCAGACAGTCCACATTTTTGCTCGGGAGCGAGGAGGGAGCAAAAACGTGGACTGCTTGCGGGTCCCCCGGGTACTCAGCGGCATCGCCAAGCAGGTGATGAATATCTCTGAACTTTGACAAGTTTACAACACTGATACTGCCGGACCCCACAATTACGGCGATGCTGCTTAGCATGCTGGCTAGTAGGAAAGATGAATATGACACTTCTCTGGGAGCGTGGTCAGCCTTTCCATACCAACACATCAGCAATCCTTCTGAAATCTGTGTATCGGTATTCATTTCCCTTTCTCTGTTAATGGATATGTGGTCTTTCGGTGGACGCCTTGTAATAGAATAGTGAATGTAGAATAGCGATGCTGGGCAGCCCGTTTTACCTCATCATACCACAGGTGAGCGGAGTCAGTGTCACAGCCCTGCAAGAACGAAGGGCTGAGGTTCAATGTTACAGGTGACCTCGAGTTCGCATGGTGGAATAACATTGAACAACCATCCTAAGACTGCAGAGCCTCTGTATAATAGCAATGCGTACATGAATACGTGGCAATGGAACAAAGCATGCAAGGGCGAGACTCAAACCCACAACCTTCCAGATGTCAAGCAAAACAAAACGTTACTGTCCTTAAACTAAACCTTTTCTTATTGTCTGACAGTAATTCTTTTATGACCACTGCTCCTATGATCCCCCCCACCCTACCCCAATCACCCTGTCCCACCTCCTCTCCAGTCTCAGAGGCCTTGATCCAAACTCCATCCCTATATCTGTAAAGCTGAGGGGAGCGGAAATTCGAGATATACTCAGATTTCACCTTCCTGTGAAAACACAAAAAAAGATCACGACCTAAGGCTAACCAGACAGTAACTCGTTATGCAACGGGAATCACAGTTATCCAGACCTCAGAGAGCAAACGGCACAGGGCGATGTCACCGGGCAAGCTCAGTGGGCCCGGGTGCATTTCCTCATTTCTATAATTACAGCAATTAAAAGATCTAAAGATTTAAAGTTTAGATGACAGTAGGAGGAAGTACATTTAAATACAGGGAGAGCAGGCCAGAGGGACTTTACCCATAACCCAGACTGTGTACATACCATTTCAAAAATACATAAGTAACTGAATGCACTCAGCTAAGGTAAACGCAACTAGATCAACAATGATCCTACTCACAAAGGATGTTAGTTTCCTTATTACTATTATGTCATACTGATTCCTGTGCTAAAAGGAATGGCTAGCTGAGCTAAATCTGTTCAGCCTCAAGCAAAGGAGACTGAGGGGGGATATGACCCAGGTCTATAAGATCCTAACAGGTCTGAATGCTGTCCAATTAAAGAGTTACTTCAACTTTAGTTCAAATAAGAGAACCCGTGGCCATAGTTGGAAATTAGCAGGAGAACATTTCTAACTGGAGTTAGAAAACTTCTTTACACAGCGTGTAGTTAGAGTATGGAATAGTCTTCCTGATAGCGTAGTGCAAGCTGAATCCTTGGGTTCCTTTAAAGCAGAGCTAGACAAGATTTTAACATCTCTGAGCTACTAGTGGAAGGTTCCCCAAACGAGCTCGGCAGGCCGAATGGCCTCCTCTGGTTTCTAAATCTCTTATGTTCTTATGTTAAATGAGTAAATGTATTATGTCAGTGACGTAATACAGATTTATACTGACATCATTAACTGGCAGAGATTGTAGTGTTTAAAAGACGCCAATAAGAAGGTCGGGGAACTGCATTCCACACACATATCCAGGTATGAGTGCACGTGTGTGTGTGTGTGTGTGTGTGCGCGCGTGTGCAACAGACACAAAAAGGAGAATGGCATCACAGGAAATTTTACTTGGCACACCCCCAGAGCAGCCTCTCACCGGCATCCAGAGTGAGGGGCGGAGCGCGGATGGTGTTTTGGTGACCTCACTTCCTGTTGCCTACTCTCTCCTGGAGCTTTGGCAGACCTGTTCTGCTGGCTGGGCTTCCTGTGGCGCTGTTCCCGGTTGATTTTCCTCTTGCCCTGTGACAGAGTTGGTCAACTCTGGGACTCCACGGTACGTCACTATACTGCAGCTACAGCAAGAGCAGGAGTTCTTACATTCACAAGCACATGCCAGGACGTTTATCCGGTTTGTCCGGTTTAAGGAGCATGTGCCGTGGCATGCCACAAATCAATGGTCAAGGAAAGTGAATATAACGAAGGGTCACATGACAGAATTACCCATGTGCCCATGTGCCTCTCAGCAGAAATGCAAAAGAGTGACTAAATATCACCGTTTCATCCAAAATACTTCAGATTAAAGCATAAAGCCAGAATGAACAAGGTATGGAGATTTCTTCGCAATGCAGTTCTGCAGTTTTCAAAATAAAAAGAAATTTAAGCAGACATTTATTATAACAAAAAATTCTCAGTTACCTAAAAATATATATACCAATATACTGTATAGCTATTATACAGTCACTGGCCACTTTTTTAGGTACACCTTGCTAGTACTGGGTTGGACTCACTATTGCCTTCAGAACTGCCTAAATTCTTCATGGCATAGATTCAACGAGGTGCTTGAAACATCCCTCAGAGACTTTGGTCCACATTGACATGACAGCATGTAGCATTTGCTGCTGATTTGCCAGCTGTACCTTCATACTGCAAATCTTCCATTTCACACAACCAGTAGGGGCACTATTGGACGGAGATCTGGTGACTGTGGAGGCCATTTAAGTACAGTGAACTCACAGTCATGTCTAAGAAACCAGTTAAATATAAAATTATATTTGTGACAATGGTGCGTTATCCTGGTGGAAGTAGCCTTGTGGCCACTGTGGTCATAAAGGGTTGGACAATACTCAGGTAGGCTGTGGCAATTAAACGATGCTTACTTGGTGATAAGGGGCCCAAAGTGTGCCAAGAGAATACCCCCACACCATTACACCGGCAGCAGCCTGAATTGTCGATACCAGGCAGCATGGAGCCACGCCTTCATGTTGTTTATGTCAAATTCTGACCCTGCCATCTGAATTTCGCAGCAGAACTCAAGAGTCATCTGACCAGGTAATGTTTTTCTAGCCTTCTATGGTCTGCTTCACAGTTTGACATGTTGTACATTTAGAGATGCTTTTCTGCATACCTTGGTGTTAATGATTTGCTATTTGAGTTACTGTTGCCTTTCTATCTTCCTGAACCAGTCTGGCCATTCTGCTCTGACCTCTGCCATCGACAAGGCATTTTCACCCAGAGAACTGCCCCTCACTGGATGTTTTTTTCTTTTTCAGTAGATCAGGAGTTTCTGAAATACTCATACCAGCCCATGGAAACCCAACAACCACGCCACTCGCAAATTCATTTAAATCATCATTCTTCTTCATTATGGTGTTCGATGTGAACATGATTTTACACGTTGTGCCGCTGACCTATGAGTGGCTGATGAGATATTTTCTTCAATGAGCAGTCGATCAGGTGTACCAAATAAGAGGCCAGTGAGTGTACGGCGCTCACGGAAAATCTGGGGACACTTGCTTAATTCTGTAGAAATGTTAAAATTTACTAGTTTCATAACAAAAGTGCACTGATCATTCTGTAGCTGTTGTAGACCATCTAGCAAGAGGAGAACAGTGTAACGTATCCGCATATATCTTCTGCACCGACATTTTCTTTTTGACAATAAAGATTTCTTATCTTATCATTTTGCTGTTAATTGCAAGTGTAGTCATCAGTTCCCAGAAAGATACCAAACATTTGTTTGGTATTTTATGCTATTGCAAAAGTGTTACTAATTAAAAAGCACCCAATGAAACTGCTTGTCAACAGAGTTTTTACCTCAGAGCAGCTCTTTCAGAACTATAATTTCAGTGTAAATTTATTACTACTTGAAATTAATATTTTACTTAATACTGCTGTTTGTTTCCGATGTGATATATTTTTTTAAACAAAAATATATGCAATGGATTAGCTATATTTTTATTGAAATAAGCATCCCAAGACTCTCTGTAAGCTATATGTTTTAAATGATGCCCATAAACTGTACTACAAGAAAACAACAAATTACGATTTATGAAAACAGCATTGTGATTAAGAGATTTGTGGATTTCAAACATGCTTCTATCCTTCCAGGGTTAAGAAAAAAAATCACATTTTTCCACACCGGAGCTGTATGTGGTGTCAGCATTGAAGACATAATTACAGAGAGATGATTCGGGCACCTTAGCTCCCCCTTCAGGGCAAATGTTCTCCTGCTGCAGGGGTGCCCCGGCTCTTCCTTCCAGTTCCCGGCGAAGTCGTGGACCTCGGGGGGGCCGGGCCCCTTTGAAGTTCCTCCTGTACTCACTCTCCATGACCAGGGGGTCGGTCTTAAATGGCGGGATCATTCTGTTGCTACTGTAGACCACCTAGCAGGAGGGCAGCAGTGTTAGGGGGCCACGGTGATCATGGGAAATATGCAAATGGAAATGCAAAACATAAAATCTGATGACGTGTTGGAAAGATCCATTTCCCTGTAAATCACTGAGCATCTGTGAAGAAAATTGTGTTACGTTTCATCCTGATGGGTTTTCAGGAGGATTGTCATAATACACCTTAGTAGCTTAATCAATATGTAACTCACAGGCGCCACCTGCAGGCCATCGGGTCAGCACGACGAATCAGCTTATGACAGATATTGAGAGCCCTGTAATTACTGCTGCAATGTTCTGCCTCTGCGGAGCCATGCCAGCCCAGGGCTCCCACTAGTGGTGCGCAGGTTAGCTTTTTTTAGCACCCGCCCCAAACTGACCCGTAAGGAGATCCAAACCGCCCCGCCCAAGCCGCAACAATACGCGTGGATAATGACCAAAAACCCGACCCGACACAGAAACACACTCTAGTGTGCATGTATGTAAAACATACTAGTTGTCAAAACGGATAGCTTAATTTCCATGTGACCTCATGCTGTCAATCCAACTGTGCAGCACAGAGACTAATGTCCTTTAGGTGTCACAAGGCTTGTTTTTCCAATTTTCCACTTTGACAATTTTTTTTCAGTTAAAAATGGCGTATACCTGCATATAAATCTATTATGCTCCCTCACCATGTGACTTCATGATGTCAAACCAACTGTGCAGCATAGAGACTAATGTCCTTCTGGTGTCACAAGGCTTGGTTTTCAAAATTTGAACTTTGACAATTTTTTTTTTCCAATTAAAAATGGCGTATACCTGCATATGAATCTATTTTGCTCCCTCGCCATGTGACCTCATGATGTCAATCCAACTGTCCAGCACAGAGACTAATGTCCTTCACGTGTCACAAGAATTGGTTTTCAAAATTTCCTTTTGCACAATTTTTTTCAATTAAAAATGGCGTATACGTGTATCTAAATCTATTATGCTTCCTCGCCATGTGACCTCATGATGTCAATCCAACTGTGCAGCACATAGACTAATTTCCTTCATGTGTAACAAGGCTTGGTTTTCAAAGTTCAACTTGGACAATTTTTTTCAATTAAAAATGGCATACACGTATATATAAATCTAATATGCTCCCTCACCATGTGACATCATGATGTCAATCCAACTGTGCAGCACAGAGACTAATGTTCTTTATGTGTCACAAGGCTTGGTTTTCCAAAATTTCCGCTTTGACAATTTTTTTTCAATTAAAAATGGCGTATACGTGTATATAAATCTATTATGCTCCCTCACCATGTGACTTCATGATGTCAAACCAACTGTGCAGCATAGAGACTAATGACATGATGTCAATCCACATTGAATATTAAACTAACTTTACCTCGGTCGTTTTGATCAATAATGAAATGCGTTTTGTAAATTTTTGACCCGCCTGCACCCACAATATTTTAAAAATGTCTGCCCTAAAACCGCCCGCACCCGCGGGTCATGGGTCGACCCGCGCATCACTAGCTCCCACACAACACGAGCCCATCCAGAAGCTGCAGTACCTGCTCTGCAGCCAGCAGGGGAGAGCTGCATGTGGCCGTCTTCCAGGTGAACTGACGCTGGTATTCTGAGGCCTGGTGCCTGGGTCTCCGCTCAGCTGACTTAAGTGCAGCCTTTCGCCTCAGCGCATGTTGGACCTGGGGTGGCACATGGGACGGTAACACGCAATGGTAAAACCTCATATTGTGCAGGTTGCAAATCCTGGCCCTAACCTATGTGTGTGAAGTTTGCAGGTCCTGCTTATGCTGTATGTTTCTTCCAGGGACTTTAGGCTCCTCCCACAGTCCAGAGGCACACAGTCAAGTGAAATTATGTCTGTAAATTGCCCTTACTGAGTGTGACTTGCAATGGCCTGGCATCTCATAAAGAGTGTTCCCCAGCCACGAGTCCTCAAGTGAGGGCAGAAGTGTGGTGTATTACAGGGGTCCCAAAGTGGGGGGGCTGAGATCCCTAGATTTCCACCATATGCTACTAAATATTTGAAAACAATCAGTGAAATCTTCCCCCCACCCCTGCAAAATAGGAGTCATGAGTTTCTGTTATTTTGAGGGTGGTGGGCTGAAAAGCTTGGGAACCCATGTTTTATTTGATGGGCCCCTGCATCGAGTCGGGGAAAATGATGTTCTGCAGGAGTCATGATTAAAGGGTATTACGATTATTATGTGCATTTAACTGCAGCCCTACAGAGTTAGGGAGAAGAAGCTGGTGCATGACACTCACTGCCTGATCCACGGTGGCTGGGGGCTCGTCTGACTCCCTGCTTCCCCCAGCTTCTGGAGGATTGGGCTCAGCCTTAGACTCTGCCCATTGGACTTCAGGGGGCTTAGGACCTCTGGGAGCAAGAGGGGTCTCAGGCCCCTGTGGGCTGCATGGTCTCTCCTCGGGTGGGTCTGCAGAGCTGGGCTTGGGCCTGCAGACCTCCCGTTCCTGAGGCTCCCCCCGTGGCACCACAGGCCCCTCCCACTGCAGAGACTTGGGTACTTGGGGTCTGTAGAAAGGAACCCTCTTCTTGGAGAGGAACTGGGGCTCCCTAGTGATTGCTACAAGTGTGACAAAGACACCGTCACATGCCCCAGTACAACCGAGGTGAGGCACACCTTCTGGAGAAGATCCACCCTGCACTCTGATCAAATACAATCCAATGTTATCTTAAGAATGAACTTCCATCAAAAGAAGTAGCAGCATGGGTTATGCAATTACACTTGTGGTATTAAATATGCCTCCTCGTAAACTACGAATGTGCATTTTTATTTCATGGACAGTAATTTTTACCTTTTAGATTATATATTTATTTCTTATATATATTTTATATATTCTACAGAGTACTTTTTTTTAAAAAGATTTATTTATACGTGTATATATATATTTTTTTATTTTATATATATTTCATATGCACTATATTTCCAAAAGTATTGGGACACCCCTCCAAATCACTGAATTCATGTGTTCTTCCATGGCCACAGGTGTATTAAATCAAGCACCTAGGCATGCAGACTTCCACCTGTGCAATAAGTCCATTCATGACATTTCCTAGCTACTAAATATCCCACAGTCAATTGTTAGTGGTATTATAACAAAGTGGAAGCAATTGGGAACAACAACAAGCCACAAAATAGGCCACGTAAAATCACAGAGTGGGGACAGTGCATGCTGAGGCGCACAGTGTGCAGAAGTCACCAACGTTCTGCAGAGTCAAAAGCTACAGACCTCCAAACTTCATGTGGCCTTCAGATTAGCTCAAGAACAGTGCGTAGAGAGCTTCATGGAATGGATTTCCATGGCTGAGCAGCTGCATCCAAGCCTTACATCACCAATTGCAATGCAAAGCATTGGATGCAGTGGGGTAAAGCACACTGCCACTGGACTCTAGAGCAGTGTAGACGTGTCCTCAGGAGAGACAAATCGCGCATCTCTGTCTGGCAATCCAATGGACGAGTCTGGGTTTGGCGGTTGCCAGGAGAATGGTACTTGCCTGACTGCATTGTGCCAAGTGTAAAGTTTGGTGGAGAGGGGATTATGGTGTGGGGTTGTTTTTCAGTGGTTGGGCTTGTCCTCTTAGTTCCAGTGAAAGGAACGCTTAATAATAATAAAGCTTCAGTATAGTAAGCCATTTTGAAGAATTTCATGCTCACAACTTTGTGGGAACAGTTTGGGAACGCCCCCTTCCTGTTCCAACAAGACTGCACACCAGTGCACAAAGCAAGGTCTATAAAGACATGGATAAGCGAGTTTAGTGTGGAGGAACTGAACTTGGCCTGCACAGAGCCCTCCCTTATGAAAATGAACCATGGTTTTACTATGTTTTTTTGGGTAACCATGAGTTTATGACTATGGTTTTATCATGGTTACACTGCAGTTACCATGCAGTGCTATAAGTAAACCATGGTAATACTATGGGTAGGAGCATATCGTGCGTTCCTTTTACCTCTGGAGGTCGGGATACGAGTCAAATGACGAGCCTCAAGGCCGGAAGTGACAACATGCGCGCTCCCGTCTCCCCAAAAAACGGGACAAAAGCTCGGTGCAGCGCAGAGTACACCGAGTTTCGTATTCAA
>JAODKM010000001.1:14113175-14127033 GCA_026780845.1 Petrocephalus sullivani | reverse complement strand
CCATAGTAAAACCATGGTTACTGTAAAAAACCCATACCCAAAACCCAAAAAAACCATAGGAAACCATAGTGAATTTCTGTAAGGGCTGATCTCAACCCAACAGAACACCTTTGGGATGAATTAAAGCGGAGACTGCAAGCCTGGCCTTTTCGTCCAATATCGTTACTGGACCTCACAAATGCTCTCCTGGAAGAATGATCAAAAATTCCCCTGAACACACTCCTAAGCCTTGTGGAAAGCCTTCCCAGAATAGCTGAAGCTGTTATAGCTACAAAGGCTGGGGCAACTCCATATTGCCTACGTATTAAGAATGTGATGTCATTAAAGTTCATGTGTCTGTAAAGGCAGGCGTCCCAGTACCTGTGGCAATATAGTGTACTAAAGAAAGTGACATCTCTTAGAACAATTTCCTCAGGGGGCCCCCAAACAGTTCATATTTTTGCTCCATGAAACACTGCCTGAGTGACGCGATATGAAATGGTGTCCCCGCAGGCAGAGGGTGCCGGACACTTACCCGCCTGGTCCGAGCGCAGCCCCGCCTGCAGCATCCGGAGCTGGGGAGAGGCGCTCCTGGCCTTGGCTCGCTGCCCTTTAAACTTACTCTGGTACTCGCTGAGCCCCTGTGCCGGCCAAGCAACAGTTACGGCTCCTGCAATGTTCTTTCTAGTCCAGCAACCGCGGTGCAGATTAATTTCGCAAGACGTTTTCCGCGTTAGGATTGATGTTATATCTCTTATCTGACTTTTTTTGATAAAAGAAATGTAACCGCTTGACTGCTAAACCTATTAAGCTCAGCGGAAAATACGCAGTAACTTAACAGCAGTCAGTTACTAAGTACCCTATCAGGCAATCAAATGGATTCAAATCAGTTATGAAAAGAGTTTATGTGATTTAAAGTGGCGACCTTGTAGAAACTGAACTTGATCATGAGGCAGTATGCACATTTAAAGATGTTTTGGTAAACGCGCATTTATGGCAGCGTAACGACCCTCTACCATAAATCCGGATAATCACTGCGTACTCCGGATCATGTTCGTCTTTCTCGGTTGCATCGGCGGTCTCATGCCGTTCGACTAGTTTATGCATGTCCTAGTTTCGTTGTACTTTTACTACCACAATATCGCCTACAATCAGATAATAAACCGCCTTAGTCCGTCGATACGTCACGAAATGGAAAAAAATAACTACCTGATAAGATGTCTATCTAAACATCCGTTCCGTCGATGTAACCATGTTTTCTACAGATTTTATTTGCATATTAAAAAGACTGCATTTGAATGCATTTCTGGTTCAAATGTAGCAAATCGAAACCTTTTCTGCAGGCGGAAAACAGTGACGTAGCGAGCATGTGCCCGCTCCAAAACACACTGATTTTCAACGAAAGACGTGAATATACCAATATACCACGGCACGCAAGCGCACGTTTACCTTAAAGTGAACTTTCATTCTAATTCAAGTGCAACGCAGAGGTCTGCAGAAGTGACGAAGGAAGTTGTGATTGTTAATTTCACGGTTTAATGTAACCCCAGTGCTTCGGTTACAGTAGCGCGTCGCCTTGGTAAAGGTTGTAGCGTCCTTCGCGGTGCGCATGCGCACAGATCACACACTGATTTCCTATATAAAGATAACGTGCTCCACCCCCTGGCCATCCGCGGAAGTGTAGTTTGTAGTTTGGGTCGTGTCAGCAGTAAGCGATATTAAGCGTTTTATCCGCTGCCGTATTAGCCGTAATGACAGAAGGACCAGTGGACTTGCACATGTACAAATGTAGCATGTAGTTAAAAGGCGTTATCGAATGCGAAATGCTTCCCTCGCCCGATTGAAAAATTAATGGATAATAATTTAGTTACTTAAAATTGATATTAATTGCTATTGAAATCATTTCACGATATAAAATAATTAGACGTTCACAATTACATTTTTATACTTCGGATATTTATGTAAATCAATACATAGTTTGCTATATCCATGCATATGCATTCAGGACACTGTTGCACTGCCAAAATTATAACAATTTCGTATCCAAATTTATATGTTAGGACTATTAAACTTGACAAGAATAAGAAGTGTGCATCTGTAAAACGATCAGCCGCAGAATTGCCGCAGAACCTAGTGCCTGTTCCCACTTCTCGAAAATAACAATGCACATATACCATATATAGAAGCGTTGCCATCTACGGCAGCTTTATGGTGCTTAGCGTTAAAGTTTATTGGTCCCATATATGGAAAAGTATGCCTGTTCTCAGTGTCACCGGAGGAGCTTCGTAGCAGATGTTCCGCACCGGCATTAAGACGGAGAGCCTTGCGGTAGGGGCACGCATGGAAGTCAGAGAGGCATTTAAAGTCAAATCCATTTTCAGTGTCCCACCGGTTCCAGGATGCCCCCAGCGTACCCCGGCATTTCCCTGACTATTTAGCAGCAAAGGAGACAGCCTGCTCACATGGCATCCGATCCATGGACAGTTTGAATAGTCCACGTGTGCGGGCGTGAAAGGGGTGACCGCAGGGCTGGGTGGAGTTCGGAGTCAGTGTCAGCCTACCGTGCCTGTTACGCAACACAGACAGACTAACTGAATGTTACCTGCGATCACATCCGTTAAACAGATAAATATCCCCCCTGCCTACCGAGACACGTGAATGTGGCGGTCCAGTGTTTTAAATAGCTGACTCGTGATGATCTGCACTCCTGCCCATTAATGCATAGGAAATAAGTTTCCAGCACCGTCTCCATAATGACTGTTAGTCATCGTTGACTTTTAGCAATGGGCACTGGAAGATGAGGAATAACGAGTGGTGCATAATCATTCCCCTCCGTATTTCCTGACCTTTTATTCTGGCCAGTCAGTGTTACACTCTTCTCTTCATCCAGTAGAAGCTATTTTCTTTAAACAATAAAGCGTCACCTTTCGTTGCCTAGAGACTACCGTGTTCCTAGGATTGTATTTCAAAAGTCCTCCAATAGAGGGCAATAAAACCCATGAAAAATACCGCTATACAACGCTACTGGATTACCAGTAATGCCAATTAATAAGGAATATAAAGGAGACAATGGTGTTTCTTTCCAATATCCCAATAACGGTTGGCACTCTTTTCATCCTTCCTTATAGACATATTACTTGTTCGATTTGAATTGTTGGCTCATTTTCACAGCATCGCATTGTGTCAAAGCACTTTACAATAATCTTGTATATTTTCATTGGTTCTCTGCATCAAGAAGATCAATGATATGGGTCTGTACAACCATCACAGAGAATCAGGAGGGATTTAATTTAAGAAGAATCTATCTTCTCGGAGAATCTATGTTGTTCAGAGATCAGACACGGATACGTTATCACTCTTATTGTTATAATCAACGGATGTATCAGAAAGGCCAGAAGCACGGTACCTGGGATCTCATGTGCAGTCAGTCATTTTTTATCCCATTTGGTTTGAGGCGTCACCCCGCATTTGTAAGCGTTGTCCGACTGCAGATTTTTTTTCCCTGTCATTGTACACTTAGTTTTTCACTGACTTCACTGAAAACAATATAGGTTTTGCAGTCTTTGTTATATGCGGTTCTCATTTCAGGATATAAAGACTGCAGTGGATATAGGATGGGAATTATTTTGAAGATCACGGGCAAATTATTTTTCTAAAGGTGGATTTATCAACTAATTGAAAAGTAAACATTTGGGCAAAATGAATTTTGGCTGACTGGCTAGTGCTACAGCCTCACCCTGCCTGGGATGGGAGTTAGAATCCCACTTCTACCCCTTTGCATGCTCTCCCTGTGTCCTGTGAGTTTTCTTCTTAGCAATTAGACTAATTCAGTTCTACAAACTGCTTGTAACGAGTAACTGGAAATGTGCATCTGTGTACACGCTGAAACAAACTGGCATCACAAACACTTAATTCGCTGTGCAAACAGCATAGTGAAAGGCACTTTCCATCCCTCACATGCACTGTTCTCTCTCCTTCCATCTGGAAGACAGTTCCACAGTATCAAGACTGTAACTGCCAGACACGGCAAGAGCTTTTTTCCCCAAGCAGAGCCCTCAACTCACCGCCACAAAAGGACTGTTAAACTCAACAACAACACAAAGACCTTTGCAGACACAGATAACAAAATACTAAAGATTGGACCTTAACACAAGTGCACACCTTCATTGCACATTAGTACATTTGCATAAACATATCTACCTCATGCCAATTTACACTCATTGACATTTCACATTACTGAATCGCACTCCCGCACTTTGTATTGTATTGTCTGTTCTGTTTTTACCAACTTAGAATAAAGTACTTTTTTATCTACAAAAATTTAGTTAATTTATATTGGCTACATTTCCTGTCCTATATGTTTGTATTGCACCATGTAGGGCCTGTGTAAAATGACATTGTGATACGACGTATACTGTGTATATTGTTGTCTTGACAATAAAGAAATCTTGAATCTTGAATCACATCCAGGGAATACTTTTGCTTTGTGCCCCATCCTGCCTGGGATAGGCCACAAACCCATCCTCCACCCCACAACCACGGTGTTTTCCTGGATAAGTGTTTGGATGATGAATGGTTGTTTGACAGGAACCTGAGAAGACTTTCTTGTGCATATGGGGGTCTGTCTCGTAATACTATCCTTATGAGAACATTAAGTTTTTGCAATATTCTCATAATGATAAGATCAGACCAGGCACTTTGTAAACAAGTAAACTAAGACTCAGTAAGACACAGCTGATAAGGTTACACACTGTGAACTCAGGAAGTCTAACTGGCACAGACAATGAGTTTATTTCAAGGGGCTGTTGTGAAATCTTCATCGCAGTGGATCGTGATCCTACGGTTCTGTAAAGCTGGAAATACGATAACAGCTGTAAAAATGAAAATCTTCACATAGGTCCTTTGATCGTGACCAGTGACATAGACTAAATAGTACTATTTACTATTTGCTTGTTGGTTTATTTGTCATCCATCTTATGAGTGCTTATGCAGTAGCGTCACAAGACCATTTAAATTAGATTTTTATTTAATGACATTTCAAAATATGACTGTAAACTGAATCAAAGAAAATAAAAAAACAAATGAAGTTGATTGTCAGGGACATTATAAAGGGATGGCTTTATGCTCTATAGCATGGCATTGCCTGCACTGTCACATCACCCATAACACAGGGGCATTCCCACACACACGGCCATGTGAATACTGTTTTCTCTGCTGTGACGGCAGAAGTGCTGCGGCCCCCATCGCCTGATTTATGGCCTCCTGTCACGCGCTCTGCCGGGCTGCCCCTAGCAGAGCAGCCCTGTGCTCCACCTCATCCGTCTTTTGCCGTAAACAAGGAAAAGCCAGTCACTCCTGTCCCCGGACGCTCTGGGAATTTACCGCAGCTCATCCTCCGGGCTCTCGGGTCCCTCGGCTTGGATGCGGGACGGCACAGGTGATGCACTCTCACTGTGCCCACGGGGTGAGTAGGACCAGAGGCATGGCATCACTGAAGTGGGGGGGGGGGGTCAGGGGGGGCACTCACTGATGACAATGGAGATGGTGTGTGGGTGGCGGGGGTCTGTGCCAGGCTTGTGTGCGGGGTGCAGCTGGCGGCGGTGACGATGCCCCCCAGGGCACAGCATCCTGGGGGGGTGACCTCAGAGCCACGTGGAGCAGCACGTCATCCCACTGGCCCCCGCCAGCCCACCTGTGCCATCCTGGCACATGCACAGGCATGTGATGCTGGAATTCTGGGCATACTGGGAGTCTGGTGCTTCTGCACTTCTCGATTGAATTTTTTCACAGCGAGTGAAAATATAGGCTACTAATAAAATGAGCAGTATACGCCACAATTCAAATCTGCTCACAAGATGGGAGAATAAATCAGTTTCTTTTTAAGCTTCTCCAATCTAAAATTGCATTTAAAAAGCACCGAAGAAGCCATAATGAACCATTCAAATGCCCTCAGAATGACCTCTCCATGAAAACCACGGATGAAAATAGATATTCTGCAGTACATCATTCCCTTTACAAAAAAACAGATGGAAATGACAATTACTTGAGCATTCACTCCAGGCCTACAGGAAAATGCAAATACATCCATGTGAAGAGAAGCGAATCGCGGACAGGCGCCTTGCCCGTCTTTGTGGTGCGGTGGTTTGATCCGGGAGGAAAAGCGGCTTCATGGAGATCACGCCAGGCTGACCTTTTGCAGGGGGCCGAAGGGGGGTGGCAGAGGTGTCCTCCGGAGCCTCCTTTATGCTCTCCCTGCATCTGCTCCGCGTTAGCGGAAGCTGCTTTCATGTCGGCCCCGCCCTCTTCTGTTCCGTCGAGCCGTTATGTTTTATTCATCCGTTTCGGCCGGTTCGGCTGCGACTGATTACCATCCCAATTAACGGCGCGCAATTATCCCGAGAGATCCACATACACGCGGGGCCGGTGATGGGACGCGCTTCTTGTATCCATGCGACGGAGCCTTTGATACGGCGCGGAACTCTCCGGAACCGCCTCGAGTTCTCGATCAGAAGGTTTATTGTTTTTTTAACAAGTTTTATGAATCTAATGCCATTCGTCTAACACCAACATACAACAGTACAATTATTAATGACTTTTTTTGTTACTCATTCTTATATTGCACTCTTTTGTCTTACGTTGTTTTGGCTTTATCGTTATACTACTGTAACTCCTGTCTCCTGAAACCCTACCCTGTAACTGTGGCGTGAGAATTTCATGGTGCTCCTCACAGCACATGTGACAGTAAAATTTGAAACGTGAGTGAAAGGTTGTCCATCAGAGATCGACCTAGGGGCTCTTTTCATTGACTCCCGACCAAGGATAGAGATGATTTATGACAGATATTCCCATAAAGGAGCACCCTGCCTAATAATGCACCACAGAGACCAGGGTCAGGGCTCGTAAATGGTGCTGGTTAACCCATCAGGCGACCGACCTAAAGGCACCATCTCCTTAGGGGGGCACTGAGTTATTAACAAGCGCTGGCGCCACCCCCCCTCACCGACAAGCATCACCTCTAGCACCACCTCCTTGGTGCAAGGCCCATATATACCGTCGGAAACACACTGGGCGCCAGCCTTGGGCTCCACAATCACTTGGACCGGCACTGTCTGTAAATAAGCAGAAATGGGTCGCGCTATACCAATACCATTTACTATTTGCTATGTACTACTATTTATTCCGAAGCTCATTTGCCTCGCAAAAGCCCATATCCCAGCTGAGTAGCCCCCTTTCTCCTTGGTGCGTTGCATGGCTGCCTGTATTACAGTGTTTCCCAACCTGGTCCTTGGGAACCCCCAGACAGTCCACACTTTTGCTCCCTCCCAGTTCCCAGTAGGGAGCAAAAATGTGGAATGATTGGCAGGGAGCTGGGAGGGAGCAAAAATGTGGACCGTCTGGGAATCCCCGAGAGTCTGGCTGGGAAACACTGCTGTGGAATACGCTAGTGAATGCGATGGCGGCCAGGTCTGCCCCCATTCGCCAGTAACTTAGCATGCCGCCATGACCCTGCTGTACCAGCTACAGCGGCCCGTCTTTCAGTTCGCGATCGCTTTCGCTCACAGATTAAAAAGGCTGCCTGCCCACGGCTGGAGGTGACGCACCTGACGAGCAGCATTGATATTGTAATGTGGAGAGGTGCTGAGGTGGGCAGGAGGAGCGGTGCTGAGGTGGGCGTCGAGGTGGATGTTAGTGACCGAGAAAATGGTGCTGCATCATATTTGCTCCCGTGACAGGTTGTGCGGGGGGGGGGGGGGGTTAGAAGGGCCATTATTACAATATCAATGGAACCAAAATGGAGGGTGGGGGGGTTTGATTCTCCTTGGCCAGCTCCCTCAGATTGGAGAGCAGGGGTGACCCAAGCCTTGTTGACATGACCGCGTGAACCTGGGACGTGGGGGCCGAAGGGCAGCTTATTGCTGTGTTTTCTGTGCCCCCATCTCCTTTTAAAGAGAAATATGAACAAAGTACAATCCACAGTGGCAGAACACGATAAATATTGGTAATAAATATCGGGCTTAAGGAGGGGGGCTGAGGCCAGGGATCACAGGGCACACAGAGGGGGGCAGTTAGCCAAACTGCATGCAAGGGGACTATAGGCAAACTCCGTACATGAGCAGGGGGGGCGCTGGGGTGACTGTGCTTCCCACTGAGGCACTGTGCCGCCCTAAAAACTGTTATTTTAAGATGAAATGGCGAAGTTCCTGACTCAGTACGAACTGTGAAAAGTCACACAGCGAAATGTCAGCGGTGGTAATTTAATATAAACAGCCCCCCCCCCACCCCCCAGCTGCCTCCACACAGTGCTTCTTGTCCTTCGGTTCTGTCCTCTTCTTACGATTGGGGGGGCCACAGAGACGACGTGCAGGGCAACACTTTGTTTCCTGGTTGTAGTTGCAGCAGGTCCTTCCCGGTGGCTGCTGGGGGGGGGGGGGGGGGGAGTCCAGGCCGCCGTTCCAGCGAGGCGCTGGCCCAGCCTTATCTGAGGGTTCGCAGGCCCCACTGGCGTGCACTCCCCTGCTTCCCAGCCCCACTTCCTCTTTCTGCTCGGCCCGCGACAGGAAGTGATGCGCCGGCGGTGTCTGCTCTAATGCTGTAACGGTCGTTTTCGGTGGAGCTGGACGGGCTAGCGGCCGCGCCGGGCGCGACAGCGGCAGGCATCCCAGCCTCGTAAAATATTTACCAGAGGGCTGACCAGTATTATTTATTCATGGCTCAATCACTTAAATGTATAAATGTTACCTTACACTCCTCAGCACCCAACAACACTTTGTCGGAGCAGTTCTTCCTGAAGTGTTTGAGTATGCCGACCGACAGGCCCTCTCAAGTATGTCGTCAGTTTTACTTTGTCATTTGTTTCATTTTTGAGGGGAAGTACTTTTCGAACGCTCCAGAAGTATCTGGAAGTGGCAGACCAAGAATGATTCGCAAAATCACCTTTGATTTGATTTTTGACAATCTGAAATCCTGCAGGTGGGGTTAAACATAAGACTCTGTCAGCAGGGTTTTATGCTCAGATATTACTTATATGACACTGTTAATTTTTGGATCATGTGACCTAACAGGACTGTAACCGATTCAGCATAGTCTTGCATTAGGCAAAACTCATTGACCACTTCTTCAGCTCAGCTCCATGCTGACGATCCAAACTTTAATTTGCTGGCTTTTTTTTTTTAGACTAAACAGCTTCGGCACGAGCTGCTAGTCATTGTGTTTTTTTCATTGGCAGTAAAAGTCTGTTTAGTTTTCAGGAAGGCCCCATCAGTCTAGGTCCAGGAATCTCAGAATTAAACAATTCAGTCAATTCAGGTTGATTAGGACGAGGGATGTTAATCTCCCCTTAGCATTAAGTTCTCTGAAGTGTGATATTCCTTCACTGTCTCGCAACAGTCTTGCAATGTCACTAGGATGTTGCGCCAGCTTTTCCATCGAGTCATTCTCTACATGTGACTGATGCATGAAAGCTATTAGAGGGCTGTCAGACAGGCAGATCATTAGTCTGCTATCCCTCTTGTTGGTGTCTTCAGGCTTTGCATAAAACCTAGAATGACTGCCCCAACTCTTCTTTTGAGTCCTGAAATCCACCAGTCAATGTTCTCCATCTCTGATTAGTCATCTGAAATTTGAACGCAAATTGACACACGGGAGACTCGTTTTCAGATCGATATTTTAAAAAGCCATTTTGATCCTCGATGATGAAAGATGACATTCAACGCTGAGCTACTGAGATGATGGGACCCGATGGCTTTGTGTGGATTAGACACCCGACTCCTGACATTTGAATCTTCATTCGCCTGCCGTCGTTTCTCAGCAGTCGCTGTTATTGCCCTAGAAGGGCTCCAGTTTCTAGCCATTTAAACACAATTCCCTCAAGACAAATCTTCCATGATATTTTTTTCAAAATTGGGAAAACAGTGAGTGGAACCAGTCAGAACTCAGAATGAAATTTCTGCAGGGAAGTGTGTGGCAATTGGGAAGTAAAGCTAAATACTGACAGAAGAGCAATGATGTTGTAGCCTTGATGGGCCACCCACCCTCGTCTTCTTCAGCACAAGCCATGTAAAACGTTCAATCTGTGAGATGAGAATTGCCCATCCACCGTTCATGCTGTGTTTTTTGTCTCTGACTGGACAGAAAAGCAGGTGGGTGGGGTCTCTAAGTGGGCGGGGTCTCTAAGTGGGCGGGGTCTCTGTGTAGCACACAGGCCTTCATCGAATGATCCGTACCGGTGTGGAAGCAGACAGCTCTTACACAATGGGAGCGAATGGTGGCTACACCCACTGTCATCTCCTTTCAGCTCATCCCTTTTTTTGTCCTTTTATGGGCATATTAGCTTACGGCTCTTCTGTCGAGATGATGAGAGGTGTGGGGGCCCACTGGAATTGGCCGACGGCTGAAACACTGCTCCAGAGGTTGGTGGTGCAGCATGCCCCGCCCCCTCTAGCCCGCGTAGGCTGAGGTCAGGACTATGATGTCAGCAGATCGGGACACAGGAGGTTGAGAGTGGGAGTCACACAGGGAGAAATTGTTTGTGATAGGAGATCCCATGTGGCTAGTTGCAATTGGGGAGCTATTGAACAAGAACCAGTGTTGTTTTCCTTTTTTTAAAAAAAGGCCAACAAGAGCTGTTCAGTCAAAACTGATCCATATGTATGTCATGTATATTTGAAAATTCACTCACATTCCCAGGAGATGGTGAAGAAATGTTTCTCAGCTAGACAGAGAAATATTATCAGACATCTGAAGACCACACAAACACAGATGTGCCATAGTAAGGTATTATAAAGGCAAACTGTTCTGGGATTGTTAATTGTAAATGATTATGTTATTAATGGGGGCAGTATGGTGGCTCAGTGGGCAGCACTGTTGCTTAGCCCACCCATGGATGGGAGGTCACTGCCCACCGTAGATGTGTGTCTGTGTGACACTTGCAGACCCACAGGCATACATAATAGAATTTTATATATATATATATAAAATAGATCTTTAATTTTAAATTATTGGCACAGAATTCCTGCTACATTCCAATAGAACATGATTTCTTCTCACATGGATCCGCGTCCCATCTAGGGTGTTCCCCAATCCTGTCTTCTATGTGGCCCTGTAAGCGGTTGGAACCTGGGTGGATAGCTTTGTTGTGGTGATTTATTG
Organism: Petrocephalus sullivani; assembly: GCA_026780845.1. NCBI lineage: Eukaryota > Metazoa > Chordata > Actinopteri > Osteoglossiformes > Mormyridae > Petrocephalus > Petrocephalus sullivani. The sequence goes on along the minus strand of JAODKM010000001.1, from coordinate 14,115,906 downwards.
GTTTATTTGTTCACTGTTAAGCAATGACATTTTTGTCTGTATGTTAATATGGCTCAGTGACTTGTACTTCTAAATTACTTCTCCAAGTTTGAGAGGTTCAGATCTTGATTTACACCAGGAGTTTGCGCTATTCAAAGAAATCGACAGACAGGTTAACTGGCGCATTTAAATTATCCAGAGGCTATGCGTGTGAGTGTATGTGCCCCGTAATGAACTGGCATTCTCTCCAAGGTGTACCCCAGCAACGGAATTCCTGGGATAGGCTCCAGGCCCTGCAGTCGTGACCAGAATAAGTGGTTGAAGGATGGATGAAGAGAGAAAGAAAGAGAGAGAGAAGGTAGCAGATAACCTAATGCCCCTTAAGGCCATGGACCAATCTGAAGTTTGCTGGTGCCTTATTGAGTACAATGCTAGTCCTAAATAACTTCTGATATAATATGCACCAGTATAAAGGGATATGACTGTAATACTCACCAGGAGAAGCAGAATGAAATTGACCTTAGTGTGACTGTTCTTACTGCCCTGACTGATAATGCTCACATGTCCCACAAGTCACATGACCACTCAAAGCCACATCAGGCGGCATACTAAGCAGACTACACCCAGAATACATTGCTATATAAAGTTTGGCAGATGCAAAAATGTAAATGCATATATTAATTTGTAACAGAGTTGCAGTACTGTAATACGGGCATATCACAAAGCACTCGTGAACAGCCATTTATATTTTGACTAAAAGCCACCAGCTTACATGAACTGTATGCCTTTGGATTATGGGTAGAAACAGTGCTGAGGCTGGGTTTAAACCCACAATCTCAGAGTTAGGTTGGGGTAAATGCTCCCCAACATGCTTGTTGGGGCCCAGAGCCTTTAGGCGCAAGACAGGGAACGATATGCTTAGTTCTTTGCTGCCCAGTGTGTCCAGGCAGGTTTCCTTTATAACTTTCATAAAAACACTGATGAAGGTAAATCACTGATATATTTTCAATGCTATAAATATCAATTACTCAGGCAAGTTATGAGGCCTCCAAAAGACATCTGAGTCTGAGTGCGTATTAAACTAAATCTGAGACGACTGAAATCTCACAAATTTTCATTCTCAGACCTTCATGTCAGTGCAAATGTATGTGGTTTATGCTCAAGCTTCAGGAACTTGTCTGCGTAGTTAATCTTATGTTGAATTCTGGCAACCAAAAGTGTGCCCAAAAAGTATGAAAGTGTGAGCGTGGAAATGGAGAGTCAATTTCTCGGACAATCGGCTGGAACTTGCTACTCAGTCACTGATGACTTCTGAGCTGATACCTGACACTGTCATCTAGATGGACTTGATATTCTTAATTTACTTGCAACAATGAAATTGAAATGATTCAACGCAACAAAAATCCTTTTACTCAAGTATTGTTTACCTACACAGATGCATTAATGTGATTAAGTGAAAAAACATCCATCCATCCATCCATTTTCCGGACAGATTACATAAGGGGGATCATTGTCTACATTAACTACAAAATGGTCAAATAAAACAACATAAGATACAGCTCTCGGCATACACAAGAATTGGAATATCAACCACAGCTGCTGATAGCTTTACTACCGGCTGCATCTCCTTGGTGACGGGTTACTCTACAAATATCTTTGTCACTTTGATTGCATGTCTTTCTAGTTATATTATTAAAATTCTTATACTCTCATATTCCATCTTGGAGGAGGAACCTTGCATGTTCTCAACCAAACACTGTATGCACAAAGGTTAGGTGAAAATCAAGACCCCCCCCCCCCAATGCTGAAGGAACCTGGGTGCCCAGGGGAAATATGTACAGTAAGGGAAGAACATGCAAACACCCCGCATTCAGACTTGGGATGGTCTTTAGGGGTGCATCCGACTAAGCTATAAATTAATAACAGGCAATCTCGACAGAAGATGGAACTGGCAAACAAACGTTTCCCAGACTAGACGTAATTTAATTACAGAAAAATACAATTTTCGATGCCTTGAATGCTTTTGTTAACAGTAGTATCTTTCATTTGCGAGCAATTTACACTGTGCATTACAGTTCTGCAGAACATGAATTGCAACATTTAGGCAGAGACTACTTTAAATATAAACAGTACTGTGCCTGTATGCCACTGGGTTACAGAATCAAAAGACAAGCTGCATGCCTGCTATGCTGTTACAACCTGCTGAAGATAACGTGAATATTGCGTCTGCCTCAGACAAAGTACGTAGAGCGCAGCTGACAGCTTGCCGTCTCCCCCCTCCCCCCGCCCCGTCCCTCGTCCAATTGCGGGCGGAGGGGACGAAAACTCGGCCTCTGATTGGCGGCCGAAAGAGAGGCCGCGACGTCATGCAAAAACTCAAAACCTCACCCAAAGAGGCGAGGGCGAGCCGGTGGAGACTGGGGTGCATACAGACGGGAGCGACGGACGGAGAGGGACAACCGTGAGTAACCCCCTCAGTTTGGGCTCCGAGAAACGCCCAGCCCCTGGAGCCTCGGTACGGGATGGCCCGGTTCGTGCGGGAAGGGGCCGGCTGCTGGGGAGGCGCCGGGCGCGGGAGCGGAGTGTGACAGCCGTGCGGACGGGCGCCGAGCGGCAGGAAGAGCGCCGCGGATGCCGAGAACATGGCGGAGCCCGAGCCGGCCAGGCGAGCTCCTCGGGCGTCACTGTCAGGCGCTGCTGATTCGCGAGTCGCTTCCGTGGGCTTCGCCGAACTTGCCGGCGGCGGCCTGGC
>JAODKM010000001.1:14081547-14097414 GCA_026780845.1 Petrocephalus sullivani | reverse complement strand
CCACCAGCCTGAACTATTGATACAAGGCAGGATGGATCCATGCTTTCATGTTGTTGACGCCAAATTCTGACCCTACCGTCCGAATGTCGCAGCAGAAATCGAGACTCATCAGACCAGGCAACATTTTTCCAATCTTCTGTTGTCCAATTTCGGTGAGCCTGTGCTATATATATATATATATTGTGTGTGTGTGTGTGTGTGTATGTAGTGTATGCAGAAATGTAACTACACGTCACAGAGCGAATAAAGCGAGCACTCAGGTTTACCTATGTTGATGATTGAAACAAAGTGTTTCAATTTCATTTTTGTCACTTCTCCAGAATTTGACTAAAGTTTGTTGGTGCGGTCTTTCTCTGCAAGTATTGGTGAACTCCCGGTGGTGCGACGTTAGATGTTTGATCAAATTGCTTGCGTTATGACTTGTCCCTTCTTCCTCTTGATATTTTAGTAGAACAGAGCTTACAGTCTGCTTTACTTCTGTTGTCATCCCTTATCTTAAAATATGTCCAAACAGCTGACATCCTCCACGTATACTCGCCAATTTGCCAGTGCTTGTGTTCTCTGCATTTATCCTTCCCAAAGGTTTCCGCTTGACAAATCTCTTGCTAATTGTCAAAATCTAATTGGGCTGCAAAAACAACAAAATGCCACATGACGTTGCAATTGAGTGGTTTCGGTTCTTGGTATTGGGCAATTTTTACGTGTATGAGTATTTGTGCACAGTATCAGCCCCATACTCCACAGTATCGGAATCAGTGCATCTCTAGTGTTAAAATCATCTAGTGTGCTAACTACCTTTGACTAAGCAAGGCTGGGTCAATGAACACAGTACACAATCTGGCACATGAGTTCTTCCCTCCTGTTTTTCCCTGTCAGTCCCAGGGGTGGTGGTGGTGGTAGTTTGTGGGGGGGGTGGGTATGCAAACCCTTAATCACCTGACTCACCATCATGAAACTGTGCATTTGGCTACAATAAACAAAGCAAAACCGGATGATCTGATTGGTAATGGTTGCTTTTGTCATAAGGGATGCTCCAGAGAAAATTGATAGCAGCAGTGGAACCCTAACCTGGAAGCTGAAACTGCACGCTCGCGGTGGAGCTGACACTCTCTAGGATTAAGTATTGATTCAGCCTTGTCTGAAGGTAAAATATATAGATAATGCTTCAGTGTTTGTTTTTGCCTGTGTCGCTTTTCGGCGCGCTGAAAGGCGTTGCAGTACATTTTTGACTTTAAAGGTTAATCACTGTGCATGGTCTCTACATCTGCAGTGCCAAAACTTGTGCCCAGTTTCCCTCCTGTCACCACCCCAGCCCCAGGTGAGTGATGGTGTTCTGTTCAGTTTGGTTTCATAATGAAAGCGTGCACTGGTTAGCCGGGCGTCGCGTGATACAGACCGGTATTTTCGGTCCCGCTGTGTTGAGATTCACACCTGTAGATTCCAGCTAAACCTGAGAAGCAATGCGTTCCTCAGTTGTGTGGTCACTTCCTTGGTAGGTTTTCAAAGCATTATAATTTGACGCTTACATCCAGTGCCTACAGGTTGGTGGTGTGCAGCTGAACATTGGGTGTGGCTTGTCAGGAAGCCCATGTGACTTTTTAACGCTGCAGAGTTTCTGCATGCATAGGTTTTACTCCCAAGCTAGATGCTTTAGTGTGCAATGCTACCTTTTCCTTTAATCCCTAAAGTGAGTAATGAATTTAACAAAGGTGCTGATTATTGGACCAGTTTGCAGAGCAGGCCAGCTTATTCGGTTTGCAGTATGACTGTCCTCTTAGGCCCCTACATCTTTGCATTCTTTGACTCTCCAGTCCACCCCTCTCGCTGGTGCAGGATGCTCTCTGAGGTGGCCTACCTTAGGCTTGGTTATGGGTGCCTAGAAGCTCTGCTCCAAGCCCTGCACCCAGGCCACATGGCATGTGGAGAACCCCACAGAAGCAGTTTGGCTGAGGTCTGCAAAAAAGCCGGTTCTTCCCCAGAGTCAGATGATTCGTACGGGCCCCATGTTGGTGGGTCCAGTGGAACATTATCTCCGCACTCCTCTCCCGTGCTGGTGAGTGGGACCTCCTTAGAGATCCTGTTCCTGTCCCCTGTACTGGTTTTGGGTCTCCAGTAGAGATGACTTGCTGTTTTGCTGGTGAGAGTACATTTTTGATGGTGTCTTCCAGATGTGACGCACTTTTATGCAAATAACAATGCATGTGATATATAGACTAGATGTTGGTTTCTCTTAACATTCAGCTCTTCTGGCTTCAGTGGGTTTCGCTATTGTGTTAAACGAAACGGCAGAAATCTCTAAAAATGAAGTAAAGTTTGTGTGTCACACTATAAGGTTTCAGTATCGTGTTCATTGTCATTTGCGTTGTAGCTGAATGCAGGGGAGCCGCTTAGGGACAGGTTTGAGCTCCCCAGTTGCTTCAGCAGCGTGGCCCGGCCTGGCCCGCCTGCTCAGTGCCTCGTCTTTCTCTAGCGTGCCAACTTCGTGTGTCCCAGTTTTTCAGTCCTGCGTCAGCTTCTTATTTTTTCAGGGTCTTCAGACCCGGTTTTGGAGGCTTTTGGCCACTCTGATTCCCCTGCTAGCCTAAATCAACGGTTTCTTGAGGATTCAAGATGTCTTTTTATAGCCTGAAATGTAGCGGGCTTTCGTAGCAGCGTGATGGCCGTAGGTTTGGTTTAACCCCTTATTTCAGGGGGGATTGCTTCGACATTGCTCTCCATTTTCTATGGCTCGAGTGCTAATGAACCCAGAATCCGTGGCACAGTGAGCTGTGCTGCATCCTCAGGATCATAAAAGCTCTCTGTTAATATTTATCTATTCAAATATTTTTTCAGATATTTTCTTTACAATTCGTCTAAAGTGGGTTGAATAATAAAACTCGCCTTACACTTTCATCTCCCGGAAGTAGTGTAGTTGAAGAATCTGAAAGCAAGTTGGCCCTGGTCTTTCAGTCACTGAAATTTCGAGAAATGTGATGCACTGAGAGGGTTTGGTCGAGTTTTAGCTTTCCATGGTGCTCGCATTTTACTGTCAAACCTGAGTATGCCTGCATGGCTTTTCTGCCCTCGTATCTGGTGGCCCCAGCATCCTGGTCTTCACCCTCAGCGCAGCGGGCCACTGGTCCATTCCCTGCATACTTCTCACAGACAGAAGCCCCTGAGGTCAGAGCTCACTTGTGCACCCAGCCAGCTGTGTTTCCCGGGTGCTCTGGTGCGCCTGTTCACCTTCACTCTCCTCAGGCTCTTATCATCATCATCACCCTCTTACTCATCTGCGATGTTCTTTATCTGCCCATAGTTTCCACGAAGCATGAAAAGCAGAAGATGAAATGTAGTTAATTTTCTGCTGCTATAGTTAGGGGGCTAACGATGATTATCGCCCTTATGGGTCAGAGACGCTGCTCCCTCTCATACGGTAACTGTTTGCTGTGCTCTTTTGGCGGTACCACAGAGTTCTCATCTTGGGGTCTGACTGTATAGCAGCTGTATGTGTGGCGTTCTCCCCATTGGGGCCTCGGCACTGAGCTTGCTGAATCGGGCGGCACCATAATGACTCGTTTGTACCAAACCTAGCCTGGGACAGAACTGGTGGCTCAAGAACAAAGAAGCTTCAGCTGTCACTCAGAGGCCTCTGGGTGGGCAGCAGCTTCTACAAGGTGCTCTTACACACGGCATCAGATAGAGGCACTTTTTGGTTAATGGAGATGGTTTAATTCCCCCAGGCTTCTGAGCCTTCGCTTCCCTCCATCTATTTGTGCACTTTCTGAATCGAGACCCTGCATTTCTGCCCTTCAGCTGCACGGCTGCTGTATTTTTGGCAGATTTCCGGGTCTCTTACAGTTTATACGGGCAGCCCTCGAATCAGGAAGGGTGGGGCTCACGCCTGCAACATCCTGTGAGAGAACGCCCTCCGGCTTGCGTACCTCGGGTCGCAGAGGATGGCATAGATGTGAAGCCGTGTTGGCCTGCAGCCGTGTGACCTAGCATGCCCCCTCAATATCTTATACTGATCAGCTGACTGGACGCAGCGTGGGTGTGTCCCGGGTGATGACAGTTTCTCACCACAGTAGCAGGGGCTGAGCACGCGGCCGCTTAACGTCTCGGGGTTACTGCATTGTTTCTGTGGGATGAGACGTCTTGTGGAACAGGTTAGTGTTGCACAGAATCTATCCTAAACGGCTCTTTTATATGGGGTATTTAGGGGCTCTTTTGACTTGTACTTCGGCATATTTTTGAATACTGTTACTAATTTTGGTGTTTGTGTGTCATGTGCAGTGTAATTTTATTTTATTTTTCTGTGCTGCAGCTTTACATGTTCAGCCCGTTGAGTCAGTGGGCTTTATGCGTGGACTTTGTGAGTTTAATTTAGAGATGCACTGATTTTGTATCGACCAACTATTGGTATCGGCCAATACAGCAACCCTGGCCAGTATTTACCAACAATGATGCCCTTTAAAAAATGGTGACTCGTATTGCTATGCACACCTGCATACTAAGCGGTTGGATAAATGTCTGCTATGTGGAATTATTTTAGGGTTAGAAATGCATATCGCAATCATTGTTCTGCTAAAGTTTCACAAGGAGGATCTACTAATAAACCCTTCAACAAATTTGATTGCTCACTGTAAAGCAGGATTTGTGGGCCGCGCCTGATAAGTTGTATGTGAGCTGCCCTCCTGCCCGTTTGAGTGGTGGGGCTGTCATCGCCTGCGTGGGCCTCGCCGCTCATGCCCCTCTATATGTCCCCCATGCCGTCGGCCTGCCTCTTGCTCTGTCCCCTTCCCACGTGCTCGCCTGGTGCCGTCCTCCGGGAGGGTCGCTTTTCTGTTTCCAGTGTTTCCCCTTTTGCTTGTCAGTCGGGTGACATCTGGCTGTAAATAGCCCACCATCCCAACAATGGCAGGAAAACCCCCTCTGTATGTGAGCTGCGGTGTCCCACGGCAGCGCCAGCCTGGGGATCTAGGCTGGTTCACTCCAGTGCTGTCATCATATTGCCTGCGGCAGGTCCCCTTCTGGTAATCCCTGGTAGTTTCTTCTCTAAGAAGAGCGATGAAAGAACATTTGATGTGCTGAATTGTACTCTCATTATTAGTAAACATTCCTCTCCTCCTGTTTTTTCTGCTTTGTACTGCTGTGTACCACATGCATGCATATACACACCTCACTTGCTGGGCACTCCAGCACCTCGGGAGCCTCGCTGCTCCTGCCCTGATGTGTCACTCAGGCTCATGGATGAAGCTAAGTGGGGGGCTGTTACGTGGGTGTTTGTGTTCCTTGCCGACCCTGTTCTCTCAGCACTGGTGTAAATGAATCCTGAGCAGTGGGTGGCATTGGTGCCCCATTATCCGCTCCAGTCGTCAGTCTCTCCTTTAAGGGGCTCGGTTTGGGTCAGATTTGCGCTCCAGTGTATGTCTGTCTAGTGTAGCCTGACTGAATTCTAGAGAGACAAACATAATCTCACTCTGATGACCTTGTTAGTTTTTACCCGAAGTCGGTTCACGTGATGTGGATGATACCCCTATATGCTGAATGGGTGTCACTGACCCGTGGTTATTCATTCTATACGGTTTCTTTTATACTGCTGGTTATGTTTAGTACTCGAATCTCACCATGTTTGTCTCCATACAGGCGGATTCTGGAAGCCGTGCATGATGCGTGAGTACAAGTTAGTCGTCCTCGGTTCAGGAGGTGTCGGCAAATCTGCTTTGGTAAGTCTGCCTAAACCCCCCCCCCCCTTCTTCGCTGTCTGTGTTGAGGATTACAGGGGGAGGGGTTAGCAATGCGCCCCCTGCTGTATCCAGGCAGCACTGTACATACAGTAGGCGAGAGGAGTGTTTAGCTGTGTCTGGCTTTTGCAGTCTGCTTCATGACCATTGGGGCAGTGGGGGACAGGGAATCCCCCTGTCGTGTGTGATGTCATTGACTGGCTCATGCTGCCCCCTAGCATGTCCTCCCTACAGCCTGTACTCCGCTCAGCGTAAAGCGGTCTCCCCACTGTAACTTTAACAAACATGGCTGCCGCCGTTCCTGACAAACCACATTCACGCTCCACAGCTCGCAACGGCCTGCCTGCTTTCCTTGGGCCGATTTAGTGCCAATTAATAGGAATGACCCTGTTGGACATTTCATTAAAGCCTACCAACCGGATAGAGTTCGCGTTCTGGTGCTGGGTGCTGCTCCTGTCCGTGGCAGAGTGAGGACATGCAGGGATGTCTAGGTCAAACAGGCTATTTTGGCGGAGCCCCGCCAGGGCTGTATGTGATTTGGTCTGACGTGTCAGCCGGCTCTCAGCCACTTAATTGCATAATACCCAGGGCTAACAAACTCATAGGTGGGCCCCCCAGTGCCTGGAATAGCGGTCACCAGACATTAATTATGTGATCTTCTCTGAGTTGCTCGGTAACAGAGTGATGCTCACAGAGCAGGAGGTTACACCTGCGAAGGTGGCAGGTAGAGCTTATTACACAGCTTCATGCTTCGGCCTGTGAGCTGCTCTCTTCCTCCAGCTCTGGCTCTGCTTAATTAGTAGCAGCTGCCTGCAGTGCATAATGGGGAAAAGAGCTGGGTCCCCTGCATGTATGGTGTCCTGCTGAGAGCTTGGCCCACAGCCATAGAGGCGTGAGGCTTTAGGCAGTGAATGTGCACTGCCCTGAGCTGCATGTTGTTTTTTGGGGCGTGAGGCTTGCTTGGTTTTCAGAATCTTTTGCTTAGATCTCTCCCTGGTGATTTTTATTTGGTTGCTCCTTGTGTGTCATGCCTAGAAGTACAACATACGTCCAAAGAGTAACACTAATTGCTAGTTGTTAATACTGCCAAACTTATGGCATTGTTTACAGTTCAGCCATGGCCACGCAAGTTACTAAAGAAAAGTGTGAGTAATTCTGCAGTTCGCTTGAATGTGCATGCTACAGATTCATGACCTCACACAGGTTTTCCAGAAGCATCAAGCAAATTTAAGTACAAATGCAAGGAAATTAAATTCAGGTGAATATTACTCTCAGCAGTGTTGACGTTTCAGGTAATTCCAGATAATTGTGCGTTTAGTGATAGAAATACTTACTCTTCATTTATGAGGTGTTGCCACTGTTTGACTCCTGTGAAGTGTGTGTGTGTGTGTGTGTGTGTGTCCGTCCAAAGTGTGGTAAAATCTGAAACTTCCTTACTTTTCGGAACATTTTTTCAGGTCCCCATTTGGACAACCTCAATTTTATAAAAATCTGTGAATGCAATCAAAAAAGTAAAAATGCCCAGTCTTGTATTTCGGTTGGTTACTTATGGTTATGGGGTCGTAATTGGGATCAGGGTTTTTCCCATAGAAATGAATGGCCGGTCCCCATTTCGGTAGGTAGGTGTGTGTGTAGGTGTATGTGTGTGACCAGCCTGACTCGGAACTCCAGCCGTCTCTGTAACTCTGGCTTTCGGGGCAGGGGAAAATTGACAGCATTAATACTTAGTGGAAAAGGCAATTATCCGTTTAAATGATGTTTCCCCACCCCTGCTACTTCTGCAGGCAGGAACTTGGCTCTCCTAAGCAGGCAGGGACGTCAGCGCCAAGTGGCTTCAGTAGCTGAAGTCATAAATTGGAAGTGAGCAGTGCTGGGTTTGGAAACGTACTGTAGTTTCGGTAATTAAATTGATTTGTTTTAATTGCCTAATGTGACTTTGAGGATTAAAACGCTGATTCGCGATTGGAGGGAGGGGCGGCTTAGATAGTGAAACGGGACTCACAAGTGTATGCCCTGTGAAGCATGGCGTTTTCCCCCACTTTGGGACCTGGCCCGGAGAACACGTCCAGCAGCTATGGGCTAAGAAAATGCTCAGTATGGAAATCGGGGGCCAGAAAGGGTGAAGAACTGGAGATCTCCAATATCTAATAACCCTGAGTAACCGTTCAGCTGTGGTCTAGCGAACAGCCTGTTTTATATGAACCACAAGCCCAGAAGCTGCCAGCAGCTTCAGCAGAGATGCAGGCCGCCTCCTGTTGTGTCCAAGAGGTCTGCATTTTCAGCCTTTTTGCACCTTTTCTCCTGGCACAGCCCCAGAAGCCACCCTTCTGAGTTTTGTTTCTGCTCTCCTCTTGGCAAGTAACACAAACAAAATGCCCAGGCTTGTCTATGAACATGCAGGGGGATGAACCACGCACTTTGGCTCCTAATCAAACCAGTGCTCGTTGGCTAACTTGAGGTGCAGTTCTGCTCCCTGGCCAGCAGGGGGGTCGATTTGGAGTTCCTTTGAAGCAGTGCGGTGTTCTTGCACACATGGTTCCTATCACGCTCTGTGCCCAGGGCAGTATGGGGTTCACATGTGGAGCCTGTCAGACTGGCAGGTGGGCAGGAGCCCTGACTGAGGCCAGGCCAGCTGGCTCCCCTGGGCATTGCTCTGAACCCACAATTCGACTCATCCAAGCAGACTGAACTGCTAACCTGGTGAAGATTTTCCTTTTCTTTGTTTTTCCCTGAAATCTGTTCTTTGCTGGATAGAGCAGCTTGGCCCAAATCACCCCTGTCCTTTAGAAATCTGGTCCAAACGCGCTCCAGGGTTCAAACCAGCATAAGGATGATGAACACCAGAGGGTATAGAAGCTTATGGAGCCCCAAATGTGGGTCCTCTGTACATATATTCAGGCGCATTGCCTGGGGGAGGAGCCATATGCTTGAATGTATGAGCGCACATGCACACTTCAGTGTGCAGTCTGTTTTGGGTGTTGATGGAGCCTGTGGTGTGTGTGAGAGAGAAAGTGATTGACAATGACCCATAGCAGTGGGCAGTGCTGGGGGGGCAGTACCTTGCTGAGGGTACCTCAGTGGTACCTTGCTGGTCAGGGATTTGAACCAGTAACCTTTCAGTCACAAGCATGCGTCCCTAACCATTGTGCCATGACTGCCCCAAAGTGAAAGGCAACAACTAAGCTGGCTACCATCTGGGATGTTATGTAGAGCAGTCAAAAAAAAGTTAAACGCCAGTGACCTTTGTGCCAGTCTCCCCTCTGGTTTCTTTCTTGTATACTGCTGCTGTTGGCAAGCCAGTGGTCAGGGCTTTGGAAACGTCATGGGCGGCATTGTCCTTCAGGTAAATTCTGTCCCACTCGCCCCTCCCCGGGTGTGTCTCGACATGCTCAGTCCTGTGTGACCTCCAGCCACTAGCAGATGGCCGTGGAGCTCAGGCTTAGCTCGTCAATACCAAGACTGCAGCACGGATGTACGTGTGCCTCCCGTGTGCCTCCCGTGTGCCTCCCGTGTGCCTCCCGTGTGCCTCCCGTGTGCCTCCCGTGTGCCACCCGTGTGCCTCCCGTGTGCCACCCGTGTGCCTGTATTCACCATATTGTGGAGATCTAATGTTTCCATATGTAATAAAACCTTTTTATGTATAAAACCTTTTTATGTAATGAAACCTTTTACTTTTTAGCTTGTTGGGACATTTTTCTGGTCGCCACAATATAAACATCAATTTTAATAAAGTTCTGCAAATGCAATCAAAAACCTGAAATAGCCAAAAGTCTTTGGTTGCTTATGGTTAAGGTTAGGGCTGGGTAAACATTAGTTATTATAATTCAGATTAGGGCCGAGTGATTTTAAGAGAAATTTAATATTTTTGCGATTTATCTGACATATTGCAATTTGATGATGATTATTATTTTTAATTATTTTAACTCTTTTCAGTATTCACTATGTGTGTATAAACTACCGTACATCGAAATCTGAAATCTGCCGGTTGGGATTGGCGTAGTGCTGGGCGGTATACCGGTTCATACAGAAAATCGATATTTTATTTTTGTTATGATATGAATTTTTCTTAAACCATAATACCAGTTTAAATAGTCTAAACAACGGCCAGAAGATGGCGCAGCGGAAACTGTTTAAGGGGGGGACCGTTTTTACTGGTACACCGCTGAACATGCATACAACGGATTACCTGCATTATGCTGCGTTCACAGCATGAACGCGAGAGCATCAGCGTTCGCTCTTGCCGCCCTGCCCACGACGCTAGCCATAGATTTATGCCATGGGCATTTTTTTACCATCTAGATAGTAAAAAAAAAAAAAAAAAAATGCCACGTGGAGACGTATTTTGTCTCACAGTGTATACCCCGATGGCATTCCATACACTCTCCTCTATTGTGCGTGGGAACTGTTCAGTCGGAGCATAAGTTTACACGCTTGTGTTCTGCAAAGCTCTCTTTAGCGAAGCATTTCTACATTCCCATTGGTTGCCGCCAAACCGCATCATAGCTCATTACCCTAAAGTTGACTGGGTGCGCCCTCACATAGAGAATGAATGACTTCCGGTCGCTTTGACGATCTCGCTGCTCGCGGTGTGAACACAGCATTAATGCTCACACAGCATTAGCCAAAAACATGCTCTGGAGTACCAGGAATGCATGCAACTGAAATCTGCATCCTCCACATGCTCAGGTAAAACCTGAGAAAACTAGAGGACACGAGTCAGATGTCGCTTGTAGACGCGTTTGCTAAAGGTATTGCCTACAACAAAAAAAGCAAGCGGTGGAGTGAGAATGCCATTACAATCCATACAGTCAAAGACATGGTTCCGTTTAGTACTGTGGAGAACGGCAGATTCAGAGCTATGATTAAGACACTGGATCCCAGATATGTGATTCCAAGTACGTTAGCCAAATGGCGATTCCCAACTTGTACCAAGAACTCAAAAGGAAGTTACAAGCAGATTTGAATACTGTGTAATGTTACTGGTCTTGAAGCTTTGAAATAATAGTATTACTGCAATTGCGCACACATTTTTACTTCTTTTATGCAATTTAATGAAGCTAAAGTTTGTTTAAAAAAAGTCACTTTTCTAAGTCTTGTTCAGTGCAATACAACTTTTGACAAGCAACTCTGGATATTTTACTAAGTCAAAATGCCTCTTTGGATACTTGAAAATAAAAGATGTTGTGAAAAATTTGTTTTTAAGTTGTTTGTGAAATTTGTTCAATAAATAGGTTCCATATTTTGACTGCAACTGTCATGCAGAGGGATTCCTTCTCTTCATTAGTGCCACCCCCTTGCAAACTATCACTTCATGGGGCCGTGCAAACCTGTATTACTTGTGTGCATATTAAAGCATATTTTTTGTACAATGTATAATTCTCATTACAGTAGAATAGGTTATTCCTAGCCAGTCTACTGCAGCAATTGAAGTGGAAAATATGGTTAACACCCACTGATGCATGGGGGAAAAAAATACCATTGAATACCGTGAAACTGTCATAATTTTGAAATACCGTGATTTTGGTCATACCGGCCAGCTCTTGATCGGCGTTTCCCAGCATGCTCGCGGGTGGATTGTGAATAGCCCCATGTGGTGGTGGTGGTGGTGGTGGTGTCTAGTTGTCTTACCAGCTGTGGCTTGTATGTTGCCCTTGTGTTGTGTGCATCCTGTCCGATCCTTGCATGTCCTTAGTTCTGTGTAAGCTTCCCATCGCGTGTGTCTTGTGGTCCAGCGTTTGATCTCCCCTTGTCTAGCTTGGTTCAGTGCTGTGCATTGTTTAAAATCGTGATTTCGATTTTGATCTAAATCGTTCAGCCCTAGTTCAGATTAAGGATATGCCCATAAAAATGAATGGAGCGTCCCCACAATGAGGAATATATGAACTATTATTTCTGGAAGACACAGACAGGCTGTCTGCTCATGCTGTTTGGTACTTCAGAACCTGCTCTAGACTCCACTTATGCTGAGAACTGCTGTTTTGCATGGAGCTGCTGCTTCCTTTGTCCCATTCCTCTCATCAGCTCTTGAGCCCCTTGTTTTAATTATCCTGCTTTTATTCCCTCACCAAAGATCTAAGCGGACAAACAGCGGGGAGCAGCGAGAGTAGGTCCGTCCGGAAAATCCAGCCCAAAGCAAAGAACCCTGGGGATTCTTTTTTTATGATAAGAAGAGACTGGGACAAAGCCTGATTGATTTGAGCTTCCCTTTATCGGAGTGCAGCGATAGCCCTTGAAAGACAGCTGTGCAGGTCTGTGGTGTGTCTTGCTGGGGGCTCAGAAGGTGCAGGTAGACTGCAGGCAGTGGCTTGTTTGTTCTGTGTTTCTGATTCTGGTGCTAAGCCTTTCAGAAGGTAAGGGCATTATGATCAAATCATGCTGCACTTTCCGACCTCTTCATTAATGCCATGACGCAGGATCTTCAGTTATGTGCATTAATCCAAAATGGCTGTCACGGCCTCCTTCGAAAATCTATATCTGGTTTTGACTATGGAGCAACTGTCACATTGAGGTTGCTTTTTAAAGACTGAAGTGTTTCACTGCCAACCCAGCCTTTTCCTACTTGGCCAGTGTGTGAGTTGTAGTATTGAGTTCACACTGCATAATTTTAACCCCAAGATTTTGGAGATTGCTGACAATAGTCCCAGATTTGGAGGCAAATCGGTGTTTGTGCTCGATAGCTATTTGTGAAAAGATTACCATTATGGAGAGCTGTGTGTGTGTGTGCTCGAGATGTATGTATGGATGCATGGTCACTAAAGACCCATGGTGCATAATGGTGTTTCTTGAAAGTCATATGTATACTTAGGTTAATTTGCAGTGCAATTGTAAATGTAGATCATATGTTGTCATTTGAGTTAGTGTTTTAATTTGTAGCACGTTGACACTAAGGAGAATTGTCATTTTCCCATGTTACTACTTACGTGTGTTTTTGTGACAACCCAGTTTGAAGACCAGTCAGGCTTATCTGGGATTCCCCCTGTTGAAAGATGGTAGTGTGCAACCCCCTGTTGCTGGTTAGTCATGTAGTGTGTAAACTACAGTGACTTGAGGACTCTTGATTTTACGTGACAAGTTCTGTAGTGTGAAGAAAACGGCAATCTGATGACCTTAAGTCGTGTAGCGTGTATTTAGCCTCAGCTGATGGGAAAGCAGGTTATTGGTTCTTCCTGTGCACCCCAAGCATTGGGGGGCTGCTGCAGTGACCCCCACCACCCATATCACAGAGTTCAGTTTGATGGAAAGAATGTTAGTTATGTCGTTTCCCATATGGAGAAAGTGCACATCTGATGTGGTGACTGCAGATGTCCTGACCAGCATCTCCCACACAGACCTGTTTATGTGGATTGCTAGGTTGTGCTGTGTGGACAGCATGTCATGGCGTCAAACTCTAAATCACATACATAATTAGTTAATTTACTCTTGAGTTGATGGCAGCCTTTCAAGCAAAGCTGCAGTCTCCAGCGTTGGGCATTGTCGCTCTCTGAAGGCAACGTTAGGAGAAAAAAAAAGGAAAGTGCTCCACAGGCCACGTTCCCCAACTTGTTTCATTCGTTCTTGTTTTCGTTTTCCCCTTCCCCCCCCAACAGGAGTATGAAGCTTAAACCCAATTTCCCAGTCGTGTATATTTTTATCTTCTGCAGAATATTTGTGTGGGAGTGCTGACGGTGGCAGATTCTTGTCAAACATGGATATCGAGCATAACCCTAACCCCCCTGCCTCTAAATCATTTGGGCAGGACGGTTCTGAGAGCCCCGTCGTCACACCCCAAGAGGGCCGACACGAGTGCGCGTGGCTCCATCTTGGCAGGCTCCCAGCGCCTCCTCAGACTTAATCTCGATGTCACTGCTTGCCCTGGCACAGGCGGCGTCTTTGACACTCTTCAGAGAACACCTGCTATGCTGCCCTGACCGTAAAACCCTGTTTTAATAGTCTCTCACCTCAGCAGTTAAAATATCAGTATTAAACATTTTATCATCAATGGTGCTTTTCCACTACCACCAAGAATATAGCGGATCACTAACCGTTCTGCAAACTGGTGGTTTTCCAAAGTATGTGAGCCATGCCCGAGCTATAATCGTGGCTCTGCTTACTACCGGCACCGAAAGCGTGACCAAACTGCGCGAGTGATCGAGCATCACCACCATCTGATTGGTCAAAATTCTCACAGATACCAGAGTTCTGTGCATGGATTATCTGAAGTAAAATGGGTTGCACTCTACATACCCTCTACTGGTAGTATCGCACGTCGCGATGTATTGATATATTCCCGATAACTCAGAACTTGAATCTCCTACATTAAAAAGTGCTATAGAACAGCTAAATGGAATGAATTTGTAATGCTAATTCACGCCGAATGCTAATTCCACTACCATTTGATGCTAGCATAACTCAGCGATTCTTAAAAATGTGCTGGAATATTAGGAAAGTAAATCATGATGTACACCGGACTGTCAGAACAGTAAGTAAGCACCTCTTCGATTTTATGTCACTGACGCGCTCCAAACCTGGCAAGGCCTTTACCCTTCTGCAGTGGAAAACCGAGACCAGCTGGGATTGCGCTGTATCTAGGCTCTCTTCGTGGTAAGGCTCGGTTCCTGTATGCCATTGGAAAAGTGCCACAAGTGGCCTCAGGGGATTCCAGTCCTGCATCATTACACTATTTTCTGTTCATTATAAATGGGTCAGGCAGCTTTAAGCAAGAGGTTGATTAGAGCATTTTTATGTAATAAGTTTTGTGTTTTGAGGTTGCTGTGTAACTGCTGCTGTTAGCTGTGCTTATGGTGGTGGGGGGTGTATTTTGAATGAGCCAGACGGTGCAACGTTCCAACTCTGTCACTCCACATGATCTGAAGTTTCGCTCTCTCTCTCCTTTTGTGTTTCTTCTGTTGGTTTATTCTATAGGCGCCATTTTCTGTGAACAACCTGTAGCTTCTCTGAAAATGACATTCGCGGGGTGCAGTGCATGGCCCCCCTCCCTCAGATTTTATTGCTGACTTCCTCAGAAAAGTTTTGCCTTGACTGATTCTTGAAGTTTATCACCGAAGCAGCTGGCCAGAAGCTGGATTATGGTTGCAGAGTACTTGGTCTGTCTGATGTTCTGACCTATGAAAGACCTATGACCTATGACCTAAGAAGGCATTTCTCACCTCTTGCCTTCCTATCCCTAATTCAGTTTCTTCCATTTATTTACAGACTGTACAGTTCGTTCAGGGGATTTTTGTGGAAAAGTATGACCCCACAATAGAAGACTCATACAGAAAGGTAAGCCCACCCTACGTGAGACAGCAGTCCACCTTCTAATGGCACCGTACTATGGCATTCTGGGCCATCTCGCTACTATCACCATGGTTACGGAGCACAGCAGGGGGAGCATTAAAGTTTGTCAGGGTGGGGAGGCCCCAGCCAGTGATTCGACTCATAATGGAGACAAGGACTCTGATGCCTCAGTGACTCCCACCACCTATGCTCCCTGCTGTGTAATATGATGTGTATTATGATGTGTATTATGATTAATAATTAGCCTTGGTGATGAGTCATTATATAATTATGGTGCCCCACATAGTTCTGTAATGTAATAAGAGGTAGCAACTGGAGAGACCCTTAGTGAGAAGGATGTGGGATTCTCACAGCCACAATGCATCCTACATTGCCTCATGCCACCCAGTACTGGACCCAGCACAGCCTCCGCCCCCTCGTGTGGGCTCCACCCCTTGTGAAGTCCTAATTGAGAAGCCATCTGTGGGAAAGTAGAACCTGGGGGATGTCTGTGGGTTTACTAAGCGAATGTGTGGAGTTGGCGAGGTCCCTCTGCCCCAATATGTGGCTAACGGCTTCTGTTCATTTCTCTGCAGCAAGTGGAAGTGGACGGGCAGCAGTGCATGCTGGAGATCCTGGACACGGCAGGGACGGTACGTGTGGGGACGGGGACAGGGACGGGGGGCGCGTGCAGGGAAGTGGAAGGGGAAACGCTCTGCCTCCGGCTCCAGCCGCCCGGAGAGAGCCCCTCACTTCCTGTGCCCCAGCTGGCTGGAAGCGAGCAGAGCCAGCAGTCAAGGCCAGAGCCTGCTTTCACTGTGTGACATTGCTGGGGGGGTGCAGGGATGGTGAGAGAGGTCTGAGTGGTGGCATTCTGCCCCCCCCCTCC
>JAODKM010000001.1:14069606-14081448 GCA_026780845.1 Petrocephalus sullivani | reverse complement strand
GCCAATATCATCCTGCCAGGCCTTGACTCCCGCCACCCATGGCTGAGGGGGGCTAAAAACAAACGGCTCTCATTCGGTGAGGTTAATCATTCCCGGGGCCCGACCTCCTTTTAACCTGTTTGCTTTGGAAAACGAGGCCTGTGAACAGCAGCTCTGTGTGTCACAGGCTGCTCACGGAATGGCCGGGTGGGAACTACATCTCTGTATCCCACGACGACTGTTATTTACACCCATTAAAAGCAAGAGAGCCCCATCCTTCCACATGGTGCAGGTCGGCAGTTAATCTGTCCCCGCCGTTAACGAGCTACAGCCAATCAGGTGCTAGATCTGGGGAGTCGGCGCTAATGGGATAATCTGCTTTTCAGCCGTTTTCGCTGTCGCCATGCAGAATTAAGACTTTCCCCGTTGCAGATTAGAAGATCGTGAGAGTGGGGTTTAGTAACGAGTGAAGATCTTTGTTCAGAATTATGCTTCAGCATTAGTCACCCTGAATTTTGTTTTGAGGAGACTAAAATCAAAATTTTCATTATTCATTATAGACATAGCTTCAGACCTCGTCACAAGCCTCGCTGCATTGCTCACATATTAAATCTTTATTTTGATCCGATTAAGAGATCTCTGGGCTTGTTGGGGCGGGGGAAGCTGCCGCCGGCGCATTTGTGACGTCGTGTATCGGCTTGTTGGGGCGGGGGAGGCTGCGGGCGGCGCATTTGTGACGTCATGTATCGGCTTGTTGGGGCGGGGGAGGCTGCGGGGGGCGCATTTGTGACGTCATGTATTGGCTTGCTTTCCAATGGGTCCTGTTACTTTCTGCGAGCCAAAGCGCGTGATGTCAGACGCAGGTCTGCCAGCCGTCCCAAGTGTGCAACTGTAACGCTCTGGACGGGACACCTTCTCTTCTACACAAGCATGTAGAAGTGTGACTTGGGCAGCGTGTTGCCCAGGCCTGTGGGTGTTGGCAAAGGGGGGCCGTCGAAGCCGTCGATTATGGAAAGGAAACTGAGCCTTGTGTGATGGGCTGACGAATCACTTGTAGAATTGTATCCCTATGAATCCTCATCTCATGGGGCTTAGGAGGTGCTGCTTAAAGTTTTGAGTATAGTAATGAAATGCATGCTAACATATATATGAGGTAATGACTCATGCAATGTAACTAATATAAAATACCACATATGTTTGAGCAGAGTCACACCTAAGGGAATCTGTCATATATTTAAATGTTCAATGATTTTAAAGTGTGTGGTGTTCTGCCTCTGTCCAGGAACAATTCACAGCCATGAGGGACCTGTACATGAAAAATGGCCAGGGCTTTGCCCTTGTCTACTCCATAACGGCACAATCGACCTTCAACGACCTGCAGGACCTGAGAGAACAGATCCTTCGGGTCAAAGACACTGATGACGTGAGTGCAGCCCCCCTCCAGCCCATGTCGATCCCCAGGGCTTATTAGTTTCACCACAGATTTCCAAAAGGCATACCAAATGTCAGTCCAGGCCTTACTCTGTCGTTTATTACACACATCGATGCTCCGTCAGAAATGCTGGCTGGGGCTGTACTGTCAAACAACACAGCTTTGCATGTGAGACCTGCTCACTGAACCACTTCCTACCTCGTCCTCTAACTGGGATCCCCTACCAGACGGCATCTCTGCACCTTATCTGTAGCGGTTCAGTGTCTGGGGATTTACGAGCTCTCGAAGCCTCCTGCATCTGACAACTTCCTGTTTGCTTACAGGAAACTCCTATATGCTTACAGATATCCACACTGAACGAGGAATTTGGAAACGAATACTTTTCATAACGGCAAAGTGGATACAAACTGTCAGATATGTCATATGATACTGATGATGTCACTTAAAGTAAATCTTATATTAGCAATGGGTTCTTTATGAAACACTGGAACTGAGGCAGCATCAGAATTTAGCTCCGTTAGCTGAAATAAGGTAAACTGTTAACAGTTAGAAATTGCAAGGTTTGTTGAACAGCTTGTATTTCAGAATACAGTGCTGCAAATAGTGTTCACCCAAAGAACTGTGGGACTTTGCCCAGTGAGGTAAAATTTCAGCAGCTTAGTTCAGCTAGCAAAGCCAGAGATGGGTGTGGCTTAGCCCTCCCATTTCAGAAAGGCCTGTGCAGCTGATTGGCTGCTCTGGGTCTATATTACACACCCGCTGTAGCTTACAGCAGTAATTGCCAAAAGTTCTCGTTCCCAACAGCAAACTGAATGTTTAACAAACAACATGAACTTTTGAACTTTTTAGAAATGCTAATCTTTGTTTGCATGACACTGGGTGTTCCTCAGAGTAACATGCAGAGAGGATGATGAATTATTGTTTTGAGTACAGCAGTTGGGTCCCCCAGATGTTTAAATCTTCCACGTTGGTATGCAGTTATGCTGTTATGCACTTATGACGTGTAGGTTTTCCGTGAGCCTCGGCTTTGTGAAGAGCGCGCTGATCGCAACCAGCCATGCTGCATCTGGCTGTGCAGCGGTGTCTCCCGCACGGGCTGCAGCGTGTCCCCTGCAAGCGCGCAGCCTCCAGGTTAATGGGAGCCCTGTGCCACAGTCTGTGTGGGCTCACCTCCCCCGCTGCCTTTTCTTGTCAGGTGCCCATGATCCTAGTGGGTAACAAGTGTGACCTGGAGGAAGAGCGAGTGGTGGGCAAGGAACAGGGCCAGAACCTGGCGCGTCAGTGGAGCAGCTGTGCCTTCCTGGAGTCCTCTGCCAAGTCCAAGATTAATGTCAATGAGGTAACACCGGCCCCCCTGCCCCCCTCTGCCGAAGACACCTCACCCATTCATTCCCTCCTCGGCTCTTTCCTTTGTTTTCTGGCCCTAATCTAACTGTTAACGACAAGGTCAGAGATACTTTGGCAAATGTAGCACATTAACCACAGAATCCAACAGGATGCTGATTTTCTTACATTCTTCAAACACTATGACCCCCACGGCTAATATTTAGTGCTTCTGGCTGTGTTTAGGGCTAAGGGTGGTGATGATGAGAATGAGTGTGAATTCCCGAGCAGAGAGAATGTATCCTTTTTTTAAGGCAATAAGCTAAACAAACATTCCCTTGTATTTAGTCTGCCATAATAAAGGAGTTATTATGAAAGGCCGATTCGTTCAGCCGTTTAGGGGGCACTGGTGCTGTAGGCGGTTTGCACAAAGCAAACTGTTTGCATGTCTGTGGTTTGCAGACCCCAAACTGGGAGCCCTGCTTGATAAGATTGCAGACGTGCTGAGTTCTGTGCTCTCGGGGATCCTGTTTGAGCATGGTTGAGGCCAATACCCTCAGCCGCTACCCACACGCGGCGAGCTGCTGCGTCCACATCACGTGTGAGCCACGGTGAAGGGCTGCCATTGTCTGAGCACATGGGGGGGGGGGGGTACTACAGCAGGCAGCGACGTCCCCCATGTGGCCCGTGTCACCTGCCAGTGTAGCACAGAGGCCGGTTTTGTTGTTGGGTCTGTTGTCGACACAGTGGACCTGCTTGGGGTGGGGAGAGTGTGATGTTAGAGCTGGGGCCTGTGGGAAGGGAACCACCTAATACCTAAAGGAGCTTGCCTGCGATTATTGTTTCTGCTCTGCATGTTTGGCTGACCAGATCATATGAACTGATTTCCTCCTAGATCTTCTATGACCTGGTTCGGCAAATCAACAGGAAAACCCCAGTACCGGGAAAGGCGCGCAAAAAGTCCACCTGCCAGCTGCTCTAATAACGGAGCGTGCCGGTGCTCTGAGCCAGGTGGGTGGGGCCACACCGTGCCGCAGGCGGGGCCACACCGTGCCGCGGGTGGTCCTTCATAATGCTCCCAGTATCTGCGGAACTGAAACTGTTACCCTGTAGGTTTTTTTTTTTTTTTTTTTTAATTAAGCAGTTCTTTAGTATGTTACTCATCTGCTGTGTCACTGCAGACTAGAACGCTCCCTCACACAGGGCCTCTATAGCCCCATGTTTTAAATTCTGTTCTTCAAACTTTTTTGGTTTAAATAGAACCAGCTGTAGACCACCTCTCTCCCCTGTGTGGTCTTCCCTACACGTGTTCCCCGTAAAATGTAGGATTGATTGTGAGAATCTTTTATTTACTTTTAAGGCTCCTAACAATCAGGCGCCCACTTACATCCATGATCTTTTGGCCCCATACTCTGTAAACAGGGCATTTCACTTCTGATCAGGGTCATCTTCAGGGCTAGGGTTAGGGCTCGGGCTGACGGAGCTTTTGCGGTCGCTGCCCTAGTGGCTGCACATGGACATTCGATCAGCCAGCTGTCACTTTTGCCAGAGGTGCTACTCACATGACCCGCCTACTTGCTTCCTTGCCAGTATGCTGCACCATAGTGCTCCCCCCTGCAGGCGGTGGTAGCCCCTTGCTGACGCTCTCCTCACCCCTTCCACAGGTCTGATCGTCCGCTGCCTCCCCCGAGCAGTGCCAGCATTCCAACTTCACTAAAACCTAACGTCCAGCGGACTTCCCCGTGTGGTGACACCCTTTAACAGAAGAAACCAACGACCGGATTGGAAGCTACCACGTCGGTTTTTGCACATCGATAACCCTAATCGCCCTCCAGCGTCGCAAGACCAGATCGTTTCTTAAATCTTCTAACTGTATGCAACTGAAAAAAACGACCCAGAAGCTCCACACAGTATTATTGCTAACAGAGGACGCGCTCTCCTCCCTCCGCCATGTAAATGTGAGAGACTGGGGCCTGCCGACTGTGGGCTACCAGGCAGCCGCGATGACGTAACGTTTAAAAACACCACTGTTTTAGCAAGAGGAAAAGTCCAAAGAGCGCCTATATAGCCTGTTTCATACAACTAACTCTGCTCCTCCTTTGCTTATTCTATGTGTATCTCCCATTTTTAGTTTCCTCCATGTTCTTTCCTTTTAAGTTGATTTGACTTGATTTCATTCTGCCAACATGCTTCGTTGCAACAGCTATTAATATGATTTTATTTTAGAATAAGCAGTGGTTAAAATTGTTAATGGTTTTCTGTTACGGTTGTTGTATCTAGTCCAGTATGTTGCCTTCAAATTTTTTTCTTTTAGAACCCAACAGAAATCAGATCACTTTTATTGTAATTTTTTTTTTTTTTTTTTACAGAAATGTTTGTACAGTGGGGGTTTACAAAGGGGGGTTCTATCCAAGAGGATGGGGCAATCTGCCATGAGACCAAAGTACTGTAGCGTGTCCAAACCGATTTCGCTAACTGTTGCCTCAGCGCTCTCAACCTTTTTTTTTTTTTTTTAACTTCCATTTTGGGATCTCACAGGTTAGACCAATTGCCACATCTGTCTTGACAGAATCCCTGGTCGACAACAGGAAGTATATATTTTAAAATGAGGCTTTTATTAAAAAAAAATAAAATACTATGTTTAAGTCACCCTTGGCGCTTCAGTCACTGTAGATTGTCACTGTACCCCCCCCCCCCCAAGCTGCTTGCTCATAAATCTGTAAATTGAGGGTATAGAAATGAAATAATGGCTCTAGTCAGCACTTCCCTGTTAGTGTCTCCTGTGTAATATCTGCATGTAAGATGTCTCTCAGCGGAAGAGTGTGGGCTTCTCAGTACTGAATGTCCGTAACTTTATCAAAAGAAGACTCAAGTTACCCAGGTTACCTATGGGAAGGGGAGAAAGTCGCAAGTTTGTTTTGGTGGTTTTTTTTCCCCCCCTCTTCTCCTTTCTGTTTTCGTGACTTCTGCTGAATAATTTAAAGAATGCCTTGTCGCTTTGTATGCATTGAAGCAATCTCCTGGATGTGATACCCGTCTCTCAGTCCCCCGTGCAGAGTCACAGAATTTGAAATGCAGCGTCTGCTTTTTGAGGTGGCCAAATGTTAACTAAAAAGCCTTAATTAAAAGTGGTGCAATTTTGTATAACCGAGCATCTGTAGTTCAATAAATTGGATTGCCATGCAAGGGCTCTCGGTGACGTCGGCGTGCGGCTCGCATCTTTGCTGTACCGTGTGGGCCGGCCTAGCGGCCGGGCGGGCGCTTGCTCACATGCTTGCTTTGCTGCTGCCTGGTTAGAGAAGTGGCTGAGTGGAACAGAGGCCAAGAAGAGCAAAGCTACTGCATTGTCGGCGTAGCCGGCGTGAGGGTGTCTGAGGCCATAATTGGTATGAGGTGTGCTCACCGGTCCAGAACCATTCATTTCGCCTTGTGCTGAATCAGACATCCCTCCATGTGTTTTGTTTTAAAGCCTGTCTTGTACTTTCTTCTCCAGCATTTCTTCCTCTCACCCCCCAGTGTTAATGGTCACTGAAGCTTGTAGCCAGTGTGAGCAGATAGAGACCGTCCTGCACTTCATTCATCCGGTCTTTTATTGTAAATGGCACTTAACAGCTGTTGACAGCACAGCATCTGAATACAAATGACAGAAATACTTGACTTACAGGAAACTCTTAAGGAACTAAGCAACCTGATATTTAATGCTGCCTTCCCACTGCCCTGAACCAGACCTAAACATGGCACTGAATATTCATACACGGTGTTTAAATAAATCCAAATGCACACTTTAGCGCCGATCAGACATTTAGGAGTGAGGAAGCAGTTTTTCCAGTGATGTTATGCTTGGAGTAGCAGCAGCTTCACCTATAACTGTCTCTGGTCTCTGCATTGAGTTTATATTCGACTTTGTATTCAGGGGAATTGTTGGTGCTGAGATGGCGATTCTGAATCTCGGGTTTTGTCCACTGGAAAGCAGCTTGGACTGATAAACCTGTGGACTTAACCGGACGTAACCGCTTCCCACAGCCTGGGTCACAGACCCTCCGAAGGCGGTCTACTTACCCCAGGGAAAGCGTGAGTAATGTGTCCGAAAGGAGAAGCATTTTGTTGGCATGGACCCCTCTGTGGCCACAGACAAGATTTGATTAATTGGCTGGCCTAGGCTGCAGCGTCTGTGAGGGGGTCAAACTGGAAGAGGAGCCATGTGTTACAGCCAGAAAAGAAGATCCTGGGACTGTCAACAGCTCCACGCTTGAGCTCATTTCTTAATATTGGTGGGAGGCATTGAAGGACCGGTTAACTTTTGTTTGAATATCAAAGTTTAAGGCTAAAAGAGGGAAACTGCATGATGTACCTCGGTGTGAGACTGGTGCAGTGTCAGAGGTTAGCGAGAGCCTGTGAGGCAGCTGTGTGTTTGAATGTTTGAGGAAGAAGGGACAGCTGACATAATAAGCTTAGGGTGGAGCACAAGAGGAAGCCTGACAGGGTGTGACACCCAGCCCCCCAGTCACTGAGGCATGACTGTACAGCCGGTCTGGCCCCACATGACATCCTGAAATAGCCCAGAGACCCAAGGAGTCAGGAAATGCTGAAGATTGATATAGGATTTCCTTTCCTCCTGAGTTCATCAGGAAACTGGAAGACATTTTGTTTACATGTGTCAGCATCTTATTCAAAACCAAAAATAATAGTACTTATGAATTACCTATACATTTGACAGGGGTGTAGATGTGTAGGTTGTGGGGGGGGGGGGAGAGAGTTCAAGGCTGATTTGGTCCCTACCGAACCTATGGCTTTGTTGAGAAATTTCAAGTGTTTTCTGTTTGTGTATGTTTCATACACATGTGCAAGCAGAGGTATTCCTTAAAATGGTATTGCAATAATATAGTTGTGTATTGCGACTTTGAGTAGTTAGCGTTCTATAGTCATTAAAATGGCCAGGTGGGGCTAATCCACATAACTATAAATTTGCTACATAAACTAAAGTGTAGACAAATGTGTGTTCCTGTGCACTGAAGTGTTACTATGGGCTGCTCCCTACAACAAGGCAGTTAAACCAAGGCTGTTTCAGGACGGGTAGTAAGTCTAAGTACTCCGTTTTGTCCCAGAGCAGCTTCGGAGGGACGTTACCCAGGTAAGACAAAGATGACAACAATGACTTGCTGTTAGCAGGGGCGGATTAACTTACCTGGCGGCCCTAGGCAGACATCAGCATGGACATTCAGCTGCTGGCGACTTAACTAACCGTCCCTATTTTTTCCAAGGCGGGGCTGTAACCTAGGTTAGGCTATGTAGGGATCCACCCCAGGCTGTCAAGTGCTGACTCACACTCATAAGAACACAAACCGACCCTAGCTGGGGATCTGTTTAGACAAGAGCAAACACATTCATCCACACAGCTGATGGTGCAACGCTCCTTAGGTTTAACCAATAGCTAACTGAATTTCACCATAATATACACATAAAATTTTCATTCGAAAAAGACGATCTCCATAGTCTCTTCTCATTGACATTTCAGTGTTCTAAACGGTAGATTAGACAAAAAAAGTCATTTTTATTATATGTTAGTTCTGTTTATATGTTTTTTTTCTACTACGGTGGTTAGCCTAAATAAAAAGTGAAAAAATCCAGATAAACAATACATTCTCATATACTTGAAAGTCAACTCTCGACAGATTTTTGTGCCAGGCGGCGCTACAAGAAACTTCATACATCAAAAACATTAGGTGTTCCCTCTTGATCAACATGTCCGTGCCGTGCTTCGACGTAAAAGAGGAAACTTCCAGTCTTGTCAAATATGCTGCTGATGAAATCCATTTTACATTTCAGTGTTTTGTTGTAATATAAAAAGGCATTACATTAGTGTTACGACATATGATATATACAGAGAGCTACTTTCACGGCTGAACTGTTTTCCTGGCTCTGAGCTCGATTGCTGTAGCCTTGGACGAGCGTACGGAATCGACGTTGAACTTTATCCGATGTCTATTAGTAAGCCTTGGGCTTACCAGAGTAAGGAAATGGGTTAAGCAGTCATGGCTCGACGTTATCTGAGCTCGATTTAGTAGTCCTGGGCGGGCCAGAGTAAAGGAACCAGCTTGGGGTAGCGAAAAGGGTGGTTCGATGTGCTCCGAGTTCCTTTTCTTTCGCCTGGGCGAGCGGGAATAAGGAAAAGTCTCGGCCTGCTTCAAGAAAGGCCGGGGTTCCTGCTAAGTTAATGTTGGCGACATGGAGTGGTAATTCATTTTAATTCTTACACCGCCTGTTTGCTCTTTTGTGTATTTGGTTATCGGACTGGTGGGGTTTTGATGCTTATCTCGAATGCGGAAAACAGACGCAGTATTTGCCGAAGCACACGTGTAGTAATAACACAAAGCTAAGCGAAGGCTGCCGTGCTGTCAGATAGTCGCTCTCTGTGTAGACATGCATTTAAATATCTATTTGTGTCTGTGTCATTGTCATACTTTTTCTACTTAAAATACTTTTAATTAATTGATAGGTTTAAGTCTGCCGGCACAGCTAAGTATCCAGGGTGATATTAAACGTTAGCTTGCATGCTAACTCCTGGTTTATTGGTTGTAAGCAAACAAATAGTAAGCTAAGCAGAGAAAGCAGAAAATAAGATTCTATTTCAAATGAAAAAGCCGTTTTAGTTAGATTTTTTTATAAATTAATTTCAGACGTATCTCGTATGGATGGTGTGTGTCACGCAATATAATAATGTGTTTACAATTATCGGTTGTCCCTCTTTTGTGTTTTCCTTCATAAACAACAGTTCTGTTTCAGATGTCCCGTAACAAATATCATTCAATTCCTTCCTAGGGGACAAAATGTGTTGATGTCACCGGTTGTTCGGGACACAGAAGTGACGCGAGCTGCTCGCAGAAAAAGTTCCCACAAGAAGGTTGCTTGTATCCTTCTGATCGCCTTGTCTGACCCTCCTTAAAAACCGACAGGGGGACGAACGTCGGTTTTAATGTAGATTAAAGAATAATTTTAGAGCAAAAGCTTTTGATAGCCGGACTGACATAGTATGGATTTATCAGAAGGCTGTCCGCGTCCATGTGTCCTACCGCCTTATGGATATATCTTTGCGGATTGCGAAACCCAGGGATCCTGTATTAAGAGAAGTCCAAACAAAACGGAAGGGTAGAACTTGCAGCATTTCAGTTTGAATGTGACTTGCTGTGGCGGCTGTTAATCCTTGACTAAGCTCCAGTCCCATCTCCGCGAGATGAGTCCCCGGGGGCAGCCATCACCCCAGCACGGCCCCTTCTCCGTCACACGCCCGGATCCCTCTTCAAGCAGACATGTGGGTCCCCCCCATGAGTCCTGGCTCTCGGCCGCTGCGAGGGGCTTTTTCCCACTCTCCTGGTGTGCCTTCATCTGGCACTGCCATCCTCTCTGTGTCTGCTGCAGAATTGTACCCAAGAGTGCGGTAACTTTATTGATAGTTGGAATTTTATTCAGGAAAAAAAACTAGTGTTAATGTTTCTCATGTAGTCACCCCAAGGAGCTCCTTGAGGAACCCAGATGTCTCAGCCATCTTGGGGACCGGCAGCAGGTCGCCGCGGTTTGTGCATACTCCCCGCACCCTGGGGAGTATGAGCGTGGTGAGATGTCCGTCATGATTTTATAGGGTGGGAGGATGGGGGGGGGGGCATATGTGGCCCCTTAGTTTGCTCACCTCCCCCCACCCCCACCCCACAGAACCTGGACGATAGCGACTGGACCGCCAGCTTGTTCCCGTCCCCCCTGTCAGTCCTGGGTGATGCCACCTTCACAGACGACATCAGCACCAGCGCGGTCATGCTGCAGGAGGAGGACCCAGGAGAGGCCGGTCAGTGCCGTCCTGGGTTTTGCACAAGAATTTACCCAAACATATGCGCTATGCTTATATAATTAACACATGCAAGTTCGTAACCACTGCTAACACAGAATTATGTTCTCAGTGGGACAGAATTCGTCCCTTCAGCGGGACTCCTACATAACCACTGATTTACATCGTATTCTGTACATGATTATTGAGTGGTTTTGGCAGGAGGCCATTGCCGTGCTCATTGCCGTGCTCATTGCCTCTGTGCTACCCCCTTCTAGCCTCTCTCAGCCTGTTCCCAGAGTTCCTGCAGTCCTACCTCAAACACTCGTCCAGCACAGTCTTTGATCTTCTGGAGGAATATGAGGCCGTCTGTCAGGATAAGGTGCGTCCGCTGCTATAGATATGCAGCTACTCCATCAGCTTTTTCTTCATGATAGCAGTGGCAGTGTTATTTAGTGAGTTTTGGAGGATTTGCATCTTCAAGTACGCTGTCCATTTGTATTACCATAAAATTTTAGGAAGATAACCTACAGATAGTCTAATGTTCTGTTGAACAGGTTTAATTCTTGGGTCTTTCCAGACTAGGACCTTGATGTGGCTGACATCAGGAACTGTTAATACATCACTCTCCTGCCTTATTTATTTCTAACTTAATCCTTAACAAACTGGAACATACATGTTCTGCCTAGGAGTGTCCAGCAGGGGGCTCTCTGGCTTTCATTCCTGTTACTGAATGTGGTGCCTCCCCTTTGTAGGTGAGCATGTTACAGCGGCTGGTCCTCCGGGCCACGCCTGGGCAGCAGAAGTTC
The DNA here is from genome assembly GCA_026780845.1 of Petrocephalus sullivani. Classification (NCBI taxonomy): domain Eukaryota; kingdom Metazoa; phylum Chordata; class Actinopteri; order Osteoglossiformes; family Mormyridae; genus Petrocephalus; species Petrocephalus sullivani. The sequence continues at coordinate 14,070,089 of JAODKM010000001.1, read as the reverse complement.
TCCAAGACGGCCAGCGTCAGGTGGCTTCTGCAGCAGGAGATGGTCACCTGGCGCCTCATCACCTCTCTCTACAGGCACGTGTCTCCACTGGCCATCCATTTAATACATGGCTCTTACTATTCAGTCGGGTTAAAGTGTGTGTGAGCTTCCCAGACGTAGCACTGGAGGCTCATGCTGCATTGAATGTGCCGGGTGACGGACACTAACATCGATGTGTGTTTGTGTGTGCACGTGCCCCCTCAGGGACCGCGTCCAGTCTGTTCTGGAGGATGACCTCATGATGGATGTGGCTGTAAGTGTCTCCTTGCTCTCTCGTGCACCCCATGATATGTAGGCCCTCAGCCGAATCTTTTCCATTATCTTTAGTAATTATTTCTGTGGCGCAGTGAGGAGAGACGCCAGTAAGCGATGTAACTTCCTGGAGGCTGTGCAGCATGCGGGATCCTCACCAGTATAAGTGCTTTGTCTGATCGGTGACTCCCC
>JAODKM010000001.1:14045224-14066364 GCA_026780845.1 Petrocephalus sullivani | reverse complement strand
CTGTGGTTTAGGGCTAGGGTTGTGGTTTTAGGGGTGGGGTTTGGGATGGGGGTGGGGCTATGATGGGGTGGGGTTTGAGATGAGGGTGTGGCTATGATGGGGTGGGGTTTTAGATGGGGGTCGGGCTATGGTGGGCGGGGTTTGAGTTAGGGGCCGGACAAAGGAGTTGGACATTAGGTGAGATCTGTGGGAAACTGTGACTGGATGGGTGGAGGGGAGGTCAGGAGTGCGGGATGTAGGATTGGGACCAAGAACCCATGATGTTGGGGGAACACGAGGAGGAGGACCCGGCACTGGAGCGGGTGCGACGTTTTCACTGCCCACCTCTGGTTTTTGTCCGATCCTCAGGGCTGGACGTGGCAGCGGTCACCAAGACCGTCGTGGAGAACATTCGAGAGAGAGACACTGTGGACTTCGCCCACCATGACCTGACCGCCGCCCTGGATACGGGCACCTCTGAGGTGCGATGTGTGCGCACACACACACACACACACACACACACGCCCCAGCTTATCTGTCATAGTAAGGATGTCAGCCATGAATATAATGCTGCATATGATTCAGAACTCCACCCCAGTAAAATGGAGAACTGTGTAATGTGAGGTTTCAGCACTTTGACTTTATTAAATAAACACTAGCTTACATTTTAAAAGACATGCACACCAAATCACCCCAGGCCATAAAGCATGCATATCTGCACTTCAGAATGCAATGTACAGTAACATTGTTAAAGCAATTGCACTTTGTTCAAGTAACATGGCAGTCATTTACCAAATTCCCCCCCCCCCCCCCCCGAAACTGTACTTTAATGCTGTCCACTGCCTCTCACCTCTCAGGAGGACCAGCGCAAGATAGACGTGATCGACTGGCTGGTATTTGACCCGTCTCAGCGGGCCGAGGCCCTGAAGCAGAGCAATGCCATCATGAGGAAGTTCCTGGGTAAGCTGGGAGCTCCATCTGTGGCCCCAGGGCTGGGAGGCACGGTGTGCCAGTTTGCACCTCACTGTATTTCCTGATGGCTGCCTAGTACAGCCAAACCAAAAGCCAGTATGCGTGCATGTGTGAAGTAAGGAGCCACACTGCACTGAGGACTTCAGGATGGGGGAGGTGTAAGCAGGTGTCTTCTCAGGAGCTTTTCCAACGCTGGAGGCGAGGTCACACAGCACAGTGATATTCTAACTGACCTGGAGCGCTCAGACGTCCCGATGCGGACACACGTGGCATTGAAGGGGTGTGGAATGTAGCGTACTTCGGAAATGCAGTCTAATTGGTGTATAATGAGTGATATAGCATCTGTAGGGATCTCGAATAACAAAGAAGTGCAGTCACAAGGTATGGGAAAATAAAACTGACAACATTAAGTAAGCATATGATGGTAACACTAGATACGATGGACAATATCATCCAGAAAATTGAGTGATAAAGGTGACCGGTTGTAGCCTTGCAAAAAAAACAAGACACTAGAGAATGAAATGACACAAAAGTAGTAGTGTATATAATCACTGTTACCAATGGACTTAACGAGTAACCTCATACTTAGGATTGAAGCAAAAAAACCTTCCAGGTTCTCCTGTTGAAACATGCTTTATAAAGAGGATGGAGGGTATTCTGTAACAGGACGTGGCCTCCATTGTTAGGCTTGTTGGCACACTTGAGGACCGTCTCCCCTCTGTTCATAAGGTGCCAAGAAGCACGACGCAGCCAAGGAGGTGTTCGCCCGCGTCCCGGAGGACTCCATGAGGGAGATATACCGACAGTGGGAGGAGCAGGGCACGGAGACTCCCCTGCTGGCTGAGGACGAGAACGCCATTCGCGAGCACCTGTGCATCAGGGCCTACCTGGTGAGTAGCGAGGAGCCCTGCTTTCGATACAGAGGGAGGCTCTGCAGTCAGGCGTGCAGTATCAGCTCGTTAAAGGTGCTTAATGTAGGCCTTGAAAAGCTTAGCGTTAAGCCCCATCAGCGTGACTGGATTTGAGGCTATGTGTAAGGTGTACAGTCATCTGCTGCAAAGCTACGTTTCAGTCAACAAAGGATCCAGCATGCAATGGTGGTCCTAAGAGAATATGCCCTAATGGTGCTGAAAAACGTCGCAGCGCGGTGAATTGCTCTCGTGTTTGCGAGGATACTGGTATAAACATAAAGTATAGCACATAAAATTATGTACTGATGTGCATTACATAATACATAATATGTTACTAGTTTATGTATTTACTGTGCTTTTAATCGTATTTTAGGGTGTACTTTGCTGTAGGTGTGTAGTAGGCTGTACCATTTAGGTTTGTGTCAGTACACTATGATGTTCACACCACGACAAATTGCCTAAGAACGTATGCCCATCGGTAAGTGACGCATGACTGTATTTCAAAACCTTAATCCCTAAGCTTATGACAATGTAAGTGCTGTTTCGGTAACCGCTGACCAGGTAGCACTTTTTGTACTGCAGGTATGTAAGTTGCCCTTTTCTAAAGCATACTGCTGTGCCTGACGTCTCGCTGTGTCTGGGTGTCCCGCTAGGAAGCTCACGAGGCCTTCAACGAATGGTTCAAGCACATGAACGTGCCCCCACAGAAGCCCACGCTGGCCTCCAATGCCAAGTTCACGGAGACGGTGGCCCACGAGCTGAAGGAGAAGGAGTACAAGGTCTCACTTCCGTCTCGATGGCGTCCAAAAGCGTGACTGCTTGGAGCTTCCTGTCAGATGTTCCATGTGGCGAGGAGCTGGCTCCGTGTGGCCATCGTGGCTGTGTGCTTTCACAGTGCCGGCCTTTGATTTGGTCGTGACTCTGCGTGAGGCTGGATCGTAACGTCTGTGCTGATGATCCACAGATGGAGTATGAGAGCTGGAAGGGGCGTCTGGAGGCCTTGACCGACGACGTGAAGGAGAGGATCTACAACGTGCTGCTGTTTGTGGACGGCGGCTGGATGGTGGATGTCCGGGAGGTACGGGGGACCCCCTCAGGATGCGTGACTGGAGCGTACGGCAGGGCTGGTGGAGCTTGCGGTGCCTGCTGGGGGTGGTTCTACCCTACACTAGCAGTGTGGGGACAAATTTTGATTTGTCAGGAAATTAGTTTGTATTATAAATATTTGAGATTTGTGAAAAATACCTTAATGAGAATGGGGGGGGGAGTCCCTGAAAGGTGTGCGTGCCCGTTTGCAGGACGCGGAGGAGGATCCGGAGCGCGCCCACCAGATGGCGCTGCTGCGCCGACTCTGCCTGCCCATGCTGTGTTTCCTGCTACAGACGGTCTTGCACAGCACCGAGCAGCACCAGGAGAACCTGCGCCTGGCTGACATCGTGGCCTCCGACCAGCACCGCCTTTACCAGGTACCCATGCCGGCGGTAACCAGACACGCATGGATGCCATCTCCGACTCTCAGCGACTCTCGCCCACATGAGTGACTAGGTAGAAAGCGATAGATCTGCATGCACGCCTTACACCGTTACAGTGTAAAGTGCTGTTATACACGAGTGGCTCGGCGTCATGCGACACCGCGCCTGTGATCCGAAGGGCACCGGTTGAAATCCCGTGGCTGGCAGAGTGATTTCACCCTGAGCAAGGCCCTTAAGTTGCACCAAGGACTGTCTGACCCTGTCTTTTGAATTGTATGTCGCTTTGGATAAAATCATCTGCTAGTTTTAATAAAATGTGAATGAGTAAGGTAATTAACTTATGTAAGCCATTGAGCGAGAGAGGAAAGTGTATCAGGTGACTTTCCTGTTTCCTCTCATACTCTGTCATAAAAATCATAAAAATCACTGATTTGCTTGAAGCAGATTAAAGCGCTGTGGTTTAGGGAATCTGGACGTTTTCCAAAGTATAGCCAATTTGTAAAATGCACATGACAGTGAGATATCTCCCAGTGTCAAAGGGTCATGCTTTGGTTGGATTGGCCAAATCCTGTAAATCAGTAGAGGGCTTATCCGAATCATTTGTGTGCTCTTAACCATGTGTCCCTCCTGACCAGGTCTTCTCCAAAGAGGAGCTGCGTAAGTTCCTCATGCGACTACGTGAATCCTCACTGCTCCTGCTAGACAAGGGTCTGGATCCTCTGGGCTATGATATCCAATCATAGACGCATCCACAGTGCATCGTCACTGTTGTTTTTTTTTTTTATAAATTTGTTTGCAGTAAGGCTTGAATGTCTTTAAAAAAGTGTGCATTTTTGTAATCCAGTAATAAATAAATAAAAATTGAAGTTCTAACAGAGGGCCCATTTCTTTTATTTCAACCAACCTCAACTAGGAGCTGTGTGAAGTGTTATGTTCATTGTTCAGAAGCCGTTTTAAATGCAAAGTGTAGCCTTACTACGTGAGTATTTGATGCTAATTTGTTAGGTGGTTTTGTTATTTTGTCGACACATTACTCATTTATAATGTTTAAGACTCGGTTTCATTCAACCACTAATCAATCTTTTGTTTTTAAAACAATTACCAAAATTTAAGTAATTCACTAGTATATTTGTTACACTTTTGTATTTAAGGTACGATAAAAGCATATCTAAATTTACATACTTCCAATATTTCAAAGTTTAAATGTCAAAAATCACACTTAATATGATGGCTGAACGACCAGTATATTAAGCCTTGGTAGCCTAATAATCTCTGCTAGACTGTTTCTGGCTTTGATCGCAGAGGCCCTAGTCCAGGGGTGTGCAATCTTATCCGCAAAGGGCCGGTTTGTATGCGGGTTTTCGCTGCAACTCCCTAATTGGGTTACTAATTAGAGGACTGATTTGCTGAAGAGTCCTCGCGCCTGGGTTTGAATAGCTGATCTAAAGGTTATCCCAAAAACCTGCATACACACCGGCCCTTTGCAGGTAAGATTGCCCACCCCTGTCCTAGGGTTACACCTATTTTTAGGTCAAACCCAGGTCCCTCTTGCATTTACTTGATCAGCAAAACGCCTCGTGTAAGATGATAATTTGCAGGACACGTTCAGGCCGAAATACTTTCGGCAAGACAGGCAGATTATCACAAATAGATAAGCAACTCTGCCGCCGACGTTTGCCGAGTCACTCTCCGTAGGTTCGCCTGCGCGGCCGCCAGGGGGCGCCAGAACGCACTGACGCGGCCGCCAGGGGGCACCAGAGCGCACTGACGTGGCGGCTGCGCCGGGTCGCCGTGATTGTGGGCCGGCGCGTGCCGTGTCACGCCGGCGCTGCGTGCGTGTCGGCGCGAGCTGGAGGGATCGCTGCGGCGGGGGGGCGAGAGCGCGCGGCCGGGGCCGTCCGGGATGTAGCGGGTTTGCTGCGGGACATCACACCGGGGGAAGACCCTTGCACGGCAGTACACCCCCGCAGCGGGCTGCGCCGGATCGCGATGGCCGCACTGCTGCCCGAGCTGGCCGGGAACGGGCGCATCGCCTCCGGATTACTGGTCAATCTGCTCGCGTCCATATGCATCGTCTTCATCAACAAATGGATCTACGTGCATTACGGCTTCCCGAACATGACGCTGACTCTGATCCATTTCGTTGTGACTTGGCTGGGGCTCTATGTGTGCCAGAAGATGGACATATTCTCCCCGATGAGCCTCAGACCGACCAAAATCCTGCTGCTGGCACTAAGTTTCTGCGGCTTTGTCGTTTTCACCAATCTCTCGCTGCAGAACAACACCATAGGCACCTATCAGCTCGCCAAAGCAATGACCACGCCGGTTATAATAGTCATTCAAACACTCTATTATAAGAAAACATTTTCCTCAAAGATAAAAATGACGCTGGTAAGGAAAAAAACTTGAAACGGTATTGCTTTTACTTTAATATTAAATTAGTCGGCAGTTTATGGCTTACAAAATAAGTTTTGTTTTATATAGGTAGATCGGCGTAGTCATATTACAACAGATGATTTACCGTAATATTATATCTGACCAGCAACTGTCATGCAATGTCAATGAGGCTGTTTTGTTTGACTGTTCACCAGGTCGCTGTAATATTAACACGGCGACTTTGTTGCGTTGTTTGTTTGTTTCTTTGCGTTGTGCAGATCCCCATCACACTAGGTGTGATTTTGAACTCCTACTATGACGTGAAGTTTAACTTGCTGGGGATGGTGTTTGCAGCGCTGGGAGTGCTGGTTACGTCCTTGTACCAAGTGGTACGTAAGTGTCTCCTCAGCACTATGGACAGTGTGTCTCTGTGAATATCTTAATTTCTGCCAAAAGTAGGTCACGAGTTCCATAGGCATGTTGAGTGATATTTAGACTTGACTTTACCGATCCTCTGGGGGGGGGGTTCCTTTGCACCAGCAGCCGCTATACGGATGTAATATACATTAGCTATCTATGTCTTTTTTAGCTGCTGTGATTGTCTGGCTTATCATGCTCACTATTTCTCCATCTCTGCAAACATAAATCCCCATTTGCCCACCGCCACCTCCACCAAAGTGGGTTGGTGTAAAGCAGCACGAACTCCAGGTGAACTCCATGCAGCTGCTGTACTACCAGGCCCCCATGTCCTCCGCCTTCCTTCTGCTCCTGGTGCCTTTCTTCGAACCCCTGTCCGGTGAAGGGGGCATCTTTGGGCCTTGGTCCCTTCCTGCCATGGTGAGACTGCCGTTTCCGCTCCTTTTAACCATCTGCCCTTTAACTCCGTACGTCCCCCTGCCTTAATAAAAGTCCTTCCTTGTCATCTCTTGGTCAGTCTGTTTGACAGGGTTGTAATACACATGAACTAATAATGCATCGTCACACACTCTTGTCAAGTGATTTGCAGCTACTGTGTGTGAAAGACACTATATAATAAACTGTATTGAATTGAATTTGAAGATTTCGATATTGTGATACATTCATGGAAATATTTTTGTGACTAAACCTTAATAATCATTGCAAAGAATATAAACCTATGAAGTACTGGGTTTACGTGATGCCCAGAGTAAAACATGAAAAGCTTTTTCTCTTACTTTGTTCTATAGGCCTGTCGTACTGGAGTGTAGAATGTCCCTTTAAGATACTCCACATACTTTGAGTTTTGTGTTTGGCTGACTCAATATTACCATAATAGATTATTTGAATATTAAACTGCGCTGAAAACAGGTTAACCAATATAGACAGGTGAGCAGTCATTTTTCAGGTTGACATGTTTCATTGACATGTCCCGACTCATTCAGCTTTGTCCATGCCTGCCCACGAAAACATTTTGCTGTATAATCATGTCCATCTGCTGTCTTGTATTATTAGTCTTTGTTTTGAATCAGGACGTTGATGTGTGTGAGTCTCCTGTTGTTAATATAGACTTAGACTGAGGGTTGACAGTGGTGGTGGGAATTCGTTTAAGGTGTGTGTGAACCGTTTACCCCCAGGTCATGGTGCTGCTGTCAGGAGTCATCGCCTTCCTGGTCAATCTTTCCATCTACTGGATCATCGGCAACACCTCACCGGTGACGTATCCTTCAGCCTTCCATGGGCATCATTAGGTCTCTGGAGGCTAAAGACTCACTTAGTTTGTTTTGATAAAACTGAAACTGCAGTCAAGCCAGGAGTGACTTCGGTGCAGGACTTAGTGCACTAATTCATATATCAGAATAAGCATGAATGTCATACTGTATGCTTCAGTTTCTGGATGCCCTTTGACTTTTCAAAGGCACTATATGTGGATAAATAAAGGAAAGTGTTGCTTCTCCTTACAGCCACAGGGATACATGCCCCTCAAAAGAGCTGTTATTGTTTGGCTTCTCAGTTAAGAGATGAAAAGAGAGCTGTATTGATGTACTTCAATACAATGAAATTTGGGGGGCTCGGTGGTGCACTGTTGCCTCACACCTCTAGGACCAGAGTTCGAGTCTCTGCCATTGCTTGGAGTTTGCATGTTCGCCCTGTGTTGTTCTTAACCACAGTTAATTGGAGATACCAAATTGCCCATTGTCCTGTGATGGGTTGGCTTGCGCCCGACCATGAATAGGACAAGCGATTAGAGAGATTGGTGTGGTATATTTTATTGTTCCCCAAGGAGAAGAATGATGATGTTGTCTCCAAATATATTGACATTGAACCTTAACATAACGCCAACAGCTACAACATGTTTGGGCACTTCAAGTTCTGCATCACCCTCCTGGGGGGTTACGTGCTGTTCCAAGACCCCCTGTCTCTGCACCAGGGCCTGGGCATTCTCTGTACCCTCCTGGGCATCTTGGCCTACACCCACTTCAAATTGGCTGAGCAGGAGGAGGGTAGGAGCAGACTTGCTCAGAGGCCCTAAGCCTCAATGGCACACCTCAGAACGGCTGCTACAGGCTGCTACAGGTAACCACGTAGAGCCGGCCCGCCGGAGCCCTGGGCCCTGGCATGCGAGTAGGGCCTGCCGCAGGAGGGAATGTAAGCAGGGTACTTAGGTCTACGCAGTGGAGGACAGGATCTTAAGCGAGATTTTGTTTGTGGTAGTCCTACAGCTGAGTGTTTTGTAGTACCGCCCACCGAGAGCAAGCTGATAATCACATATTGCGGATACTTTTGTACCACATGGTCAAACAAGGAGAATCGCATCCTGGATATTTCCTCTCATGGCATTAAAAATGTCAGGTTGGTTTCTCTTCCATTATTTAAATATGGTACAAAAACATTTTAATATGTTGTCTTCTTCAGTAAATATATTTTGTTCAATGAAGTGTTTGGACTTTTGGTGATTGTTATTGCTTGATGTATCTCTAGAGGCAAGCTGTGTTTATAAGGCACATGGACCACCAATCAATACAGGCTGGTACAGTGGCTTCACATGTCAATGCATGTGAGTTTGATTCCTACCCCTGGTTTTGTGTGCATGGAGTTTGCATGCCCTGTGATGGACTGGCACCTCAGCCAGGGTGCCCTCTGCTGGGGCTTCTTGGGATAAGCCCCAGGAATGCAGCACACTGGGGCTACTTGGCTTAGAAAGCCCTGCTGATTGAAAGAACTCTTTACAGAATTTTCCATATTACTGAAATGCCTACACTGGAGGGCTGTTCTGGCAGCTTGACAGTTCTGCTTATCGAGGATGACCTTCGGCTGTGGTTGAATGGTCTTTTACTCTGTTAGCCCATTTAAGAGAGGGATCACACGAGCCATTTAGTTTACAGATGGTGCGTGAAATCGCTGGACAGCTGTGTGATTCAGCCTCTACTTCCTGTTTCCACTTGCTGTCTACATTTTCTGTGCATCGCAGTTCCTCTTGGTTTCCTGTTTTGGGTGAGGAGATGGACGTGTTCTGCAAGCCCGAAACCTGCTGAATGTCCTCATGCCACGTTCTCCTGTAGTTTGCTGTAGATGGCAGCTTCATGTGTTCCTGACTTGTTCATTCTAAAAATGTAAAGTTTAAACATTTAAAAATTGATTTCATTTTGAATATTGAGAAAACACCTTGAACAGTCATCCGTTTATATCTGTGGGTATACAAGTTCTTGGTATTTGGAAAAGTTTGGTTAAAATAGCCCAATTAGGGCAGAATGAGGCTGTGGGGTTTTAGAAGCGCACAGGCCACAGTGTTTGGGAGTCTGCACAGAGGAACCTCTCATGGCAGGAAAGGTGTCCATCTGCAGTGAATGCCCACACTCGACAGCTAACTGCCCTCCTAAACCACTGGAGTGCCCTGGAGGGGAGGGACTGGTGCGGACTACCTGGAGGCTGAGCCAGTTCTGAGTTTTCATTTCAGCTACCTAGAGGGATTCAACCATTCAACCGTCAATGCAAAGCAGGGCAGCAAAACTGCTCCTTTTATTTGTAAATAATACTGCTGGAGGTTTGATAAGGTGCAGCGATGTTTTTTTCTGGACATATTTAGATATTGTGGGATTACGTCGCAATATTTCAAAATGCAACTAATGCAAAGTTATGGTGAGCATGCAACCTGTCTCAGGAAGGACAGGGCATAAGGCAGGGAGCACGCTGAACAGGAGGTCTGTCCATCACAGGAAACATGCTGAACAGGAGGTATGTCCATCATAGGAAACATGCTGAACAGGAGGTATGTCCATCACAGGAAACATGCTGAACAGGAAGTATGTCCATCACAGGAAACATGCTGAACAGGAAGTATGTCCATCACAGGAAACATGCTGAACAGGAGGTATGTCCATCACAGGAAACATGCTGAACAGGAGGTATGTCCATCACAGGAAACACACTGAACAGGAGGTCTGTCCATCACAGGGCACACTCTGAACAGGTGGTCTGTCCATCACACACATGCCCATACACACTATGGGCAATAAAGAAACACCAGCTCATCTATCCACAGATTTTTGAAGTAGGAAATGAATAAATACTGCCAAAGAAATAATTACAATCAACTTCTCAAGGTTTTATGTTGAGCTGATAAAACATTTTACAAATTTTGTCTTTCTTAAAACAGAAAAAAGCATAAATGATCAAATGCTGCAACATTAAAACTACAAATACAATTACAGATAATTACCTGCTTATCTGCTAACTGCTATTTATAATTGTATTAAAGGGTTAATACCGCCAATTCTTTTCTCATCAAAGTGAGGTTATTCAGGAGTGGGTGGGTATGTCTTTGTTTCACTAAAACCAAAAGGTTAATAACTAAGTGGACACCAGTGGGACAAATCACATGCCTGAACATGTTGAGCCCTGGAATGAGTCAACATCCTGAAATATCCACTCACATTTGAAGAAAGACAGTCATCTTGAGTCACTTTCCTGTTGTGGTCAAGGAAAAAAAAAGATTATTCCCAGAAATGAAAATGAAAGAGTTTAAGTTAACAAGAATGAGACCGGTAATATATTATCTTGCTGATGAAATGCAAAAGTAATCCATGTCCTCTGACCTAACCCTAACACAAACTTCCACAAAAATGTAATAAAATGAAAAGCAATAACACTTTTTCTGAAAACTGTTCAAAAATGTATATGGGAGTGGGGTAATTATACATAGCCACCCATACAGACAAGTTTAACTCTTTTAAATGAGAAATCTCAAGAAATATTTAGCAATATATTAAATTTACATTTCAACACTGTGGAGCAGTAAATGTGACCAAACCTCCCTAAATAAACCGGTTTAAAGTCCCACAATTCTTGTGCTGTTAAAGAGAACCATTACTTAAGTAGAGATTGTCAGATTTTTTTAATGAAGAATATAACTCTGGTTATTTAAGTGGGGATGGTTTCATGCAAAGATGCCATTAATCCGGACAGCCGCCAGCGCTCTGTAACAGGTGACGGGCTTTGATGGCGGCCCTCGCTTCCCAGCCCTGTACATGCTGAGGCGTAGTAGCCAAGTTAAACAGTGTCCCTTACGCGCTGGTCAAGTCACCCCCAGGCTACTAGTAACTAAGGGTAGATACGTCAGAAATAAAAGAGCCTGAACACTGACATTTCCAGGTTACAGGCGAAGAAATCTTCTTAGGCGGACCTTGCCGCCTATACACTGATTTTGTTATGGAATTGTCATTTTCCTGCGTTATATGGGCAGCTTAGCATGTAAATGTCAAAATATTAGTTAAAATGATTCAAAGTAGTTCCTAACCAGTCACCAGCTCTGTCGCTAGGGGCAACCGCGTGTAGTCGCGCCAAGCTAAGAAGTGGGGAAGATGCTGTCTCCTCATAAAAGACGATAATATTTAATATTTAGATAATATTTGTTCTAAAAGGTAGGTCTTTATTTTACTGCTTGTGAAGGCATATAATGTATTTGTATCCAGTTAGACAGGCTGGCTATTTGTATTTTTTAAATTTAAACTCGATATTCAAAGGCGTAGCCTGCTAGCTAACGGACATTTTGCAAGGCCGCACAGCCACGGGTTTTCCTGTGTCCCCTGGCGGGAATGAGGACACTGATCCCGCGTCTGACTACGGAAGAGCTTCCGGAGCGGATTCCCGTAGCGCGCAAACACAGCGTTGTTTTTATTATTATTATTATTATTACAAACCGCAGCTTTATTCCTCCGCAGTGTTAATTTGACGTGGGAAAGTGTGTTTGCAGCTCAGCGGTAATTGTAAATGCTTCCTAATCATGGCAAGGCTGCAGTTTGAGAGGAAAGACGGGCAGGAACGTGGAGGTGGCGCTGGGGGGGAGAGGCCGGGGCCGGTGCCGGTGCCGGTGCCGAAGGCGGGAGGAGCGGGTCGCTTACAGAGCGGCGGGGCTGGCGGGGCTGCCGGGGCTGCGTCCCGCGTACGGCTCCCGGGCGCACATGCACACAGGCAGAAGCCGAAGCGACTTACTCAGTCTCCCGGGTGGGTGACTGCGGGAGGCGCGCGGCTGGTTAGCGCTAGTTACGGTTTATCTAGGAGCGGGCCCCGATTCGGAGCCGGGCTGCTGTAACGCGATAAGGCTGCGAGCCGCCCCGCACTTCGCGGCCGCCCGGGCATGTCGGGGGGCGCAGCTGTCGCTAGGCGCGGGCAGCGCGGCGGCTCGGCGCCGGGACATGCCCGGGCATATCGGCCGGCCTCGCTCGCTACTGCGCCGCCTCGCCTCGGCCGCTGGGGGCGCCATTGCCCCTGCGGTCCCCGCCCCGCGCCGCGCGGCTCTAGCCCTGACATGTCCCGAGGCCCGCCGGGGTACTTAAATCCGGGGCCGCTGAGGAAGTGTTTGTCACTGCGCACAGCGGACCGTGAGCACTTTATGTACAGCTTTTAGAGTCTTAGATGTGTATATATAAGGCATATAACTATTTATTAAGGTGAGTTGTCTCTGGGTATTTGTTTTATTTGATTGGCATTTAATTTAAAATTGGGACTCTTGCTGAAAACTTGTCACACTGCGTTTTAATACTTAATATGTATTTTTTTTTCTTATTTCAGGTAAAAGAATGGCAACAAATTGTTTGAGTGACACCCAAATAAACCCTGTGGACAATGAAAAACTTGTGAGTTTCTTATATTTGCTTGAAGTGCCCTGAGCCTGTTATACTGAGAAAAGTTAAATGGATGTGAATGCTGGTCTTTACAGGTAAGACCAAAAGTGCAACTTCAAACCCTGCTCCGGCATGCGGGAGCAGACAAGGAGATCTTTACGATGAAAGAGGTAAGAAGATCCAGCAACACTGACAGGTACTGCTGTTGCTGTCTAAGCAAGCCTGACATCTCCAGCTGAAGTCAGTCACTGGCTTTCAGAGACCACCCAGGACAGTGGCTGTATGCCCAGGACACTTGTCCTTAGTCATTTGTTGGTGTTTTAAGGCTCTGTGCTCAGTGTGCCGTTCCCACATTTACCCTTGTCGCTGTTGATATAAATACCAGCCATCTCAGGTTTCGACCTTAGATTTAGTTATTCCGGTCTGTGTGGTGATTAAATGGAAGACACTGGTCTGTGTGTGTGCGTGTTTAGAGATGTGAAGCATTTTCTTTTTTAAGATCACAGGATTTAAGGAGTGTATACATTAGGCTATTAGTGTTCCAGACATGTCTGTGTTTCGAGTGGTTTTCATGTAGAATCAGCACAGACTGAGGCAGGCTGGAATTGTACATGTAGCACGACCCTCTGGTGGGTGTTTTATCATTTTATCAGTTCCTGGGGGGGGGGGAGGCAGGGAGGTGCGATTTCTTGTTGTGTTGGGGCATGTTTTTGAATTGATCACTGAGCTTAAGTTTTGTAATCGTGCTAATCATTATAACTGATTATTCTTTTGTGCTATGGGCTCTGAATTAAATCAGGTCAGATGATGAGTGATAGAGCAGAAAAGGGTTAATACTGTCTGGTACTGTATGAACTGTAGCTTGCTGTTTGACAGGCCGACACTAATCATATCCTCTTATAACTTTGAATTTCAGGTAATATTTTACCTGGGGCAATACATCATGGGCAAGCAGCTGTATGACAAGAAACAGCAGCACATTGTCCACTGCGCAGACGATGCCCTGGGGGCTGTGCTTGGTGTGGACAGCTTCTCTGTCAAGGAACCGCGGTGCGTTTCTCACCGACAGTGACCTCAAGGGGCCGTTGGCCAGAGTAACCTGACAGTCCAGCAGCTGTTTGGGCCTCTGTGTCATTTGTTTCACTCCCAGAATGGATGTGTGTTACTTTTTTTTGTTAAAATATAGCAGAGTTTTGTAGTCAATAAAAAAGACTGATTTAGTACTTTTTTTGTCTTGCAGGGTCTTATTTGCAATGATCTCCAAAAACCTGGTTGTAGTAAAAAATGAAGGTACTAAAATACATTTTCAATGACTCGTTTAGAATTAAGAGAAATTATTCTTAAATTGTCTCTTTCCTGAATTAGAATGTGCTTGCGTGTTTTTTGCAGTAATGTCTGGTATTTGGAGTTTGCTAAAGCTCTTGTGAAATGGTAACTCTGTCTAAATGCCACAGCTTTATGGGCTGATTTAACACGGGATTTATGATAACAGGTTCCCAGTCAGCATTTACAGATCCCAGCAGTCAAACTGAACCAGACAGAGCATCACAAGTAAGTGTGCTGGCGAATTTCCTTCCTTCGCTATTTTCCTTATTAACAGTTGTTGCATGTGAAGAACATTGAAGCACCCCCTTCAGAGTTCCCTGCTGTTCTTCCAGTTTATTTCTCCAACGAGGCGTGTAATTTCTTCTTCAGGAAACGGAGCCACGTACAGCCACTCCTGGGCGTAGACGGAGACGGAGCAGCGACCCTGGTAGGGGAGCCCCCGTCTGTGTGCTATCTGATCTCCCTGGCAGCTCTGTTTAACTACAGCTTTTCAGTTGCCCGGTTGTTGCTCTGCTGGTTTGAAGTTTGAACCGGCACTAACCTGGCGCAGAGTAAAAGGGGTTTGGCTTCTTTAAGGATTACTCTTAATGCTTCCAACTTCCTGTGTATATATAACCTGTCACACTACTTCTGGTGTGATATCAAAAATAATTGGAATGGTGCTCTATTTCGAGCTATAATAATAAACCTAGATTCAGTGCATACCTGGCCTGTTCGTGTTTGACCATCTGTAACCACTGGGCCTCCTTTTTATGGTGCTACAGAATCCCAGACATGAGGGCATGTGGAACAACACATCCCTTTCCTCACTAATGAATGGTGCCTTTTATAAGGGGCTCTCTAGCTCTAAAGAGCGGTCCGGTCTGGAGGGCAGTGCTGAAGTCGTTCAGATGATCACTCTGCATGCTGAACTCCTTTGGGGGCCGATCGTTGACAAATAAGGGACTTGTTTGTGTGACATGTACTACAGCAAGGTCACATTAGTCCTTTTCAGAATAAACCACATGGTGGTCACAATCAGAAAAGTGCCTTGAGTCTTAACACCAGCTCCAGCCGTGTATAAATACTGGCAGAAAAGTCCTGCTTAGCAACAACCTTTACAACCTTAACAACCTTTTTAACATCTCAAAGTGACATTGTATAGTCAAGAAAAACCATCCTGATTCCTACTTTGGAATATTAACTTGTAGTTGTCAGTCAGGTATGTCTGCCAGGTATGTATCCCTTACCCAAGGAGAAGCTTCCTCCTGGAGTTTTTTTGGACTAGGCTAGAGATGAGCCCTAATGAACAAATTGCCTGGTATCATGTTACAATGTTGGGGAAAAAAGCATTTAATTTGCCATTACTGCCTAATGTTATCCGAAAGCTGGTACGTAAACTCTCCACGACTCGTAATTTCTTTCTGGAACGGTGGTACCACCCTGAGTATGATCTGACTTTACAGTGGGACATATGAGGCGACTTTGCACATTGCCTACCGTCTCGCTCGTCGGCGCCGACACCATACCTCTGTCCGCAGGAACCTCCACAGACGAGGAGCTCAGCCACAGGAAGAGGCACAAATCCGACAGCTTCTCTCTCACGTTTGACGACAGCCTGTCCTGGTGCGTGATTGGCGGCCTTGGGAGAGAGCGCAGGGGCAGCGAGTCGTCGGAGTCCAGCGAGAGTGTGGTAAGAGCGCCGCTTCCCTGCTCTTGGTACCGGCTACCCTCATCTCGCTTGTATCCCTACCGGTCTGCATCCAGTGAAAGGTGGTCCCCACAGAGCATGTGTGTCAGTACTCACCAGTGCAGTGTCTGTGCCTCTTGTTGGTTGGGTACTTCGTGGGTGGGGGGAGGGTGTCAGAGAAAATGAGTCACACCAAGGGAATTTCATTTGTCTCAGTAATGATACATCAGGGCTTCATTGCTACTCCCTCGCCAGCATAAACGGTGATTTCTTGTGCTCTGTGTGTGTGTGTGTGTGTGTGTGTGTGTTAGAAAATGCAACATTACTGTGTATCTGTGGGCATTATCAATGCCCACTCTGGCCAGGCTGTCATACCATAATTAAGCTCAGCTGGCTCTCTCCCCAATGTGTGCAGAGCTCTGAAGGCCGTGTTAACTTTCTTCTGCAGGAAGTGGTCATATCTGCCAACGAGGCCTTGAGTCAGAGCGACAGCCAAGCCTCCGACTCGGATCACTTCAGTGTGGAGTTTGAGGTGGAGTCCATCAACTCTGACGCCTACAGTGAGAACGACGAGGCATCGGAAGTGTCAGGAGTGGACGAGGTTTCTGCTCGCATCCCTCGCCGTGTTAAAGGGAGCCACCGTCTTGTTGGGGCAGCAGGGCTCACTCTCCCCGCTTTTTCCCGCAGGTGTACGAAGTTATCTTTGAGGCAGAGGACGAAGACTCCTTCGATGAAGATACTGAAATTTCAGAAGCAGTAGGTTGCTTTCTCATGACTAGTTCTCCTCTTCGAGGTCATTAGGTTCTAGATCTGTTAGTTCATGTACCTGAAATGGTGGTATTTGTAATATTAACACTGGCACTGCAGTGTCCTCCGTCCGGGTGCCCCCTGCCTTGTGCATTTTGGCAATACAGTTTTTTGGGATGTAATTTGAAACTTTGAGCTGTGGATGGGATGTTTGCGAAGATGTAATGAGACTGAAGAGGCCTGGCTGTAACCACACTGGACGTCCTGTTTCAGGACTACTGGAAGTGCTCCAAGTGCGAGGAGCTCAACCCTCCCCTGCCACGAGTCTGCCAGCGCTGCTGGACGGTGCGTGATCACTGGCTGCCCGAGTCGGACGTCGCCGGCACCACCCATAAGGTCCTGCCTCCCAAGCCCATGGCGGCTGACGCGGAGGAGGGGCTGGACGTCCCCGACGGCAAGCTGGCGAGTTCGCCCCCTAGCGTCGAAGCCAAGGAGGACGCGGCGGCATCTGGACCCCCGGAGAGCTGCTCCCAGCCCTCCACCTCGGGTGCCAGCGCCGGCGGAAGCCAGGAAGAGGCCCCCGAGTTGGAGCGCTTCAACAGCCTAGAGGCTTGTCTGCCAGCCAGCTGCCTGGAGCCCTGCGTCATTTGCCAAAGCCGGCCCAAGAACGGTTGCATCGTCCACGGCCGCACCGGCCACCTCATGGCCTGCTACACCTGCGCCAAGAAGCTGAAGAACCGCAACAAGTTGTGCCCGGTGTGCCGCGAGCCCATCCAGTCCGTGGTGCTCACCTACCTGAGCTGAAGCTCCGCCTTCTAGTTTAATAAATTTATATTACTCTTTCATGGGAAAAGGGTTATTTATTTAAAACTCAGCTGTTAAACTGAGTGCTTTCACAGCCAAAGTTTCGGGCTTAATTGGCTTTGCCGCATGTCTGAGCTGATCTCTGCTTGTGTTCAGACTTTTGTCTTTTGAAGAAGTAAACAGAGAGAGTTTTATTTAAATAAATGGCTATGTTTTATTATTAAGTTGACTGGAAAACAACAGTCATGTAAGTACTTGTTGCTGGTGGAATTGCTCCTGTTGTAGGCTTTTAAGGGACCAATGGCATACAGAGTGCTTTCTTGTTACTGGTATAGCCCCAGTGGCAGGGTGGGGTGCCCCACATCCCCCATGAGGCTGGCTGCGTGCTGCTGCCTTCGCTGAGGTGCCGCAGCAGCACTCATGTTTGTCAGGCTGCCGCCCCCTTTTCTGATGCTCCACGGTAATATTATGGTATGCGCTCACTGCTGAGCCCGGTGCCCACATTTCTGTACAGTGACTTCAGTGAGACCTTAATGGGCAGAAGGTGCCCCTCCACGCTGTTGTCACAGCTTGGAGAAACATTCATGGTGCCCCTTAAACTCCACTCCTCTCTGCTGTGCTGTGCTGTCACTAAGGATTAATACATACATATATTTATATCCCAATAAATATATGACAATATCTTAGGTATGTGTTACTCGCTGTCCTCTGCTGGTATGAACTCACAAGGAAATTAGCACCCTTTGTTTAAGGCATGTTCGAAGCACCACCATAATGTGAAAAAGTGGCTTTATCAAACAAATATGCTGTAACTCCTTAAAAATGGCCGAGTGATCCGTCAAATGACTCCGTAATTTAAATGCTAGTGGTTGCCGAACCTTTGAGATGTTGTATACATTTTCAACATAATGTAGCAAAATGTAAAGGGTAATAAGACGAATACGTTTGTCTGTCACCCTATTTAGCTGCATGTACAAAGCACGTAATCCTACTTCAGAGCGAATTTAAGGTTCTGTCCACTAGAGGGAGCCAAAGCGCCAGCAGACCGTTCTCTTTTTTGTTATAGCGACTGCGTACTTGAGTCGGATAATTGCGTTGATTTACGTTTGTTTAACGCGTTTTGTTGTAGCCAGACGCTGTTTCCCGTTCCGTCGTTACAATGTAATGAACTCTGGCAGACTGCTAACATGCAGGGTGTGAATTTTATAAAATTAGGCTACTTATTTTGTTCAGACATCTCTGGCTTGTGTCTCGTATACACTGTCAGAAAACCTTTGCGGGTACAATTACTTGTCACTGGGGCTGTATCCTCAAGGGTCTGGCAATTGTACCCTAGCTAAAGGTAAATGTACCTTTCAGTTACATTTAACGTACAGAAATGGATTCTGAGGAACACTTGTACTATTGCGGACAGGGTTGCCGCTACAGATTTTGGGCCCCATATTATATGCCCCATTTTGGGCAGCATATTATATTGGACTCCCAACACAGATCAATCGGATTATGTTCCAAATAGCTTAGGGCCGCAGTCAGTGGCCTTGCTTTGCGGCGCCCCTGATGGGCGGCTTGTGTACCAGGGCTGTCCCCTTTTTCTGACAGTGTATGCTGAACATTATTTAGCCTAAGAGTGGAGTGAAGGTATTAAAATTACTAGCTACTTTCTGCGGTACTTAACGATGTTTTTATAAGGGGTGTTTATTTTGTAGCAGCTAATAGGTTGTATATTTCTGAGATGTTTTGATTTACGACACTAAGAATGTAATATTTTCCATGTAGGGTAACGTGAGTAATATTTAATTGCTTTGTTGAATTTTGCAGTGCCTTACCGAAGTTTGCTGTAAATATATACCAGATGCCAATTTGCAGTATGTAACTCTTATAAGAAATCGTACCAATACACATACCGACATTGTAGTATTTTGATTTGTTTAATGGGAAATCCTCTTTTATCTTTAAAAACTAGCAAACATTCATAACTTGTTTTACTCACCCTGATGCCGCTGAGGTTTGTAAAAATCGTTGCTTGGGTTGACCTTATGTGAGATATAACTGCACTGCAGATGCACTGAATCGATGTCATTACAATCGATGACATTACACTTAGGAAGACTGGCACGTTACTATACAAACTGCATTCGTTGCCCTGTATGTGTCTGTGTGTGTTTGTTTTTTGCTTTTTCCATTTTAGCCCCTCGGTAGTATAAATAATTTCGTCGTGTCATCAGGGGCGTCGCTAGGGCTTTTACTGCCCCGTTCATAGATGTAAACTAATTCTTATTTAAATCGTATATTGTCATTTATTTTTATTACAATCAGACCCCCTGCCCAGTAAACCTCTAGTAATGTACTTCATATAATTCACGACCGTAAATTCACTGTGTTGTTCGTATAATTATTTATTTTAGGCTTTAACTAGGCAATCACAGTGTACGCGTATGTATGTACAAATACATGCAAATAAATGATTTATGTTAATTACGTGTCTTTCAGGGATAATTCTTGCCGAAATTCTACATGCGTGGATGTTACAGTACTTACGGCCGTCAGATGACTCATTTTATTCCAACAGACTGAGAATGTCGCTTGTGGTGGTCTACACTTTGCACTCCATATTACCGATCACATGGAAACTGTAGACCTAGTACTGTACTGCTGTAAATCTGTATCCGCCCCTCCACCAAGGAAGATGGAGTTAAAACGTTGTGCCACTGAGGCTATTTTTTCCCGACAAAACATGTGACCCACAAGACATATATATATAGCCTGTTATCACAAAAATGTCTGTTTTTGAGCAACTTAGTTTTTATTGGTAATCCACCAACAAGCAGTAACAGAAAACTTAATCAAAGGACCTTTTGAGACGAATCACCGCTAGAGGGCAGAAATTCTCATTGGTCTCCTGTTTAGAGCTAATACGCTGCCGGTTTATTCACAGAGCCACAAATCACTTGCCCAGCGCTTATTGAAAGGTTCATTGACCACATATTTCTTCTTTCGTAAGCATTACTTACATACAGTCGTGGCCAAGAGTTTTGAGAATGGCTCAAATATTGGTTTTCACAAAGTATGCTGCGTCACTGTTTTTAGATCTTTTTGTCAGATGTTTCTATTGTGTACTGAAGTATAATTACAAGCATTTCATACGTTTCAAAGGCATTTATTGACAATTACATCAAGGTTATGCAAAGAGTAAATATCTGCAGTGTTGGCCCTTCATTTATCAAGACCTTTGCAATTTGCCCTGGCATGGTGTCAATCAACTTCTGGCCCAAATACCAACCGATGGCAACTTATTCTTGCATAATTAATCCTTCTACTTTGTCAGAATTTGTGGGGTTTTCTTTGCCCCCCTGCCTCCTGAAGATTGACCACAGGTTCTCAATGGGATTAAAGTCTGGGTAGTCTCCTAGCCATGGACCAAAAATTTTGATGTTTCGTTCCCCAAGCCACTGAGTTATCACTTTTGCCTTATGGTACGGTGCTCCATCATGCTGGAAAGGCATTGTTCTCCACCAAGCTGTTCCTGGATGGTTGGGAGAAGTTGCTCTTGGAGGATGGTTTGGTACCATTCTTTATTTATGGCTGTGTCCTCAGGCAAAATTGTGCATGAGTCCACTCCCTTGGGTGAGAAGCAACCCCACACATGAATGGCCTCAGGATGCCCCAAACAATTGTAAAGTGGCTTCAAAGACTTTACCACAGTCCTCAGCAGTCCAATCCCTGTAATTTTTGCAGAATATCAGTCTGTCCTTGACATTTTTCTTGGAGAGAAGTGGCTTCTTTGCTGCCCTTCTTGACACCAGGC
>JAODKM010000001.1:14022395-14040679 GCA_026780845.1 Petrocephalus sullivani | reverse complement strand
ACAAGTTAGACTGATTGGCCTATAGTTTGACGAATTACTTCTATCCCCTTTTTTGAATATGGGCGTTATGTTGGCATCTTCCTTTCGACATTCCTTTTAGCTTGTCTAATATCATTTTTTAACTCAGTCTGTAGACTTTATTCTGTCATCATCAGTTATTTTCCATTTCTGGAACCAGGCCCTTTTCCTCCTTACTTGATACTTTACTTCCATGTTCAGGAAGGAGGAATATATGTATTTAAATGCCTGGCCATTTCTCTCCAGTAACATGTGGAATGGGCTAGGGCGAGTTTATGCCCCCCCCCACCCACCAATTTCTCCAGTGTAGTGACTAGCTGTGGCCAACAGGGGACCCCTTGAAATGCATGATATTAGTGGTGGTAAAAATCAGCGTGGGAAGGAGAGGCTTGGAAATCACAGTAATTTGACAGCCTTCCCACATTCATCTTTTCCCCCTTTATAAATGGCAAGAAGATGGACACGAATGTTCCTATAAAGAGTAATATGTATAATTTGGTACTCTTACAAAACTTGTAATTGTGCTGCTGTTAGTATTATTATTTTCTTGAGATCTGGAACAGGATTAGTGGTTAGAGGATGGATATGATAGGTTATTATTACATTTACTGGATACCTTCAAGCCAATGTTGGTCTCTGATGACCATATAGGCTACTCTCCCCTAGAGCGTCTGTAATCTTCTGCAATCAACTGCAACCAAATAAATCTTCTTCATCCAGCCGTTACTGGTTAGACTGAAAGTTGCCCATTTCCTGGATGGATGGAAAATGACTTGCTGCCCCCTGTAGGGTGTGGAGGAACACAGCCCAGAATCTCTCTCCAACAACGAGTGCTCAAGTGCTCAAGGGGTTTGATGCGTTCGATCCTGGTGGCGCTGTTTCCTCACACATCCAGGGCCCCGCCCCCGCACCGTGTGGAGTTTACACGGTCTACCTGGGCCCCGTGGGCTTCTTCTGATTCTCTGGTTTCCTCCCGCAGTCCAAAGACATGCAGTCAGGCCAACTAGCATCTCTAAATCGCTCATGATATGCAAGCGTGTCCTAGGGATCTAGGCATGGAATAGTCTCCAGTAACCCCCACTTCCCAGCCCCCCGGGAGCCTGACCAGGACATGCGGTTAGAATATGGAAACAATGATAGTGATGATGCTGCTGTAGACGGCCGGTGGTTAAGGGGACGGAAATGTGCCAGACTGGCTGCTGGCTGTCAGCCCAGGTGGGCCTCTCTTGTTGTACTTCTATCAAGGAGTCGCAGTGTCTTCAGCAAAGACATGCCCTGTGTCCTCGACTGTCACTGCCTCGCAGCTCAGCATTAACATGCTATTTAAGCCTGACTCCGCCATAGCCGGGAAGCCCCTTTGTTTGATGATACCATCTAAAAAGCTTTAGAAAAGGGAGTCGCTGTAATGTGATTTTTGTTCCCACTGGGGCTTTGTAGTTGACGCCCCCTAGGTATATTGGTAACATCCAGTGGCTGTGTCGTATCAACTTCCCAGCTTCATTTTCTGGAAAGAGAAATACACCCACAGCGGTTTTAGCCACGCTGTCACTATGACCCCCCCACCCCCCCCATTCAGCGCACTCTACGACTGATAAGAGACGTACTTGACTTCTCCGGTTTAGTAAGTGGCAAGAAAGGTGCCATTTTGTAAGATTTACCGTGCCTCACTCCATCTTTCAGATGTTCCGGGGTTTTCCGAGGTGGAATTTCCCAATTATCAAATTGTGCACATGTCCAGTAGTTATATGGTGGATACCATAATATGGTAGAGTGAGCACCATTGTCTAGAAATGCTGCATTGATTATAAAGTCAGAGGTACCGGTGCGTTATCAGTGTTGCATTAGTGAGATTGTGGCAGTGTTGGATCAGGACACTGCCTCCGTTCAGTGCGGGGTATCCTCGGCATAATCCTTTATCGCTTAGTTTTTGCCTTATTAGTTAACAATACATTACTAGATCTTTCAAATCCTTTGATTAAAAACCACAGTAAGCAGAACACATGCAGGAATAATGTGAGACTGTGAAGTGTTCAGTGACAGAGCAGAAAACTGTACTCAGCTAGGTGACAGGAGCTGTTCCTGCTTTGGAGGGCTGGGAGGCGGGGCTTAACGCCGCAATTCAGAATGAAACCCAAACCGAGGCCAGTCTGATTTCGGTCCCTGTAAATACTCCTCCTTCAGCCCAGACTATTCCTGGGATGGCAGAATACAGACCATCATTTCACCACAGGAGTGGGGATGCAACCATCCCACCACAACAAAACCCATCAGCATGGAGAAGACTATAAATGCCTCCTTTGTGATTGGTTGACTTGATGAAGTCACTGATTGGCTGTAGATGACGTGGGTAGAAGGCAGACCAGCACCAGGGTTACAAGCTTGTCTTTCCCTGTGTGAGGTCTCTGATCTGCCTGCTCATCCCACATCAGTGCCATCTCAGCCTCAACCTTTAATTGCTGCTAAGAAGGTCTGGATTCACTTAGTTCTGTTAATGTTACAATCAGTGCCTTTTCAAAGCGTTTACCCAAATCAGATACATTATATTCTACATCTGACTCAAATATTTTAACTGAGTGGCACCTGTTTGGTTAAGGAATCATTTTCCCATTACAGCCAAAAGTCTCCGGAATGGTGTTTACTTTGGAATTTATATAGTGTCTTGGCCAAATGAGCCATGCCTGAGCTAATGCTTACAGATTGGGAAAGATGTCTTCAAAGCGAGTCCCGAGATATGCTGCTCTATGAGAAGAAGCTTCACTGACTTAGGCAGGACCAGGTAGCTTCCCCACTGCAAATTCAGCATGGTCCAACTGTAATACCTTCCCCACTTAAATTTTTTATTTGGAATAAGCCTTTGTTTGGGTCGGGTATGGGACAAAGGCCGTGACCGTTTTATTTGTGCAGACACTGAGCTCACCCCCGGCGCTCGGCTCATGTCGTGCCTGAAAGATCTGCCTTCTGAAGGATCTGTTACTGACTTTCCTCCCGTCTCCCCTGTGGCGCAGGGATCAGTGTGTGGAAGGTGGTTACCGGTTACCTGATACCCGGATGCATCACACTGTGATAATAAGCTGAGTGGTGTGTATGCGAGCCGTCTGCGCACCACTCCTGCCAGGCAGCCCGCAGCGCAGACGACCTGCTCCCACTGCCGCCTGGCGGCCCGCAGCGCAGACGACCTGCTCCCACTGCCGCCACTCCTGCCAGGCAGCCCGCAGCGCAGACGACCTGCTCCCACTGCCGCTTTCCTCGCTCCTTCTGCCCCGGCCACTCTGCCCCCGTCTCTCTCACATCCCTTTTGTTTTTCTTTTTCTCAGCTAATTCCTACAGAAGTTCCCACATTGTGCCTGCCTGATAGCACTCTCTCCATCTATTGCACATTGTCTCTCCAATATCCTCTAAACTTCTGCCAAGGAAAAATTCTTCCTCTCGTTCTGGCCTCATCACAGACTGCTATAGATATCACAGACTGCTATAGATAATCACAGACTACCATAGATCATCACAGACTGCTATAGATGTTTACAGTGGAAATGACGATTGTCACCCTTCTGCCACCACATCGATCGGGGGACAATAGTGAACTTTCCAGCACTGTCCCCTGCCAACACGAGTCATCGGGACCTTGCTTGGCATCAGAAAGCTGTCTGAAACTCAATAAAGTTGTCTCAAGCCATGTGAACCAAGTTCTGACAACACTAGCAGCCAATGGCTCCTGTGTGGTGCTAAACCTTAATCAAGGAATCAGTTAGCTGAGTTAAAGCTAACTGGGTACCGCTACCACTAACAGGAACACAAACACTGCAATACTGCACCTGCCACTGATAAGCCTGGAAATATGTTTGGAGTGTTGGTACATCTGTGTGAGGAAACTTCTGAGGAAAATGACCCAGTTCAGGGTCTTTCCACCATTCCAGATTAAACTGTGATGAACATGGAAAGGGATTCCATCAAGATATTTCTGTCATTAAAAAAAAAGATATCAAGGCCAGTGCAACTCCAACCGCCCGCCACAGGGGGCAGTGTGTGGCTCAGCAACCCATGTCTCTGTGCCTGAGACTGGAAGATAGCCGGTTCAAGCCTGAGCCTCAGCATAAAAAACAGTCACATGTCTGTGTGAGCAAGGCCCTTAAGCCCCAGCTCAAGGGACTCCGCATGTTGGCTGAGCCTGCACTGTAACCCCCAAACCTTAGAAAGCAAGATGGGGTAGGAGAAGAGAGCAGTTCCAGTGTACCTTATACCAGCAAATAAGGTATTTATCTTATCCTTTATCACACGATGGGTGAATCCTGCTGGCTTCAGCGATGGACCACAGGGCCACTCACAAGGGCGACAGCCAGTGCTTACTGCACTTTTCAACAATGCTTTCTTTTGTTGGTGGCCGGCTGGTTGATTGCAATCAGCAAAACGTGCCGGGACACGCCACTCCCCTCTGGTCAGCGGCAAATTCCCGGCTGCTCCCTCTGCCGCCAGGCAGCCCGCAGCGCAGACGACCTGCTCCCACTTGGTGGCCGGCTGGTTGATTGCAATCAGCAAAACGTGCCGGGACACCCCCCTCCCCTCTGGTCAGCGGCAAATTCCCAGCTGCTTTTTGCTGCCAGTCCGCCCATCTGGAAGTATCTCTTCAGGCCAGATATTCTCCACCCATCTGCCCCATGTACTGGCACCCTACATCCAATCAGGACGCAGGGGCTCACACAATGTGGCAAAGACGGAGACAGACTGTAACCGCAGCACAAGCTGCCCAAAGCCCCTGGCCCACTGCCTGTCTGCCCCAGCCCACTTGCACACTGACCACCCATTTTGCCCCATGCTGGTAATCTCAGTTCTACTACCCCTGGATGACAACATGGTCCCATTACAGCCCTACATGGATGTAGCACCCCGGGGTGGCAGACAACATGAGTACAAAGGCCATTCGGGAATCACAACATCTACAGCACAAGGACGCGATCCAGGAGCGTGATCCAGAAATCATGCTGACCTTCATCAGATGGCAGGGAAGACTGACCAAGGACCTGATAACCACCACGGTCACCATATCCCTCCCCTCCACCCTCTACCTCACCCCAAACTCCCCCTTTTGGAGCTTTCAGAAAGGAGGGAGGAAGTTACATTTTCTAATGTGAGGAAAAACCTTCGGGGATTACAACTCCTTTGATAAGTACCTCACACATCTTACTAATAACCATCTATAGGCGCCCAAAACACTCTCCACCTGTCCCATATCAAAGATTATACAGAGCTGCTGTCTGAGCTTCCTGCTAAATCTAATACATAAAGCAGGCGAGTGCTTCCTCAGAGGGATCTTCAGATTCCTGCTAAATCTAATACATAAAGCAGGCGAGTGCTTCCTCAGAGGGATCTTCATGTTCCTGTTAAATCTAATACATAAAGCAGGTGAGTGCTTCCTCAGAGGGATCTTCAGATTCCTGCTAAATCTAATACATAAAGCAGACGAGTGCTTCCTCAGAGGGATCTTCAGGTTCCTGCTAAATCTAATACATAAAGCAGGCGAGTGCTTCCTCAGAGGGATCTTTAGATTCCTGCTAAATCTAATACATAAAGCAGGCGAGTGCTTCCTCAGAGGGATCTTCAGCGGCACTGAATAAAGTGACACAGCTCAGCAGCCACAACATCCTTTAAATAAGGAGATATTGTGAATAAACAAGCTAAAAAGATAAACATTTGCAGTTTAAAGTCCAACGCTACAGGCTGGTGCCGTCTGCTGTAAACTCTGCAAAGATCTTGTGCCAACTAAAAGGGGAAATATTACAAACTTATTTCACCACCTGAAGCATCCAGTAGATCATAGAGAATGCAAGTTTTTATTGCCACAGACATAACTAAGGATTCTACTTTCAACCTGAAGAAATACGGGACAAATCACACCCCGCATTGGCTCTAAAGGCTTTTAAAGGAATTTTATTTTTTAATACGAGATGGGTGGCAACTCTCCCAGCCCAACCTGAGCCCTAAAACTAGCAGGGAGGCAGCTGGAGAATATACCTAAAACAAAAATTTTTGTTTGATTTATTTATTAAAATTAGATTTGATTTTAAATCCATTCAATTTGTTGCCCTTTTTAATGTTCAAAATCTGGCAGTTCTAAGGAAATTCTAAGCAAAACTGGAGCCGTGAAGTAAAGAAACAAGGACTTTTATATTGAATTATATTGTGATAATTATCAATACTGACTGATAAGAAAAAAAATTGCTGTGATAAAATATTTTGCCATATCATCCTAAGGAACCTCAACAATACCCACATATAATTTGCTATTGTGGATAGATTAACTGATCCCCAACACACGTAGCACCTGAACTTCTGTCTACTAGCAAATGTGTTGTATGTTTTTAAACAATGAAATGGATGGGATTAGATTGGCTATCAGCTCCTCGCCATCTAATACAGAACCTAAGCTATCCCCAACACCATGCCGAAATGACTCAGTAACTCTGTTGGAATTTAAAGTCATGAATTCTCTTGAACTTCCCCCTACCACTTAAAAAAGTTTATTATTGCCTAGAAACAAATCTTCTCCAAAGAGTAAATGGCTTACTCCTGTCAAGTATCCTTCCCAAATCACTGAAGAAAACAAATATAGATGTTTCTGTACTAAATAATCACAGACTCACCTCCCCTTCACAGGAAGGATTTTGAGAAATTCATGTCCAATCAGCTCAGCACCTTCTTAAACCCTGTTTGCTATTTTGACGAGTTTCAGTCCGGTTCTTGACCACATCACCTTGTCCACACATACGTGGCCATTTTTAAAAACATTGTTCTGCCAGCTCCGTTATTTAAAAAAAATCCCATCCACACAAACACTGTTTTTTAAAAAATCTCTGTCCACATGAAAACGCTAAAAATATTGAGAGCATGCAAACAGCGAACGGCACACACTCTGATGTCAAAGTAGATACTGGGGCACACTCTGAAGTGACCAGCCAAAAACTCAGTTTTCTCTGTCTACACACCAAATCTGAAAACAGAGTTTCTGAAAATCTTCACCACAGACACTTTTAAAAGTACTCGTGCACATATTCACAAGACCTGAGACTGCTCTTATACGGATACTACATGTAATTTGTCTGAATACAAATACAGGCAAAATATCAGTGCTAATATTACTGCACGTTACTGCTCCCTTTGAAACCCTTGACCATACAATACTCACAGATAGATACATTTGGACAGATAGATACTCTCTGGGACAGCTCTTGACTGGGCAAGACAGAGGCTACAGATGAACTTAAGCGTCTTACCATGGCACGTGAAGTGTTACATGAAGCAGGATTTCTCTGTTAGCTGGGTTAACTTAGGGTACAAGTCATGATTGTCCAATAGGAATGCTCTTTACCTAAACTGTTATTGGACGATCATGACACCTATCTCAAGTTACCCTAGCTAACTGAGAAATACTGCTTTGTGGAATGTTTCCCAGGGCATGTCTGGTCTACTTGACAATCTTGCCAAGTAACTACAGTCCAATGGCTTCTCTATATCAGAGCAATAAGGAAATTAGCAACTGGATATAGCACACCTTGGCTTAATTAAATAAAACTGAGGTTATTTTACTTATATTGAAAGACTCAAAGTGAAGGTGTGCTTCAACTAAATGCTAAAAATCAAGTTAGAGATCTCGAAATTCTCATAGACTCAGATATCAGTCTTGACGGCCACATCAACTAAATCACAATTTTTCCATTTCAGCAACATGACAAGAATCAGGAAATCATCCACGCCTTTAACACCTGCAGGATGGTGTGTTGCTATGATTCAGATATGATGAGCTACTGTTGGCCGCTATGCTACATAAAATTAGAACTGAATTTATAGCCCAGCTGTAGTCATTTTCAAGTCCAAACTAAAAACCCAGTTCTTCTTGTGCCTTTGATTAGTTTATACTTTTAGGTAACACTTGACTTAAAGCAGTCATTATGCTGCATTACACATGCCTTCATAATGCATTATAATGCATTCATAAAGTATAATAAATGTGGTTATAACTATTCCTAAAAAGGAATAACACATTATGATCATGTGCATTATGCATTATGAATGCTTTATGAAGCTCATCTTTAATGCACCTTAAACACCTTCATAAGCATCTTTAATTCTTATATTAACTATTATAATGCATTATGAAGTAGGAGCTGCACAGACTAGTCGATTAGTCGACAGGTGGACTTTACTGCACCACAGTGACATTTTGAGCTTGATTAGTCTTGACTAGTCGCTGATCATGTGGGTGATACAGACAGGAACGCAACGCAGTAGCAGAATGGATGCAGGCAACCCTTCTCCGTTTTTCCCCCTCATAGAGCATTCATAATGCTTAATACAAGTCACTATAATGTGTTATGCCTTTTTATAAATAGTTATAGCCGTATTTATAATATTACGACCAATATTACGAATAATACAAACATTATTTATGAATGTGTTACAATGAATTATAAGAACATTTATTAGGCTATGAATGTGGGCTTCACAGAAAGTGTTACCCACTTTTATTTTGTATTATTTTTTATTGTTTTATATTGTGTAATTTGTTAATTGTAACTTCTCTCTCAACTCAATCTATTGTTTAAATTTTAAATGACCCATATCAAGCTCACGTAAAGCTCTTTGAATTACCTTTGTGCCTGAGACGTGCTGTACAAAGAGATTCACCTTGCCTAATCCATCAGGCTTGAATTAGCCCTGGCCATAGTCATCCACCTGGAGACCTGTGCACTTCTTTGCTGAATGTCCCTTCACTCACCTTGAAGGTGTAGTTGCCGGGTAGCAGTAGCCTGTAGTATTCTCCATTGCGGTTCGTCTTGAAGGGGCACAGGTTGTTTCTGCCCTGCACTTCTACAATGGCATTCTCCACCGGAGATCCTCTGGAATCCAGCACCTGTCCCTTCACACCTGACCAATGAGCAAACGAGAAGTTTGCGGCCATCTTGATATTCTATCTGACCGCCAAGAGATGCCAGAGACAGCGTGTTTCCTCCCCTTTCTTGTGGCATATCTCCTGTCTATGATGCATGGTGGTCTGTTTGAGTGTCGGTGGATGGGTGATTTACTGGAAAACACTCCACAGTGTAAGCAAATGAGAAGCAGAGGTGTAAGTTGAGTCCCAGGGAAGCAGACTGAGATAGGGTTACCAGCTAATCCATGTCAGGAAGGACCGCTTCAGCTAATTCCTGATTTACAAACTGCTTTAAAACTGAAAGGCTCCTGGGCTTGGCTAGATAGTTCAGTTCTTCTTGCACTTTGACAGGTTTGTTTCCTTGATTGAAAGACTCATCCAGCTGTTTCACATTAACATTAGTGACACATGCATAATTATAGGAAACTGACCAATCAGCACATAGCAAGAGTGTGCTTACGTGAAATTCAGGTCCTTTTAATAGAAATTGTAGCTTACAAATCCTGCCCTAGGTCAACGTGTTTCCCTGGACATGGATTAGTTGGTACCCCTAGACTGAGATGGCATATCTTGGCCCCTGGAACCAAAATGACATTTTTACAGAAACAGGAATATTATATATGCCCGTTTTTAAAAATGCCATACATCAGCGAGTGTAAAACATGCAGTATAGAGAAACTCTCCAAAACGTGGATGAAGCAATGTGCATTATTTAGCACCCTTATAGATATTTTAACGTAATATTTGGGAGCTTATCCTGAATGGCCCTAAAGAGGCCTGCTGAGCAGGTGAGTCCGGCGAGGAGGCGGCAGGCCTGACCGAGGTGCACCAGCAGCATGTAGGCCAGCAGAGCTTGCTTGTTGTCTTCCCAGAGCCCTGGCAGCTCACTCTCGGGGGGGAACTTGCAGCAGGACAGCTCGAGTGTGATCTCCAAACACTGGTCCCAGACGTAATTATAATCCTGCATCCCCCCTAAAGAAATGGAAGCAGATCATAACATGGGCTCTCCCAGCATCCTACAGTCCCTCTTCTTACATAACTGGACCCCAAATGGCTTTTCCTGTAATCATTTATGATCCCCAGTCTGACAGAAGCAAAGTAAACAGGGTGTCACAGAAATACAGTGAAGGGCTATAATGCTATTTGGTTTCTGGGCAAATTCATGTTATTCCAACTCACTTTACAATCTGTCTATGCTATGCGATCCAGTTGGCCTTTGTTTTTTGGAATTTCCTCGTCTCTGATTATAGCGTAAATATTTTCTGTAACACCACATCAATCCGCAGCTTTCTTAAATGACACATGCGGGTCTGACATTAGCCCTCGGACCCTTTGGTCCAGTATTTAAAAACGTAAAAGTGAGATGGAACCGTAAGCTACGAGTTGTAAAGGTTTATTTAAACAAAGTGTTCTATGCTGTGAAAACATGCAGTACATGGACATCTTTTTAAAACCCTCCCATTTTTCCATTGAACATATGTCTTAGGCAGACTCATTATGGTTTCTAGTTTGTAGGTCTTAAGTACAGGCCCCACCATTAAATAGCCTGCGAAATACTAAAAGAATAGTTATTTGTGGTTATCTCATGATTCGGTTATTTTTACTGTACATTTTTACATCAAATTTAATGATGATTTAAGATACAACTAACAATCCTGGGGATGCATTCGCATGGGTAGCCAGTTGGCAGTCAGCTGGGGAAACAGAGTGACTGACCTTTAAGAGGATACCAGTTATAGCCATTGGTGATGCCGTCCTTGAAGTCCTTCGAGTCGTAACAGCTGGTACCGTTATGCATACTCCTGTGTGTGAATGAGTAGGTCTTGGCCAGGTGGATGAAGACGTCGTCATCAGGGGAGACACTAGAGCCCCACTGCAGCTCACTTCCTGGTTGAGACGGCATTAGCAGTGATGCTGAATGTCTACACTTTGCAATGGTTACTCCAGTAGCTTAATGACACGCCAGGCTTCAGGGACCCCCAGACAGCCCACATTTTTATTTCCTCTCAGCTCCCAACAAGCCTGAACCAAACAATTGAGAATACTCAGCACAGGTGCATTGGGAGTTTGGAGGGAACAGAAATATGGCCAGTCTGGGGCAGTGCAATGCAGAGACTTTTCCCGGGGCAGGTGCTGGAACCAGGGGGAGAATTGATTTTACCACCCTGGGGGATAGGGTTCCCCCTGGGCAAGTTCTTATCAAATAGGGGCTCTTTCAATAATTCAGGCAAAAGGGGAAAGTGCTCAAGCACCTCCAGCACCCCTTCCCCCGCTGCACGTGCCTGGTCTGGAGGTCCTCGAGGACTGACTGTGGACCGAGGACCAAGTCATGTGACTGCCGGATGACACACCTCCATTGCTGTTGTCATACGGGTAGCTGGCCACCACGGCGCCCCCGTGCAGGTTGGCGGACAGGACGAAGGGCTCCGTCTGCAGCCAGTCCATCACCGCCTGCACCTCCACCTCACGTGCCACGTCCATGTTGCCCTGGAAGGCGTCTGGGAAGTTCCGGTTCAGATCCACGCCGTGTTTATTGAACCTGCGTGAATACACCACCGTCACACCACGTCCAAAAGAATTCGGTCAGGAGAACTGGTGTCTCTAAATTGCTAGGGGTGTGTGATCATGTGACTGAATGTGTGGTCTGCCATGGGCTGGCCTTCCTCACAGGGGTCCCCAGCCTAGTGATCTTTACTTTCCTAGGACAGGCTCCAGGATGACTGCAAACCTATACTTGATCAGCAGTTATGGACCATGGATGGAACAAATGTTTATTACTGTCCATAAATATACGCAGCTTATATCATGTATAATCACACTAAATACAGGGGTTAGAGGTAGCAATCATGAATTAATATATTATTATACTCCCCTGCAATAGTGTGTATGTGTAATAAAAGTTACTAAGGAAACCGTCACGACATGACATGAACAGTACATTTATGATGTGATAGATAGGATGGTTGGGAGAGGTGAGAAGAGAATTTCCCCACAGGGATCAATAAAGGTGAATTAAATAGTACTGACTCACAAAATTCTTACACAGCAGATCTATGAAATGCAAATACTAACAAATATTGTCCGTAAATACTATTGCAACCAAAGGCCACATGAGTGTGCAGGACATTTTATATGCTAATACTTAATTAGCTGGCACAAAAGCCCTTATGTATTCATAATGATTCTCTCTGTGATAATGGTGCCCCTAGTAACAATGGAATGGTTATAAAGAGCAGCCACAATTTACTCACAAACACACTTCCGTTCCTATTTGCATGCAGTAGAGGTTGCGCTTAAATTACGGCATAAAACTCAGAGAATGACCTGTTAAACAGAAGCCACGGCTGTGCAAGGTTTAGCATTTTCCAGATTCCTGCTATCCATCAGAGTAGCACTATACTATATAGAACTACAGCCTTTGTAGTAACTACACATGTGTGTCGATTTAACGGGCAATGAAAACTGTAAACAAGGCAAAGCCTGCAGCCTCTATGTTTGTTGTTGCTGCTTTGTGAAGGCAGCTGTGCTGGGGGGGAGGCATCATGTGGACCAAAGAGTATTGCTCTATGGCACATGGCCATGCAGGGCACCACAGTGACACTATGGGTCCACAGTGTCCCTGAATGATCCCGTCTAGCATGGCTGAGCAGCAGGCAGCAGGGGGGGGTAAGGGTACAGCCTCACAGCTGCAGGGCGGTTTGGGGTTTTGGATGCACATTCTCCTCGTTTCTAATCCTATTTCCTCTCAAGTACCCAAACATGCAGTCTGGTGAAATCGCGCCTCTCAGGTGCCCGTTTCGTGTGTGTGTTTGTAGAGTGTCCCCTGTCGTGGGGCCCCCGGATCACTGTGATGGTTATGTTTTTATTCTATACATTTTTACAGGAACCTGCAGCTAACAGAGGTTGTGTATTCGTGTGATTTTGTCTGTGTGTGAGTGGGTGTGTGTGTGAGTGTATATATTGCCAAATGTCCCCACAATATGACAAAAATCTGTCATTTCAACCATGTGGGATCTGCACAAGGGGAAACTCAATTTAAAATAAAATCAGTGAATGCAACCAAAAAGCTAAAAATGCCTAAAGTCTCATGTTTTGTTTGGTTATTTATGGTTAAGGTTATGGCTGGGTAGGGGTTAAGGGTGTTATTGTTTCGATTAGGGTTTTGCCAATAGAAATGAATGGACGGTCCCCACAAAGATATGGATACAAACATGGATGTGTGTGTGTGTGTGTGTGAGAGAGAGTGTGACGAAATAGTGTCTAATATGCTATATAAAAAATGAAGGCAGGAATGTTTTTTTGATCTTTTAATCGACACTGACCTCAAAGTGATCTCAAAACTGGCAGCTGCATAAAAACAGTGATGTTCCGTTTAGTACTGTATGGACAGTTTATATGACAGTTCTTTCATGCAGGTCTTATGCACAAGTATAGTTTACGTTTGGGGTGGCTCTGTGCTTTGCGATCCACGAAGCAGGTAGAAATCGCCCAGAAAGGCCTGGCAGTTCAAACATCTAACAGAGTGCGTACATGTAATGTGACTCTTGGGAGCGTTTTGATTGGTCATTGTAACAGAAGCAGTCTCATTTCGCAAAGACGCAGCCCGAGAAGGATCATCTGTCTCTCCACCCTCACAATGAGCTGTGTGGGAATCTTTTGGGCTGTATCTTCAAAACCAGGCCTTGTGGGCATGTCACCTGTTCACTAACACCCCCCCCTCCCCACCCAAAGCAGCAGTCTGACACAGAGCCTGGGGCCCTGTGCACGTGCCTATGCCTGTGCCATGTTGTTATGATGGCTTGTTTTTAATCCACAGTGGCTCTTTTGTGTCAGTGCCCTTAGACCAGGGGTGGCCAGAATGGGCCGGTATGTGTGCAGGTTTTCGCTGCAACTCCCTAATTCGATTACTAATTAGAAGACTGACTGGCTGAAGAGTCCTCACACCTGGGTTTGACCTAAAGGTTATCCCAAAAACCTGAATACACACCAGCCCTTTGCGGATAAGACTGGCCACTTCTAACTTAAATGAATTAAATGTCCAGCTCTGGGAAGATCCTGGATGGATTAAAGTAGGGGGTTCTTAGGGCAGTTGGATGTTCCTGCTTCCCTGGCTCTGATATCCAATCATCCCCCTCCCAGCCAGCTGTTACTCTCTCCAGAAGTGGGCCGAGCTGAGATGACTGTGTTTTGGTGCCATTAGAGGCTGCTTGGGAGGAGTCCCTTCTGTTATGTTCATTTTATGAGGTTTCAATTTAGTACCTATAACTCTGAGGTCAGGAACCAGCTTTGTCTATATTTAACCCTTAACTGCATATTTATATATGTTTCCATCAAATCCACCACATTCCCATTACACCAGGGGCACTCTGACCTCGTTAACACCCCCTAAATTTGCAGATGGCATATCATATATCATTCAACTGTTTTCGTGAGAGATTGTTATTATGAAAACCAGTCTGTTCTTAATGGAAACTTAAAAATGTATGACTCAGCCAGTGACCCTCACCCACCCACCCACCCCTGAAATGTACAGAGGTAGAAGTCAATGGTCATAGTTACAAATAGGCAAGCTCCTTAATCACAAGCAGCCCTTCAACTGTGTACATAAACTGTGAGTATGTGGTCTATGTAAATTGCTTTGACAGGTCTTTATATAGTTGGATACATAACTCTGGACATTTTAACTGCTTTGGGTTATGTATTGAGCTGAACATAGCAGAGAGGGCTGCCCTGTGGTATGGTTACGAGATTGTGATTAAAAAGTCCTGTATGAAACTACTGTTATACCTTTTAAAGCAAATTAATCTGAATTGCTCCACTTTAACACCCAGCTATATAAATAGGGAAGAAAGTGTAGGACTGTAAGGCAGTGTTTCCCAGTCCGGTCCTTGGGGACCCACAGCCAGCCCACGTTTTTGCTCCCTCCCAGCTCCTGCTAGAAGGTTTGTGCTTCATGCTGGGTAACTCAGAACCATGGCTAGAAGCTGCGAAACTCACCGGCCCTCTGAATACACACAGCTGCGGGTGGAGGCCTCGAAGCCGTCGGGGTTCATGGACACCAGGATGTGCACGCGCATGCTGTTGAGGAGATTCGTGACCTGGGGGTCGCTCAGGTAGCCCCGGGTCAGGAGATCGATCAGCTGGAGCAGCAGCACACGCCCCACCACCTGTCACACATAGATCACAGATCAGGGCTAGCAGAATCAGAACCCTTACTACCGCAGGCGGCCATTTAGGTTGGCACAGCTTCTACAACTACTTACTGGAGACACCATGACAATAGACAGCTAACAAGGAGGGCAGAACTCAGACCGATAAAAAGAAAGCACCTGCAGTAGCAGCAGTAGACCGGTCCCAAATTCGTATGTATTTGCAATCAATGCAAAACATAAGGTGCGAGGTATGTGATATGTACAGTAGTTTGTGCAAATTCAATGCAGGAAGTTAAGACAGGCACAATACAGACAACGTACATCTACACATATACTTATACCAAGGCTTCAGTAAATATTATCTAATTGGTCCAGGGATGTCACGTGGGTGTTGATCATTATTGTATAATGAAAAAAAGCCTAATAAAAGTTTCATATTAATACAAACAAATTTCACATTCCAAACGCATTTTTAGTGACTGACTTTTCACTGACAAATGGGCAGTTATTGTAATCAGCAGAATTCTCCTAGATTTTCAAAACACAAGCACCCCTCTGTTCACAGCGTCTACAGTAGCAGTACATGGGACTCTCATGAAACATACTTCGGGTCTAGTGGGCAGAACGAGGCCTGACCTGGCATATATATATATATATATATGTGTGTATATATATATACGTATATATATATATATAGACAGAGAGAGAGAGAGAGTACATTGACTATTTAACTGTCTACTTGACACGGGCTCCCAAGTCACTACAATTCCTCAAATAATTGTATGAACAGTACTTGTCAGAGCATTTGATTAAGCCACTGTTATGATCTCCTACAGACGAATGGAGGCGAATGAATAATTTGTGCCTTTTTTGGGTGACATAGAAATGAGTGTCATTTTTCCAAAGGAGTTTCTTGTATTGCCAACTGTTTTGGTAATCCACGGCATTCAGGCCACCTCCCAGTCTCTCATACTAACAGAGACAAATACTTATAATATATAGTATCTCAGTACTGTACCACATCTATTCTGGAACTGCCCTGACAAACCATCAGCCAGTCCTGCTTGGCTACAGAGAAGTAGTCAAAGTGGTTGAGCTCAGACAAAATTAGGCTAGAAGCAGTCATGGTGGTGTATTCCCCCTTCCTCTTGGGATATGGCCCTAAGCCAGCCACACTTCATATTTGTTAGTGCCACCTATTGTTCCTGCCCTTCTGTTAACCATCCACAGCTGCCTTGTGTTTTCCCCTTCGTTAGCCTTGTATATAAGTGCTCCCTGGTCCCTGCTAGTTCTGTCATTGTTACCTGTGCTCGCTCCTGTACCGGTCCCACCTGTTTAATAAACGCCCCCCACTAGGAGATTCCTTGCTGCATTCTGGGTCATGCTTCTTTGATTGACATGACATCACTAATGAATCTGACCCTGATGTTTTAATTCCTGCTTAGTGTGCAATTGCAGAACAATCTCTGTTTACCAGAGTATCTTGTCATAGGAGCACAGTGTAGTAAACCCACCAGAAACTCAGTTATTTCACAAACAGTTAAGGTGACGCACCAAATAAAACTCTCAGACGAAACTCCTTTAAAACTCCGCGCTCAACCGTTACACCGTTATAATATTGAAGCTTTCTGCAAACACATTCAAGAGCTTGATGCAGAAGTGATCAGAGAGTCAGAGTCACCCCTTTTGTGACCAATTGTTGTGGTCAAGAATATGAACAGCCAGGTCTGATTCTGCATTGACTACAGAAGGCTAAATTCACAGACGATAAAGGATGCGTACACTCTTCCCGGCTTGAGGACACGCTGACCATGCTCTCAGTGTCACAGGGGTGATTTAAAATCTAATTGTCAGATTGGAGTTGAGGAGGCCGACAAACCTAAGACCACCTTAGTGTGCACTCTTAGGTGTTGGGAGTTTTACCGCATGCCTCAGAGAGATCTTTTCTTGGGTTTGCTGGGTATTATAGATGATTTGTTAAGGGCTACTCCAGCATTGTCAAAATCCTTCAATGACTTGACCTCCAGTAATCCACCTTCACGCAAGACATCCAAATTGAGAGAAAAATCACATTAATATCACAACCCTGCAGGCATTCGAGCTGGTTGTGAATAAACTGCTTTTTTGGATCCATGTACTCCACATTAATGCTAGTGCCCCCCGGATTTGGTGTTGCTCTGTACCTAGATCAAGAGGGCCAGATTCCTGTTATAGCCTATGCAAACAGAGGGTTGTCTCAGAATGAATCAAGTGGTCAGTGACCAAAAAGTTCAGTGACTATCTTTACTTCAAGCACTGTTGTTACCGATAGCAATCCCCTGACGTATATACTGACCTCAGCAAAACTGGAAGCGACCAGTTACAGATGACTGGCAGCACTATCTAGATTCAAATACAAGCTTCTGTACTGCCCTGGGAAGTAAAATGCTGATGCAGATGGGCTTTCACTCAGGCCTCATGGAAAGTTGTTGGATAATAAAGTCTCAAAAGGAGAGAGATCACATATACACTGGCTGCTCAAACACTCCCTGATAGCTTAGTGGGCTGAATGTGTGACTTCTAGACTAAGAACCTGCCCGTTGTAGGCTAGAAGCTAGCTGCAGCTAGTCTCATCTGTCAAGTGCTGTTCTGTTCCCCCTTTTTCCAGACTGCGTTTTGGTTCCTTGTTAATTATTCCCAGTGGGTGGTTAGTGTTCTTAGTTCTAGTGATTGTTAGTTCCTAGTCCTGTTCTTCCTAGTCCTTTTCTCCACCCTCATTGTGTTCTGTCTTAGTTTTGTTTTGTACCTTCTTGATTTGTTTTATATTCCTAGTGCCAGATTATGATTCCTAGTTAGTCTCAGTTCCGCAATCAAGTTAGTTATTAATGCCACCAGTTTGCTGTTTCTCTGTGCCGCAGGACTGTGGATCGTTCTATCGGCTGCTCTTGTCCTGCGCCCTCTGTGGCTGGCTAATTGTTTCATGTTGCATGCCTGCTCCTTCGTTACCCGGTTCAGTTCGTGTATTTAAGTTCTTGTGTGGGTTTGTTTTGTCAGTGGGCTATTGTGTGCTAGTTCATGGGTGGCATGGGCTGCCAATCATGCTGCTTGTTGTATTATTCCCAGTTTTGCCCTGTTCACTTGCCTGGTTACTCGTACTTAGTCCATGTTAGTTTCAGTGCACCGGTATTGAGTCTTAATAATTTAATTTGGTGTTT
>JAODKM010000001.1:13999076-14021618 GCA_026780845.1 Petrocephalus sullivani | reverse complement strand
ACAAGCTGAACGCATTCTGTACTGTACAGGAGACACGGCACGGAGGAGATTGATTGACAATGGTCTACAGCCAATCAAGACCCAGAACACAACGCGCTAATCAGGACGCAGAACACAATGCGCTGTAAAAAAAAAGCATGCAAAATTGCACAAAAAAATTCCACAAAACTGAGAGGCCGTGAAAGGTGAACCGTGTTATAGCGAGGGAGCACTGTATTCAAATATTGCATAAAATAGTAAAGACAGGTAAATAAAATCAGCAATATAGTGCAGTTGCACAATCTCTTGAAAAAAAAATAAAAAATATATAAATTAAATATGAAAAGTATAAAAATTAATTGCAAAATACAGTAAATAAGCTGCACTATCGAGTGCGTCTTTTATTGATGACAGTGTTGCAAAGGACGTCGATGGGGGTTTGCTGCTTTGCTGTTTCTGTATTAGTTGGTCGTAAATCAGTCAGTGTTTGAATTTTAGGTGGTTAAAGACATTCGCTGTGCTGCTGAATGGCGCAGACACCACCGAGTAGCAAAGCTTGCACATAATGTTTTTGATTCACGTCTGTGTCTTCAAATCCAAAGTGTTCCCAAAGTTTACTTTTCTTGCTGACCAAACGCTGCTGCTGCTGCTCCTCTCCTCCTTCTGCCATCTAACTCGCGCTGAGTTTTTAAAACACCACCACCAGAATACACATTCGGAAGGGGCGGACGTGCGCGTGCGCGCATCTTTCGGAACGCTAGACAAAATAAGAGTATACTTGCAGAGCGTAATGCGGCAAAATGATTTTAACAATAATTGTTTTTTGTTGATTACATTGTTTTTGTGATCGTTTGGAGCCGAGATCGAAATTGAAATAAAAAATTTGATTAATTGCTCAGCCTTATGATGACCCCTCATGGTCCTTTTGTTTGCAGTGTTTCATTAATAAATCCTGTTCCTGGAACCATCGATAGATCGTCAGTCATTTCCTCGTCTTTGTTCCCTGACACCTCATGACACTCTTACAATTCGAGCCTGATGAATCTCGGCATTCCTGTCCTGTAATATTTCGTGTCATGAGGGAAGAAAATAATCCACTGACTCTATAACCTGGCCATTCAGCAGATTCAGGTGCTCAGCTGACTTCACTTTATTGCTGCATAACGTTGCTGAGCTGTAGTAATGATCCAGTCATTGGCTTTTAAGTACTCACTGATTTAAAATTGCTTTTAGCCAGGCAATGAGCTTTGTAAGAGGCACCTTAACTTAGACATTTTCCAGTTATTCCCCATCTAACAGAGGCAGTTTACGAATAAACAAAGAGCTGACTAATGTATAAGGCATGTTATTTTTCTGATTGAGCACGGAGAGAAAGCACCTCCCCCACTTTGAGAAGTGAACTCCTTGATCTACAAGATAGCTTCCAGTAATGCTGCCAAAACAGTTCACAAGAATAACACAAGGTGCGACAGCCATGTAACTGCCTCGTATTTGGGGGCCCGTGATTTGGTACGTCCCCTGCAGTTCCCCCCCAGGCCCTCCTGCCTCGGCCCTGCAGTCCCTCCTGCACCTTCCTGCCCCAGCCCTGCAGTCCCCACTGTGCCCTCCTGCCCTGGCCCTGTGCCTTCCCCCTTGCGCCCTCCTGCCCCGGCCCTGCAATCCCCCCTGCGCCCTCCTGCTCCGGCCCTGCAGTCCCCCATGTGCCCTCCTGCACCAGCCTTGCAGTCTCCCCATGCCCTCCTGCTCCGGCACTGCAGTCCCCCCTATACCCTCCTGCTCTGGCACTGCAGTCCCCCCTGCGCCCTACCGCTCCGGCCCTGCAGTCCCCCCTGCACCCTCCTGCCCCGGCCCTGCAGTCCCCCCAGCGCCCTCCTGCCTTGGCCCTGCAGTCCCCCCTGCAACTTCCTGCCGCAGCCCTGTAGTCCCCCCTGCGCCATCCTACCCTGGCCCTGCAGTCCCCCCTGCGCCCTCCTGCTCCGGCCCTGCAGTCCCCCCCGGGCCCCTCCTGCTGGCCCCTCAACACACTCCTGCTTCGCTCTTGTGGTCTGTCCGAGGCCCTTAGATCTTGTGGTCCTGCCGGGGCCCACTTTGCTGGTGATCGAGCTCAGGAGGGTCCGCATCCCATGGTCATCATCAAGCTCCCCAGGGTCCGGGAGACTCCCCGGTCATTCCCCGCTTCCTCAGGACAGGTCTTGCCTCCTGCTCTAAATTATTGTTTTAATTTGTTATTTTGTGGTAAATTTGTAAAGTTTGAATTGCTGCTACTGTTTAATATATATATGTTCATGCAAAACTCAGACATCCTAGTCTTCAGATTCTGGTCCATATTGCTACACAAATAGGCATCAAAGTGTAATTAGGGTTGCAAATGCACTTGGTGATGAGAGTCTTTCATCCAGCTGCTCAGTCATGGCAGCCCTTTCCATGAAGCTCCCGGCACACAGTTCTTGTGCTGGGGTTAATGCCAGATGGAGTTTTTGAGTTATTGAGTCAACAGAGCATTGGCCACTTTCATGCACTATGCAGCTCATCACTCAGCGAACCCACTCCATTACCTTATGTGGCCTGCCACTTTGTAACTGAGTTTCTGTTGTTCCTAAACACTTCAACTTTGAAATAATAAACCTACAGGGAAGAAATTTCATGAACTGCCTTTCATGAACGTAGTTTCATGAAGGCGACATCCCATGACAGTACCACACTGGAATTCTTCAGAACAACCCATTGTTTCACAAATGTTTGTAAACCTGACTGTATGGCTAGGTACTTGATTTTATACACCTGTGGCAATGGGTCTGAATCAAACACCTCAATTCAATGATTAAGAGGTGTGTCCCAATACTTTTGTCCATATTGTATATCTGTTCAACAAATAAGAATAAAAAATGAGGTGTTGTAAATGCCAGAGGCATCAGAGTGCCCTCTGCCCCCAAAACACAGCAACACTGTAACACTCACGGCAAAAGCTCACGTTCCTCGTCCAGCAGCCACAGATAAGAGGGACCCAGACGATACTGTGATTCTAATCTGGAGCCTGTGGGTGTTAACTTGAAAGGTGCACGATAAAGCATGGATAATGTATGGATGTTTATCAGTGTGGCATCTCCTGCAAGCTCACATGGCTGACAGCTAACAAACATGCTCCATGGCTGCTTCCAGATGAGTTCAGCCTGGGCGAGAAGGTGCTTGAACTTACTGCAGAGCGACCAACTGAGGCAAATACCGCCATTTCAGATGGTGTTTTCACAAGTGTTTTCAATGTGCTTTATATACGGCAGCACATGCGGACCACATGTGGAGTAACTGATTTTCCTGAGGAAAGGTCTTGTGGCGTGTCAATTGCTTTATTAAGGAACGTTCGGCACAACCCGTTACCTAAAGAGCCTTGAAGTCCGCGGGGGGGACAAGGGTGTTGAGGAAGCCTGCAGTCTTTATTACCGGGGCTTTCCCTCTTTGAGACGAGAGGGGCTCGTGTCAGCCACCCAAAAAACAGAGAAAAATAATCCAAACGAAAAAGAACAAGAAGGTGCCGAATCAGTTGTGATGAGACAAAGTGACCTTCTGAATAGATGAATGGTCCCCGCCCCCCCCGTGACACCTACGCAGTTAAGCGATGACCAGACCAGTAAAAGGACTACATTTTAATTTAAATACTGTTGAAATATGTAAGGGGTGTACCAGAAACATTAGGATAAGTGAATACGTATTTGACAAGTATGAGGAGAATGCTTT
Organism: Petrocephalus sullivani; assembly: GCA_026780845.1. NCBI lineage: Eukaryota > Metazoa > Chordata > Actinopteri > Osteoglossiformes > Mormyridae > Petrocephalus > Petrocephalus sullivani. The sequence continues at coordinate 14,017,907 of JAODKM010000001.1, read as the reverse complement.
TTTGTCCTGCTGTATTGTTATAAGCATCATCATGGAGGACAGTTTCCATGCCAGATGGTCTATAGTCACTCACAGCACTCTGTGCCTCAGGCAAAGGCCCAATTGGACTGAGTGAAGAGGGCAGGACTTATAAACTAAGAATGTAACTCTGGGTTGGTGGAGTACCACGTGCTCTTGGGTCTTGGGTTTCGAACCCAAAACGGCATGTAGCTGCTCTCACTCAACACAAGGGGTTCTCCCCCTCCAGACCGGAAGCAGCCAGAATCCTCTCAGAGTTAAACCAGATGCAGTGCATGTTTTTGAGGTTGGCAGCCATTGCTGTGTAATCAGAGCCACATGCATAAAAACACGTCATCCCCTGGCAGGAGGAAATTCATGTCAAATATTCATGCTTCAACCTTCATCCGCAGATGTCGTGATCTCCCGACCACAGCCACGTGGACAGAGTCACAAAGGCGGAAAGTGTAAAATGTTTCACTTTCTTTTACAGCTGCTGTCCATGTTCCCCGTCATCAAATCCTTGATCGCCAATATTGTCCCAACCTAAGCAAGGCACATTTTCCCCTTAACATTACTAATGTCATAAATTTCCCCTGACAAGCTGGCTCGTGTCAGGCCATGTTAAACAGCACCCACAGGCACCGTGGTTGTTTAGGCACATGGGCTAAAGTTTCCCTCCAAGTCATGGCCTGGCATAATTTAAAGTAAAAATCTAAAATAGATCTGGTGAAGACTAGCTGCAGAGTTTCATGGCTTATCCATCACTGGCGGCTCACACTGCCAGCATTCTAATATCCCCGATGCTTCATCTCCATGCTTAATGATCAGTCAAGACATGCATCAACAGCATTAGTCCAACACTAGTAACTTCCGCTTCTATAAGGGCTTATTTGTTCAATTTCTAATGATCCTGCTTGCTGATTCATGGATGAACACGAAGGTAGCATTGCAGACTGTCCGGAAATTTGCCTACGGATAGCGCACCTGAAGGAGGGGCAGGAAAGCATGCTAATTCTGAAAGATTAATGAGACCGAGGACACTCGTAGTCTCTGGTGACAGGTGACGGACACACTCAGGCACTCGGGGTTCCTGGAACAGGTTACTGGATATCAAAGCCAGCCTTGGAAGCCTTGGTCTGCTTCAGTAAGGATAGTTACACAGACCCTGTAACTTTCACATTATTGCTCATGCTCTTCCAGACCAGGTTAAGCTTTTTCTAACAAATAAACCCACTTGTGCCCTATAACCTTATTACTACTTATTATTATTATTACTCTGACCACATAAACCAAAGTCACAGGGTGAAGACGCTTTATGGGAGCTATCCCAAAAATAGTCACTCATTCAATATGTCGTCTTTCTTCCTATTTATACTTTGTAAAATGCCCGCCTGTTCACCTTGGGTATAGTAGCCGACACGCCTAGCAGAGAATATGAGGACTTCAGAAGACCCTGTGATGGCATCAAATTCATGATGGTTTCCAGAAGGCTACCCCCCCCCCACCTGCCTCTCCTACCCATTTCCCAATCTGATTCCGAGGGTCCGTGGCTCTTTCCGTGACCCTCCCCCGCGTCTCACGACCCCCCACGAACCAGCACGTGTGACCGTCACACATCATAATGGTGACACATCATAATGGCCAGGGCAAAGGTCCTTGTGTACAGCTGGTCCTTTTTCACATTCCAGAGCAAACAGAAGGGGCAACAAAGGTGCCATGAAAATAAGTGAAAGGGCCCCCCCTGGCCGCTTTCTCCACCACGGGTCACACTCCAGCGCTTCCTCTCTGCGGACCCGGAGGCAGCAGACTGTAAACCTCTTTGTGCTCGGGCTCCCTTCTCCAAGACAACTATGTTTACCCCCAAATGGATAAATGGAAAGCTGTTTAAGTCCATCTCCACTGTGGTCCTGCCTTCCAATTATAGTTAAGTCTGGGGTGACCTAAACTCTCGAGATGCTTGGTTGAATCTTTTTCTCAACCTGCATCCTTGATTCCCCTGGCTTGACTTCCAGAGTCGGTGTGATTGTGTGGGTGAATAAAATACGGGAACATTAACGGTTTACTTCAACATAAAGGCTTTTGCAAATATACGTATTTTCATTAAAACCCAGGGCCATAAATGAGCATGACAAACAAATCAATATCTGTATATAAAATCACATTCCATCCATATTGGGTTTGTACATTGACATAAGGATAATTATACTTTAAGATGCATTCAGTGTGGTGCGTCTTTGGAATTTCAAGAGCTACTGATGCAACTTTGTGATTGTAAACTAGAAATCAGAAACAATTGAACGTGACGTACTAACAACATCTGATAAGACGCGATATTTCCGCATCTGAGGACTGTAGGTGTGAGACTCGTTAGACCTATTTGTTATGCAGAACTTATGTCTTTGGTGCTGCGTCCTTGCTGGCTGGACATATTCAGCTTGTGATAATGGGCGTACCTCATTGCCATGCATGTTCCCAACATATTTGAACTCCGGGATCCCGATCGTGTGCTCCGTGGGAGATTTACCGAGGATGAGAACCCAGAGGTCTCTTCCTGAAACAAAAGAATGAAGTACAAAGTTCATAAACACTGACAATATTTTTTAAACCGTGACCAGATAACATCTAAGTGTGCTGCCAAAGCTAGCGTAGTTAAGGAATAGCAATGCAACCACAGAACATGGCAGGTCTAAATGTGCGTTTGCAGTCGGTGATACGTAATGGGTGAAGTGGAGATATACACGCATTGCTGGTCATGTGTCCTCCTGCTCAAAACATATGCTTGGTACTCCCACTGTTAACCAGAGCGAACTTCCCAAAATCAACAGTGCATAGGAAGCCCCGTAATGTCACCAACGCAGAGGTATTCCCTGACCATCTTTCTACAGTATGAATTAAAGTATGATGTTGACTTTCACCATTCCTCAGATTGCTTGGAGAAACTGACACACAGTGTGCCGAGTCGGACAGAAGATGAACTACACAGGTGGCTGAGGATTAACAGGAATTAATACTCTGTCATTTGCTCTGACAGTGATGGGTGCCCAGGGAGATTAAGGACAGGCCGTTGTCTTATGGCTTTGTGACCCTGGAATTTTTGACACACCTTGAACTACCTAATTCAGCTAAAGGAAACAGATGATACATGACGTCTGTAAATAAAACATGCGTTCAGTCGTCACGGTCTAACATGCAGCAATGCCATATTGCTGGAAACACCACATTTTATCTGCATTTGTTGGGCAGCAAAGGAATTCATCTTGGCCGAGGTTCAGTCGGCTAATTGACTATAGCTAATTTCAAGCCGTTGCTGGGACAGCTGTCCCTTCAGCCCCTGTGTCTGTCTGGATTGGTCACAATAGAAATTGAGATGCAATTTACTGGGCTTCCCATGGAGACTCCTGATATTTTTCTCTCCAGAGGTTGCCACATTGTGTAGACGAGCACATTAGCATCTGAATCTTTTCAGATTGAAATTCGAGAGGGAGACCTGGCAACCAAGCCGCATCTCAATACCAGCTTTGTGTCTGCCCGCCTGCACAGTACAGTACCTTAAACCAGAGCAAGTCTCCACAGAACTTTTGAAAGACAGTGAGGAAAGACAATGGATGACAGGCAAGCGGCTTTGTGGGTTACAGTGTGCTGTCATTCACATACGGTCTGCACAGTGCAAGTCTGCTCCTGCCTACTCCTGTTGCGTTACGCCAACCATAATCCAGTTAGTTTGCTCTTTTGATGAATGCTTAGTATTGCCTGGTTAGTCTACCGGTATACTGCAGTTGTCTTTCGCCAAATGTCCGGAGGACATTTAGCTGTGTGGATGACTGCACTGATTTTACTTTCAGATTAGGTATGAAGACTTCTTTCAGCTGACTGTACGGCAGGCCAATGCTACCTGAATAAAACAAACCTTGTAGACTACGTGGATGTCATGAAGGGCTGAGTAAAAACCTCAGCGTTGCCCCACAGGTAAATCTGTGTCCAAAAACCCGGGTCAGACCATGGAGTTGACATTTCTGTTATAAAGCGGCAGCACAGTTTTAGTTTTAAATGAAACATGGCGGCACGTTTCTACACTCCTACTTAGGCATGGATCAAGCACTAGAAAATTCCAAGGAAAAAAGTGTCCTAAATATAAATACTAACAGTATACTTAAGGTGCCAACAGGGATTATTCCATTAATGGGTGCTGCTGGGATATGAACAGTGCATATTATAAGATATAACAGATCAAATTTCCACCAGGTTTGCTATAATTACACATCAGACTGTAATTGTACCGGAATCATAGGATCCAGGTTAAGCCACCCTCAGTACAGCCTTGGGCTGCTTTGTGGGGGGGCACTGATGTCTGAGCCGAGATGACTATCAGCTGTTGCGTCTAAATGTAACTTTAGATGACTTTTATCCCCCCTCATCACAAATACTATCTGATCTTCCATGAGACACCCCCTCCTTAACAAATGATGGGGTACAGATTTTCCACCTGTGTGCTGAAATTCACAGTGTCTGGTACGGCTGGTGAGCCTCTGAATACCACTGCGAAGCTTCTCTGGTCTCTGTCAGCCTGGTCCTCAGCAGAGGTAGAATACCATGGTTACGCCGGTCAGTTACTGGCTTAAAGCACAGCCTGGAGAAGTTTATTCAATTCCACATATTTATGTATGCCTCTAAGTACCGATCTCTAAATTATATCCGAGAAACAAAAATAGTATATGGAGTTTAGTAGGGTACTTCCATAAATGTGCCAGATTCACAGTCAGCAGAGACGGCTTTAATTCCTCCACAGGCTGGGAATCTTCCATGCTGTGCAGGAGATGATTGAAGCTGACCCGGTGCCTCGAGGTATATTCCAGCCCCAATAGGACTCCTCAAAATTATCTGACAATTCAGCTCCCCTCAAGCATTCGGCCGTTTTTCTCGTGCCAAGGAGCAGGCAGTGCACAGTGGTCTCTGTGAAGTTTCAGGGGTTTGTTTTGCTTCTTGTGCGGTGGGAAGCGGCGTCCCCCACAGATCTCACAAAGGTCACAGTCACCAGAGGTGCGGGGATGGCGGCCAGCCTACGGCCCACATCTGTAAAGGCCTTCACCTAAATGCCGTGCATTGTGCCCTTTCAAAAGCGGAAATCTGGCGTTTCAGAGTAGCATTAAAACGCGCTGACGAGGAGAAGGCTGGTTGCAAAGTCTCTCCGCATTGACGTTCAACATAAATCTTACTCTGAAGAACATGAAAGAAATGAGGCTGACAAAATGTAATGAATGAAGCGTTTCATGCCTGAGCAGATTCCTCATTTAGGCTATAAATAATGCCAGTTATACGCTTTACTGAAAAAAAAAAACTTCGTAAATCATTGAAATGAATGGCCAAATGTAATAACCTTGCACATCACATGCACCCTTACCTTCCACTGATTTCCCGATGCTGTGTAGATGTGTAAAGGAAGAGTAATTTCTGTTAACAGCTTTCAGGTACTCTTCTACTTCAGTGCTGTTGTGGTACCGAAATTCCAAGCCGGAGCACAGAGCAAAGTTTAGCAGACCCAAGAGGAGCATCAGATTAGACATCGTCCACAACAGTGCCAGTCTGGAGATGAAAGACATTAAAATATTACTAACCAAGGGCGGTACAGAGGTTCATTCTTCCAGGGTTGGGGGCCGAACCCTAGACCTAACCCTAACCCCCACTCCGCTCTGTGTGCGGGGAGTTCACATGCTAAATTTCCCATAACGTGTGCGTGTATCTCTGCCTCTACCAGGAAATGGCTCTAGCCCCCATCTCCCCCCCCCCCCAGGATGAGCGGCTGGAAGATAGATTAAAAATCTACGCTTGGGTAACTCCATGACTGTGCACCAGATCAGCTACCACTTCTCCATGCTTTGAAATGTGCACCTTCCCGTAGTAGACTTGATCAGGGATTCATTTGACTTTTAAACATCACAGTAAAATCTTCTTCATTTTAAATCATTCAATTTAGTTTAGCACTCATCCCAACACCACCACATCAAAACACTTTAAAAAAAGTAGTTCCTCTTATATGGTTGGATTGATGTTTTAGTCCCCGTTTTAAAATACTGTAATCTTTATTATGTAATACATTTACATATACGGTAATGAGCAGAGGACGCATGGTTCAAGTCACCGTTAACTGTGTACGTACTAATTAACTACCTTTGTGTTGCGTTTATTTTCCGACAGACAATGGAATATTAGGCTATGCAAATGTGAGCAATTCAACTTTTTAGACATTGTGTTATTTAAAAGATCCCGTTTAGGAGAAGGCGTAAGCTTTTTTCTCCCTGATTAAAAAGATTCAGTCTGCAGTCACTCTCTAAATGAAAGCAGGAAAATAATTAAACCAGGTTAATTATACTGTGTCCACTTCCGTCATGATTTAAGTTGATGATTCAAGGGGTTAAAGCTGTGTAATTCTGAAGAAGCAGCCGTTAATATGCATATACAGATCCCGACTACTGTTACAAATTTTTATAAAACAGAAAAAAGGTAGTGAAAATTGAAAAAAAAATAACATTGAAAATGATGCGACAGTGCGGTTAGCAAGATTATAATTTATTTATTTGCTGGGTATCAAATACATCGAATACATAAGAATAATGTTACCTTATTCTGAAGTTTCCTATGAGTTCAGCTCCCGATGACTTTGAATGTTGTGCTGTCATAGAACAGGATATATTTCCGGATGCCCGTCACAGCGACAGATGAGTGCAGAAACGCTGGCAGCATGGGATTGTCTGAGAGATGGTAAACTTGCCTTGCTGCCCACCATATACTTGGTCTCTAATTGAGTTCCTAACATCGTAGCGACTCATACGTTTCCAAAACGTCCCCTGAGTTTTAACACAGCCGAGGCGGAGCCACGTACGGGGCTTCGGACCGGCTCCTCGATCTGCGTGTGCGTGCGCGCTTCGGTGCGGGGCAGCGCGATTCACACATTATAACGCACCGGAGATTAAAATGCAGGTTTTACTATAATGTTCATACTTATCAATCATCGTGCTTTTTGGTACAGTTTTCAGTGCACGTTTTTTCGGTACACTCTAAAACACCCGCGGCGATACTCCAGAAACATTACAGAACCGGCAGAGGCAAAAATAAGCCGGAGTGACCGCAGTGGTTATGGTTAAGGAAAAGGGCTTCGTGCTGACTGCTGCATGGCGAGGGTGTACCCTTAAATGTCTAACCCAAATGCTCTGGTATGCAGCCATCTAAATGGATAAACGTGTAATTTAGGAAAACACTGGATTTCATGAAAATAAATGATAAAGCACAAATATTTCCACAATGAATGTGACCCTCTACTTGGATAACTGAGGTGAGTGAATGGACATATCCTCAGAATCCCAGCGAAAAATAATTTAGTCTGGTTTTTTGTTGTTGTTATATATTTCATTATTATGTAGTGGCACAAGGTCTAGCAAAGGTCAGCTCAGCCCCCGTGACTGGGGGTCTGAAATGCTTTGGTGTTCTTACACAGCAGGTCAAACACAAGAAATGAACTGGAATCTTGAAATGGCCCATAGATCATGTGCCCTGAGATGGATTGCCACCCCACCTGGGCCATCCCCTATGCTTCTTAAGGTAAGCCGCTGGCTTTCAGGGACCCTGTACCAGACATGTGAAGGACAGACGGGGCAATGTATTACTATAAGTGTTCGGGATGGTGCATGGATCTGTAGATTCCACGCTGTGTATTCGAGTATTCAGCGCACTTGTAACCCCTGGTCTGTAACAGCAAAACATGTTTGAACAAGTGTGATTGCATCACGTTTTAGAGTATGTCACTGAGTGAGTCCGCAAACAAATGATGTCACTAAACCCAGGTCAGGGCATCAGGAAATAATCAACTTACGTTTTCTATTCTTTTTTTAAACATTTTGACAGGTTAGCTGGTTAAGGAGTAGATTAAATGCTCTTTAACTTAAACTCTATGTTTATTTCTGTACATGCTTATTGCACTGGTGGGACAGCATTTCTGCATTTAGGAGGTGCACAAAAAGGCATACTATACTCAACACACAAGAAAACGAGTGTTCAGCTCAGTGTATCGATGTAAAAGATGTAGATTGTGACCGTGATGCCCCCCTGGGGTAGATGCAGTGGGCGTGGTCTCTGGTGTTCACAAGTCACACCACTTGTTCCACATCTGGTGGCGGACGTACATGTGATCCTGTACCTCTTTGCTGGAGGGCAGCTGGGTAAGGGAGGGGAAGCATGCCTGAGCTCGGTACACTGGTGTGCCCAATGTGTCTCTGCAATCTGAACTTGACTTCACTGAATATGCATGAATTCTCAGGAGCATGAGTGAAAGCGAGGCATGGCATTCGGCGGGCTGGAAAAAAAGGCACATAACCCTAACCTGTCAAATAGTCAGGAGGGCCTCCCAGGCCCATGAATTAAAGATCCACATACCGACAACCCACATGTCTGTCACCCCTGAAGTTCAGGAATCCAGGAATTTTCCCTCAGAGAATAAACTTTAAAAGCCTGTTGGTGAGAAGTTTACCAGGATGTTGATTAGCCCTGACAGTGATCAATTCTGCATCATATTTGTTTATCTCTGTAACCCCACCATGAGAGACATATGCCTCACACGAAGGCCTGTCTCCCCATTCCTTTTTCATAGTTTATTTTTCTTAGTACCACAATGCAGTATTAATAGTGCATTACAATTGTGGTTATGGCTTTATCCTGAAAGCATAAAACATAAAAAATAGAAACCCACTCCAGCAGAAATCTAATCATCTGAAATGACCGCAGAATGTAAGCATTGTCCACAGACTGTGAGCATGGTAAGTTACCATCAGAGGTGGACATTTCAGGTCCAGAAAGTAAAAATCCAGACCTAGATTTTGTTCATCTAAGAAGTTGTGCCAGAGCCACAAAGTACTCATTTGGTTGGTTGAAACAAAATCTTAATAATAAAAGACACCCATGGGGAATCTCCATGAGAGCAAGCTTGGCCGTGAAGGGCAGCCACCTCATGCAGCACCCAGGGACCTGGGGAGGGGGGGGGGGACCTTGCTAAAGGGCACCACAGACGTGCTGAACTTAAACCGGCAACCTTCTAATCACAGGCACAGAGGCTTAACCCACTGAGCCACAGTCTGCCCCCAAACCTCCAACCCAGAATGTACACTCCCAGATACCAAGGTATTGTTATTGGCAAAAAAGAATAATCAGAAAAAGCATGTATAATAATGAAATTTGTGTAGTTCGTGCACATGCTAATGTATTACCTCGGTAAAAAATGGTACAGACTCACATCTCTAGGGTTGGGGTCTCAAATCCCACCCCGGCTGGGTTACCTGTTCTCCCCATGTCACGTGGGTGTCCCATTAGCTACTCCAGTTGCCTGTTACTGTTTCTGGACATGCTGCTATGCTAACTAATGTTTATACATTTCCCACAGCGTCCGAGAAGCACCTGTATGAAGGGAAAATGCTGCCCCCTTGCTTTGCCGTAGGAAAGGTGCTCTTAAAGTGATGTGTTCCATATTGGCCAGGCTTTCTGTTTTGTATTGATGCCATTAGATTCTATCTTCCTTTATTTAGTCCGCAGACCTTTTTATCCATAGGCTATCAGACTGCACTAAATAGGTCTGATTTAAACAATCACAGAATTAGATCAGGGCTCCAGGACACTTTCCTGTTGCAGATTTTCTTTTAATTAAACACAACTTTGTTCATTGCATTGCAATTGCAATTAAACTTGTCTGGACTAAAACTACCTCTGTTTCCATTGAAGTGTTGCTTGGAAAACCACCCCTATGAGGATTATCAGTTGTAGCAGCCTTCGATTCAAGGGCCCGATGTTTTGGGTCATTTTGTTTATTTTTTATTACGCCGACCCCGCTAATGTTGGCACCACTGAGCTGTGCAGTGCAGGCCCGCCCTGTAGGCGAGATAGGCGATCAGCATTTGCTAATGGGTGGCGAGAGAGCCAGTGAAAGATATCAGAAATGCCTGCATTCTGTGACATTACAGATATTTACACTAGTTATAATAACTCCACTACTTTTCTTAGGAACCAGATGTGAACTAGCTAGTTAGCAGCCACATACCCTGTGCTACTTACATGTAGTCAAAATAAACTAACTAACAAAATGTATTATACAATCTAAAATGATAAAATCTGAGAGTGCACTTTTGGGAAGGACCTGGGCGTGAGGGTTGAAATTTTGGCTGACCTGGGAATTCATTGTTTATGTAGGCAAGTATTTGTGTAACCATTAAAAAAAAAAAAAAAAAAATATATATATATATATATATAATTAAATATAGACCATAGTGCAGTCAACGCAAAAATATTCAGCAAATATCTCCTCCTAAACATCACCAAGACAAACTACAAATGACGTCATCGTGGAATTTGCAAGGAAACAGGTGAGGCACTACAAGCTCCTTACAATCAGTGGGGCGCATGTGGAAATGGCACCCAGCTTCCAGGGACCTGTGTCCACATCACGCAGGACCTGTCATGGGCAGCGCATGCCAGCATCCTTGTTAAAAAGGTATGTCAAGGCCTCTACAGTCGTGGACAAAAGTTTTGAGAATGACACAAATATTGGTTTTCTCAAAGTTTGTTGCTTCAGTTTTCATGATGCCAATTTGCATATACTTCAGAATGTTATGAAGAGGGATCAAATCAATTGCAATTAATTACAAAGTCCCTTGTTCAATTGGGGATCAATTGTTCAAAAGGTTCAATTGCTGTGAAGAAGGCTTCAGGGGACCCAAGAAAGTCCAGCAAGCACCAGGACCATCTCCTTCTCTCCAAGAAAAACTCTCTACTTCTCTCCAAGAAAAACATCAAGGTCAGACTGATATTCTGCAAAAAGTACAGGGATTGGACTGCTGAGGACTGGGGTAAAGTCATTTTCACTGATGACGCCACTCTCCAATTGTTTGGGACATCTGGAAAAATTACTGTCCGGAGAAGTAAAGGTGAGCCCTACCATCAGTCCTGTGACATGCCAACTGTTAAGCATTGTGAGGCCATTCATATGTGGGGTTGCTTCTCACCCAAGGGAGTGGGCTCATGTACAATTTTGCCTAAGAACACAGCCATAAATAAAGAATGGCATTGGACCATCCTCTGAGAGCAACGTCTCCCAACCATCCAGGAACAGCTTGGTGGAGAACAATGCCTTTCCAGCATGCTGGAGCACCGTACCATAAGGCAAAAGTGATAACTCAGTGGCTTGGGGAACTAAACATTGAGATTTTGGGTTCATGGCTAGGAAACTCCCCAGACTTTAATCCCATTGAGAACTTGGTCAACCCTCGTGGTCAATCCTCAGGAGGCAGGGGGCCAAAGAAAACTCCACAAATTCTGACAAAGTAAAAGGATTGATTATGCAAAAATGAGTTGCCATCAGTTAGTATTTGGGCCAGAAGTTGATTGACACCATGCCAGGGCGAATTGTCTTGAAAACGAAGGGCCAACACTGCAAATATTGACTATTTCCATAAACTTGATGTAATTGTCAATAAATGCCTTTGAAACGTATGAAATGCTTGTAATTATACTTCAGTACACCATAGAAACATCTGATAAAAAGATCTAAAACCACTGACGCAGCATACTTTGTGAAAACCAATATTTGTGTCATTCTCAAAACTTTTGGCCACGACTTGACTTCCTCAGCATGCCAGATTAGTTCCGACTGGGTCCCGAGATTTTCAAAGCATTCTGCACCATTGTGAGCATCCTGACTGGGAGTATCATTGCCCGATTTGGAAACTGCACCAAGCAAAACAACACATTCCTGCTCAGTATGGGACATTCGGCTGTGGTGTGGAGTGTAGGGGTTTGCACTCCATAACCGACTGGCCACCCACAGGAAGTGTTACAGGGACAAAGCCAGAAAATAAAGAACTTGCCCAGCCCAACAATGGCTGTCCATTTACCGAATGAAGACTGCAATAGGTAACAGGCCACATTACACCTTGCACTTTATGCTATCCTCACTTTATATCTTCATTTTACAGTAACTGATATCATTGCTTTTTATACTACTCTCCTATTTTACTGTATATTTTTTGCCTTGTATTGCCTATGTCCTTTCAACACATTTCACTATACAGATGTACAGTGCGTTTATATATCTGACAAATAAACTTAAGTGCAGGAAAATGGATAACATAAAATAATGCATTTGTCTCTATTTTAGTTATGTTATTCACCTTATAGTAAAAGGCCTTCAGGCAATAAAGTAATCCATATTAAATACTGCATGTCCAAAAGAAATGTTACACATCTCAAAATGCTCTTAAATTTTAGACTCTTCAAAATAGCCCTCTTTTGCCTTGACGACAGCATTGCAGACTCCTGGCATTCTTTCAGCCAGCTCCCAGATGTAGCCACCTGCAATGCTTCTCCAACAGTCCTGAAGGAGTTTCCACAAGTTCTGGGCACAGGTTGGCCACCTTGCACTTACTCTTCGATCCAACTCATCGCAAATCAGCTATACAGGGTTTAGGTTGGGGGATTGGGGGGCCAGGTCATATGTCACACCAGTCCATCTCTTTCCATGTTCACAAAATAATCGTTACTTCATAACCGTATCTGGTTGAAATAGGAATAAAAAGCCACTTGACTTGATAACCTCAAGGTGTGCTTGGGATCCTCCTCTTGATAAAACAAAAAATAAATAAATTTTTAGTAGTTGCGTCCAGACTTTTGAGTAGTACTATGCCTTTATAATAAGTATGAAATTCAATCATTAACCAATCATAAAGACCTGTGCAACCTGTTTTCATTCACATTTGGTTTCTTAACCAAGAGTTTCATCCAAAGCCTATTTTTACTCGCTTACACAGCCGTATATTTTATTGGGGCTGCTCACAGGAGACCACTGCAGACCTCTTCCTGGGATTTGGAGCAGCACTATTTGGGTTACAAATCTATGTTTTTGTCTCCACCATCCTGCTTTTTCCAAGTCAAATTTAAAATAGAAACACAATAATTAAACTGAAAAACAACAGGTTATCTGCTTTTACTCAGGAGGATTAATGGTCATATTACATTTAAAAGCCATACAATTTAATTTCTCATAAATCTTGTAGTTTTTGTTTTAGAACAGAAGTATCCCAGTGTTTTCCAAAGTCTCTCCTGAAGCCCTTTGGTAATGAGTCATTTGCTTGTTTAATGTTCATAATTATACTTATACTTATATTTCTAACGATCGATGTTAATTCGTGTCTTACTACTGCTGCTGCTGCTCCGAGAGGCTTTGCACACAAGCATTTCACTTACACGAGCTGCACCTGTGTACTGGTGACATATGTTGTGACAATAAAAGTGATTTAATTTAACTGAGATGTAAATGGGTCCTCCTATAAGTAGTTTTACTAATATTTTTTCATATATTTACATGTTTATTGTTTTATGTTAAAATAAAAAACAGAAAATATGCATTGGCCTTTTTCTGTCAAAGCAGGAATTTAATTCAAATCTCTATTTCACTAATGGTTTTGCAGTTATAAATATCAGTAAATATATGTGGTATATCTGTATCCAACCGCTTAATCCGACGCCTGTACAAACCAACATGAGTACACTCAGGACAGGGTGCCATATATATATCGTTGACCTGATTTGTCCGATTTTATTCCGTTTCTGGCGTCTGGCTGTTGTGAAACCTGTTACCTCTCCAAATGCCTTTTAAAAACGCTTAATCTGATGGAACTTGTAACGCAACTGCTCCCTCCTCCGCCATCTTATGGCCCTGTAAGGCGGCCCATGCTTGGGCCGGAAGTGACGCACGCTCTCCCCCCGCTGACTGTTTTTTTGTAGTTGTGCAGGAAGAGGCAGAGTGGAAAATGGCCGACGGTGTGGATCATATTGATATTTATGCGGATGTGGAAGAGGAGTTTAATCAGGTAATATGTGTGTAATTCCTTTTGTGTAAGCCGCGTGTAACTGCAGGAGCCCTTCTGCATGAAAAAGGAGCCGGCATTATGTAGGCTATGTAAGGAATTCATGCAGGGGTCTACAGTTTTGTTTGGGATCTCGATGAGTGTTTATATGCATTGCAGCTAGTTCGACGCTGCGGGCGTAGCTGGTTATTGTCGGGTTTTCTCGCTAATGCCACTTCAGCTTAGGGAGACGCGGTGTTCCCCGGACGGCCCCTCCTTTGACAAAGGGGTCCATTATAATAATAGCAGAAGTTTAGGCGGAGGCTGTAGGCCGAGCCGCGCCGCCCATTGTTCGCGTTGCGGGGCTCGGTGCGCGCGCGGCCGCGTGCCTCGGTGGCGCCAAACGGGGCTCGTGCCGCCGCGTGCTGCTACGCCGCACGCGCCTCATGCCCCGGCCATAACTAACCCGTCGCTTTCAGTGCCGCGCGACTATCGGCGTTTATTTTTGATGTTCGCTGACTTATTCTGGTCTGCGGTTTACGGGTCACCGTGGGAGTCCCAATATGCGATTCGCCTGGCCGCCTAGGAAGCTTTTAAAATGACACTTCCCGAAATAACCACATAACTAATGACGTGACCATGGTTTGTTTTTCACAGTCATAGTAGCGTTTCGTGTGTGTGTGTGTGTGTGTGTGTGTGTTTGCTTTGCACTTTTTGACTGAAAAACATTTCAGACTGGGTGTTACCCATAAAAAGCTTAAGGGGGAATGTTGAATTTGACTTTTAGCTAACCCTTTGCTTAAAGGTGCTCTTTGACGGCTGACATAAGCCCTTCATCACAGTGGACATAACTTGTCAGAGACAGCAAGTCTCCAGTGTCACAATGGGGAAACGCTCTTCCAGAATTTCAAAATTTTTGCTGTCATTCGTGATTCTGTTGGCTGTAATTAAGACAAAGGTGCAGAGGTGTCATTTTGTTTACTGTCCAAATTTTGTGACTTAATTTCTGTTTGATAGTATTTTCTTTACTTCTGATTGGCCACTTGTGTTGCTTTTTTGTGTCATTTGTGTACCTTGTTAGTAGGGATGCAACGATTCGAGTGACTCGATTACAAATAATCCTTGATGCAAAATCTTTGCTTTGTTTAATCCACACAACTATGTACAGCTCAGTGATCACCGTGCTTCACACGGAGGATTATTACTGTCACACAGTGTGCTTATGCTGCATTATGTGCAGCAGAGCGGTCCATCTCTTTGGATGAATGCATCTCTTGAATATTATATTGCAGTTGTGTCGGGGGAGCTACTCTTGTGGTCCCCAGCATGGACGTGTATGGTTGTGTATATAACCAGAATAGATCCACAGACACAACTGCATTACTTTACATATTTATAATGATTTCCCAACTTCTGCCTTTGGAGTTTGACCATTCGTTGAGTGTTATTTGTATCACAGGGTATACAGTGTCTGTGCCTACCATCCCAGGCCTGTATTTGTGAGCACAGTACAGAAAATAATTTTGACTGCATAGTAACATAATTTTTATTTTCAACATGCTTATCAGATGGGGTTTTTTTTTTCCTCAGAGTTTTGTCTGCTTAAAACCTCAGGGATTCTTACCCTGGAACAATACTGATGCATGTCTCTGAAGAGTGCTGTTCCTTTGGTTTTAGCAGGAAGCAGAGTACAATGTTCACGAACAGATAGACCTATACGACGACGTCATCTCCCCGTCTGCTAACAACGGCGATGCACCCGAAGACCGAGACTACCTAGACAACCTTCCCCCTACTGTTGGGGGTGAAGGGGGCAAGGGCCCCCCTCCTAATGTGGTCTATACTTACACCGGGAAAAGAATTGCCCTATATATTGGCAACCTCACATGGGTAGGCTTTTCCTCCGTACAGAAAAACTATACTGTCTACTTTCTCAACAGACATTTTGATGTTGACACTTCTTATCTTCTGTAGTGGACAACTGATGAAGATTTGACTGATGCCATTCGTTCAGTGGGGATAAATGACTTGCTGGAGATCAAGTTTTTTGAAAACCGAGCTAATGGGCAGTCTAAAGGGTAACTGTACTTTTCTTTTTAAGGAAGACTTAAAAGTTTGAATCTGAATCTATTAGAAGATGGGTTACCGTCATGGTTGTGTCAGGTTTATGAGCCGAATCTGTTCCTTTCCAGTGTTCATTTACATTTAGAGTATTTGCCAAACGCCCTTAGCCAGAGCGACTTGCATAAGTGCTTTAAGACTCTACAATTAGTTTTTGCTGATACTAGCTCAATATAACCCAGGCTATGAATACCATCGATCTAATACTCTGTATTGTTCGCAGTGTTTGCAGCTGTCTATGTGAGGATCTAGGTGGGTTGACCTTTCCTGGAGAGGGTCTATAACATTTGTAGGCCTGACAACTTTTGTGTTCACCTCTTGCCTAGGTTTGCTCTAGTCTGTGTGGGATCTGAGGCCTCCTCAAGGAAACTGATGGACCTGCTGTCCAAACGAGAGCTCCACGGGCAGAATCCCATTGTCACACCTTGCAACAAACAGACCCTCAGCCAGTTTGAGATGCAGTCTCGGAAAAGTATGTTTCTTACTGACTAAGGGTTTATGATGCTGCAGGAGCCACTTGGTTCAGGACCCCCCCTTGTGTGTGCTGTGTTAAAATTAGGCACTTTCCCACTACCTTTTTCAGGAACCAGGAACTTCTGTCACATTCCTACCGCAGGGACTTGCCCTGATTGTAGTTGCTCTGAGGTAGATCCTGAACCTTTTTTAAATCCCTACTTCAGAGTTGGTACTTTTCCTCAACAAAGAACTACTGGGTGGGACCTGTAGTGGTAAACTTTGCTGATTGGTTGACCATAAGCATAGTCCCTAACTTGGAACTTATGCGCAAGTGCAGATAAAACGGAAGTAGTGGAGCAAAAATTGAGCAGATGGAATTATTTTTTTGTCTCAATCACATTAAATGTGTTAATGATTTGATAACAGATATACATCTGTGTATTTCTGGTGCCAGCAGGGAAACTTGCCAGCACTGATTAGAAGAATAATGTTACATCTTTTTTTATTCTGTGGAAAATGAAAGATTGATCTGCTTGCCAGATTAAATAATGAATTCTAAATGTGTTGTGGGCTGTAAAAATATAATGTGATTTGTCCTGTATTTTGGACCATTAGATCAATTCGTCCTCCATTGTTTTGGAGTTGTTTAAGTTTCATTTAAAATTGTATGTGAAGTTTTACCTACAAGCTTTTTGCGTCTCCCATGCTGACACATGGGAAAGGGACGCGTGAAACTGGCCAGGAACTACACAATTTCCTGGTTGAGATCGCCCAGGAGCACAAACCAGGAAATAAGTTCCTGGACTCGGTGGGAAAGTGCATCAGTCTCCCACTGGTTATGCTGTGCTGAAATTGAAGGTATTGTCATTGAAATGGCTTCCTCATATCCTTGCTCCTCAACATATCCAGGTACGCAGTCAGGGCAGATGTCTGGAGAGGGCAAGGCTGGTCCCCCAGGTATAGGGCCCCGTGGTGGATTTCCCATGAGCAGAGGCAGAGGGCGCTTCCCTGGCCTGCCAGGCCCAGGTGGAGACCGCTTCCCGGGGCCAGTGGGCCCTGGAGGGCCTCCCCCACATTTCCCAGGTAACTCTGCTCCCCCCCCCCCGCTCGCTCTTGTCAGACATTCCTCTGATGCACTGTTTCCTCACATAGATTCAGTTGAGAATCTTTGGGATGGGATGGGGATGTTTGCCATGATTCTGACAGCCCACCCATGTTTTTGCTTTGTGGTGAGATTTATTTATTTTATTTTTTTGTTTTGATATCCACAATTTTGGAGTGACCCTCCAGGCAAAATGGCAATTGACTGAGTTGATTTTGTCGTCGTGCTCTGTGATGAAGCCTTCTGTCCCATCTGCACAAGGGCAGACATCTGGTGCAAATTAATGTTGCTTTCAGCAAAAGCAGGATAAGATCTGGTAACCCAGAGCTGAAATGCCTCGTGTGCTTTTGAGGTTTTCCCGGGTGTCTCTGTTTTCAGTCTGAGGCTGGCACCATTCAGGCCCCCTGGAAGACCTCAGATGTGATGGAATGATGGCACTCTTAAGCAAAGCGTGAAAAATTTCCTGTCACCTTTCATTGGCTCATTTTATTGGGAACCTTTCGTTTAAGGGCACTGGGATTCATTGGCTGATGAAAACCTTTGGTGTAAGGATATTGGGTTATCGGACTAGCTACTTATGCCGAGTGTTTGCTTCCTGATGCCAGAGACTGCTGCTCTATGGTTGCCCTGCCTCCTGCAAGCCACTTGTTCTGAATTAGGTTTAAAAGTCTAATGACTGACTCAAGAAGTGTAAGATGTACCTTCTTGGTCTTCTGCTGGTTTTGTGTAGTCAGTTTGTTTAACCAGTATAACCTCATCAGTAAGTGCATTTTTTTTGTAACTGTGAGCCACGAAGAGGTTCTTTTGAGCCGAAATGTTTGACTGTCGAGTTGCGGATGTTTTATATTTTATTCTCTTGGAATTTTTCTCTCTCCTCAGCCTTACCTCGGATATACCTCCTGGCTAATGTCTTTTTTCCGCTAAATTCTTGTCAGCTTAGCACTGTTAGGTTGATGTAATACTTACTATATAATTACTGCAGCTACCTTAAGTGTTGGGAGTAGGCAAAGTGGTGCTCACTGTAACTAAACTGGATTATTGGGAGGGAAGTACATTGCTCTTTATGGAAGCCCTGTAGTGTTTTGGGCCTGTTTTTTTTGAAGCTATTTGTTTGGGGCCTTTAAACAGTTATGCAATTTAGCTGGTCCCTGCCATTCTGAGTTCCCACTGGCTGTGTGTTCCCACTTTAGCATTGGAGTGGATGAGGCATTTCACGCTCTTCCCACTGGCTGTGTGTTCCCACTTTAGCATTGGAGTGGATGAGGCATTTCACGCTCT
>JAODKM010000001.1:13968892-13981664 GCA_026780845.1 Petrocephalus sullivani | reverse complement strand
AGTAATATCAAAGGGAACTTTTACTTATTTCATTAAAATTCAGAGCAAATAGGAAAAGCAGTCATGTAAATAACAATTTTCCTAACTTATTGTGAGTAGTGTATATAGCTCCTAGGATCATGAAGGCACATAAACACCTCCACCATAAATAGATGGTGATTCATGGAGGGGCATAAATTCATAGGCATCAATATGGAGTTGGTCCCCCCTTTGCAGCTATAAAAACTACCAGTCCTCTGGGAAGACTTTCCAGAAGATTTTGGTGTGTATCTCTGGAAATTTTTGCCCATTCATCCAGAAGAGTGTTTGTGAGGTCAGGCACTGATGTTGGACGTGAAGACTTAGCTGGCAATCTCTGTTCTTGTTTATCCCAAAGGTGTGAGATGGGGTTGAAGTCAGAACTCTGTGCAGGCCGGTCAAGTTCTTCCACACCAAACTCACCCATCCATGTCTTTATGGATTCTGCTTTGTGCACGGGGGCACAGTCATGCGGGAACAGAAAAGGGCCTTCCTCAAATTGTTCCCATAATTTTGGAAGCATAGAATTGTCCAAAATGTCTTGATATGCTGAAGCATTAAGGGTTCCCTTCACTGGAACTAAGTGGTCTAGCCCAACCTCTGAAAAACAACTCCAGAGGAAGTTTGGAACTCTACAGTTATTAAGTCAACAGAGCGTTGGTGACTTTAACGCACTGTGCAACTCAGCTCTCAGCGACCCTCCTCTGTTACTTTACATGGTCTGCCACTTCATGGCTGACTTTCCCTTGTTCATAAATGCTGCCACTATGCAATAATACCACTTATGGAATGGATGGGATCTAGCAGGGAAGAAATTTCACATACTTGCATATTGGAAAGGTGGCATCATATCACAGTACCATGCTTGAATTCACTGAGCTCTTCAAAATGACCTGTTCTTTTACAAATGTTTGTACTGCATGGCTAGGTGCTTGCTTTTATACACCTGTGGCAATGGTACTGAATAAAACACCTGGTTTGTTTCTCAAAGCCAAGAACGCAAAGGTTTTACTTGAGGTCTTGGCAAGACCGGTCTTGCTAACTTGTCTCCCAAGAACAAACTTGGGATGCAATGAATTGTGGGATTGGTCTTCTTTGCAGAGGATGCAGTGGATGTATCCTTCACATTTGGGGCTGGGCAAGAACAACGAGGATTTTTACCATACGTCCTCTATGCTTCTGTTCTTGAGTATTAGAACTGGTCTTCGGGAACAGAATCAACAATGTATGCTAAAGAGAAATGCAAAAAGAAAGTAAATTAACAATAACTTTAGATGATTGGGTAAATATATGTAATATACCATGGCAGACAACTTACTCACATACATGGAAGGAATTTTGCTGGAAGACTGTGCTTAGGTCCTGCAAAACACCAACCCAGAGCAAACATATACTCAAAGATTCTAAATATTGCTGACAGTATGGAGAACTGAATGCAAACCACCTTCATGTGTTCTGGGACTCTTCTCAACTACAAGACTACTGGAATGGAATCCATAACGTCATCAGTAAAACCCTGGGCTTGGGGATTCCCCCTAGATTCAATGTCATGTTCTTGGGAAATATTTCTGCCACAATGTACACTGGACTTAAATATCTGTTTAAAATAATTATTGCAACCAGTAAAAAGGCACTCACAAAGAAGTGGCTACAACAGGATCCACCCAAAGTAGAGGGCTTTTATGATGTTATGAGAGATCTTTATTATGGAGAAACTGACTTTTTCCCTAAGATTACGGATTTGTACCTTTAAAAATATTGGAGTAAATGGCTTTTGTATGTGAGCTCCGTTATCCCTGGAATGTTCTTGATGTAACTGCGGGTATTATCTGTCTCACGTCCCCAATGTCAATGTTCAACATTTTATTTATTTTATTTGTCTATATGTCAATCTATTATTTATTTATTTATTTATTTATTTGTTATATATTTTTTGGTCCTTTTTTTGTAAAAACATAAAAACAAAATAAAAAAAACTCAAATTCAAATGAAAAGATAACAGGTCTTCGGGAATGGGAGAAGACGTAAAACGGGTGCACGAGGACACAGGTACGGTCAAGTGCGCATATTGAGAAACACTTGTGAATTCAATAATTAAGTGGTGTGTTCCAGTACTTCTGTCCATACAGTGTATGTTTATAGTCACCCGCGATGGAAAATCATTCAGAATATTGAATGACTTTTATCACCAGTAGGGGGAGGTAAACTTTCTAACACAAACGAGCATAATTCGCACAAAAGCCAAACATTAGAAAAATGTACTGCCGCTCTATGTTTGACCTGCTTAAACTGCAGTAAAATATGAACGGCATATTTTAAAATAAACTAGAACTAGATGTATTAACACTAGTAGCAAATTTGCTGCATTTGCATTTTCTGCCATTTTATTCGTGTATGTGGACGTCCATTCCTCTGCGTCGTTTACCGAAGTAAGGAAACAGCTCCAAAACCACAAGACGTGATACCGGAGTCATGTCCAGTGTCGTATTGGCACGTATATTAAATACAGGCTATTGTAATTTATTTGAAATTGTTTATATTGGGTAAATTCATTTCTTTAGGTACACTACTGTTATTTTGGTGATATTTTGTGCTTTTTATTTGCTAAACAACGAAGCACAGTGGCTTAGTGGCTGTTATTGTGACCTCACAAGGTTTGGTGTTTCGATTGTGCAGGTTCTGCCTGTGTCACTGTGCCTTTTATCTGGCTGCTCGAGTTAACTCCCACGGAATATCTTTGGACTGTGGGAGGAAACCCGTACAACACAAGGGAATATGCGAACTCTACACACGTAAACACATTTCTCCATTGCGTTCAGTTATGGATTGGGTTTGACCTGCATTGGACTGCATTCTACCCAGGGTGCCCCCTGCCCTGTGCTAACCCGGGTTAGGCTCTAAACTCACCACAACCCACAAGGCGCTTATAAACAACGTGGAGACAGATACATTAAACATTGCTTTTAAGCTCTGCTTTAACCCCAGTCGTATTTTTTTCAGACACACAGATTCTCCTCTGTGATTAAATTCACATTTACAGCCGCACTAAGTTGTAATATTATCTGATTGTTTTCCCCACAATTATGTCATTATATGGGAGGCATGTGTTCCAATGAGTAGTGCTTGAACTCAGTCCCCGCGCTGTTAGTGAATGTTTGAATGCGTGTGCGCTCTTCCCGTGTTTTCTCTGGCTCAGTTGTTCATAGTATATGACAGGTTTAGTGGATACGTCCTAAGATGATGATGATAATAATAATAATAATAATAATAATAATAATAATAATAATAATAGAGCCCGTTACCCTTGGTGCTATTGTGTCTATATATAAGAAATGCATATGAGCCAGGGCTATAAGAATGAGAATATTATATGTGATAATACTGTCTGTATGTTTCTATTTTTTTCTCTTTTTATGTGCTGTGAAAAAAAATATTCATAATTTGCTCATTTATCTAACCCATGCGGTAGGAATGAAACCTTTTTTGTAATGTGTATAAGCGTAAAAGCGTATTAATCATAAACTGCTCAAGCGAAAGGCGTTTGCACACACACACACACACACACACACACTCACACACACACTCCGAATCCTGCCCATTCATTCGGTCTCAGCTTGATTTCTTATGAGAAGTGTAAGTCCTCACCCCGCTGAAAAATCATACATTGAACTGATACGTTTAATACTAGAGATGATTTTCTGCTCAGAGATACACACCGGTGCTGACAAGCGGCAAAATAAACATGTAGCCCGCTTTCTTGTCTTTTAAAATATATCATATAGAGCAAATATTTGACCCATAAGTATTTAAATGGTAATTTCAGTAGCTTTAAAGCAATGTAAGACACTGTAGGGGAGCAGAATTGTTGACTTGAATGGACTAAAGGGAGTTGTGAGGGGCTCAGCCTTGACTATTAATCATATTTTCCACAATACCGCTTCCAATGTACCAAGTGTGGTTAGTGCTGCATTTAGGCTCATGAAAAAACAAGTGATGCATTGTAATCTATAGAAAGCCTCGCATTTTTTAGGCAGTGTTATCACTACAGTATTGCGATTTAATATACTTCTATTCATCATTAACGATGAATACAATCCGACGCTATTAAACATATTTGTAAACCATTTTAATAAACAGTAATGTATTTAATGTTATTATTAGGCACAAAATCACACTGCGGCATTTAATACCCTCTGTGATACAATAAAAAAAAACAATGACACTGCCGTTCTAAATTTACACTTTTCAAACACACACAGCTACAAGATAATGATAATAAAAAAAAACATCGTTTCTTGTAAGCGACATTGGCACTCGGGCGCGCGGCGGGCGGAAAGCCGCGAGGCGTCCCGATGTTTTTTTTAAAGGAGCCGCGCGACCCGGATGCAGTCTCGCGCTCGCCCCGAGACCCGAGAACGAGGCCCGGCGCTCGCGGAGCTCGCGGAGCTGCGGCGTAACCCAGCAGGGCGAGTGCGGGGGGAAGCGGAGCGTCCCTGGCGCCTTCCCGCACTATTTACAAACACTTAGCCGGATTTCGCTCGCCGATACTCGAGCGGTGCCGCTCGAACCGTCGCCCCGGAGGCCCCCTGACATGTTAAATCGTCCCCGGAGCCTGGAATTGACCGTGATTAGAAGTTTGGCGGCTGTTATTTTGGCGCTCCGGGATCGGGGGTGAGGGAGAGTTCGCGTCGGACTTCTCGCTCCTTTTCTGAGTGGGAAAAAGGGATTTAATAAGTGGCGAAAAGGGGCGAAAACACGGCTTCCGCGGCCGCCTTCCCCTCACGACGCGACCACCCGCCTTTCCTACGACATTTTCCCCTCCGGTATGTATTCCTTAACTTTCATTCATTAACCGTGTTAAAATCTCGATTTTGTGACTTGTGTGTCTTTCTCCCCCAGTTAAATGGTCGGCTGAGTGGGAGGTTTGTCGATATTAGCCCCCGCTCCCAGTCTCTCGCTGTCGCCGTTTGGACTAAACTGTTTGCTGCTTTATACCGTTTCATGAGTTATTGGGTCTTTCATGAAGCCGGGCTGATCTCGGATCCCAGAGATGGTTACTGGCTGCATATTTCCCAGCACGCTTTCCCTAGCCTGCTAAATTAGCTAGCCGTTCCGAGTGTGACGAGAGCCTAGGTGGGCATTGATGTCGCTTACTGGTTAGGTTGGTAACTACACTTAAGGTGGGCATAATTGTAACGCATTTGGTTAAAGGTGGTTTTATATTTTTGCTAAATCAGATTATAACGTCCTGTGCTATACCCTTGGTGTGTAGCTGGCTAATTGTTTTTGGGACTCCGCTTCAACCCCCCCCCCCCCATATTACAAACTTGGAGCTAATTTAAACAATGTTCATTCAAACTTTCATAGGGATTAATCTAGTTCGCTAACAACCCCGTTAACTTGGGGGCGGGAGGGGGCTTCAGGAAAGTATTTTAGGAATTTGGGTCCTAGTTTTGTGTGACTGCTATCAGTTTGAGGATCAATCAGACAGACAACCTTCGGGACTCCCCTTAATCCGTACCCGTCTTCCCCAGATGATATTATTAGTTGGTCATTTGTACGTCCATCATTTTTTGTGATTAACACTCCACTGTGTTGGAAGAGACACCCTACATTAACAGTCGGTTGCTTTCGATGCATACAAATTGATAGGAAATATTGTTTCACTACAGGCGACTCGTATGAGCCTGTAGCCGATGCTTGGAAACTGGAGTGTTCTGTAGCATCTGCCTTTGGCTTCCTTCTAGGTGTCTGAAGGGATAAATCATTTGCAGTATTAGGTAAGGTTGATATGTTCTAAACGTTTTTGTTGTTTGATTAGTATTCAGTTCAGTCCAAGTGTGATGTTCATCTAATCATGTTGTTTGCGTTGGTTTTCTTCATGCCATGAGCTGGAGGTAGTTGAATCTTTAGAGTCCTGCAATGTGAAACACATGTCCTTGAGGTCTGTGATTGAATGGCTTTGTATTCAATTCCAATATTTACTGTATTGAAAGAGAAACTGTATTTTTTTTAAATAATAACATTGTTAATAACATGGGATTCTTTTTTTAGGGAAACGTGTGCATATTTATGAAATGTACAGGCAATTAACAAGTGGATTAGAAAAGCAATAATAAGCACTGTTTAGTAGTACAGGCACTGATGTATAATTTCAAAATGAAAAGAACTATTACTACTATTATGCTGCATAACTTTTGGTCCATCTTAACCAAAACAATCAAAGTTATCAATGCATGTCATGTGATTTACAAAGCTAGAAGGGAGAAGCTGGAATCTAGAAAACATGTAATTTAATTTTGTGTAATTGTTGGCTCCACAAGAACGGGTAGATCACGATGTCAGTCACATCCATAATGAGTACTTTACTTTCACTCCTTTTCTTGATCTGCATAAAGCGCCACTACATAGTCACACCTATAATTTATCCCAAATTTTGACACGTTAGCGGTTTATCCCCACTGATATTTAAAAAAGTCTTTGTTAATTACCTAACTCAATGGTTATTTTAAAGAAAACATAACTTTGTTTCCTGAACTTTGTGAAGTTTGCTGAGTTTTAGAGGAACATACTCCATCTACATCTGCCATGGCATCCTTTGATCAGTAATATAGCATTGCTGTCTTATAAATCAAATGTTATGCCCAATCACCAAGGCCATGGGCTTGGCAAAATGAATGAAATCTCTCTTTTAAACATTGAACGTAAACTGCAAGGTCAGTGTTTGCACGCCCTTTCAGTAAATGGCATAAACAAGACCTGGCATGAATGAATGGGAGTGCAGCTCCTTCATGTCTTGTGACTTTTGCCATAGCATGCAATGGCATTTCAGTTCAAGCAGTTTACTAAAGCAAAAGCACCAAAGAGGCAAAGTGGTCTTATTTTATTACTTTATTAAAAATAAAACCATATGATCACGAGACATGAATGGAAGTTCGTTGGTATAAGTACATTGGAGCTTATGATGGAAACCTGCTGTTTTTAAACGCTATCCATTTGCTTGGCACAAGAAGCATACATCATGCTTCAGCAACCTCAAGGTGATGGCTTGGAAGTGTTTCTGCTTGACACTCTTGAAGCCAAGCTCCCAGCTGTTTCCTATGCTAACATGCCTAACACTGTATAATTTTTAACTTCATGCTAGCCTTTTAACACCACAATAACAGAATCTGGGTGCTGTGAGGCTAGAAATATTGTATAAGTTCATAAGTATAAGGGTATACGTTTTTGTTCTGTTTGTTTTCCTGGAAATACATAATTATCATTCTAGGAACTTTTATTGATTGTGAACTTAGCGAGTAAATCCTTTATTCGTTGGACTTGCTGTGGATTAGTGGCCAAAGAGCTTTTAGAGTAAAGGATAAGGATACAGCTAGTTAGCTTTCACTGGCATCAAACTTCAGATATGGTTGTTCTTCATAAGTTAGTCTATTGTAACATGTTACATTGGAATTTAATTGGCTGTCAAATCAGTGCTGTGTTTTGCTACCTGAAACGTTTTTCTTTAGTAATGCTGTGCGTTTTAGCTTTCATTCTTTTGACTATTTGTCATAGTCGTCCACTTGTGTAAACCTGCTTCTTGTACCGTAAGCTCTTACTCACTCATTTTATAGGGGTTTGCTTAATTTAGTTAAATATGTAGTTATTTCATAATTGTATAAGCTGGTTCTTAAGTCAAATGCTTGCATATCATGTAATCTCAAATCAGTGCCTATAATATGATGTCCTTTTGTGTGTTTGAATGTCATCTATTTGTTTGTGGCACATTTTTGAGTATGCCAAGTTATTTACGAAAGATGTTTTCAGAAGGGTGGTCGTATTTAAGTGACTGATCAGTAAGATGGTAATACATCAGCAACACAAGGCTAAAATATTGTTACTGCTTTCGAGTGTTTTTTTAATGGCTTGGCGACCTGAAGATGACTCTGTGAGTGTTCTCTGGGTGGCATTTTATTACATCGCTAAATCTTCTGTTCAGATGTGAAAGTTGCCTTTTTGCAGTAATTACAATATGTTAACAGCACTTTTCCTAACTTCCCAGCTGAGGGGCTATGCTGATAGCCACTTGTCTTTCGTCCCCACTGCTCATTTACATTCCTATGTGTATTCACTCACAGGGATTGCTGCCATGTGCAGGCATGACATTCTGTGAAATACTGTTCATTACAACAAGGCCATTTCAGTTCAGCTATGGCTCTACATCTCACATATGCATGGGTTTGATTTGTTTGAATCATACATGTGCTTACAGCAGGGATCTTAAATTTGCTCCTGCCATTATTCTTGGTTTTCAGTGCTGAGGTGTATCTTAAGCACTCTCATAATCCTTTTAAATTGCTTAACTGGTGTATTTTTACATTTTATGTGCAGGTAGGATTTAGTTTACTGCTATTCTTGTTTGAGTAGGTTATCATGAGCTGTTTTGATTTTATAGGCTATAAGCTGCAAAAATGATGCCCCCCAGCTTGGCTGTTTTGAAATTTGTCTTGAAAAAATTGTCTGCTTCTCTTACCTGATTTCTGAGTCTTAATGATTAATTTACTATGTAATTACCTGAAATTTAAATCTCCACTAACTGGAAAAATGTTTTTCCTATCCTCCTCCACTTTGTTCGGCCCTGCATGCACTACACATGCTACAGCAGGGGTGGGCATTCTTATCTGCAAAGGGCCAGATTGTATGCAGTTTTTAACCTTTAGATCAGCTGTTCAAACCGAGGTGTGAGGACTCTTTGGCAAATCAGTTCTCTAAGTAGTAACCTAATTATGGAGTTGCAGTGAAAACCCACATACACAACGGCCCTTTCCGCCCACCCCTGTGCTGCAGTGTACTTAGCATTAGTACAGGGTAGTATAGCTTGTTTTCCTATGATTTGAAATTATTCAGTTGTAGTGGTTTATGTTTCAGCAGACTGGTAAATTATTAGCACTGTTGCACGAAGTTAGTCACTGTTGAGATGGAAGTTATTTTAAAAGGTTGTCTAGCAGCTGTCTTGAAGCTTTGCCTTTCCCCTTAAAACCAGAATTTGCAAGGCCTTCTGCCTGGTCCTGTTCTGTTTGCTCTGTGAGTCACGGCCCCTGCTACAGTTCTCGTAATCAATTAACAACTGACGTGTCTTTGACGCCATATGTGTCTCTTGATAAATAGGCTGCAATGGTTAAATGTATGTAGAATGATATCCTTATTTTAAAACCTGCCGCAGGTACTTAATTGATATACTAGGCAAATTTACCACTCTTATTTCAGCTTATTGAGCTTTCCTCGTTGCTAGTGCGCCTGAAAATATCAGACTTAATTATGCCTTTTACAGCTTTGGAATATCCAGCCCATAAATGATTTTGTCTTTATTTGTGATGTCTAGTTTTAATGTCATAGTCTTTTCAGGACAATTTTTGTCTCCTAGGTTAAAATTGTATGTTCACAGGTTGTTCTCTTGTATGAAATATCACAGCAGATTTTTTATGTAGGCTGTGATGTACGTGGATCACCAGTCCCAGTGCACTATAGCCTTCTGGGCTAGGGCAATGTTGGTGGAACATTTTTAACCAACCTAGTGAAGATGTAGGAATGTTGGGTTACTGCTCTCCACAGCAGGTCCTCGTATCGGGTCTTCATCTACATGTTTGATGAAACCTTAACCAGTTTCAATTTAAACATTGTGCACATTGTATTGATTTCTTAAGAGAAATTCTGAGATTTACATCTTATACATGTGTGAATCTAAACCTAAAGGATGGGTTAAATAGTCTAAATAAATACTTAGGCAAATGCATCAGATGTTAATAGCCAGTGATGTCACTGCTGTTGGTGTATCTGTATGTTCTTATTCGTACATTGTTTACCATTGGTCTTTTTCATGTGTTGTTTCTAATCCATGATTTTGTATTTCTGGTTAATTCCAGGCACATAAAAACAGTTTTCAGGGCTGTGTTAATTTGAGTTTAACTTGTTTTAAGCAAGGATTTATGTTAAATAGATTTTTTGTAACTGTGTACCCAGGAGGCTGATATTTCAGTTATTAAACTTAAGAAGGTAAATTCCATCTTTTGTAGTTTTACTTGCAGTGTGATGTGACTAAATGGTGTTTCTTCGCTTAAATATTCAGAGTTTATACTGACAAAATATCTTAATTGCTGTGGCGTGGGACACAACATTTTGAGTTGGCTTTCAGTTTCATGGAGGAACCTACTTTACTAAAAGATGTAAATTTGGTACCACAGGGCCATTGTCAATTTTGTATGTATTTTCTCTCAGAGAGAAAATGTATTCATTGTGCAGAAGTTGTGCAGTTTCCAAAAGGGTCTTCATTGAGGTGCCTGTTTCTTATACACAGAGCAATTTCCTCCGGGATCAAGTTTTCAGTTTGTCTGAATCTATTAACAGCTTGGTATGTTCTGTGTGTAGTTAAGTCAATGTGTGTCCATATTAAGATTGGGTACCGTTTGAGTTTCATTCGATACCGGTGCCAAATCGATACTTTTAAAACGGTACTTTAAGAAAAACACACAGCAGACGTTTCATTACATTATTGTGTATTTAGATCCATGGCTTTATCGATTATACCTGACATTTTATTAGATTGATCATATGTACATTAGATTTTATTACATTATTGATGTACATTCAGGTTTTTACTGATGTTTTCTTAACTGTCAGGGCTTTATCACATCGACATTACACACTCACTTGAACACGCTAACTTCAACTTGATGGCTACTGCTTCAGACTGCGCCTGAAAATGTAAATTACGTGTTATCTAACTGTGATTTAAATGCATATCGGTAAAGAAATTCCTAACATTGTAGATTTCTCACGGTAAATATTCAGTTCATGTTGGCTCAGCAAACATTTTACTAATACTATGGAGCTAAATATGTTATTTGTATACGTATTTTATGTACGTTATACCCAATAAAACATGCCGCTTTCAAGCTAAATATACGGTTATAAAGCAACAAGACATGACTCTACCGAGCTAAATATACATCAATAATCTCATAAAACATGTCGATTTATAATGGATAAAACACATCGCTGACGATCTAGATATACATTATATATCTTTAATGAAATGTGCTATCAAGCTAAAAGCAAGCAATTTCTCTCTGGATTAAAACTCACTTTTAAAACGCAGGTTTCCGCACCTGCATTGTACTGTATGTGTCGCATGTGCTGTTAACGGTGAACACCACATATTTCAGTGGCACCGAAATTCACGGTGTCATTAACCGTTCATGTTGGCACCAGTTATACACTAGAACCGAGTTTCAGTACCCAACCATAATCCTATTGCTGCTGTAAACGTAAACAGCATTGAAAGGCTGAGAACTTGATTAATTTAAATCCTTCACCGAGCTTGGCACTGTATGATTTGACATGTACCTTTAAAAGTACCGACCTCGGTACCCAATCCTAGTCCATATGTCATAAATGGCTCTCTGACTTCAAAGGACAGTACTTACAGTAAAGGACAAAATATCAATACCAGTCCTTAGTACTGAAGTTTAATCTTGCTAAGGATCTCATTAAGCCACTGGACACGATATAAGGGATTGGTTGTTTTTCTTTGAGACGAGAGGAGCAATTTTTTGCTTGGCTAATCTAGCTGAACAGAGATGGGGAATACACAACTTTCCATGACAACAGACTGATTTCCCCTGCTTAATTTGGTATTGATCTGCAATGTTTCAAATGTGTGTTTTTTTTTTTCTTCTCACAGTATGCAGAACAGTCTGCGTGTACACATTACCTGTCAGTTAAATGCACCTAGCCTTCTATCTGTGTTATGTTCTGGGCATCTGGTGTTTCCTAGTTTCATCTGTTTTCTTGTTAGCATTTAAGTGAACTGGACTTTGACAGGCTACATCTTGGACGATATTAGCAGTGCAGAAACCCAGGAAATGTCTGTTGCCTAAGACTAAACAAATGACAGCAAATTGTGAATTTGCCCCCCCCCCCACCACTATAGATACTTTTGCAGTGAGGGAATTTGGGTGGGTTTGTATTTAGTTTAGGCAAAGCAGGTTTAGAGAAGCATTTCAGCTGGTTAAATTTGGGATTGCTGTCTTCTAATGTGACTGTGGGCTGGCAGTGTGCTCTTATCCTTCGGAAGGAATGCTCTTGGCTTGCAGGAAAAGTGTAAATTCACTCATTTCTCCCCACATTTCATTTCTAGGATTATTAATTTATTTATAAAAGCTTATTCCATTTGCAGTGAGACCTTGTTAATTTAACTCCTTCAGTTTAAATTTCCCAGGTAGTGGCCATACAACATGAAGCATGTTCCCACCATACTTACCAGAATGACATGCAAGGTATGTAAATCTTCCCTAGGCAGTTTGTTTGCCTGTTACATAAACGTGTGTTGCAGCTCCAGTTGGTCACATTGAGCCAGCACGGCTGCGAGTGCATTCTCTCTGGTTAAGGGCGTTGTTGTCCATTCGTTTGGCAGACACTTGGGTGACAAAGGCTGCAGAAATTTCGAACGTGTCGCCAGTAGCAGTTCAATGCATGATGTCAGCTTGGGAAGTAGGAGAGACATGGATATAAAAAACGGTGCAGCAGTGCATGTTTGGAAATGGTTATTGATGGGCTGGTCTACCATGGTGGAAAAACCTAAGCAGACCACTTGCAATGCTACTTTCAATGGTGATAAATATGATGGTTCAATAAAGAGTGATATATGTGTGTGTACATATTTGTGTGTGTGTGTGTGTGTGTGTGTGTGTGTGTGTGTGTGTGTGTGTGTGTGTGT
>JAODKM010000001.1:13943962-13963784 GCA_026780845.1 Petrocephalus sullivani | reverse complement strand
ATTAAGCGGACTAGCAAATAGTGTGATTTGGTTGAGGTAAAAACATTAGGAAGAGCATAGAACTGCAATAGATGGAACGTAGTTTATATAGATGATACTACGATCTTTCAGCTTTGGAAGATCGTCAGTACATAGATCGTCTTCACGATCTCATATCGTCATATCGCACACCCCTAATTTTATCTTGACAGCCCTCGATACTAGCAGATGGGTTTTGACTGGTACAACTGTGGTGGTTGCTGCTACGTGAGCACTCCCTGAAACTTGTGTAGGATCTCATATCACTTGTAAAGACATGATAAATATTAGGCGTAGTTGAGCCGCCCTTGGTAAGTGAGACTTATACCCAGATTTTATTTAGCCTCCTGTCTGACGCTCAATAGCTTGATTTTAGTTGTTGAAAATGAGAGGAATTCTCAAAGTACAAATGTAAAATAAATGACTGACTGATCTTGAGGAGCCCTGCTGAGAGGTGTAATGGCTGCTGTGAACATGTAGTTGCACTCTTAAAAGTAATTAGTGTTGGATTAATACTGCAGTGAACCACGAGAGGCTTGTGCGAAACGTTTGCACTTATGTTCAGTCGTCTGACTAAAGAGCTGGTTTAGCAACTGTGTGTGTGTGTGTGTGTGTGTGTGTGTGTGTGTGTGTGTGTGTCAGTAGGCCGTGGTGAGCGTGGGGTGTGGGAGCGAGCAGCACTGTGAGGCCCCACTCTCTGGTACCCTTATGTCAGCTGAGCCATGCTGCTATAAATATTCAGTGGGAACTTCAGAATGTCTGTTGGAAATGGGGCGCTTTGAACCAAAAAATCTTATTTCAACTGATCAGTCATTTACAGTCTTTGACTGTGCCTTTATTCGCATAAGTATGTCTTTAAATTTTGCTTATGCATTTTTGAATTAAATCTTAACCAGCCTTTTATTCTCAAGACTGCTTCATATTAGCCTGAATTTGTTCCTGACAGTGTGAGCTAAATCTCTACAAAATGTTCAGTGTTTGCTTCATGGCTACAACCTGATCCGAGGAGATCTGTGATCGATTTGTTTTGTTTTAGTGTTCGAGCCCGTTTTTAGTAAAACCCAGTATGGGTTCAAATGTGCATTTTAATGTCAAGTAAGATTATCTGGTTTCACCCAGCCATTAAAATAGCAGGGTTGCTGAATTTGTACCATTTTCCGAGCCTACAAAGGACACACAACCACCTGGGTCACTAGAGGAAAACGTAACTCAGAGTGGCCAGTAAATCGCTTTGACATGTATCCTGGATATGCCCCCCTTAAAAAATGTTTACTTGTTTCTCTCCCGCCTTAATGTGTTGACTTAGCTGAGAGGTTTACGCAAGAGCCTGCTGCGTGGGAGTATTTTCAGGGATGGGTTGGGGGAGGGGAAGGTGCGCCTGAGCCCCAGTCGGGGGTGTAATAATATTCATGAACAATCACAGCAGCTTGCCCCTGGGCAACTCTGCAAGCTGCTTTTTTTTAATGCTCCACTAGATCTCCTTGCTTCTTTTGGGTACCTCTGTATTTTAACTCTGCCCTGAGCTCAGTTGTGTGTGCTTGTCTCACTCTCACCTGGCACGTGCTCGCATGTGAAACTCACTGCAGGGCAGGCGTCTTGCTCAAGGGTCACTCAGACATTCCCTGCCAAGAATCTAAAGCCCCCCACTCCCAGGCTTCTGTTCTGACCCTTTAAAGTGTGAGAAGGACACGAAGGAAAGGAGGGGGCGGCACGACCACAGGCTGTGGGTCACTGTCGTAGGGGAGGAGTGCCCTCCCACTGCCCATAACACCCAGAATCTTACACATGCAGAGACGAGCACACCCACCCCGCAAGCCAGGAATGCAGCGAAGAATGCAAATGGAAAAGATTCCTCCTTTTCAAAGATGGGCTGCTCTGTGTGAGATGGCGTGCCACCGCGCATCTGTAGTCTCCTGTAAGGATTACGATTCCTCATTCGCTCCACTCTGCTGAAACTGCTCATAAGCATTGCAAAAGCTTTGGGGCTCCGGGCTGAAGTCCGTGTGCCCAAGAAGCAATTTAGTTTTAATGTGTGTGTGTGTGTGTGCGTGGCAAAACTACTGCTTGCATTGTTGAATTTGAGTTAAGTTTCTAGGGGGTGGGGGGTGTTTTTTTTTTTTTTTTCTTTCCCTAGGAGAGTCGCCAGTATCTACATTAATTATGAAAGTATGCATAGTAGCGTGGCAGATGTGGCAGTGCAGACGGCGCTGTTTATGAGCTGTTTATCGAGACGGTTTACCCCTCTTCTGGCTGCCGTCCCCAGCTGATCTCTGAGCAGCCCTGCTGCTCAGTCTGACATGTAACCCATCCCGCCCTCTGCCGTTTGTGGTTCTCATTGCCTGGCAACTTAAGCCTAGCTCCTTAGCTCAAGCTGACTGAGAATGGAAACGGGACAGTAGGCCGGCCGCGCTCTGTTGATGAATGCCGTATACCTGTCCATACTCTATAAACTAATGTTTTCCAACTCGGTCCTAGGGGAGCCTGAGGAGAGTCCACTCCCCCCCCCCCCCCAAGCTCACTAGAAGGTGGACTGTCTAGCAGGGAGCTGGGTGGGAGCAAAAACATGGACTGTCTGGGGGTCCTTCAGGACTGGGTTGGTACATACTGCTCTGATTTATGCTTCCAAACCAGGAATAGAGTCACAAAGCATGCTGATAGATCAGCAAACCTGTGAATCTCCATGCTGTGCTGCAGAATGTCAGGTGACTGTTGAATGGATGCCCAGCAGCATCTGACGGAGCAGTAGGGGTGCAGGTCTGAGCAGGGTTTATACATCCCACGTTTCACTGCACCTGTAATGCTTACTGACAGCACACATGTCCTCCACTTGCTCTTCTTTACATTATTTACCTCTAATACACCAGACAGAGTACTCAGTGTTTTTGTCTGGTGCAGTTTTCCTCGTCTAACTTGTATCGCTACCAGTCAGATCCAGGTGTACCATATCATCCTGCTGTCTGTGGCCTCTCCTAGGTTGCCTTTTGCTGGTCCACACGTGCATTTGAAATGGTCGCATTGGCATTGCGCATTCAGATGAACCTGAATGATTTGCTAGTCTGCCTTAAGATATCCTTTTCGCATTCCTGTTGAACTGCTATGGTTGTGTAGTGCTAATGGTCTGTTTGTCTACACCCTGCCCCTATGATAAGATGGTGAGGCACACCTAAGTGACGTTGCGAGAGTACAGGATTTGCAGTTCAGACCTCCTTATGACGCATGTTCCTTTTTAGTAAAAATAAATTGATATGTTCTTTAAAGCTAAATGGAAAGAATTACCACACTCGTTAGTATTAGGATTCTCAAGGCCAATGGAGTAGATGGATAATGCCACAGTAAAGCTTTGAGTGCAGTTGTTTCTCTACTAAGCATCCAACCACCACGACTACATCTTTCACGTGGACCGCCTCACGACTTGCTGTCCTAGCTTCCATCTGTTGGACTCATACCGAGGCGCAGCGTGCAGTGGGGGCGTGTGGGGCGTGGCCGGGGACAGGTTTGGGCCGGGATAGCAACCTGCTCATGCTGAGGCTCTAATTGCAGTGTGGAGGAGGCTTCTTTGGAAGTTCACCACAAAAGCTCTCTGCTCCTGTTCACTGCTATAAATCACCACAGCATCCATGACGTTTGTGCCCATTTCTCTTTGGGGGAGGCAGGGCACAGGTAAATGTGAACTTAAGGAAAGTGTAACGGTCATTTATTTCAATATGGTGCAAAAGAATGGGCCTCACTCCTGATGATATAGTAAGAGTGTGGGACCCCAACAATAGAAAACATCAAATGAATAAGGGAAAAAGAGGCAACACTTAGCTTCAATGCAGCTTTAAGTGTCTGCACACAACACCCAGACACGTTTTGGCGTGATGCCTTCTTCAATGTGTATCTTTGAGCACGAAACACGTCTGGGTGTGCAGCCTCTTTTTCGCTTTGTCATTTATTTCATATATTTATGCTAAGAAATTTGTTAGCTTTCCAACAGCTGTGTTCTTTGCAGATATTTGTTCTTTGCTGCATGTGCATAGATGGTCCTATTTTTTTGTCCATCTGTGTTTCAGACCTACCAGGCTTGGCCAGCGAGGCATCCGCAGGCCATGCTGTTGTGAAGCATGTATGCACTCCAGGCACTGAGGAGACGACCAGGAACATTGATGGCTGGATCTCGGTGAGAACCAAAGCGCACTCTTTGCCCCCTACTGGTTATGTAGGTGAAATGCACCAGTAAGATACTGTGTAATAATTTATGAACTCAACAGCCATTAATTTTCTTGTCCCTTCTAAATCTAGAGAGAATCTTTTGGTTGCTACAATATTTAGAGGAGAATTTCTCTTTTCTGTAATTTAATGCTTCTAATACTTTTTTTTAGCTAAAGCTTTATGAAGGGAAACTTTTCAAAAACATAAAGATTAAAGTAGGTATGACATTTAGATCTGGTAGTTATGTTAAAGGAATCTGGGCATTCTTGCGAATACAACAATTCAAAGTTAATAACTCTTTGCAAATTTGCTTATGTTTTTTCACTTTTTCATTTACCTGTCTCATGAGATCTGTCAGTTTAGAATCATTTTCTGTAATTAACTGCATTCCCATTTCTAAACTTGTGTGTGTAAACCTGGTTATTTTCACTGGCCACTGGTGAAAAGCTAGTGAGAGTCTGTAAACTTGGCTGGTTAGTAGAGCCCCTTTGGCACTGCCCATATTATTCCCTTGTTCCAGTGCATCCTAGTTGTCAGTGGCCTGATCCACTCTGGTATAGGATTGGGTGATATGGCTGAAAAACAATATCTCCATAGTTTGGTTCACTTCCATGCTATGACCAATTTGGAGAATTCAGTACACCTAACTGCATGTTTTTGGACCCTGGGAGGAACCTGGTGCAATACGGGGTTAAGGGAAGACTCTCTCACTCTCTCACACACTCTCTCACACACACACACACACACACACACACAGTGACCAAAGTCTCCAGTGATGAAGGTATGAAGAAGCATTTTAAATTAGTTTTGAATGTACTTAAGGTAATTTTGCTTTAGCATTGGCTACTTTGACCCT
Organism: Petrocephalus sullivani; assembly: GCA_026780845.1. NCBI lineage: Eukaryota > Metazoa > Chordata > Actinopteri > Osteoglossiformes > Mormyridae > Petrocephalus > Petrocephalus sullivani. The sequence goes on along the minus strand of JAODKM010000001.1, from coordinate 13,958,719 downwards.
TTGAAACCTGTGTCCATAGCTGTCCATAGTGGGCCTTCTGACACCCACTCTGGTATAGGACTGGGCGTTATGGCTGAAAAACAATATCTCTATAGTTTAGGTGACTTCCAGGGTCCAAGTTGTCTATCGGTGTGATTCTCTGCAATCCAAAATATTTTGTAGCCACACCCATGCCCTGTGACCTCTGGTATGGTATGTTCCAAGAGTAAACAAATAATATTCTTTGTCATACACTTCTGGGATCTAAGCCAGTCTGTACTTCTCAGCCTGCAAATTCCTGTTTTTACTCAATCTGAACTTTTTCTCTCCCCCTTTTCCCAGAGATCAAATGGTCTTCTAAAGAAGCCATGGGTAGCTGTTGTAGCTGTCCAGATAAAGAGTCAATCCCAGATAACCATCAAACCAAGTTTAAGGTGGGTCCCCTCAAGTGAACTTCTCTTACACCACTGGCATACTGTGCCAGGAGCATAAACAAGTTAAACTGCCCTCGGGGGAGGGGCCTTTTTCGTATTCCTCCCCCGTCCCGTAAGACGTGGCCCCTGACGAACGAACCCACCTCTCTGCTAATTTAGGACGGTCCATAGCCGCCCATTGGGGGAGGAGCCTAGGGTAGTTGCTGTGCTGTCGAAGAACACTAGGGAAATTTTTAACAAGTTTTATCGTTGGCTCAACTGCAACAAGCTGCTGTGTGGGATTAGTTTTCATACTCTGACAAACTGTTTGCAAAGGCCTTTGCTTAGTACCTGATTTTTTTCCTTCTGGAGAAGTAGCTGGGGGTTGGGAACTAGACTTGTTTGGATTGTGTGCCTCTTTAAATTTTAAGTGCTTTCCAGAATAAGGGTATTGTGCCCTTCCCCTGTGTATTGGGCACTGGGTCTGTCAGTGGGATTACTGAGTGTTGAACAGTTTGTACTTCCCTAAGCCTGAATGACAATGAGTTGAAGGAATTTTGATAAAAACCACAGCAAGCATTTGTGGAACCTGAAGTATCTATATGTATCTTTTATACACAGTACTGCAGGCAACGAAAGTGTTTAAATCATCTTGATGTTGGTAAACAAATATGATGTCTGTGAAAAGCTTTGTCATTTCAAAACTTCTGATAAAATCACCCCTGTTTTTGCAGCAGCCATCCAATGCACCCATATAGTTTTTGACTTGACCACTAGCACACCTCGTATAGCTAATCAATATTTTATTGACTTGTTTAATATTAAATTTAGTGAACTGGAGGTGAAGCTATATAAATACATGTAATGACTGAGGTTCCTCCAGCCATCCAACTGAATGTCTGTAACTTCTTGGAGAACAGCAGAAATTCGTACTAGTGTTTTTTTTTTTTTTTGTTGTTCTTAATTTTCATATGTTCTAATGCATTTATTTTGTTCTGAGCAAAAGTATACATGCTGTCCAGATAAACATCTCTTGACTCCGTAAGACTTTTGCACAGTACTGTATTTATGCTAGTAAAAACCGATTTTTGCTGTAGGTATTCACTGAGTGAAAAACACAGTGAATCGGTTCTGGCAGCTGGAGTTTAGAGCATATTCTGTGCAGTGGTGGTGGGCAGTGGGTGCTGACTGCTGCCTTTGCACAGGTGATCAACGTGGATGACGATGGGAATGAGCTGGGCTCGGGCATCATGGAGCTGACGGAGGAGGAGCTCATCCTGCACACGCACAAGCGCCATGCTGTCCGCTGGCCCTACCTGTGCCTGCGTCGTTATGGCTATGACTCCAACCTCTTCTCCTTCGAAAGTGGCCGGCGCTGCCAAACAGGGCAGGGTGAGTTTTTCCTGCTTGGGTGTCTTTCTCTCGCCGCCCCCTTCTCTGTGATCCTGCGTTCAATTTGCCTTCGGAACTCAGATTCTGAGTTTTGAAGCTGGAAGTGACAATATGTGTGCTCCCGTTTCTCGGAGATCCGAGAAATATCTCGGAGCAACCCAGAGTATCCAGAGTTTCTCATTCAATTCATGTGTACAGTGTTATTGTAGTCGATAGATGTTACTACAGACATGTTATACGTGAAATACCGCATTATTTGTCATTCATCTACTGGCAATGCTGATGAATTGTTTGGTTCATGTCGCAAACAAATGACTAGTCGAATCATAGGTGCTTTTGGAGCCGTTTGTACTCCGAAAGAACTAGCGCAAGAGCCGCTTTCTTGGAGGTTCCATCAGAGTTCTAGCTTCTGTGGTAAATGGAATGCATCCGACTTGGTTTTCCCCGAGTTTTTAGTGGATGTGACTTAATCTTGGAAACCGAAACTCGGATCCCAAGGCAAATGGAACGCACCATGAGAGTGGGAAGCAGTGATGTTTGTCCCTGGCTTCTGCCTCCTGACGTTCTACTTTATCGTCCTGTGTAGGGATATATATTAGATCAAGCAGCCCTTCAGTTTTTGATTGCAGTAATTGATTTCACAGGATGGCTCTACCTCCGAAGTGGTCTTCCAAAGGCTATCGTGTGTGTCTGTGATGTCCTCTAGATCATAACTATTCAAATCACGGTCCTCAAGGGCCAAGCCCTGCTAATTTTCCAGCTTTCCTTTACCTCTCGGCCAGGTGTGAAGCCTCCAGCCAATCAGAATCAGTAATTATTAAACCAACTACCTGGAAGAACTAAAACAAGGCCTGGATTTGGAATCGAGGTCCAGATTTGAAGAACCCTGCTCTAGATGGTCGATTTTGATATTTGACAGCATATCAGTTCAAATCTGTGGCAAATCGGTTGTGACTTTGTGGCGTAAAGCCTAAATAATTTAGTGCCATATAATGTTGTGGTATTCTACTCGTGTTTTGCTAATTTAAATAGCAGCAAATTTTCATATCCTTCGATCATTTGGTTGATGCAGCTATTTAACCGCATTTAATACATTCAGACTCACTTATGATGTATTTGTTAAACACTAAGGATTAAGTGAGGCAAGACATTTCACTGTTTTTCCTGATATTTTAGTAAATTAAATCTGAACAAAGTAGCCAGGTCTCCTTGGAGAAGTGGAGCCATAGCATGCACTATTGTTAATGTGAAAATATCAACTTTGACTCCATGCTGACAAAGGAAGAACTGGTGGGAGCGGGCCAGGGCTCTGTCTGTGTGTGTTCTGTGGCGGGTAAGCCTGGCCTGTGGGGACAGCGTGTGCTGTGATGCTCTCCGCTGTGATCTGTGTGTGTTCTGGTGCGGGTAAGCCTGGCCTGTGGGACAGCGTGTGCCGTGATGTCCTCCGCTGTGATCTGTGTGTGTTCTGTGGCGGGTAAGCCTGGTCTGTGGGGACAGCGTGTGCCGTGATGTCCTCCGCTGTGATCCGTGTGTTTCGTGATCTAGTGCAGTGTATGCTTGTGTGTGGTGGAGCAGCGCGCTCTCCTGGGTGGGGCACACTTGCAATTTTTGGTATGTGCATATGCTTCCCTTCTGGACCTGCCAAAATTCTGCCCTGTTAGCTGTAGGGTTTTACTTTTTGGTGGCTTCTTCATCGATTTTATTAATTTACTCAGTTTAAATTACACGTTTTTGTCTATTTTCTTACGCATTTATATCAGCTTGTATAAGTACACTAGTTAACTAATCCAGAATGTTATTAAATTGTTGTTTTGCAATTGATCAGATAATTATGAATTATCGAGATATATGAGTGAGGCATTTTCCCTGTGCATAGTCCAACCAAAAACAGTCATCAGTTATTTGAAAATTTTGAAAAGCAAACTGTTATAGATGCAGAATATTAAGGACTTGTCAACACTTGCAAAGACTATTGGATGAATGCTCCTTGGAAAATGATTGAACTTTCATACACCTATTAATCTTCCAACTGCTTACCCAGTACTAGTAATTGGAGGGGGGTGCCTGGAGCCTGTCCCAGGCAGCATACGGCACAAGACAGGGACGCCCTGATTGGGATGCCAGTCCTTCACAGGACACACACACACAGGCTATGACCAATTTGGAGAATTCCGTTCACATAACGGCATGTTTTCGTACCCCGGGAGGAACCCAGTGCAATATTCAGGCTAAGGGAAAACTCCACAAACGCACAGTAACCAGAGCCTCCAGTGATGGAGGTATGAAGAAGATGGGGATTTTAATTCAATGCTTTGCATGTATTTGAGGTCACTTTGCTTTTTGATTGGCTGCTTTGACCCATTGAAATCTGTGTCCTTGACTGTCCATAGTGGGCCTTCTGACACCTGCTCCAGTATTGGATTGGGCGATGTCAGAAAAATAATCTCCATAGTTTGGGTCACTATCAATATTTCGATATTCTCTTTTTTCTTCCTGTAGGTTCTTTTTCTTTGTTTCTCTTTTGGGCACTTGTTTTTTTTTTCTTCCTTTGTCTTTAGTGTTGCACTTTTGCAATATTTCCTTTGTGCTGCCTTTTTCTGGTGGTGGGCGAGGCTTTATGGAGATGTCTGTCACTCCCCGATCCCCGATCTGTATTTCCTGCCTGATTTGTACCACAACTGTGCATGCAAAGTGTATTTTTAGCATGAGTTCACTTCATTACCTTTTCTGGCACTGTCTGTGCATCTATCACTGTCCAATCTGTTCAGGCAAATCATATTGACTACATTTACAATAAATGAATAAGTGCAGGGTAGTAATTTGGCCTGTTTACTTAGAAACAGGTTACAAGTAACTATTGTAGTACCACAGTTTAACCAACACTTTAACCAACCAAATTAGATGTTGGTCACAGCAGTAAATCAGCAGGTTCTTTCGGGTGTGAGCGTGTGTCTAGAGTGTGCTGAGCGGACGGTCATTCTGTGCCACCGTGTCCCTCTGTCGCGCTCGCTGCCATGTCCTGTGTTCTTGGGGCTTGTCTGGTCCTGCTGTGGTGCATGGTGTATGTTTGTGCTTGTGCATGTGTGTGCCTGAGTGCCATGTCTGTTGCTGAAACCTGAGCCTTGTGTCTGCAGGCATCTTTGCCTTCAAGTGCGCCCGAGCAGAGGAAATCTTCAACATGCTGCAGGATGTCATGCACAACAACAGCATCAGTGTGGTGGAGGAGCCTGTACTGGAGGCTAACCACAGCCACGTGGACCCAGAGCTTCCACGCACGCCTCGTACCCCAACCAGTGAGTGCCTGCCTCCCTGCTTGCCTGCCAGCTTGGACCCTGCCTGTCTGCGGTGCCCTCACCACAGGTGTGTAACCCTGGCTTCTCTCTTCCTGCAGCTCCAGGCTACACCGGCCCGGCACTGCCCAATGGTGTTCCCCATCCCCGCTACCCTTCATTTGGGGATGGCTCCTCACGCCCCTCCAGCCGGCATCCGTCTGTGGGCAGTGCCCGGCTGCCATCAGGAGGCGAGGAGTCCACACACCCTCTACTGGTGGCCGATGAGCTGGTAGGTGCTACCAAATTAAAATTATAATTTTAATATGTGGGTGGTTCATATTTTAAGATGCTGATCATTTTTAATCAAGTTTTTCAGAAGGAATTAAAAAATATGGGCAAAAAACACACAAATCATTGTGGGAGAGACTTTTATTTGACCAGATTTAACAAAAGCATGGGAATGATTAAAATTTTCTGTTGAACACCGGCCATACAATCTCATGTTATTAAATGAATCAGTGCCTCACGCCACACCTACTGTCAGTTTCAGAACCATCGCGCTCCCGTCACTGCTGTGTGTATTGGGGCCATCTAGTGGTAATATTGAAAGATGCCCTTTGCATTATCATGGGGGTTCTCATCCTCATTGGCTGTTGACCTGTCAGACTTTGTGCTTCAGTGATGTGGATATTAGGCATTTGAAAGACCTCCGGAACATCTTTGTCTTATGACCCTGTGTGCACATACTGTTGTGATGACAGGACAATGAAGGAGGGGATTAGTTCCTGAATGCTTTTTTTTTTTTTCCCCCAAGATTCACACCTATGTGAACACCTCCGGTGTCCAAGACGAGCGCAGTGCCCACAAGAGCAACCAGGGTCCCCCAGAGCCGCGGCTCTCCCTCACGGAGAGCGCGGCCCCGCCAGAGGAGCCAGAGCCACGGGTACTGCTGGAGCCCGAGGGGGTCAAGTTCGTGCTGGGCCCCACTCCTGTGCAGAAGCAGCTCATGGCCAAGCAGCGGCAGCGAGTGGCAGCCGAGGGGGAGCAGAAGGGCGGGGAGCCGGCACCACCACCCCCACCACTGCCCCCTGGAGGCATCAACGGCGGAGTGGGCTCTGCAAACCCCGTCGACTGTGACACGGGGTATGACAGCGATGAGCGGAAGGAGGCCCCGTCGGGGACCAAGCTAGCCTATGAGCACTTCAACGGTACTGCCTGCGGCCCTGCCCCCCGCCGCAGCCGGCCGCCCATGCCCCTGCCGGATGCGCAGAACGCCAACAACTCGGCACAGCGGAGGACGGCGCTGCTCAACTATGAGAACCTGCCCGCCCTGCCCCCTGTGTGGGAGGCGCCCAAGCCCAGCTCAGAGGGTGAGGAGGATGAGGAGGAGGAAGAGGAGGCCTTCGCACCAAAGACGCCGTCCCTCAACGGCTACCACCAGCACCAGCATTCCAGCCTGGACCCAATGCACAACTATGTGAACACAGAGAATGTAACAGTCCCGCTCAGCGCCCACAAGCTGGACTCGGGTCGCCGGCGGGACAGCTCCGCCCCCACCGTGTTCAACTTTGACTTTCGGCGACCTGGGCCTGAGGCCGCACGGCAGCTCAACTACATCGAAGTAGAGATGGAGAGGGGCTCGGACTCAAGTAACCCCCAGACTCCCAAGACCCCCACGACCCCCCTCCCACAGACCCCCACCCGCCGGACAGAGCTGTATGCGGTCATCGACATTGAGCGCACGGCCGCCATGTCCATCCTGCAGAAAGCACTGCCCCGCGATGACGGCACAGCCAGGAAGACGCGGCACAATAGTACTGACCTGCCCATGTGAGCCTTAGGAAGCGCACTGTGACACTGCACCTTCATCCTCTGTCTGTACCATCAGAGAGAACCTTCTAAAGGCACAAGGGCTTCAAGTTTCAAGTTACTCTTATTGGTTTTCTGTGTTTTTTTTTCTCTTCTTTTTCTTCGTATTTGTCTCCAGACAAACAAAACACCCCTCACAGGCAACTGCCAAGTTTAGCGAGTTGTCAATTTCTTACTTGCATACTTTGCGCTTATCTGAAAGGGAGTTAAGCCAGAGCAGGTACGCAACATGTACGCCCTCCCTCTCACCCCACACACACTAATTTGCCGCCGCTTCTTATTAAATAGTAATTTCCCTATGCTCAAATTCACTACGAATCATTCCTTGTCCGTTTCCCGGAGGTACGAATCGGCAATTGCTGATCAGTCATTCCAAGTGTGAATTTCGGTACCTGAAAATCGCATGTACACTACAGTCACTTTGCCACTACATTAAGTATACCTTTTATTATTTAACAATTAAAAGCTCTGTTAGAGCGCAGTCTGGTTGTACTTAAAGTACCTTAGTACCTTTTTGTCAATTTGCATGCAAGCTGAACACACATGCTCTAAGTTGTTCAAATTGATTTGTCGCTTTTCCATAAGTACGAAGTGATTTTTATTCTTCCAGAACCTATCTGCAGGTCGATGGATGTTGTAACGGTCAAGTGTCCTTAAGACAAACACAGAAGTGATCGACAAAGCTGTATACCACGAGAAAGTGCTCCTTTTTCATAGGGGTTTGGCTTTCTGCCATTTACCTTTTTCATTGTATTATATTGTAAAATTTATATGTTCTAACTTGCATTATAAAATAGTTTTTCTACCTACCTTAATGCTTAAATATAGGAATTGTATAAAAGTAGTTTAATAGATTTGTTTATTAAACCAATAAAATTGTAGTGGAAGAAAATGAAATCCCTCCCCCCCTTGCCAAACTTTTTCCTGTTTTTTTTTTTTTTTTTTTTTTGAAGTTGAGCCTGAGGGTTAATTACTGATGTAAACATTCCTTTTTTATTATTTTTTATTTTGGGTATTCTACTTAAAATTATAAAACACTATGCAGCAAAAAGCTCACAGCTGTGCCACATGTCACAATGTATGGACATTTTATTGAAATTTATATTGATATTTGCATTTTTCAGGTATGAATTAGTTTACCAAAATGTTTGTATTTTTAAGACAGGAAAAAAAACATACTGTGTATTTTGTGATATCTGCATTTTCTCATATGCCATCATTGCCAACACATTTTTGTAGCATGGCAACAATAAAAACAAGAAAAACCTTGTAGTTTTGTCTTCCTTTCTAAATGTCACCCGTTTTCTCTGACAGAATGGTGGATATCCCCGACTCCCCTTTTCATCATGGTACCCCTACGACAACAGTCAAGGGTTTAGTAGTAGCAGTTATTTGTGAATGTGTGCTTCTGAAACTCAGCATCTGTGCTCTGGTTCGGTGCTGATATATTCATTTTTATCAATATAAAATCTAATTGTTAAATATACTAGCTGGCCATCTGGTAAATTCATTACTCCAGTGCCTTATCTTGAAGTTATTGTCACTTCAGCTATGAAGTACATTAAATGGGAATGGTGAATTACATGACTGTTCTCAACTGCTTAATCATGTAGTGGTCAGCTGCTGGGTGGCATGGCAGTGCTTGGCACTGTCGCCGCACCTCTGGGACTGGGGTTCGAATCCTGCCCGGTTCCATGTGTGTGGAGTTTGCATGCTCTCCCAGTGCCATTGTGGGGTTTCCTCCGGGTGCTTTGGTTTCCCCCCACAGTCCAAAGACATGCTGAGGCTGATTGGCGTTGCTAGATTGCCCATAGGTGTGCATGTGTGAGTGGTGTGTGAGTGTGCCCTGCGATGGGCTGGCCCCGCCTCGTGCCTGCAGCTTCCGGGATAGGCTCCGGACCCCTGCGACCCTGTTCGGATAAGCGGGTTGGAAGATGGATGGATGGATGGATGGTCAGCTGCTTTTTCTGAGAAGTGCATGAAATTTGAAAGCCTAAGGTTTAGCTTGAAGGAGGTGATGAGGTCATGGATGTCCAAGGCTTATTGATGCCTGTGGAGAGTGAAGTCTGGCCCATCTGGTCTGGTCCCACTCAGTGCATTGCAGCTTACTGCATATGGGGTTGTGCAGCCACAGACCAAAGTGCCCGTTCTGACCCCTGTCCACCCCCAAAAGTGCCTACAGATGTTTTATAACATGTGGCTGGCTGGGTGTGTGTGCATCGTTTGCCTTGGGAAAAGATGGCACTATACACTATGAGAAAAGGGCAAGGTGGTGGAGGCAGTGTGATGCTTTGGGCAATGTTCTGCTGGGACACCTTGGGTGCTGGCATTCTTGTGGATGCTACTTTGACATGTACCCATGTACCACCTACCTGAACATTGTTGTAGACCCCTTCATGACAAAGGTTCCCCAATGGCAGTGGCCTCTTTCATCAGGATAATGTGCAGTGTCACACTGGATGAATTCTTTATGAATGGTTTGAGAAACATGAAACACAAGATGTTGACTTTGCCTCCAAATTCCTCTGATCTTAACCTGTTCGAGCATCTGTGGGATGTCCTGGTTAAACAAGTCAGATACATGGAGGCCTGACCTTGCATCTTAGAGAACTTGTAGGATCTGCTGGTCTTAGTTCCAGATACCAAAGGACACCTTCAGTGGCCTTGACAGATTACAGCTGTTTTGACACAAGGGGGATATCAGGTAATTGGTTTTAATGTTATGGCTGATTGGTGTACATACAAATACAAACATCAATCTATACAGTTAAGTGTAACGTTTTTGGGCACCGGGTCATCCTTTTTATCTGCACCCCTGGAGCAGGTCACTGGTGATCAGGGGTAGGGGAGTGCTTCTGTATCCGCCGTTGTCGGATAGCGTGCACTATTGCTTTAAGAGAGAGCGGTCCCCTGCGTCTGGCGTCATCACGTCGGCCGCCATTCTCTCGCCCGGCTAAGTTGCGGAGTGGCTGAGTGTGTCTGCCTTCCAGCTACCCAGGAGAAATCATGGTAGGGCTTCTTTCTTTGCCGAATTCACATTTGTATTCCCTAACTTTCACCTTCCTTCTCGACTTGCTTAGGGTAGTTAATCAGACGCGGGTAAATCTCTGCCGATATTGACTAAAGTGGGCATCTTGGGTTTCTATGGCCTGGCGTCACTGACAGTCAATGGAAGCACATGGGCTGCGTGCCGTGGCGAGAAACGAAACGCAGCGCGGTTCCGCCCTTAGCGGATAGCCGGGCCGGTTCCCGGAGTGCGGCATGCCTTTTACGGTCAGAAAAAAGTGTCAGATTCAGACATTTCGCGGCGAGGGGTGCGACTGATCGCCTGCTGAGCGCTACTATTGTTAAGCAGAAGCGTGGACACGACGAAAGTGCCCGAATCTGCCCGATCGTGGCCCCCGAATGCGTCCGCTTCGCGGTTATTTGGCATTTTTACTCCCGAGACGCGTCGGGGGACGGAGAGGAAGCGCACTGCGCCGATTTAAGGGCCGTTTTCCGCGTCAGGCGGCCGGGTCCGTTATGCCGGCCCTGCTCTCCTTGTTCTAGGCGTTTCTCGGGAGGGGGGCGGAGTCACAGCCGATCCGGGGGCCGGCCGGGGCTGTCCGGGCTCCTGCTGCTAACCCTAACCCTACCACGTTATCCTTCCACAGGCTTCCGACACCCTAACATATGCCAAATGCAGTTATCTAGGTTTGAAACCTGCAGCTTAATCTGGTAATGTAATCTTGATGAATGCAGTTAGATCTTTGTGCAGAATGCATGCTCGGCATGGTACCCCATTGCAAGAGCGCGACCTCCTGATATTTCTACTAAATGGGTTATTTTTCTATTAAAGTAACTCATTAGGGAATATAGCTTACAGTATTCACAATAATAAATGGAGAATGGTTTTGGTCAAACGCCGTGGCAGAATTTCGGATATTTAATACGTGTCAGATTTATTGTTACTGAAAATGACTAGTGAAAAATCGTGGGTAGGCACTGTACTGAATAATAACCCCTTTATTTTCTGATTAGCTTCTAGTAACATGGTTAAACCATCTTTTGTTAATCTGCTTGAGTCGACAGCTATTCGTGTAATGGAGTTATGATGCTCATCTTTTGAATTGCTGAGAAACTCGCTTTTTGCGGTGTTTTTTAGGCATCCCTTTCACTGGCCCCCGTGAACATCTTCAAAAGAGGAGCAGATGAGGAGAAGGCGGAGACTGCCCGTCTTGTGAGTGCATCAAGCTGGTCTTGGCCTCCTGTTCGTTATTCGGCACATTGCTAATAAGCTTTTACTCCCTGTTTCCTCCAGTCCTCCTTCATCGGTGCCATTGCTATCGGCGATCTGGTGAAAAGCACTCTGGGTCCTAAGGGAATGGTATGTCACCTTATTATTGATGCCACATGAGAGAAGCTAGCGTCGCTTTAAAAAAAAAAATTGCTTGAATTACTGATGTAAAATTTGGTTGTTTGGGAGGAGGATCTGTTGATATTATCGAAATAACTTTGTAACTGACGTGGCAGTAATTATTGCAGCTGAGCCTGTAATTAATCAATCAGTAAATAGTGTATTGGTACATGTGCCCTCTGTTTGTAAATGTGCTGTCTGTCATGCAGGATAAGATCCTTCTCGGCAGCGGTCGAGAGGGCTCTGTGACCGTGACCAATGACGGTGCCACCATCCTCAAGGCCATCGGGGTGGACAACCCCGCAGCCAAGGTCCTGGTTGGTAAGTGCCTGTGTGCCGGGTCGAGCCACCGGTGCCATGATGGCATATTGCATCATTCTTGTTATCCTGCAGTTTTTTTTTTCTTCTTCTGTTTTGTTGATTGATGTTGCCTCATTCTTCATTTCAGACATGTCCAAGGTCCAGGATGATGAAGTGGGCGATGGGACGACCTCAGTCACAGTGCTAGCGGCAGAGCTGTTAAGGGTAAGAGGCTCGCGCATCTTCCTTTAAAGGGTGTGGCTTTGCAGTGCATCACATGACTCAGAGTAGCCCAGGACTAGCCAATCACAGCACAGGAGTGTGGTTTTAAATTCAGGGCACCCTGGTTTTAGGATCCACTAGTATAATCCTGAGCTGTGTAATGTGGAATAGACCTGGTGTATTTCGGAGAAGTGGAAGATGGATTTTTTTTACATCGATGACCCTATTTTTGAAATTCATTTGGTTTCTCTCGCTATGTAAGCTGTCGTAATTTTGTAAATAAAATGTATATGGTTTCTGTGCTCAGGAAGCGGAGCTGCTCATTGCAAAGAAGATACACCCCCAGATCATCATCTCTGGCTGGAGAAAGGCCACACAGGTCGCACGCGAGGCGCTCAGGGAGGCTGCTGTCGATCATGGGTAACCAGTTTTATCAGTACTAATTTTTATATTAAAATAATTTTAGAGGCAGCTGGGATGTGAAATTAGTGTGTCTGGCAGTTGTGTGATTGAGGCTTTATAGTAAAATTTAAACTAGTTATCTTAAATTGATTAGCAGGATTATTAAGCTGGGGTTAGTTGACTATCTTTGTTGGAGTTCCCCTAGGCATTCTGGGTGCCCAGTAATGATTGGCTGACATGAATCCACTACTTATTTAGTGTAGAAAACGCCACTTCCATCATATTGCACTGATGGAGCTGGGAGCTGTAGTTCACTGTCTGTTGCTGAGTCATATCTTGCTGCCACTTCCCTCGTCCGCTTGTAGGAACGATCAGGTGAAGTTCCAGGTGGACCTGCTAAACATCTCCCGCACGACGCTCTCCTCCAAGCTACTGACGCACCACAAGGACCACTTTGCCAAGCTGGCAGTGGAGGCGGTGATGCGGCTCAAAGGTTCCGGCAACCTGGAGGCCATCCACGTCATCAAGAAGCTGGGGGGCAGCCTCACTGATTCCTACCTGGACGAAGGTGAGGGAGGCCTGCCTGTTAGCCCACGAGTCCATCGCTCCCTCTCCCGTGCACTCAGTCTTACACACGTGCCAGCATGACCTGATCAGTAGACGAGACGGCTGCCGGGTGAACAGCCAGAGGTGCATTAAATCATAATGGCCTGTGCCGTACTGGTGTTATGAGGGATGGAAAATGTGTCCTGATTCCCAACTATCTCGGGTATTAATTTTTTGCTTTTGTAAGCTTGCTTATGAACATGGTAATTAAGTCTATAGAAGCATGTTGTACACTTGGCCTGCTACTGGCGACGTCTGTATTGGCGTTTGTTGTGCTTTTGACAGCTGTCCAAAATTCAGATGTGCGTTTGTATTTAGTGCCATGTTGCTGTAAATGCTAGGAGGCTGCTTGGAAATTGGTTGTCCGACACGCGCTGACCGACAAAGCGCTTTTCTGGGACACGGCTTCCGGCCGCAGCCTGGCTGGCCGCTGCAGCCAGCACAGAAGGAAAGCAAGCTTGTTTCCCCCCCCCGTAAACTGGCTCGTTGCAAGACACCCGTGTTGACTTGGTGGCCCCTTCTTTGATAGGTTTCCTGCTGGACAAAAAGATCGGCGTGAACCAGCCCAAGCGTCTGGAGAATGCTAAGATTCTCATCGCCAACACTGCCATGGACACCGATAAGATTAAGGTGTGTTTCAGGACGCCGCTCTTATTCGTCGCGTGACAGTGGACTAGCACGCTCAGTCCTGTAAGGGAAGAAGACACTATATTGCTTGCTATATTGGTTTGCTTGAACCAGAGTTTACAAGTGTTTTGATGTGCACATGATGAGAAGTACATTTTTCTGTCTAAAATTACGGAGTGCAGTGAACGCCCCATGGATCTGAGCTCTTACCGTTGATTGGCTGTTCGGCCTGTTTGCAGTAAGATGCAGTGGCATCCCGCCAACTTCATTTACATCTCTGTCTCAGCTTGAGAGGGCATTTTGTTGATTGAAGGAAATGAGGACACTGCTGAAGGCATCAGCATACTGATCTGATGGAGAGGGTTGTTTGGACCGAGGGTGGGGGGGCTGATCTATGGCTCCATCCGTTTCCCCAGATCTTCGGCTCGAGGGTGCGCGTGGACTCCACAGCCAAAGTGGCGGAGATTGAGCTGGCAGAGAAGGAAAAAATGAAGGAGAAGGTGGAGCGAATCCTCAAGCACGGCATCAACTGCTTCATAAACAGGTAGCGCTTCCTATCCACTTGGGGGCGATGGAGAGCAGCCACCTGAGGTTCTCCTGGTGCCCCTTGCATGCTGGCATCTTCCAGATTTCTGATCATGTGGTGTGACTTGCAGGCAGCTGATATACAACTACCCAGAGCAGTTGTTTGCAGCCGCCGGGGTGATGGCCATCGAGCACGCAGACTTTGCCGGGGTAGAGCGCCTGGCTCTCGTCACAGGTGTGTTTGTCACCACTGCATGAGGCCACCTGCTACATCAAGTAGGGTAACAGTGTCTCTCTAACCATTCATGATGAGGGGAGGATTGCTCTCACTGCAGCAAACGCATAGATACTATGCTATACCACTCTTAGCCTTGCATTATTAGTAAGATTACAAGGCCCCAAGGGAAACCTTTTGCCAGAAGATTGATGAGAGTTAGACGCATACTATAGGAGAAGTGCTGGATGTATATTTCACCAAATGACAAATCCACAAAATCCCTGCCATTGCTCCACCGAATGAAAGAAATTAGGCTGGGGGCAGATAAAGCACTGAAAAAACAGGCACCAAGAGTGAAACACAAAAGCCATCCCTGATCCGACCTTCGGATACTGCTCGCAACCTTGGGGTTATCATGGATGATCGCCTGTCTTTTTCTTCGCATATCGCTAACCTTTCCCGCTCCTGTCGGTTCCTCCTGTTTAATATCAGAAGGATACGTCCATTCCTTTCCACACAGGCTACCCAGATACTTGT
>JAODKM010000001.1:13913248-13933530 GCA_026780845.1 Petrocephalus sullivani | reverse complement strand
AGCAAACCCAGCCTTCCCCTGTCCTATTCATGCCGACCAACACTCCATGTGATAACCACCTGGGCCGAGCAAACCCAACCCCACCCTGTCCTGTTCATGCCGCTGCTTCCTGCCCCGCTCCCCTCCCTCCTTCATCCCCGCCCACCCTGCTCCTCGCGCTCCTTTCTCTGTGCCTCTGTGGACAGTGCCTAAGCAGGGTGCTCTGTTCTTTGGTGGGTCCTGAAGGCCCAGTACTATGGCGTGATCAGCCTGGGGACTCCCGCACAGAACTTCACTGTGATCTTCGACACCGGCTCGGCCGACCTGTGGGTGCCGTCGTCTTACTGTGTCAGTGAGGCATGCGGTATGTAAGTGGGGCGTCTGTCAGTCCAGTGCGGTTTCACCCTTAGCAGCTGACCTGTGTAATACTCACAGCAGTCTGTATTATCTCAGCCATGTACCCCAAGCTTTTATATTTGACTGTGCAGTGCCATACAGTGTTTGTGCTCTGTAAGCCTGGAACTCCATACCCAGAATGATATTCTCTGTACTATGTGAACTCTGTCTCTGCGCAGCCAAGCACAACAAATTCAAGGCTTTCGACTCCAGTACCTACGTTCACGACGGCAGGGTCTTCACCATCCAGTATGGATCGGGTCACCTGATGGGTGTGATGGGCAAGGAACTCCTCAGGGTACCGTGAGCTTGCAGCCTGGCTCTGAGCATCCTGCTGCACCAGCCTGTAACCCCAGGGCTTAGCTGTTTCCTGCCCAGTTGCCGTTTCTTGGCTATTCCTTATTGGGTCAAGTGCTGCTAGTAATTGGTCAGTAATTATAGGACAGCTCAGTATCCTTTACATTTAGTTTATGTAACATATGGTTTTTCCAAATTGACATACATTCTTTGCTTTTGTGAAAGCAGGGTGAGTTTCTTGACAAATTGGGGGGTAGGGTTAGAATTGAAAATTGTGAAATTACTTCGCCGACCCTGGGATTTGGTGTAGATAATGAGATATGGTCATGACCGAAGACTCAGGCTTCTCTCCCTGTTGAGGTGGGTGAAATGTCAGTGGACAATCAGCAGTTTGGGGAGTCGGTGTACGAGCCTGGCATGACCTTTCTCATGGGCAAGTTCGATGGGATCTTCGGCCTGGGCTACCCCTCCCTGGCACAGGAGGTGGGGACACCTGTATTTGACAACCTCATGAATCAGAATAAATTGACACAGCCCATTTTCTCCGTCTACCTCAGCAGGTAGGTGAGGCAGCGACGCAACCAGTTGTGTGTTATGGCGCCCCCATGTGGATGGTGACAGTAAGGTCGAGATGACCTTGAGAAATGTCTCAGTAGCTGCGTCTCCACTTACCTCCAGGAAGAAGAGCTCTTCAGATCCAGAAGGGGAGCTGTTGCTGGGAGGGGTTGATGAAGCCCTTTATGTTGGACCCATTCACTGGGTTCCCATTACTCAGAAGAATTACTGGCAGATCAAAATTGATAAGTAAGTATGCAACAGCCCCTGCCTCTAAGCAGCTCATATTATTTCAGAACTAATTTAAAAATATGGAAATGGTTTGTTTAATAAGCAGTGGCAACCAGCAGTGGGTGTCATGTGTTATCAGAGGTAATATGGAGTTAATGTCTCCCCCTAGTGGTAAGATATAAAAATGAGTTTAAAGGAACATACTCATTGTGGGTGCAAGGGCTGTAATCTCCGCTTTTTATAGAGGTGTCTTAATTAAAAGCAACTTCAGGACTCCACTACTTATCTCCGTAGACAAATAAGCATTTCTGGGATGTAGTCCTTCATAATCTGGCTAGGAAATAAGTATACAGAGTATAAGGAGAACGAACACAGGAATACACACGGCCCGCCTACAAAGATTTTCCTTCACCGTTACAGGAGGAGCCTTATAATGTCCTCTTGGGCTCTTCTGGAATTTCTTCAGTAAATACTGCTGTGTAAATAGTGTATAAATGAGATCTACAATCGGCTGTAGAGCATCTATCCATCCATCTTCAGACAACGTCGCTTTGATGCTAAGCAACATGGTGGCCAAAAAAATCTCTCTTCCAATGCATCATGGGATCTGAGTAAAGCCTGACAGACATCGTGTCTCCCTGGGGCTGCAGTGTGAAGGTGCAGGGCGTGCAGACCTTTTGCACCAACAGCTGCCAGGCCATTGTAGACACGGGGACATCCCTCATCGGCGGGCCCACCACTGACATCATGTTCCTGCAGCAGCTCATTGGGGCCACGCCCACCTCCATTGGCGAGGTGAGTGGGCTCGTGCAGCATGGCCACTCCCACCTCATATAACACCTCCCCCTGCATATGTGAACTTTCTCCTCAAAGCAAACCTACCGCCATTGTCTGAAGTCCAGCTCTGGAAACACACACCAGCAAAAACATGCTGCTGGGCATCTCCCCCCTCCTCACTGCATCGCCAAAGCTAATCCCATCCTACGTCAAACCGATTTCAGCATGTTTTCAGGAATTGTCCACCCGAGGGCACTGTTTGTATTTAGGATTAGGTCGTATTACAGAACTGATGTTCTCCCTCTTGCCTTTCAGTACCTGGTGGACTGTGCCAGACTTTCCAGCCTCCCTCAGATTACCTTTACACTGAATGGTGTGGACTATCCAATGCCTCCAGAATCCTACATTAGAAGGGTATGTACACAATCGCAGCTCCCTCCCTCTGTTCAGCACAAACTCATAAATCTCTCTCAGGGCTTCTCATCTAAAATGAAGTGGAATGAGCTAAATAAATAAGTGCTTAGTTTCAGTTACAAATGTGATTAAAACTGGCATGTATATATATATATAGACATGCACACACACACGCACACATATATACATATATATATAATTTATGTACCCAGAATTAAAGGGTGTCCAAAGACATGTATCTTCTTGGTATTTAGTAGCTTAAACCGCTTGGTAAAGATGAAGCTCAGATGTTCCTCCATCCTTTCTCCGCCATCGCGTATCCAGTACAGGGTCACGGTGAGCCTGGAGCCTATACCAGGAAACACAAGGCACATGGCAGGGGACACCCTGGATAGGAGGCTAGTCCATCCTAGGCCACACACTCATGTGCTATTTTAAGCCACTGAGCCGTGTTTTTGGGCTGTGGGAGGACACCAGTGTACTGAGAAGGTGGGGTTTAGCTGCAAACTCCACATACACACACAGCTGAGGGCAGCAATCGAACCCCCACCCACAAAGGTGTGAGGCTGCAGTATTACACACTGAGCCACCATACTGAAAAAAATTATATATCCATACATATATACACATATTTCCTTCAAATCATATACTTTGAGGACATTTTAGTAATTAATGGGTAAGTAGTTGTCAGTCTGATGTCATTGGCATCTGCTGGCGTTGAGTGGACATGTCAACATTTGATGTTCTTGGTTTTGGGAGTGGGCGTGTTGATGATGTCGGGTACTTCAGTAATGGGCTTGTGGTGAGGATGTTCCTCTGGCTCTCAGGAGACACTGAGCAGCATCGAGGTCTGCTTCAGCGGCTTCCAGGCTGTGGACATCTCCACCTCCCAGGGGTCCCTCTGGATCTTGGGGGACGTCTTCATCTCTGAGTTCTACAGCATCTTTGATCGTGGCCAGGACCGGGTCGGCTTCGCTCAGGCCCGTCAGGAGGGGGAGTGGGGACCCTAGGCTTGGTCGCTAGGCTAGAGTTAGCTTCCTGGCATGCACCACAACTCTAGTAAAAACGTGGGGAATCAAAATAAGACAAAACCCCCTCCCGCTACACAGGCAATTAAATAGATTTCGGGTGATCGGACAACACTTTCAGAAGTGAGCTCTCATTTCTACACAAATGATGTCAACATGTATAAGCAATGCTGTCAAGAACATTGCACATATAGGCTAGTGGAATGTATCGTTCTTCAATCGATTATACAGTTACCTTAAAACTGAACTGTAGTCACCTTGAGATCTTACCTACACATTTTCTGACATAATTATGTTTTAATGTTGACTTGTGATTATCATGCTGTAGGTGCAGGTGTCATTAAATTGCTCTAACATTTCCACGCGTGTTGTGTTACTTCAGGAGAGCCTTAATTATCATGTTTCTAACAGGGACTTGGAACTTCATCCTGTTAGTGCTGTAGGATCTGACTTGCTTACCATTTGCCCGTAGAACACAATGTGGAGTGACTATTTCTGGACAGAGGCACAACCAACACAAGAGTTACACTTTGTACCCCTCAGTATCTAAATAAAAAACCTGTAGACAGAGACACTTAGCAAGACAGAATCAGAAAACAGGCACTACAAGGTATGATGCAAGGTATGATTACAATTCACAGCTAGACACATGATGACCCCCACTACAAGTCATCTTCAACTAGTTATTATATAGTAACTGTATGGACAAAAATACAGATAAATACAGATAAAATCTCAATGTTAACAGAATCCTGGTGGAGCAGAAAGACTTTAATCTGGTGACAAAAGGCAGAAAAACATCACAATTTGTATTGAAAATAAAATATAAAAACAATATAACAGAGCACTGGATAAAGCTAGTTTTCCCAAGGCTATTCTGTTTGTTTGTATGTTAGGCCTCTGAAACGTCCTTTTTAGTTTGCTGGTTGATCGCTTCCAGGTTCTCCTCACTGCTGGACTGCAGGCTGCTGCTGCTGTGTAAGCTTGGCTGTGTGTGCGGAGCTCCCCCCCTCTCACCATCCTTGCTCACAGAGTTGTAGGCCGTGCTGAGGCCTCTCTTCCTCATTAAACCCTTGGGGCTCGGCAGGTTGCACGAAGAGTCGTCGGAGTCTTGGGTCCATCGGTCTACGGGAATGCTCCAGCGGAACTTCTTGGGTCCCAACTCTGTGAGATTGTAATCCAGGAGGGGATCCTCACTGGCATTCTCCTCCAAGGGACTCTGAGACGTCAAGATCTGGTTTGGTTCTACTGTGGTTTCAGTGCAGACGTGAGAAGGCATGACCAAGCTGCTCTGGGAATTTGCTTCCGATCTATCTGGGGGTATAGGATCAGGGGGAGTGATCACCACTGTGGGCACCTCGGGGCAGAGAGGTGAGTCAGGAGATGAAAGGCTGCTGCTGACTTCCTGTAATGGCGCCAACATCTCGGTAGGTGACTGGTGGTGGACCAGATGAGAATTTGGAAAGTGGTGCCTTAGGTGGCTAGCTTCCTCATGTCCCAGGTGGGCCCGGGCCTCCGGATTAAGAGGGAAAAAGACGCTGGACATGTCACTGCTGTGGCGCTTATACGCGGGTCTCGCGTGGCCCAGGTCATTTGGCTCCTGGGAGCTCAACAGCCGTCTCACCCGGCCAAGAACCGACTCCTGGCGCCGGTTCCTCGGGTCCATATCGTCATACTGCAGCACCTCCGACAGCCTGCCGTAGCAAGAAGACAGCCAATGACATTCAGTCCCACCAACAGAGAGACGGGCAACACAGCGCTTGGGGAGGCTCGCAGTGTTACTTAGTTGGGGACACAGAGCAGCTGTTCAATACGGTTGGCTAACTGAACTCTGGATGTTTGGTCTGCAGCCAAGTTCTTTGTTATTTTAAACAGTTACTATGACCTTTGCTGCTTAAAATGACCTCATAAAACCAGTCTCTGTCATATATACAGAGTAAAACTCTGTATATATGACAAAAGTCTTTGAACCAATCTATTATCCTGTCATAAGTCACATGACTTCCATATGTGGCACAGACTAACAGGATATTTAGTGCAAAAATATTTAGCACATCAAGTCAAAGTTGGGAGCATATGGGCTATGACTTAGTGATGTGTACATGTGTGTGTGATTCTTTGTCCTCACCCTATGGTGGATCCCAGGAACGAGGGGATGCAGTAGTCAGCTGCAGCCAGAGTGTATGGGGGCCGCACATTCGAGTCGTTCCAGTAAATGTCCTTGGTCATGCGGGGAATGTTCATGTGCATCTCATCTACGGCCATCAGGGATACCTGTCCGAGATGGAGAGCTGAGGCCGGAGAAGGTTCTGCGAAGAGGCCTGTTCTGGCCACAGTCTTAGGTTGCTGACACCCATTTGTTAGCATCTGTTACAGACCTGCAAGTTTCTGTCGATGCACCAGTTGACCTCAAAATCATCATCATCTTCCCCAAAGGGGTTAATGAGCTGTTCCGCCACCTGGAGGAGCCCAGGAACACAGCCTGTTAGGTTACGAGTGAAATCCCATGCAAGTACCTGCAATTTGCATAACCAAAGCTGGTATTCTGCTGCATCCTACTTAGCAATCAAAATGTTCAGACATTCACAGTTGACTGAAACACTTAAAGTAAACCTATGGAAAGTCTGACATCGCTTGATGCACCGCTTATGTTTTGCGGGTATTCGGGAGACACTGGAAAGGTCAGGATCCTTTGATCACTCTGTCTCGTGACCTGCCACATGCACACGTTCAGTTGTTTGTATGGCTTTTGCTGAACTCTTTATTGGTGGGATTTAAGCTTGTTGGTTTCTCTTGGTCTGTTGTGATTGTGGAAGATGGACAGCATGCCATGGGCGGTTGGCATAGGCACTGGGCACCTAGTTCCCTGAATTTTATATACATGTAGTTTACTAAGTCTGTTGTTTTCTTGAGGATATGAGTATTAGCACGAGTTGTGTTTGTGTGCCAGGTTGTTGTGTACCTGGCAGATTTCTATAACTGTGATTGATTCGTGTTTTCGGAGTCTCTTTGTCTGTCTTGTTATTGTCCCTGCAGTGTGTCAGGCTCAGACTGCTTGCGTGTCCAATTGTTAGCATCTCTGGTAGTTATATGCACACGTTGTCATTATGCGTAGGCTCTGGCCTTCGCCTTAAGTCCCCTAGTTACGTTTAGGCAGCAGGATGGCGCTAGGCGGGATATGGGAGATTGGTGTGATTAGGGTCCTGCGTTTGCCAGGGAGGGCCACACTTCCCACCGAAAAACTGGTGCAGTCTAGTTGAAGATGTGAGAGGGAGGGCAGGTCAGGAAGTGATGTCATCGAAATGGTGACCTGTTATTTGTTTTTCTCTTTCCCTGTGAAAAATACACGTAGAGCCAAACTACTGCAGCTTTTTCAAAGGAGAAACTCACTTGAGCTGTTTTTTCCCCTCCACTTTTACTGCTTACGCGATTCACGGAGTGACTGAACCCACGGGGGCTCGAAGACAACAGAGGGGGACAGACCTTTAGCCAGCCGGAGTAGAAGAAGAACTGCAGCAGGGTGAAGATGGGCACATAGAGGTCCAGGTCGTGGCCCGGATAGCCACGTCCTGGGTCCAGAAACTGCCGTCCAATGATGCAGGCGAAAAAGAAGGTATAGACAGCCAGGGTCACCACCTGGACAAAGGGAATAGGTGGGTTTGCAGGGAGAGGAAGGTGGCGTGAAGGACCAACAGGTTAGAAGGCATTGGATGTTGGCTGATATAAAGAAAGACAAGATACTATTACATGCCACATGACAGAACGGAAGGAGTTCGTACCAAAATACTGATTTCAATACGTAATCAAGACCTTACAATCGCCGCCAATCCCCTGAAGGCTTCAGCAAATCACAGGGTTCCATTAACAATGGAAAAGAGAAAAATATCTAAGGTTTGAGGTTCAAGCTCCATATGAGGCTCCTGAGGGATGGTTTGGCAAATGTTTTCCAGGAAAAAAAACAGAAATTGGTTCAAATGTGGAAATGTAAAGTGGAGAGGCATGCTAGTATATGTATGCTACTCAAGCAACAGTAAGTCTGGTAGAAACGAGTAAACAAAAACCATAGATTGCTGTGCATATGTACTTGTTTTTGCTGAAGCAGCCAGGTAGAATATGGGGCCGGAGGATCCTGCTACATGACCCGCCCCATCATGCTGATTTCTCCAACACCCAGGGGCTGTGGGTCTCTTAAAATGCTGAATGATTGGATGCCCACATTAGGCATGTCCTACAGCAGACACACAACCGTCCCGTTTTCAGACGAGACACTTTAACATCACAAGACTCAGGAACAGCATGCTAAAAATAACCCCCAGATTTATATTTTGAGGTAATACGAGATAGGCAGTAGTACAGCTGTGGCAGAATGACGGCGTACAGGGCTACTGGCCATCGCGTTACTTTCCCGGCAACCAGAGGAACTTCAGCTGAGTCACATCATTTGGCTTTCCTACGTCCCGTGATTAGTGGCCAGAAGTAATTAAACTTCACTTTTTCATTTAAGCAATTGCTGCAATGCAAATATTGTCATGTATCTGGAATTTGGAAATCCATCCACCAGTGTTTGCTATTTCTGGTTTAGAGTCTGCTTTTATGTCTTGTTTTGAACATTTTATTATGTTGTTTTGTTAAATTCTTGTTTAACCAGCCATAGTACACAAGAACTATACAACTATACAATCTCCTCCATGCAAGGTGCCTTTCTATCAGGTGATATTCCAGTTCAGCCCACTGGCATAAGTAACAAGCTACTGAGTAAAAATGATTCATTTGAGCCCGACAATAAGACTAAAAAGCCTTGGTCTGGCTTCCATTCATGATTCTGATTCACGCAACATGTTACAACGAGGCCTTATTTTTTCTGATTGGACAGCATCCACACGGTCACCCTGATTTTCTGTTCTATTTGCAGACCAACAAATGGAGAACCAAAAAAACAGTCCCCACCTGTGTGTAGACCAGAGGGATTCCCACCCAGTCGTAGCCAAACAGAGTGGAGCACCACGTCCGGAACTTGTTCATCTCCTGCAACCCAATAATAATTGACCTTAAGAAGGTCAAGTGGTTAAACAAGTCTGCTCTGTTGCCTCTTGTACCCTTCACTGTCTGTCTGCTATATCATTGCCCATTGAGAATTGGAGGATGGGATGCAACTAGAACGAGTACAGTCATGAGTTTAGCTTGGAGTTCAGGGGAAAAGAGGATCCCATTTCAATGAGTTGGCTTTTCCACTGGATTTATGACGTTTGATTCTGAAGTTGGACCTGGCTATGACCCTTGCCTAGTGCGGCATACCTTGGCAGTCCTTCTAGGACTTGCACATTACGCTGTGGAGCCCTATGACATTTCTTATGCATTACGTCCTACCATCTAACCCATAACTGTCTCCCACGTGGATCATTGGGCTCTTGAGGAATTCCGGCACTCACGGTAAGGATGGTTTGCAAGTCCACGCTGTCCTGGATACGGCCTTCCTTCCGTGCCTTGGATGCCAGATTGGTAAACCAAACCACTGGCACCCAGTATTTGAGATGGGGGGACTTGAGGTTTTCGAAGATCTTCCTCTCCTCGGGCGTCATGAAGCCTAATTGCACAAACAATCATTTGAGCCAGAAACTCCCTCACCTGTTTCTGTGGCAAACTCAACCACTCCAGAGTACAAAATATGGAAGACATGATGTCTCTTCCATTAAAAGCTAACAGTGTTAGCAGTAACAGATCCCACCTCTAGGCTGCTGCAAGACCGCCCAGGATAACAGGTGAGGCGATGAACTGTTTGTTCCCAACTGTTTTCAAGAAACCGTAGGAGGGACCACCCTGAGTAGGTGTCAGCAGCCCGTATTTATAGATGCAATTTATAATTACCCATGATCACAGAGACTTTGGCACCAAATGAATGCAGCTGATCTGGAGTTTGCGAAGCAGTGCTGACCAAATAACATTTCAGGCCTGGTTGATCGCAGCTGAGTACCAAATCTTGATTAGACAGTTAATACGGAGCAACTTAAAGAGTGGAAAAGTAGCCTTCAATCTCAGCCTCTAACCATTTAGCCGAAAATATACCCAGCACTTGCTTGTCTTTGACCTCTGAGCTAATGAACTTTATCATGTTCCCACCACCTGGTTGCTTTGGCCACGATCCCTGTCCTCCTCAATGGAAATGGCGGCGCGGCTGGCGAGGCCGTACCTGCCTCCACCACGTGGTCCATGGTGGGGAAGCGCTTGCAGGCGGCCGTGCTGACGGAGCGGAAGATAAGCAGGGAGGTGAGGTTGACGTAGCGCACCAGCGTACGCCGCAGCAGGCGGCCCTGCTCGTCCCGGCCCTGTACGCAGCTGGAGATGAGGAACATCAGTCGGTCTGGCCATGGTAGGTTCACAAACTGGTTCCACCAGCGGTTCACCACCAGGGTCACATAGAAACCTGCAGGGACGACCAGAGAGACAGGTGTCTGGAGGAGCTGGGTGACAGAACCAGCAATACCAGGCGAATTGGGGAACAAGGAGATGCTCACGATTCCAGACAAAGTTCATTTCCTGGAAATCTATATCTGACAGAGACGTTGCTGATATATTGACTTGGTCAACTCCATGAGGAGTATCATGGCAGCTAAAGGTGAAAGACACATGCGAGCCGGTGTGTACGGCAGTGACCTTCATACTGAGGGATACCATGCCAGGCATTTTAAAGAGCGCCAGAGGAGTTTCTCATGCAGTGGAAAGAGAAGACAGCCAAATGATTCCACGTCATGCTTCAGTATTTTGCAAAGGTGTGTCACAGGCAGGCAGGTAACCTCCTTATATGCATATTTCCTGACCTGGGTACTACCAAAGGACAAAGCAAAATTTAACCCTTGGTGTGCCTACATTACGTCGGAGGAAATGCACATTGTTCTGTTGGTGCACAATTCATTTGTAGTTCCTGGTTGACAACATACTAGTTCATTAAAACACCATCTCACGGTCAATTCTGTAGTGATTTTAGCACATTTCAACTGGACGTCGTTAATTTAAGTTTGCCAAGGGACCTTCACTGTTCATTTTCTTGTGTCATGGACTTCCTGAGCACCTGAGCAAAAAATGATCTGGTCCTTCAGTTTGTGCTTTGAGTGAAAAGTAACACCCGCTGGATGAGTACTTGCCTTGAAGAGTTTCATCTGGACTAAAGGGGATTCAGAATGCTCTCAGCTATAGGTCCGTTCAGCACATAGAGGCTGTGAGGTTGAGAAAAACAGCGGTCTGCTTTTCTTTTAGCAATTTCCTCTCCCATTCTGGCATGGCTATTATCCATTAGTTTCCTTCAGTTTGTTAATTCCACCCCCCATGATGAAACAGGCCAACCTGACATGCACTATATTAAACAGAATCACAGATATATGACGGCCTCTCACTGTTATCCACACAGGATTTAGTTCTTTCTTTTTCACAATGACTTTGTTTACAGTTTGTGTACAATGTTTCCCAATCCAGTTCTCAGGGGGCCACGCTTGCTCCATATTTTTGCACATTTTCCACATTTTTGCTCCCTCCAGGCTCCCTATTAGACAGTCCACATTTATGCTCCCTACTGGAAGCTGGAAGGGAGCAAAAATATGGACTGTCTGGCCGGGAGCTTGGAGGGAAACACAGATTTAGCATGTGGCAATGCTATGTAGTAAGGAGCCTGTATTTAAATAGAAGTCTGTCAGATGTACCATAGCCAATATTCATATATGTTTAGGGAGTTTACAACACCGTTAATGGTGCTCTACATAACATAGCAAATAACATACGTGTCTAACTGGGGCTGATTTAAAGGTGGGAGGAGCTGCTCGAGATGTTTCCACACAGGATCACAGGGGAAGTGTTTAGCTGAAGGAGCCCATCGTGCCGAACGAGCCTTACACCCGGGCCCCCTGACGGCTTCTCATCCGGCCAGAGATGGCTCGGGTTCTGTTCGGCAGGAGGGCCCAGCATGCATGGAGAGCTGGGGGGGGGGGGGGGGGGACAGACAGAGGGAGAGGAAGGAAATCAGCTGCTGTAACCATGCCAGGCTGAAGCACCATCACCTGAGTTTGACCTGTGTGGAAGAGTTTGCTGATGATGGGGGTCGCATGCAGCCTGGCAGAGCCTGACAGTGCCCCCCAGCCCCCCCATACCCGCACACCCCCGAGACGACCTACTCACCCAGCACAAATGTCACGGGGATCTGCTCAGCATACTTGTCACAGTACAGCGACAGCTTTTCAAAGTAAAGTTTCTGTGTATCTGTAAGGAAGAGTCTGCGGTGGATAGAAAATATGTTTGTGGAGAGTCTCGAAGGTACGTCACACACTGTGCTGCTGTTAACCACCCTGCTACTGGCTGAGTGTTGCTGTCTTATTACGTCACAGCGCACTGATTTTTCGCCTGAAATGTTTCAAGTCCCGATGGCCATGAATTAAAGACTGAATTGGCACACATAAGAATTGAATTGATATGAATTTTGTATCTGCTTGTTTCATCTGGAAAAACCCAAATAATACACATAGTGATTAATATTAAAAATAAGTCTACAGGACAGCATGAGAACATTAGAGAAGATGTTTAACCATTTCTGCAGATCTGTTAAATGTCAGTTCTTGGGCTAGACAGGAGAACAAAATGATGGCTAAATATCTGAAATTACATCCTTTAAACCTTGCTGGGAGTCGCTGGGAAAGAGCTATTATGTGTCAGATCCATTTGCTGACATAACAGGTCAGATACACACCGACACAGGCTTGAATGGTGAATATGAATGGTGCATTCACTTAATAATACCCTCGTTCACCATAACTTGCATTCACATTTTTAAGCAATAGCCGATTATAATTGCACTAAAGTTTACGGCGAATTCCATTCGAAATATTTGACTTCTTCGGAAAACGTTTAATCATTGATATCCGTGATCTGTATACAATACAACCTGTTATTATTATTGTAACAGAAAAAACGAGACGCAAGGAATGTGGACATCTTCATAATTTCGTGACTTATAATGAATAAACAATATGTTTTTTGCTAGTGTTATTAAAATGGAATTCATGGGGATGCAAAACAATAAGACAT
The DNA here is from genome assembly GCA_026780845.1 of Petrocephalus sullivani. NCBI lineage: Eukaryota > Metazoa > Chordata > Actinopteri > Osteoglossiformes > Mormyridae > Petrocephalus > Petrocephalus sullivani. The sequence continues at coordinate 13,920,787 of JAODKM010000001.1, read as the reverse complement.
ATGAAGACGTGAGAAAAGTAAAGAGCATAAAGTTACCTGTACACAATGCTTAGAATGGTGTATAAAATCGCAAACACGATGAACTCCCGATAAAGAAGTTTGTAGATGCTTCCTCTCCAGCGCAGTAATAATCTATGAAAGCCGAAGAACGTGGCGTTGGCAACCTTACTGGAGTAAGTCACCGTCATCTTCAGATACTGCAGAATGATATATTCAATAATACAGCCAATTATTACAACTTGAAAAAGTTAGTAACATCTGCAGTCTACCGGAAACAGCTACAACAACTGCAAATGTCACCTTGGTGTGTTCAGTGTCCTTCTTAGTCACCCTCATTTATATAGTCACACTGTCCTCGTAAACTGCTCAGATTATTTCAACCGGTCATTATCCCCACATGATCATAACGGCGAATGTGAACAAAACTTTAAAATATAGACGGGATTATTTTCCCCAAACGTACCTTTTCTACTGTACATCACAAGACGCACATCGATGGAAGGGCGATGGTTCTCTTGGTGAATTAAGTGGACATCAGGAGTCACTGGCTTGCCGCATTTAACTCCCTGTTTTCGCCAGTATTACTTGCATAAGAAGTAACGCGCCCGTGCTATGAAACAAACACACAATCATTTGCCGATTCAGCTCTTGCTAAATTTATCTCTGCAAGTGCATGTCCACCGGTTTGCGCAGCACCGCGCGGCGAAGTCCTCCTGGAGAAACGTGGAGAGGTCCAAATGAAGCGGAACCCACTGAGACATCTGAAAATTAAAGAAGAAGAAGAAGAAAAAACAAGTTTTAAAGTTGTCTCACTCAGAAGAACTTTGTGTAAAATAAAGACTGCATTTATAATCGCACACGAATTGTATACAAACAACTGTCAGCACAACATAACAATGCCAAAAATGTAAAACCGAACCTCTACATTCTACCCAAGAGAGGGCCTTGACATTTTTTGGTAGGAGAATTCTTGGCAAAAGTATAGAATCTGAAAGGACAGTGTGGTTTCTGCCTCTATCATTACTCAACCATATCTCTACTAAACATGGGGCAACTGACCATAAACTATTTTTGCTTGACTGCAAAAAAGTAGAGATATAAAGTAGTGGTTTTCAAAGGCATGCACTTTAATGTACACGTGTTATGTTTCATGCACGTGTTTATTTTTTTCATGTACTGCTGAACCGAAATCTTTACCTTTCCTCCCAAATGACACAATGACGCATTTCTAATGCAGCCCCTATTTTTCCATTTTACCTTATATACCTTATGCATGTAATAATAAGCACAACACTCCAGTTTCTCCAGAAGGGTAATCAAATCCGATAACGCACCTTAAAATAAACCAGTCTAAGTGCAGTCTCATGTGTTTCCATAATGCATTTTAAATATCAAAATATATATATATATATATATATATGTGTGTGTGTGTGTGTGTGTGTGTCTTATGAAGTATAACGTATCTAGACTCAGCACAATTAATGACATGCCATTTGATGTACATATTATTTATATGATTTATTTTAAGTAGCATTTTAATAACAGCTCCAGCTTTAGACTTTTTGGATGGGCTGATCACATGTCTTCAACTGGTCCAATTATTTGTTTTTTTGGCCATTTCTTTAAAATAATAATACAATAATATAACAATTTCAAAACATACAGCAAATATAAGAATAATATAATAGTAAAACTGATCAAAGTGGTCAAAATGGTCAAAGTGGTATTATTATTATTATTATTATTATTAGAAGTAGGAGTAGTGATAGTAATAGTACTACACTGTCAGAAAAAGGTGACAGACCTGGTACAGTTTTATTTCCCAAGGTACAAACCACAATTATGTGCCCCCGATGGTACAAAAATGTTCCCCAGAATCCATTTCAGTACCTTACATTAGACTACAAGGTACATTTACCTACAGCTAGGGTACAATTGTCAGACCCCAGTGACGAGTAATTGTACCCTCAGAGGTACTAATTGGTGCTTTTTCCCCTGACAATGTACTATGGTACTAAGTTATGGACCTAATGTTTATGAAATTTTTTTTCATAAATTAAAGTGTCAGCACATTGTTATCGCAATTTAGCTTCAAATACCCAGGACAGTTGCATTGGCACCACAAATAAACATCTGTGTATTATAATTATTCATTGACACATATGACACTGAAATGTATTTAAGATATTTAAGACACATATGTCATTTTTAATATCTTAGCTAGCAGATTACTCATACTTATGTCTTACTCTGTAACCCTGACCAGTGTGAGTGTTTAGAAGATAATACTAGGGGAATGGCGTATAATGGGGTATATAAGGCATGCTCTGGGACACCTCTAGGCCCTCAACAGATGATAAATGCTTGTGAAAGCCATTCTGTTTTGCCACAATAACATTTCACTGCCATTGTACTGTACAGTTGTGTATGTGACAAATAAAAATCTTGTATCCTGAACTAAACATGTAAAAAAGTAGTGTAATCTATTTTGGACTGTATTTGATTTTTAGAATAAAGTATTTTTTATTAGATGGCAGTAGTAGGAACGCAACTAAACAGGCATTCTTCTAAAAGAATTCTACGCTGGCCTTATACAACTGTTCCTGTAGACGGCGCTGTTGTGCAATCAATACGTTTACCAAAGTAAAATAAAAAAGTCCCTGGACATTGTTCAAACTGTAGGACAGCGCGTTCTAGATGCCTTCACAAAAATATCTTTGAAAATATAATATTTGGTTCTGTTAATGAATGTACGATACTCGAATACAAAGATAAAATGACTACCAATTCTCAAAAATATACATAGTTAGTCCATGCTGAAGCTGATAAAGCTACAGTTTATCGTTTCAACACTGGAAAACTGCGCTGCATTGTACGCGCATGTGCAGTGTGAGACCAACCCGGGCCCTTGTCATTGGGTTGCCAGATCTCGGATGTGAACGCTTATTAAAATCTTTAAAATTCAATAACTTCCAATTCTGAATTCTGTGCCATCATGTCTGAAATTTCATCATTATATTACCAGTTAATATTTGTGTAAAATGTTTTATTTTTAAATTAGATAGTCGATCTTTCTCCGCGTTAGCCCTCCCGTCCAGTGTATTATTAGTGGTTTAAAGGTGTCGGCCTTCATTTATGGTCCGCGTGACGTCATGGTTATGCGATGACGCGATAGCGCCTTAAATCCCGGGGCAACCCTGGCAACCCCGGCAGGCTCTCAGCTTATCCAAAGACGGGGGCAGGTGTGACGGCTCCCCGTGATACTCCTCTCATCCTGACATTATGGCTAACCTGCTCTTCATCCACAAGCAGAAGGACGCTTTCCGACCATAAAGCAAAATAAAATAAGAAGAGAAACACCACCGGAAGCTCCATTTCTTCGTGCATTCGGAAGCCGTTGAGCTCAGTAGTAGGTAAGGTAGAATGTTTGTGCTTCTATCTGTTTCACCGGCTGCTTTAGTTGCACGTAATTTTGAAGGATTTACAACATCCGAGCTGGTTGCTATAGCTGGAGAGAAGGCATTTATATTAAATGGGCACCCTTTCTTCGCCTTTGCACCCTTTTTTTAAATCTTAAGAGTAGTTGCACCTTATGCAAATTTTTGATAAGATAGATACATTGAGCTGATAATCAGTGGGACGTGTAATGTAGCTGAGCATGGATGCATAAACGGGCAGCATCGCTGCGCGTCCTGCCACGGACATTAAGGGGAACGGGCACCTAAGAGGATTAGTTAATTGTCCGTGTGGCAGAGCCGTCGAGATGCAAAGCTGACATTATGTAAGGAGCCGCATTGCTAAATTTCCGAAGGTTAACACCCCACGAACCAAGCGCTCCATCGCAACCCGATCTCAACTTTATTGGCATAAAAGCCGTGTCCATTTGCCTGCCCTGCCTTCTATATAAAACACAGGAAATAAAACCTGCTTCGGTGTAGGGAGGAAATGTGCTGAGTTATGGTCCTGCTGATGGGATAATCTTTCCTATCTGTGGAGCAGATAGCCCAGAAATGAGGCTCCGTGATCCGTTTTATTGGATCTGATATAGTATTTGCAATATAAAATTTGCAACGTTGCTGTAAACCTTGGAGCCGACAAAGCACACTGTGCGGAATTTGCTGTGCTGATTGTATTTCACTGCGATTAGTTTAAAAAAAAATACCCACATAATAGCCTATGTATTGGGGTTTCACGTGACTGTTTCACCGTTTGTGCGCGCGCGCGCGGATCAGGGATATGCATGGATATGCATGCAACCACTGCACCTGTAGCCAGACTGGCGATATGTGCAGAGGACCCTTACAATGAAGGGAAACCGTCCACCTCTGATAAAAACGTCTAAAGTGACCTTGAGGAACGTGTATAACATGTTTGTCAAACTTGTTTTATCTAGCTCACCAGCATTGCGAAGGAGACATGGCCTGTGAACGCCAGGCGCCATACAAATGAACGTTATGCGTCCATGCTGAGGAGAGTCTGCCTGATTTCGGCATTTCTCCGTTAGCTGCCAGCTGTGTTCTTCCCCTCCGTTAGTGCCGAGGAGACGAGAGGCAGCGGGCCCCCGGAATTGACACCCAGTGCGGCCCCGAAACATGAGCCCAGCTCTATTATGAAAGGCATCCTGTGGAGCCTCTCTGCTAAATGGGGTCGTTGTGTGTGTGTGTGTGTGTGTGTGTGTGTGTGTGTGTGTCTATGGGCACCTGCCTGTTGCATCGCCTCTGTTCTGAGATGCCTTTGGGAAGGCGTTATGTGTAGGAATGTGTCTGTCGCCAGGGTAGTTCCTGCCTGAAGCCCTCCTTATCAGCAGCTTGTGTTGCATGTTTTTTTTGGTGATTCAGGAAAGGCTGTATCCATAACCCTGCCTGTAGAGTTCAGCTGATTAAGATGTAATTGTCCTCCAATTTTGAAACCGTGCATCTATCGCCAGTAATGAAGTAAAATAAGATTTCCCTTTACTCTCTTGATGGTTCCTTTCCACTGCATTATCAAATTATCCTGTGAGATCTTTTGACTGACCTGAACCAGTTGGTGAGAGTTCAGGAGTGCCTGAATAATTTACTATCATCCAACTCTGCCTTTGTAGTCAGTGAGTATAAAAAGGCCTTTCAGTTTAGATCATGTTCCTGAAAGCCTTTCTTCGTGGACCTGGACATGAATTAGCAGAATTTGTTGCTTGTTTCTTTTCTTGAATGTCTGACCCAAAAATTATGTGAAGCTTATAGGGGTGTTGGCATCATTGGGGTTTCAACCCATGGACCATTTATTTTAAGGAACACCCTGTGTCCTCAACCCCCTCCTCTTTGCCCCAGGGATTTGGACCTGACACCAGAATGACAGACAATAGTATGTCTGTTTTGGGAGCGGGGTGATGAATCCAAGATGGCTACTTTTCCTGCTGGCTCTTTTCCACTGCCACCAAGAACCAAGCCGTACCGCAAACTGACGGTTTTCAATTGTCAATGATGTGAGCTGTACCTGAGGCATACCCGCGCTGACATGGCCCTGCATACTCGCAGGCCTGACAGTGGGACCAAACCAAGCTGGTTGCATCGACTCCATCTGATACGTCAAAATCCATGGAGATACCGGTATTCTGCCTCAAAATGCATGGAGATACCGGTATTCTGCCTCAATATGTATGGATTATCTGAAGGAAAAAATGTCATATTTTATATATTATTCATTATCAATGTGATGTATTGATGCATTCCCGATAACCCAGCCAATCTCCTTCTTAAAAAAGGGACTATAGAACAGCTTAACAGAATGGATTCAAAATGCAAATCCACACAAGCCAATACTAATTCTGCTAGCGTTGAATGCTAACGTAAGCCAGCATTCTCACACTTGTTAGCAGAAATAAGCACATAGCAAATCATGTTCACAGTGTGAACAGTAAATAAGCATCTCTTTGGTATTATGTCGCTGTCACACTCCAAACCCAGCAACGCCATTACTGAGCCAACCCTTCGGCAGCGCAATACCGACGCGAGCTGGAACCATAGGCTCTCTTTACGGTACCGGTTGGTTCCTGCATGCCAGTGGAAAGGCACCATTTGTGAATTATTCAGGCATTTTGAAAATGATGATGTGCCTTTGTATCACCGTGGAAGCCTAATTATCCTGATCATAGCTTGAGAAATGGCCGTGGCTCTTTTTGGTGCTTTCTTTGAGTGTGTGTTTTTGTGTGCTTGGGGGCCAGGGTAAGGTTTATGGTGTGGATGTGTGGAATCCTGCCTTGGTTTGTTGTACATGCACACAAGCTCAGTTTACTTACACTGCTCTGTGAGGGGGAGAGTGCACCTGACAAACGAGCAAACGGGACCCATCGTGAGGGAGCCGTTAGCGAATGCGGCACCGCGAGGTGGAAATATGGCCCGTAAAACGTGTCTCACACACGGGGCTCTGTGTCAGCTTGTAAATACTGACGTTTGTCACTCGAGCCATTTTATGGTTTTTGAGCAGTCTTCCCCTTTGGAGTGTCTTAACTGGCTGGCATATTTTTAGGTGTGGTCGCACGCCGTTTGGCGTTTGCTGGCTCTGTCTTCTCTGCTTTGAATATTTCGGGGCATTTACGCCAGCCACGTGTTTCCATGTCAACCATGTGTGTGCGGCTGAGGGGAAGGCAGCCTCCTAGAAATACTATAGAAAGTAGTCATAGTCGTGCTGTATCGCCGCTGTTTGTATGCCGTAGTTTGGGTTCTGACATTGCACACAAGTATTCAGAAGTCCTATAGTCTTCCATATGCGCTATGAAATTAAAATATGATTGTGGGGTGGGCTGGGCCGTGTCATGTGGGCTAGTCTTTGGCTTTCTTATGGGTACCAGTACGTATAGCTCATGTTTGACATGTTGACGACCACTCACCTATAGTGCATATCCTGTCCTGTCCGTCTATCTGTCTCCATCCTCTTCTTGTTCTATGCAGGGTCATGGGGGTCTGGAGTCTGTTCTGGAAGTTTCAGGCACATGGCAGGGAATAATCCAGGAAATTTATAGTACAGTGTGCATGGATGAAATTTTAAAAACGATCCATAGAAATCCCGTGGAGTATCTTGTTGTCTCTGAACAGCACATTCTGCGATGTTTTTCATTGGTCTTTCTGCTGTTGCGTTACTTTGGCGACCTGTCCTGTAGTTCGTCCCTGACAGAGTATCGGCTGTCTGACTGTATTTTCGCGTCGGCTAGCTTTTTTCATGAAGAGGAAGCGGTAACCCGCTGCCATGATGGATTTCTGACTGTTCAGTTTTCATTTTGCCTAGTGTGAAACATTTTGACTTTTTTTCTTTTTTTTGTAAAAATACTTTTACAAAAACGCTACAGATTCTTCAGTTAAATGCTAAAAGCAGTTGTGATGCTGCGCTTGTTAAACTGAATTCAAGTGGGTTACAAACTAGGGCTGGGCGATATGGCTGAAAACTGTATCACGATATCAGTGTTTCATATCGGTCGATATCGATAATTGATATTTTTTATGACCCATTTAAAATAAGGACCAGGAGAAATTCAAAAATATATTACATTTAAATATTTTTATT
>JAODKM010000001.1:13868063-13890239 GCA_026780845.1 Petrocephalus sullivani | reverse complement strand
CCCCCCCCAGCTTGACCTCTGTGCTCTGCCCCCCTCCGCTGTCCTTTTGGCAGCTGGCATCGGCCATCCTGGAGGCGGTAGAGAGGAACACGCTCAGCGTGGAGCCGGTGGGCTTCCAGCCGCTGCCGGTGGTGAAGGCGTCGGCCGTGGAGTGTGGGGGCCCAAAGTAAGTGTGCGGCCGACGGGGGCACCTCGCAGGGGGTGGCTGTGGAGGTAAAGCCACAACTGTATTAGTGGTTTTTGGTGACACATATATAAAGTTACCCCCAGGGGGCGCTCCAGGGGTATGGTGAAGAATAACCCATTTTGGAATATGCTGGACGTTTAGTACCAACAGCCCAAAGTGTGACCACTTTTCCTGGAAACTCAAAAGAGACATTTTTGGGTGCTATCTGTCACCCGCCAAGAGGTGTTGCTGTTAGTGAAAGTGACATTTATTTGTGAGTTCGTTTTATGGGTAGAACAGTCATTTTCAATGTTTTGGAGGCGGGGAATATGGTGTCACATTTTATTGTGCTTTTTTAATGCACTTGTCCTTTCATATGATACTGCAGTCTGATACTTATGGGACCCTAATTGGAGGTGAAAGCTCTGGGCTTTGCAGGCCGATGACAGATTCCGAGTGCCGCTGGGCAACTGCAGTAGGTGACTCATTTGCCCATCGTTGTTGCACACCAGCTTTGGCCTTGGCCAGACGTGTTGCAATCCAAAGTCCTTCAACCGATTATTTTGCATAAATTAAATGTGACAGATTGACATCTTTTGCCGAGCGCCTCTGTACCAGGCAGACTTTCTGCCTAATTTAAAAGCCCTGACTAAATGCAAAGCCCCTTCACTCATATCTGCTATATCCACCTCCATTACTGTTCCTGCAACTTCCCTCTGTGTCTGCTTTGCTGCCTTTATTTCATTTTTCTATATAAATGTCTGCAGAATTTTTGTTTGTCGTTCCCGTTTGCGCCCCTTAGTGGCCGGGGGTCATAGTCTGGGCAGCTCATAACTGCAGAACATTTCAGGCACTGTGTAGAAAGTCCACGAAGAGTCCGTTTTGTTAATAATAGTTTGTTTGCTTGTTCAGTGTGCGATTTTTGGTTATAAAAATGACTTGATATTCCTGAACTTCAGACACAAGACCCTATTGCCCAAATAGAGTGAATATTTTCCCAAATTCTACTTGAGCTAAGAGTTATAATAAGGAAAACCTCACCCCCAACCCCCATGGTGCTGACTACGATGGACAGATTGTGGCGTTTCCCATAATCCTCTCTGTCGGGCCCACAGGAAGTGCGCACTCAGCGGACAGACTAAAACCTGCAAGCACAGAATCAAGTTTGGCGAATCCAGCAACTACTACTACGTGTCCCCCTTCTGTCGCTACCGGGTGAGCGAGTCACCCCTCTGAAGGATCCGGAGTATGCTTGTGTTTCATGCATTCCGATCATCCGTGTGTAACCATCTGCACAGACTTAGAGGTGGGGTTTCGCCACCAGTACAGACTGTGGTCACCAGGCCCCTGTAGCCCTGGCCATGGTGGTTACCAGTCCCGCTGGTCGCGCTGCCATAACTATGCTGCCTTCTTGAGGCCAGCTGACCGCTCGCTGCCCATGGGGTTCCTCTCTCGCTCCCCCGCTGGGTTGTGGTTGTGGAGCAGTTTGACTTTCTGAGGGTTTGTGGTACCTTTCTTTCACCTATGACGTGCACTTTAACAATACGGTTACTGCGCTGTGGACACAGGAATCTGGGTGGGTGCCGTAGCAGGATACCGCAAGTGCTCCTGTGCCAAGGCTTCGTCTGATAAGGAGTACAGTTAGGCTGTACCAAGCATAGAGCGTAGTTGAGCACTATCGACACTGGTGGGCTACTTCACTAGCATTTATGTAGGGTTAGGGTGGGGAGGGGGTGGGCAGGGGGCTGGGCAGCTCCTGTGCCATAAAGTGCTCCTAGTTTATGAGCCAAAAGTAAATCTCTCCTTACGGGATTTCGTTTATCGCATTGGCTCGATGCGTGACTGAGGTTCTACTGTAGGCTGATGCCCGAGGGAGCCGTAGACTTATGAATATGTCTGTCACCAGATCAAGATGAACTGAAAAGGTCGGGCCCCATAGTTACACTTTATACCTGCAGTAACATACATGCACGGACCAAGAGGTACAGCGGGTAATTTTTGCTTCACTGAACTTTCTCGTCCTGGTCACAATTCTTTGTCACACCAAATTGCCCTTTGAGTAACCTTCACAAAACAAGCCAAATCCTCGGATCTAGGTCATGGTGAATGAAAGACGTAATCTTATCTTCGGAGGGGCCGTGTTTGGTTTGCAGCGAGCGCTCCGGGGGACGGTCAGAGCAGGAACTCCTAGTTCTGTCCTTCAGATGAGGAATGTACACAAGTCTCACTGGCTTGGTATTTTTGTGTCGGGGCCCCCGGTGCAGACATGTTCTCATGTGTCTGTCTGCCCCGCAGATCACCTCCGTCTGTAACTTCTTCACCTACATCCGCTACATCCATCAGGGCCTCGTCAAGCAACAGGACGGTGAGTCACTGGTTTGGAGCTGTGGGCGTCGCCCAGCACCCTGCGGGTCGCCCCGGGATACGCGGGAGGAGCCGCCATGTCTGAGTGGAACCTCACCGCCGGGTCTGACTCCCGTTTCTTCCTTGTTTCCCAGCCGAGCAGATGTTCTGGGAGGTGATGCAGCTCCGGAAGGAGATGTCTTTCGCGAAGCTTGGCTACTACAAGGACGATCTGTGACGCGAGGGAGGAGGCGGCACGGGGCGTGGTCCCGATCCTCCCCGAGAAGGACGGGAAGCGGTCCGTTCACTGGGCTCTCACGGGCATCCTGCCGCGGCCACCAGTACCGTCTCCTCTCTGCGACTCGTCCTCCGCGATACGTCCAGATACGGGACTGCTGCGGACTGAGCCGTAAGCCGGGCTGACATCCGCACTGCACCTTCTCGCTGAGATTTTAAAGCGGTGGATGCCGACCCGAGGCTGTTGCTCAGTCCGATGATGTGTTTGAGATGCTGAATAGATCCTCATTTAAAAAAAAAAAAAAAATCTCTAGGGTTTGAACCAGTCTGTGTTCTTTTGCGGAACAGTGATTTAAAAGGTACAATGGAGGAGACTGACACTATGTTGGATATTGTGATTTTTAGACTTTAATGTTGTCCAGCTCTTCAGTTCTCAAGCCCAATCAGCTGGCAATACGTGGCAGTGGGATTGTGTGTGTACATGTACAAGAAATGTGCTGTATGTTTGTTTAATCTGTCTGTTCGTAAGAGTTTTTTTTCTTTTTTTGTTTCTGCACTCAGATCTTACGAAGCTTTCCTTTATTTTAGTGCCTTTCTGGAACATACTGAATAAAATTGTATACCTCTGGAACACATAATTAAGTGTAGGACGCAAAGTGTGGGGGAGGCTCTTCTGATCAGTGACGGATGCAGAACGCCTGACTTCCGTGTCGGGGTAGATGATAGTAGGCTCTTAAACATGCCATTAGTGGGGGTGAGTAGGGGGGCGGGGGCGTAAGGGTCGGGTAGCAGAATGTCTGGGAGAGGACACTGCCTGTGTTCGAAAGGCCCCCAGCTCAAATCCCTGCTTTGGCGGTGCAGTGTCAGTCGGGCCCTTGAACGAGGCCCTTAACTTGCGTTTGCTCCAGGGGCTGTCTGACATTGCATTCTCAAAAACGTGCGTCTCTTCAGATAAAAGTGTCTGCTAAATAAATAAAAAATGTTTAATTTCCTAATAATTAATTATGTAATGCCTCTCCGGTGTTGTCCCGCAGTCAGCAGGCACAGGGAAGCTCAGGGGCCTGGCGCTGCCCATTGGTACAGCTGTGCCTATGGTAGTGTATCAGTAAAGCTAACGGTGGGGGGGTTTGAACATTTTCGCACAGGCAGGTAGCTGTACTACAGTGCAATACTCTTAACGAGCAATACTCTAGACTTCATAGCACAGAAAGTGAGTCGGGTCGTCAGTGAGGATTGAAGGACGTGACATTTTTCATACTTGGTCATTGTGGCCGTTGGTTTGACATCTGTGTGTCTCTGCCATCTCTGTGAGTCATCTACAGCTTACACCTGCCTGGGTGAATGTGTTTAAGACCATGCCCTGGCACAGAGAGCCAGAGGTGCTCTGGACCAACTATATGTACGTCCTTCCCAGAGCAGGGCTGCAAGTCCTGGCTGTTTATACCCCAAATGTTTGTCTGTTTCCTTTAATTAGTTTTTGGCTCTAGCATTCAATACAATGGGAATTATCAACGTTTTGGTTTACATAAATGCTCGTATTGTCTAATATAGTGTTTTATAACTGCTCTAGGGAAACGGGCGTCAGCTGGTGATTCACAAATTAATGGCAACTACATATAAAACTTTGGGTATGGTGACCTTTGTGCATCATATGCATTGTTTAGAATTAAGGACCATTCAATATGCTGGAAAAAAGAACCTAGGGACTAATAAGGTAGTGTCTTGGAGCCATAGGAGCTGCCCTTGTGTGGATCTGCCGAGTGATTGGTCTGACGGCCTCCATGCTGTATCGGGGAACCTGCTGGACCACAGAACTGAGTCTTATGTGGAGCCCCCTGAGCCTTCTGGCGTGATATCAGGCAGGTCAGAGGAGTGTGTGTGCTGTAGTCCGGTCCGTATCGGAGCCTTTCCATTTAGTGTCCCGTCTGTTCGGTTATCAACTAAGAATCATTCCTGCCATTATGGTCAGAAGAGCATAGATACAAAATCTATGTGGCTTTATCATTTATCAGCTGGTGGAGTGGTAACTATTAAAATATGTTTGGATACATTGGGCTTCCTTAACTCAATCGAGATGCCCAATTACTAAATATATTTTTTTTTAAGTTTATGGAACAATTAAAAATAAAAATTAAAAATTCTTCTTCCAACTGTTCTTGCTGTAAGTTTCTCCACCGTTCTTGGAAACCAGAAGTTTTTGTTAGGAATGCATTTTTTCGGTACTTAGCAGGTAAATGATTTATACATGTGTGATTATAAAGTACGATGGAAGAGGAGATCCCTGAGACCCATGTTGGATACTGTGGTTAAGACCCTATGAATTGGCGGTACAGCTTTTCGGGTCTCAACCCCAGTCAGCTGGCAACACACGGCAATGAAGTCCATCGTCATCATCATCATCCATTTTCAGGTGCATCTGGTCATGCAGGTACTGAGGCAGACATAAGATTTTGGTGTGTCTTCCCATGAGGCCGTGCTCTAAACGGGCCTAGTCACTGATAAGACGGCCTTCCTTCAAGAGTGCTGTTTGGCTGCCTCGATTGGTTCCCCGTCGATTGGTTCCACAGTGCAGTCACTATAAACTCTGCTTCCTCTTTGGCTGAAGGCAGGGCTTGGCGCAGGCTCACACACGCCTGCGTGCGCACACACACTCACACACGAGTGCACGCCTGCGTCAGGCATCTGGGGGACGCCCTCATCCCAGCAACCAGAGCTCAAAGTACACAAGAAACACGCAGAGGTGTCCTGACATCAGGGAAATAAAGTAAACCTCTAAAAAAAACACCCCAGAGTCGGCCCGTACTTTCAGAATCACATGGCAGAGCCCATCTAGATGGAAGAATAATTGCTCTGGGGATAGCAGTGCTGGGGATTACTGTCACTTCAGCAAATGGATTACACCTGAAGTGGCACCCTGAACTCGGCGAGGGATTTGCGGCTAACGTTCCTGACTCGAGACGCCAGGTAAGGACTGGTAGTGCAATGTTCCTTAGTGTCTCGCATGGACAAACAGCATACCCCCCGTCCACAACATTCTGCCCATTCCGCCCTCCGCTCGGGTGGATTGCCTTTGGCGCGCCACAGGGGCCACGTTTATGCCAGGTAATGGAATAATGAACGCAGTGGATTCTGTTTCGCGTCTCCGTGGCCCTGGAAGAAGCTCACGGCAGCTGTAGGAACCATCGCTGGGGCGGTATGGGCGTGAAGGTTCGGGCTGCCATTTTGAATGCTCTGCGGCTCGTTCACCGGCGCCGTCATTGAGAAGCACACCGGTCCATTTGTCAGCCTTAGAGCCTGGAGTACCAGCTGGGAGTCCCGGGAATATTATTCTGCTTGTTGGCTGTGGACCTGGCCTTTCTGCCTCCTCTGCCTGGTTATAAAATGTGTTGACGTGTGTTCATCCATAAATGCGCTGAGAATGTATCAAGCTGCCAGGGGCGGGGGGTGGTAAGCACAGATTTACACTGAACTCCATGGAAAACTCTGATTATACTTCTCTAAGACCCTGCATGAGACAGCATGGCTGTGTATCCCTGGCCGTCCAAAATCACCTGAATGCTCAGCACCCACGGACACCTTCACCCTTTTCAGATTTGATAGCTTAAGACTGGCTTGCTCTGCATTAAGGTTTGAATCCAGCAGCTACACCAAAGAAGCGCACCGATTAATTCCTCCTTGTTGGGGTTTCCGTTTTTACTCTGACTCCTAACAATGGGCTTCTGTGGAGGACAGAAATATGTTTAAAGTAGATCACATGTGCAGTGTGGGCCTTAGTCTTTTTATGCTGTGTGATTGTATGAGCCGGTGTTTTATCAGTTGGCAACCCGATCACGGAGTAGCTAATGGGGTGAGTAAAGACTGGTTTACGGGTTAGGTCATGAAAGAAGTCGTATAAATAGATAAATCTATCAGCCCTGCTCAGTTATTACACCCGTCTGCAGCTAAAACCATCAACACTTGCTAAAAGTGGGGGATTTACTGTCAAATCCCTTCATAAACTACAATGGCTCCCCTGCCTGACCATAAATCAGTCACACACAGAACCAACCAGCTGATGTAACTTCAGATCCTTCTTCAGGCACACTAAAACTCCATCGCACAAAGATCTGATCCAGTTTGGAACTGAGCACTTGGTTTTGACTTTATTGATACTACTCTTACTGATTATTGAAGCCTTGGTATGTTGAGCTTTGGGAATGGATGGAAATGTGGGCCTGCAAAGCCCCAGTCTCGCCTTATGGCGCTTCCCCAGTAACAGACTTCTGTGGCAGGCAGCCCCCAGGCCATGGTGGACCCCACGGTGACAAGAAGAGGCCAGATGGACGTGTTGGGAGAAAACGAGGCTCTTCAGCAGTTTTTTGAGAGTAAGACGATTTACCTGTTTGTCCATTGTATTGTTTTTTGATTTTTCTGTTGATTTCCTATTTGACTATTACACATCAAAAGTGCAAATTCACAGATGCATCCCTCTGCTCTGCTGGTGCATTTTCACTGTAGCTCTGCTTGTTCACTGTGTCTTTCGGCGCAGTGCATTAATGCCTTTCAGCAGGGAGTAACAGCGCTTAGTGTGATTGGTAGAGTGGGGGGGAAGATTATTCCAGAACATTAAATCCCATGGCTGTGTCACATGGATTACTGAGCACCTACTTAGGACACTCAGGCTCCAACCATGCGATCAATAAAAATCAGCGTAAGGGCAGGGGGGCAGGGCCTCTCTTCTGATTGGCCAGCTGCCGCTAAGTGCAGTGCAGGAGTTTTATAGCTTCTGCCATGTTATGGACATGGCCATCCTGCTGTCTCAGAGGTCTGTCAAATAGGGTTCAAGAGATTGCTAACTAAAATGTGTAAGGATGTCACTTGGAGCCTGTGCTTCACTTCTTGGCCAATATTTCCCACAGGACATACATACATACACACACACAAACAAACAAACTTTAACTGGCTTTTAATCAATTGACTAGTTTTCAATCAGATTTGTGAAACTGGCTTCCTGGGCCTGGATTATGGACAGGTATGCAAGATTTTTATGGGTGACCATACGAAGCTTTCATCCAGACCATGAATTGCTCCCAGAACAAATACTCTGCTTCCCCACATGTTGGCCTAAAATCTTACCCCAAATCCCTACATAGCTCTTTTCAATGATGTCCAGAAGCTAAAATAAGACACCTCTGCGTGTGGATGGTGGTATTACATCAGGTCCAAAAGCTTACTTAACAGAACAACATGAAACATGACTCTGTTTCCACAGCCCAGGAGGGAGCTGTACTTTTCCTGTGCCACAGGTGTTATAGGATAAATGTTGCTGTGCAGTGATTCACTTCCCAAGTAGCTCCTTCAACTAGAAATAAACAGGTGTTGAGTTCAGTTAAAGTTCCCTGGTGAAATACTTAGCCATCTGGTGCTTTGGTTTGCATGTCTTACCAGTAGAGCCACTCATCTGTCTTTCAAACGATCATGCAGTACTGGTCCATACAGAACAGGGGACACCCTGTCCATCATGAGGCATAAATAACAATTTTCTATAAATATCTGTACCCTTAACGTATAAATAGAATTAACCTCAAATCTGTTGGCATTGCAGTACATGAAATCGATTCCAGTGAGCCCTCTGCTCCAGTTAGGGAGAGCAGAATGTGGTCTGGTAAGGCTGACAGTGATGACTCGTAACCGCTATCTAGGCAGGGTAGACGGCCTCTGTGAGCAAGGCCACGGCCTTGTAAATGAGTGACACTGCAAGCAGATCAAGGCCAAGTGTCTGCTTCTTTCGCCTGTGGTTCAACAAGTAGAGCATTGTGCTACCAATGCAAAGATCATGGGTCCAAATCCAGCTCGTGGGAGTTTTACTTACACAAAAATGTTCTGAGGTTCAAAAGATGATTGGTTCAGAAATATAACCAATCAGATTGTAGAGGAGGTGGGTCTATCCAACCAGAGGACCAAAACATCTGATTAGTTAGTCTGACATCTTACATCAAATCAGATTGGTTATCTCTCTGAACCAATCAATTTCTGTTCTGCCCTCGGAACATTTTTGTGTAAGTAAAACTCCCATGTGCCCAAATTCATTCGAAGAACACTTAAATCGTTACCCTTCCCTCTGCTATAAGTTGCTTCGGGTGAAAGCATCAGATAAATGAAATGCTTTGTCTCTAACCTCGGTTATAATCAAAGGGTCTTCTAGCAGCCAGAAAGTTGAGATTGTTCTTAACATGTAAAGCTGGCAATAGGTTTGTGTACTTGATTTTATATATGGCTAATAGTAATACATTTCTCTCTGGTTTTGGTTTGTTCAAAGGTGAAATTTGCTTTCAGTAATCAGGGGGAGAAATTTTAGCCCTCCTTCCTGATTCATCGCTGACCTCGGCACAGATGACAGGGCTGTTTGCAGCTCTGAGCCGTGCCATGATGAATTGAGATGAGCTGTCACCCCCTGTTGCGTTGAATTGATGAAAACTTCATTAGAGCCATTTCTTCCCCTGATAAGAGCCTAGAATTTCACCTTCGATATCACACGGCCAGCCCCAAATAATGAACGGAGGCCGGCCCCTAAGCGGGATGCAGGAGGAAGCAAACCTCACTGAGGGCTGTGCTGCCTCTCGGTTACAGGCCAGGACGTCAGCAGGGTGCTGGATAACGCGATGGCGGACAACAGGATACTGGACACCAGGATGCTGGAACATTACCTCAGCAATGACATGGACCCCAGTACCTTGTGAGTGTCCACTCCCCCAAACAGAGACCCTAACCCCCGTGCAGAGAGTCTAATCCACCGCAATCTTCCTGTACTTATCTCCCAAGCACAGAGACGGCACAACATAATCATTATACTGAGAAGCTTCTGACAGATACCTGCCTAGTATTACCTTACAACCTTCTCTTTTAGAAGAACACTGAAATAATATTTACGCTCTCTTCTGTGTATTTTGGTATTGTTTAATCTAAATGCATTCTTTGTTTTAAAACAGCTGAAGGCATTTTATTAATCACAGTTAGTGTTCAGATGTATTTCTTGGCTGAAGTCACATAAATCACAGCTTGCGCCGGCCGTGAATCTTGCGTTCTGTTAATAAGTGGGACAAAGGAAGTTACAAATATAATTGCTCTCCATAAGGTTGATTAGGGTAACAGAGGGAGGACAGCCTTCCTATGTGACGTGACAAAGATGCAGAGATACTGAGACAACCGGGACTGAGAGAACTGAAGAAAAATGCTTCAGACTTTAATTAATAATGCAGGAGACTTTTGTGAAGAAAATATCTCTAACACTGAAATGAAACCCGTGGTTTGTCGGCCTTGTCTTCCTGGCTCGTCCCCGTGAGTCCAGTATGAGGTGCCGTGTACAGTGTGAAGTACTCACAGAGAGACACGGCAGTGCGCGCTTTGATGTCAGACCTCAGCGTTACTCTGCCAGGCTGACATCTCACATACTCCCTTTTTCTCCCAGCATGCTCCCTGACTCACCACCAGATTCAGGATCAGAACCCTGCTCACCACCACAAGTGCCAGGTGTGGCCCACCATACACCTCTTCTTATCTTAATATTGTCATCCGTTGGGGGGCTACTTATCCAGTTCGGGATGACAGTGAGCCTGGAACCCGTCCCAGGAAGCACGGGGCGGGCGGACATCCTGGACAGGCCGCCAGTCCATCATGGGGCACAGGCTCACATACACCCACGCATTACAGGCTACAGGCTATTTAAAGACACAGGTTCACCTAAGAGCTTGTTTTCAGACTGTGGAAGAGAATCGGAGTGGTCAGAGGGAACCCAAGAACATGCAGGCCACACGCAGAGCCAGGGGCTAATAAATATCAGAAAATATTTATATTTAATATTACTTTTTATTTTTAAATATTGTTGGTTTTAAATTATGGTGCTTTGCATTTGTGCTGCTATGTCTGCTCAGGGCTTAAACCATAACTAAATCATACGCATGTTCACAATGACTGTGACAATATGTTGTCTAATTACAGCAAGTTGTTGTTGTCATGTGATCTATGATGTCATTTCCTCCTCCAGATATTCATTACAGCTCCTCCTGGCCCATTGGCCACGTCGAACATGAAGTATTGCCCACCCTCAATCCTCCTATCAGCTCTGGGTGTCATTTCAAAGATCGCCACCCTGGGCCCCGGAACTTCAGCCCCCATCTCCCTGGTCCCCAGTACCCCGCCCCCCACCTCTCGGCCTCGATGGGCACCTTCCCCCTCGCCAGCTGCTCTCTCGCCCCCAGCCCGCTGCATAGCTCTCCCCCTCCTCTGCAGCACCCGAGCTCCGCCCACACCTATGCCCCAGAGCACGCTTCCACCCAGCTGCCCCAGTGCGGGGCTCCAAATCCTCCATGCGGAGCTGCCGTGCCCACCTGCCTGGTCCAGACCCAGGCTAGGTGTCCCACCCCAATCCGCCCGAATCTGCCTCCTGCTTCCGGCCAGCAAACAGGGTGAGACCTGGCGCTGGCTCTATGATGCTCTGGTGATTGGTAACTTATTAACATGCAAGCATTGAACTATGAGCACAGTAGCCATCTTTGTGTGAACCTTGCTCCACAGACCGGCTTCTCATGACACCAAGAAGAGGAGGCGCTCTCTAGAAGGCACTTCAGACCCCTGTGGATGGGAGGACGCGGGCTGGACATTAGGTAGGGGTCTGCTTGCCCGTTTCTGCTTCCTGCTGTTCCAGCTGACTGAGCTGATGCTCGGGAGCACAGTGGAAAGACAGTCACATCCAAACACACCACCTCCTCTTTTATAGGAGACATCAGGAGCCTCTAATGGTTCCTGCTGTCATTCTCGCACACTGTAATCCGATCAACAGACTTCTTCAGTCGGAAATTCACTCCTTTGCACTTCTAAGTATGTTGGTTATTTTACCAGTAAATCCTGAATATCATGGGTGCCCCCATAGCAGAGTTTACTAAGAAAGGTCAGTAATTGTGCTTTGAGCCCTCCCACCATGTGCTTCAGAGGGTCCGGATTACAGCAGAGGGGACGCATCCAGCTATGGCAGCGATGCGGCAGGAGGAGCTGGGGGTCCTGGTCAGGGCACCTTCCACATGCTCTCCTGGGACGAGTACCTGTCCTGCCAGTGGAGCCCCCTCTACAACAGCAACTACCAGAGCCTGTGAGTGGCTGAGCAATTAATGTAAATTAATCAATAAGCAACTTTTATGACTCCAGTTACAGCAACTGATGGATCTTAACCAATACAATCATACTATGACAGTATGGGTGACTCAAGGACTTCAACAATGATTCTCATCCCAGTCCTCAGGGCAGGAGCGTTGCAAGTGGGGGGATGTGGGTGTTACAACACCCCCACTTTTGCTGAAACACGATTCCATCCCCCCACTTTTCTCAGATTAAGGTCAGAGTGAAGACACTGCACTGTGACTGAGTAGCTCGTCAGGAGCGGCGAGTGGACATGCATGGTCGCACATACACCCGCACCCGCTCACACGATCGCACATACACGTGCACACGATCGCACATACACGCGCACCCGCACACACCATCGGACATGCACGGTACACGCGCACCCGCTCACACGATCGCACATACAGGCGCACACACAATAGGACATGCACGGTTGCACATACACGTGCACCCGCACACACGATCGGACATGCACGGTCGCACATACACGCGCACCCGCTCACACAATCGCACATACACGCGCACCCGTACACACGATCGGACATGCACGGTCGAATATACACGCGCACCCGCTCACACAATCGCACATACACGCAGACATGCACGATCGCACATACATGATCACCCAAGGCCAAGATCGCACATACTCACGCATACACACACGGACACGCTCCCATACGCACGCGCACACCCCGTCTGCCGAAATGAAACCTATATTCCCCAACCTATTCTCTGTTTTCCCTGTTTCATCGGCGAAATGCCATGTTAGGTAGTCAAGGGTGCACACTTGCCTGCTCAGATAGTCCCATCTTTCGCCACGTGAGTTAGGTAGGATTAATTTTATTTAGATGAGGATGAAAGTAACTGCATCTGAGTGTGTGATAGCTAGTGCCATGCAAGATCGTTTTTGTGCATTACTGTGAATATAGAAAACAAGTCTTAATGCTGAAACAAATTCTGTTACCAGGTTTTTTGATTTGCATTTTTCTTTGTACACTTTTTTGCGTCGTTAATTTAGATCGTGCTTTATTTTTTTTATCCGATTCATCAGTTAATCGAAAAAATAATCGGTAGATTAATCGATTAGCAAAATAATCGTTAGTTGCAGCCCTACTTACATTGTACAGGGTTGTGGTGCTCAGGATTCATTACTGCTTATATTGGTATTATGACAATGACATAATTATAAGGTCTTTCTGGTTCCTCATTCGCAGGACGTGGGTGTGGCCTGATTGGCTCCGCCTTTCCTGGCATTGAGACCTTTTGTTTTTCTTCTCTCCTGCTTTTCTCCTTTTTTTTTACATTATCCATTATTATTGGCACCTTCTCACATTCCTAGGCCAGTCCCAGGCTACCACGTCGAGACGGACAAAGGCTTCAACTACTCCCCGGCTGATGAGGCCTTCGTGTGCCAGAAGAAGAACCACTTCCAGGTCACGGTCCACATCGGCATGGCAGGGAATCCCCGATACGTCAGGACTGCTTTGGGCCTCAAGCCGATCCAGAGCTTTCATGTCAAGGTTTTTGGCGTCAAGGTGAATGTTTTGTACAATCAGTCTGTAAACTCTGAGCACTGCATCGAGAAGCCGGCCAAGGGGAACGTCACAGAACACCATCGCTCCAGTTATATAAAGTAGCAGGAGGTGTTTTGGAGGAAGATCATAAGTCATATTTGGCTAGTAAATCTTACACGGGCTTTTACGTGTTTATGACAAGCTAATCATTCACGAAATGCAACATATGTATCCATAATGTTTGTTTACAAATATGACACATTAATTTTGTGAAAATATGTTTGATACTACTGTATTAGAAGCAACTGTGTATCTCTGCCATGGACTGGAATCCCATCCAGGAAGTCACTTGCCCTGCACTATCTGGGTGGGCTATACCAGAAAGAACTGGGCATGAGGAGACAGAATCAGTAGTTATGGGAGACGGCCAAATTAAACATCCATCCACCGATCCATCCATACATCCACCCACCTTCTAACTAGTTATCGTGGTCATGGTCACATTGACAAATTATACAAATACTTAATACTAAAGAAAGACTTCTGCTTAAAAGTGTATCAGGGTTCCATCTCTGGGGCTGTCTCATATGAATGATGTGTCGCTGATGTAACTGCCCGTGACTTCCCAGCGTGCTCTGCTTCTCCCCCAGATGGAGGCCCCGAGCCACCTGGTCACTATCGAGCAATCGCAGTCCGACCGCAGCAAGAAGCCCTTCCTGCCGGTCAGGTGAGGGTGGTCCTTTAGCAGTGAAAAGGGGGCTGATCCCCGTCGCGTGTAGCTGTGGGTGTCGGCCGCTGAGACCCACAGGGGCCATCTACAGCGCCTCTGATTGACGTATTTGCCGTCAGGGTGAGCATGCCCAGCGACAAGATCACCAAGGTGACGCTGGGCCGCCTTCACTTCAGCGAGACGACGGCCAACAACATGCGGAAGAAGGGAAAACCGAACCCGGACCAGAGGTAAGAGGCAACCGGTTCATAGATATGGGCTGATCAACCCGAGAGGTTTAAGTATCTAAGTGTCAGTGACTATTTGTGTTGGGTTGACGCCCTCGGCGGTTATTTATGGGCCTGCTAGTGCAAGGTGGCACATTTCTTACCAGTAACACTTGGCATGGCACCGACAGGTACTTCCTGCTAGTGGTGGGACTTTACGCCTGCCTGGAAGAAGAGAGCCCCCTGCTGGTGGCTCACATGTCTGAGAGGATCATAGTCAGGGTGAGTGGCACTTAGCTCTCACTATGATATTATGGTTAGCATCACAGCAAAGTTTTATTGTATACACAAATATGAATAAATTCAGAATAATGATTCCTTCAAATGCTCCCCATTAGCATACATGCTAATACTATACAAGTCAATTTGCTCTGCTGGCTGTATCTTCTAGTACAACTAACTAAATGGACGAAGTAATATTTACAGATTACAAAAAACGGTACTTTCGTGAAACCGGTAATGGGTGGCAGGTTCTCTGTGCTGCTATATATTGCCCCAAACTGACTGAACCCCTGTGAGCTGCTGCCTTGCCCTGGTCAGGCCTCCAACCCCGGGCAGTTCGAGAATGATGAGATGCCATGGCAGCGCGGGACCGCCCCTGATGCTGTGGTGTGCCACGGAAGGGTGGGCGTCAATACGGACGCCCCGGACGAGGCTTTGGTTGTTTGTGGAAATGTGAAGGTGATGGGCACGGTCATGCACCCGTCTGACCAGAGGGCCAAGGAGAATATCCAGGAGGTACGGGCTAACCGCTAACCATGCTAACGTCAGGCTAGCTATGCTTCCTGTGCCGGGCCTCTTGCTTGTGCCCGCCTGATTGGCTGTCTGTGCTGAAGTCGGTGCCTGGGAGATCGGGCGTTTCTTAGCATCTCACTGAATAGAGAGTTACAAGATCAGGGTGCGACTGCACGATCGATGCTGCTGGTAAATCACTCAGTCTTCACGTGTTATTTGTAGGCATCTCAGACCACAAGCCTGCATAACAATCTTGCCGTTTAATTGCGCAGGTGGACTCGCACGAGCAGCTGAAGAGGATAGCACAGATGAGGATTGTGGAGTATGACTACAAACCTGAGTTTGCCACTAAGATGGGCATCAATCAGGTCCACGAGACAGGTACCTAGGCTGTGTGTGCTGAGAGGTGAACTAAGCAGCCCCACAAGCGGTGCCAGTTCATGTTAAGTGCTTCAGAGTTTAGGGCTATGGGACACGGGGGCTGGGGGGGTCCCGTGAGAACATTACCGGCTACGGTATGTGTAGATCCTTTGCCATTGTGACTCTCACAGGTATCATAGCGCAGGAGGTGAAGGAGCTACTCCCCGGTGCAGTGAGGGATGTGGGAGACGTCGTCTGTTCAGATGGAGAGAAGATTCCTAGCTTCCTCATGGTGGACAAAGTAAGGCCTGGGCTGCAGCAATCTGTGTAAGGCAGACTGTGTGTGTGGTTCATGGTGACTGCTCATGGGAGGAGAAGATAAGAGTGTGTGGAGATAAGTCAGCAAAGCAGCACTGCTGAGGAAGAATGAGGCTGGAGGCAGACAGGGTAGCAAGAGTGTGGAGGAGCTCCAGTGGCCTGGTGGTTTAAAGACCTGGGGCTGGGGGAAGGCTTAGTGCAGGAGAAAATCAGGTCCTTCTCCACACATCAAGCAATATCACTGGGCAAAGCATAGGAAAGCATGGCCTGCATGCTGGTGAATATTGCATAAAGCGTGACAGACCTCGGTGATGCTTCACTAGTGTTTTGAAGCCAAGCCACTCCACCCTCTGGACCCTCACAGGAGCAGATTTTCATGGAGAACGTGGGTGCGGTGAAGCAGTTGTGCAAACTGACCGACAACCTGGAGACGCGCATCCAGGAGCTAGAGGTGTGGAACAAGCGGCTGGCCAAGCTGAAGAACGCGGGCAGCCTACGCTCCAGCGGGACTGGCAGTGTGCACCGGTACGGGGGCCACGCGCACGCCGGAGCTGCATGGCTGTCAGAGTCAGGGACAGTTCTAGGATCTTTTTAAGGTGGGGACGTAAGATCATTTTTAGCCAAAGATATGTTTTGATTTGGTGAGTGACAGGTAAGGCTGCAGTTTGGGGGCCAATCAGATTTCATTTGGGGCCAGTACCGCGGTGGGCCCACCCTTGTATGCATCTCTCTTCAGCATCACCTGTGGTGCATCACCAACCACTTAACTCAGGGGCACCATGAAGAGGAGAAATATGATCCCCAAAAAAATTTGGAACATAATTCAATTGGTCTGGGTTGGGGGTCCAATAAGATGTGCTTCCATGGGGCCCAAAATCTCCCTAATTTCACTCATGGATCTTTTAGCCTAAAACTGACTGTAGCTTCTGGCCTTAGCATTGGAATTCTAGCTTTGAGGCTCCCTAGTGGATACGCGATTCACATTCTAATGACCAGAGGTGTCAATTTCAGGTCCAGAAAGTAAAAATCCAGACCAGGATTTTGTTTCAACCAATCAGTTGAGCATTAAGAGTCACAGTCACAGAGTGCTCAACTAGTTGGTTGAAACAAAATCTTGGTATGGATTTGTACTTTTCGGACCTGAAATTAACGCCTCTGCTAATGACTCAGGGCTCATTCTTCAATATATCATTCAAAAAGGCATTTTAGGTTGGCCAGTGGTTACCCCCATACAGGGTTCTAGAAAACCATAGAAACTAGATCTCTCCTTGGTGCTAAGAATCACTTATGCTGTTATATTTCTACCTTATCAGCTCTATGTTTATTCAGATTCCTTAATAACACATTTATTACTCTAATAACACATTTTAGATTAAGTATACACCTGGGGGAGCAGATGTGGGAGGTGGTTGGATGGAATCTAATCTAAAGACATCCAGTGGAGATATTATAAATAGACCACTTTGTTATGGAGTGTTTTTTGTGGTTCTATGTGGAGTTAGCTTCCCCGTGTACTAATAAAGACAGCAAAAAGCGAACCAAACAAATTCCATCACTGAGTGGCTTTAGCGATCTTTCAACATATAAATCTCCTTTTATGAAAGGCATCCTGTTAAACTAGTATCAGTATATTTGCCATTTTCTTTTCCAGAAAGGTCAGCAAAATCAGCAGCGTCCCACCCCCACAAAAACCCTCCCCTGTGCAGTCCGCCAGCGTAAGTAAATCACCCACAAGTACGCCTCCATCCCCTAATTTGTAGCACTGTTTGCTCATGGGCCCTGAAAATATTTCCTGCTTTTCAGGACTTTTCTCCTGCTTTTCAGGAAAAGTACAAGCACTGTCTGAAGCACAAGCTCTTTCGGGGCACCGTCATCGTGCTCGTGGCCATCATGGCTTTTTGGTAAGACCAGCTAAACTCCCCCTTTTCTGATAGGATAAAGTCAGTGGGGTGGAGCTATAGGTGGGGGAGGGTTCAAGCACATGGCCTTCGGGGGCTGCTGATCCAACGCCAGCAGGGGCCCCATGTGGTGGCCAAATGGCAGAGATGGATAGTTCAGGTGCAGGAAGTAAAAATCCAGACCAAGATTTTTTGTCAAACAACCGGTTCAGTATAAAGCGTCACAGTCACAGAGTACTCAACTGGTTGGTTGAAACAAAACCTTGGACTGGATTTATACTTTCTGGACTTGTCAACCTCTGGCATAAGGGCTGATAATTCAGTGACACTATGGCAGTTTAATGTAAATGTAGATCCCCATTCGAAACATCTTTATCAGAAGCATACGGAACTGTACCAAATTATGGTCTTGAAGTAAAATGTTGCTAAAGATTTTTTTCTGTCCATATTAGGCCATGAACATATAAAAGACTACTTAAGCCTTTGTTCAGTCATGATTTTAATACACATGAAGGTTGTTGCCAGTATGCTTACTCTGATCCTGTACCCTGTGTCTACAGCGTCATCTGCATTACAGCCCTTTACATGTTTACACTACAGAGAGACTTCTCAGAATCCTCATATGCAACCAGGTACCGATCACTTTCACGCCCCCTAGTGGCACATTTTAAAGCTGCCGTTTTGACCAGCTAAGTCTTCATACAACATGGCTGGTCTTCTTTGTTCACTGAAATAAATGTTTACCTAAATATATGCAGTGTAGTCCTAGAATCGTATGTGTTTTGTTTCCTTGGACATACACAAATGGACAAAAAAGTGAATAATGTAAATGCTATCAAATAATACAATATGCAAAAAAGCGAGGGTGTAACTAACATCTGTATGTATTTCATATGCAGTAAAACCCCCCTTCCACCGACGACCATCCCTTCAGGTAGGTCTTCAATGTCAACCTTCAATGTCAACCTTCTTGGGTCCTAGCTTAGTGGTTTGCATTCTGGAACCACATGCCATAATTTCCACACTGTAGTGCAGGTATTTTTTTAAAAAGGCAGAAAATAAGTGTTTATATCCAGGGTGTTTTAGTTTATTTCTGAGGCTCCCCTCAAAATGTAAAGTCAGAAGATTGTACCTAGCTGGTTAGCAGAACACGCCACCTAAATAAGGGACCTGTTTATTTCTAGTGCGGTGACAGTTTGTGGCCAATAGGGGGCACCCAAACCTTGGGGGGCCCACGCAAACGCGTGGTTTGAGTGCTGGCAGACACCGCTGCTGTCTATATCTGAGCTCTTGGCATCGCACAGAATGCTCGCCTTTGGTCTTAGGAAGATGGGCAGCTCCTATCCCCATGTTCATGTGTCCCCTGTACAGGCACGACCGTTTCCTCAACCCCGGGACCTTGGCCCCCAGATGTAGACTTCTGCAACCTGCTCTACTGCGAGGAGGTGTACTGCTGTCCCGCAGAATCTGGCAACCTGAGCCCCCCCTACACTGAGCCCGGGCTCTCCTCCTGGCCCCCCAGTGCAGAAGGTGAGCATGCGCATTACCTCTGGACACGAGGCTGATTCCCCACCAAGGTCGTCATTTTCCCTGGGGGCCCCAGTCCGCCATGCAGCACGCCGACATCCAAACGTGTAATTGCATTCATGGATGTTTTCAACTTACATAACTTCACTACTTTCCCTTTCAAGCTAAACTCAGATTTATTTTCGTGGGGATGCTAAATTATACCGTAGGAGCTGAATATATTGCTTGAAAGCACTTTTAATGTTGTCTGACCGCAAAGGCTTGGCTAAATTAACGTGTGTTTTCAGCATGATACCAGCAGTCCTCTGTACTGCCATTTGGCCTTGGCTACTAAGGCTTTATTTACTGCAGGTTACGTGATCAAATTCCAGTTCACAGCCCTTATGAACGGTGTAATATTTATTCACAACAGAAACGTGGTTTTAATTAACGTTCATTGATAATTAAATCAAACGCTGAATGTATGCTTTGTCTATGTTTCCCAAGACATACAGAGGAAAGTCCTGCATGCAGATCTCGACGGTGCTAGAGACTGTAAGTTGAGATGAGTTTCGGGGGACCTTATTATTAACAGTCGCATGCCTGATTACTAAATTGTGCTTCTATAAACTTCCTTAAGACCGCTTTCTTTATTCACAAAAAGGGACAAATACAACTGTTAAGTCTATCTTCATTAAAGAAAGTCAACAAATAATTGACCATCACTACTGCGTGGAAGAGACTTGTGGGTAAGTTCCGAAAAGTCATACAGCCTGACTCCCCCGTAGCGCCCTTTATATAATATTAATTGTAATAATTATAAATACCCAATTAGTTTTCTTGTAAATGTAACAACTTTCAAATCTTTCTATTAGCATTTTACGGTACAGTTCTTTAATTATATGAATTATAAATGTAAAAATGGCTATAACGACAGTACCGTTTATTACCAGGAGGTGGCAATAAAATCTAGTTCATCTATATATGTGATTGCAGCCAATTGATCTGTCTGGAAGCTCCGTCCGACACGGTTTGCCTTACTGCCCGGTGTCTGTTGTCAATATGCAGGCCAGGGAACTACAGCTTCCGGATCCCCATCAGCAAGTTTGTCCCGGAAAACATGCGGATCACCATCCAGATGAAGTGAGCGCCGGGCTGCTGCTTTCATGCAGTCGTGAGAAAGAGAGAACGATTCCCATTATTATCGAGCCCGATTATTCTGCATGCCAACATCGCGTGGTGTATTGAATGAATCCAGGGGTACGAATAAAAAAACATTTAAGTAAAATGCTGAATAAGCAAATTAAATGTGCTTAAAATATCGCTTTACACTCATTGATGTAATAAATAGCTGGGTGGATGCACGATGGGTCGATGGCCAATTGCTTTGTACATATCTGTTGAAATTGTCTGAATATTCGTGGGAAATACTAAGTAAATGTAAATGTTAAATATGAACTGGAAAATAGCTAATAATTTAGATAAAAGAGGATGTGTGACAGTGTGCCTCATGGGTGAGCGTGTTTGCCGTACGTGCCTGGACATGCCCCTGGGTCAGGAAAACACAGGACGGCTTAACCAGCAGCCCTGAGAGAAGCAATCCAGTGTGTCAGACAAGATTAGTCTTACAGAGACGTCAGAGATACAGAAATGAACAGATAAAATAAATAAATTACCTGGAGAGAGATTAAATAAAGTGAGCTGTCCTCTGCTAATGCAGGGTGGCCAACTGCCACACATCTGGCGCGACAGTCACGCTTTCTGAGAGCAATCTTACAGCAAATCTATATTATTTGATTATAAGCCTATACTTAGCTACATCCAAAGCGTTTGCAAACCCTGCAGACTATTTACAATGTAATAAAACTGCATACATGCAAATGAGGGTGCAGACCTGCCTCTAACTGAGCATCTCCCTTCAGCCAGCTGACCGACGTTGGCAGCTCTGCTAATGCTAAGTTTAATAGCTTAGATTCATTGACCAAGGACGGGAAAATCAGAGCCTGTGAAACCAGTAATCGGGAAGCGACTGAAGCCGCTGTTCAGTTCCCCGGTCGGCTTAGATTAATAACGTTCTTTTAACGTTTCCTCGGCGATGCTCCATACTTCCTGTTTCCCCAGCGTTCCGCGTAACGCCGCCTCTGACCGTATCTCCTCACAGCACCACCGAGCTCCTGGTGGTCCACTTGTGCCAGGTCTACGACGCCAGCGCCTGCTCTGCCCTGAAGGAGAACGGCAGCGTGGACAAGTACGCTACGAGCAACACGCAGGTATGCCGTCCATGTGCTGGCGCGATGGACCTGGGGTCACCCGTCCATTTCCGTGACATCGAGCCTCTCCCCAAAGCATACAGCGCCCTGATCAGGGGGCCATTTCTCCACTACACTTACCTACTGGCATGTTTTTGGACTGTAGGAGGAAACCCACACAAACAGGCAGAGGACATGCAAACTCCTCACATGCAGCCAGGGGTGGGGTACAAACCCCCTGCCCTGGCGGTGTGAGGCTGCGGAAATGCTCAGTAATGTGAAAGGCGAAAAACTGTGTCCTCTGCATTTAACATAGCAGCGGGTGGCTAACTCAGCGCCTGAGGTATAGTGCTTGGGGC
Organism: Petrocephalus sullivani; assembly: GCA_026780845.1. Taxonomy (NCBI): domain Eukaryota; kingdom Metazoa; phylum Chordata; class Actinopteri; order Osteoglossiformes; family Mormyridae; genus Petrocephalus; species Petrocephalus sullivani. Next base: position 13,868,402 of record JAODKM010000001.1, on the reverse strand, counting down.
AGTGCCTTGCTCAGAGTACCTCAGAAGTACTTCCGTGGTTCGAGGGGTCTTGACTGTGGACTCAAACCGGCAACCTTTCGATGACACAGTCACTTCCCTAAGCGTTGCGCCACCACTGCCCCAATAATGTGATCTGGGATCAGTTCTGAAGAAAGTGCTCCCCACAGAAAGCCCAGACTGTCTCACCCATCCACCACCTTCCATTGCGAGATGAGCAACCATGCGAGTTTGGGCTGTTGTTCAGTTAGCACGTGGATGTGGGGGGGGGGGGGGGGGGGGGGGGGTTTTTTGTATTGCCGCCGCTGGGGGGGGGGGGGGGGGGGGGGGGGGGGGGGGAGG
>JAODKM010000001.1:13838251-13849302 GCA_026780845.1 Petrocephalus sullivani | reverse complement strand
CGGCCCCCCCCTGGGGGCCCGTCACCACTTTCCTGGGGAGGGAGTCATCTGGGGGGATAAAAAAAGATACTTTGGCTGAGGCCTGCCCATCTGGCCCCCCCCCCCCCCGCTTGGTCAGCTTTTCAGCACGGTAGGTGGAGTCAGTTATAAGCTCCGGAGTTATGTTTGATAGCCCAGATGCCCTGAGTATTGATGGGAATTGATCCCTGGGCATCTTGCTAATGTTACACAGTACTGTCATTGTGAAGGCTTGTCTCTTTTTGATTATGAGTAATCTGGGCCTTGGATGAATTGAAATTAGGGTAAATGCTTTGATGTTTTCTTTTTTGGACCATCCATCCATCCGTCTTCTAACTGCTCATCTTGCTCAGGATGTGTACAGAATTAAGTATATTGAAATTCGTGGGTGCTCTTTGCACACTGCAGTGCCAGATAAATGCTGCAGCTGACACTAACGTTTAATAACTGTAAACAAATGCTTAGCGTCGACCATGCTCACAAGTTGCATTGCATCTTCGCACCTGCCATCTTCGATGAGTTCTTCCACGCCTCTAGGTGTGACTGTCGATTTCTCACAACTGCGCGTTTGATTAATCGTTCCAGCAGGTCGTTGTGTGCCTTTGCTGAAATGTCGCGTGCCGTGGGGGTAAGCTGTCTCTCATCCCCTGCCTGGCCGCCCCCCCCCCCCCGTTGGCTCTTGGTGAAAGCCACTTGGGGCTGCAACAGCGGCTGTAATGCAGCATGTCTAACCTGCAGAGATGTAGTGCAGGGGCATCATCACGCACTTTTTGTATTGAGTCTTCTCTGGTATCTGCTTCATAAAAAAAAAGAATACTTTTGGTCATAATAATATTATTATTATTATTATTATTATTATTAGCTGTATGCTGCTTTGTTTTGGTATGTGGAAGAAGGCTCGTCCAGGTGTTTGAGATCCCTGAAACGTTCTCCTGCATCTCCTTGTGTACGGTTAGCATCTGCAATCTTCACATATTCCTAATTAATCATTAAACATTTTTTATTGTTAAAGTCCGATGTCCTTTGGAGAGACTTTCTCATGGGGACGTAAGCCATGTTTACGTCTTGGGTTTAGTTTCTTGAGGCTGCTTGCTGGCCCTGTTTTTAGCATTTACCATCAGAGGAAGTGACACCAGGTGTGATTTCTGGGGCAGAACAAGGGAGGTGCCTGAAGAAAATTAAAAACTGTGAACCAAACATGTTGGATGAGCTGACAGAGTATTTGGCTGGTTTATGGCTTTGAATTTTAGCATTGCGTGTCTGTGATTGAAGCTTGGAGGGTTTAAGGGGGCCTTTCCACGTCATCGGGCACCGTACTTCTGCCATCTCAAAGTCCCAGAAGTGCAGAACCTAAAGCTGTTGGCTTTTCACCGGCATAAAGAGTGGGCCCGGCGCTGAATGACATCACAGTTGAAGAGGAGATATTTAGTACTGAATTAAAAAAAATGGCTGTAGTGTGTTATAGGGCTGGACGATGTGTAATATTACTACCAACATCATATGTTATGCACTTGCAATTCTTATCTTTTTTAATTATATGGTGCCATCTAGTATATTATACGAAATACCTTTATTTCTTGTCCCTGCCATCCTGATCTTCTTGTATTTGTTCTTCCGACCAGATTTCAGGTTAAGCTTGGCTGTCTTCATTTGCCCATGAATCCATTATTATTACTTTTTAATATTTTTTTACTTTGTACTTTATTTGTTTATCTTTGGTTTCTGGGTTCACAACTAGACAGTGGTCACGTTGTGTTTCAGAAGGCGGCTATTTGCATGACCAATCTACAAAGAAAGTCTTACCCCAAAGTACTGAAGTACCAAAAAAGTACCCCAGTGGGTTTGCTACTTTAGGTACTGTAACTTTTGGTACTGGTACTTGACCAGAGATCAATGGAAAAGTGAAAGTACCAAGAGTACGGTACCTGGTGCGTTGGAAAAGTACCCTAAGTGATTTTGTTTTTGTTTGCATTTTCCAGTAAAAGTAGCAATATAAATGTATTTCTGTCTTCATAGTTGTGAGTCGGGTGAATGTGTTGGTGTCCATGTTTGAATGTGACCGATCCCGTTTCTGGGGAGCTGTGTTCACATGTCATGGCTTGTTGGCACATGTGCACAGATTGTTTTAATCATGCATCTTCTGACAGCTCAGGCAGCACAGGTAAGCCTCGCTGTGTGTGTCACTCATCAGCTGCATCAGAGACTGTGCCTTCTGTGTGTCTGACTGTGACATGAATATCCTGTGTTGCCGAAGTGGATGGTAAACACAGCTCTGTCTAGCTTAGACATATAATAAAAGAGAACAGAAGATTATTCTTGTTTATTGTTACTGTTAATTTACAAATGTTAAATTTGTTTTTTCTTAGCAAATGTACACTTACTACTTGGATAAATAATTTTTTTTGACTGCCTTAGACTTTTTCATGGTACTATATGTGTTTTTCATTGCTTTGTATGCCCACAAATATGGGTATTTCCATGTGTGCTGATAAAAATCTTCCTGATGAGATATGCCTGCCTGCCTGTTTTACCAGAGGTAAAAACTGCAGTTCTCAGTGTCGGGGTTTAAACCTGGTGCTCAGTACCGAAGGACGGACTTTTGTCCATCCAAGGAGGGAAACCAGCTATGCGTTTCTTGGCAGGAATAGGGCGTCAAGCATCTGGTTAGTCGGCTATAGAAACATAGTGTCTTCTGGGTAAAGGGGGCTGGTGGCCCGTAGGGTGGTGGGTTCTCTGCCTTTTTTTTTTCTTTTCTATTTTTATTAAAGGTTCCCTTTTCATCATTATAGCTATTTTTAATGCAGCGGAGCAGTGGGATTAGGTTAATGGCTCTGTAGTCCTTTTAATGTGGTGTCCTCTGTTGCACGGAGTGAAGCGATGCACCCTGTGTTTTTAATGCAGTGTGGCATGTAGGGGTGGGCTGGGTATGGCCTGCTCTGCCTCTTTGATGCGCCAGAGTCTCTGAGCCTCGCCGCGCCGCGCCACTGGTTGATGTGTCAGTATGCTTTCATGCCCCCCCGTCAGGTGCAGGCTCGGGGGGCTGAGAACGGCAAGGCTTATCGTTGACCGTTGCCCCCTGACTGTGGCCCAAAAGCCTGACCAGCTGTGTCTTTTGGCCTCGGGAGATGGATGAATACCCCTCTTGGTGCGCGCCGGGCGCGTGGGGGGAGCAGGCGCTCACAAATACGCCATTGATTTCACCGGGCCTTCGGTTGTGAACGCAGGAATTCCTGCCTTTAAACAAAATAACTGCTGGGAGTTTTTGAGCTGGAGTGACCTAATGGGGCTGCTTCATTGTACCAGTGTGGGACAGGAATCCTAAATTGGAAAGAAATGGTCTTTAATGCTTGTGTAGACACGTGGGTGATGCTTGTTGGGTTGACCTCTACTTGTACTGTGATGTAGTTCTTTTGCTCACTTTGTTTTGGTCATGAGACTTAAGTGATCGCTGTTGTCTTGGGTCTCGTCATTCCTGGTGAGTATTTTATGGCATATTTCTCTTTGTTGTATTAGTGCTTCCAAAAAGGGCGCCCAGAACATCAGGGTGATTCCTGTTCGCCCCTCACCTGTCTTTCACAGTCCCTGCTTGACCTCACAGACTAATGGAGTCTGTTCCCTAGTGGACACTGTCCCTGCTTTACACTCATGGAGCCTTTGTCAGGTTGTTAATGATCGTGTTATTATATAACATCCCTTTAACTGCTAATACCATTGCATGGAGGTAGTGGGCTAGGTCACTTCCCAAGTATAGATATAATGGTTTTTCAGAAGTGTGTAAAAATTGGCTGGGACTTTTGAGAGGATTTAAGGTAACCAAAAGTGATGTACCAGTGACCAGCTACCCTTATAATTCTGTGTAGGAGTACTTCTGTGCTGCTTGAGGTGATGAAAATTAAGAGATGAAAATGTGGCAAAAGTGTTACTGACTTTTCTGGTGAAGTTTATGGCGGCTCCTCTGTTTTTTTGTGGAGAGGTGGGACTGCAGCCTCAGGTGAGACCAGCCACCCCCACCAAGGTCTTCTGTGGTTTTTGCTGTTACAGATTGGTGCTGTAATTACGGTCACTTGTTCATCGAGACGCTGAATATACGTGTGTGTGTCTGACCTGCTGGGTGTTTAGGAAGAACTTGGGGGTGGGGGAATGTTATCTTAGATGTAGAGGCCAAGAATAGAACTCAACTGTTTGCTCCTTGCTTCTGTCCTTGAAATGGTATAATTAAGAATAACTGTAGTGATAAATACTCTGGAATACAAACTGGGGTCTTCATAAGCAGTCAGATGAAGAGACCCCTTTGTCACCCGTGAGAACCTCCGCCCTTTTGGTGAAGTGCAAGACCGGAGCTTTCTCAGCTATGGGACGAGCTCATGCACCAAAATACCTGGCAGAGATAAACCTGACAGCCTGTCATGTTACCCTCCCCGGGGCTCCTGTGGACTTCTCCAGAGTCAGCCTCCTCTCCTGAAGGCCACAGGTGGGGCTCTGGGGGCTGCGGCCTGACCGTCCTGAATGAAGGTGCCTACAGTGTCAGCGATGTGACGACGCGTGGCAAATGGGTGCAGGATCGATATAACTGTGTGAGGATCCAAACCGGGTGAGATGTGCCCGCGGTTTTGCGATCTGTGTGCATGGTTTACAGCAGTCTGCGCACACGTAATTGCGAAGAACTTTTGCATGGATTGGGAACAGATAGTAAAACCGCCGGAGGAGATGAGTTACGCACTTATTCCTCTTATAACGAAAGTAAAATAAACGCATGCAGATTATGCCCTGTATTGTTTAAAAATGGCAATTCGTTTTTCATCTCACCCGGTTTGAATCGTCACACGTTTATATCGATTTTTTAACTGCTTCGCGATGCATCATCATATCCCCCCCCATCTAGGCTCGGCAGGTGGGACCTGCAGGGATAAATCGGGATTCAGATTGTTTGCTCGTGTGCTTGGATTGGAGAAAGGGATTTGCAGGAGTGACTCGCTGCCAAAATCTATTGTTTGTCACCGGCTGTTGTTATCACTCTATAAAGTGCTATCGTTTGCTGCTTCCAGATTGTGTTAAAGGTGACACAGATGTAATTATCGTAAAACGAAGTGTGGGTTGTAATGCATGTGCAGTTGGCATAGAGACGGATCGTTCTATCATTTCCGTTGGTCATGAAGTATTGAATATATCTTACTGGCCCTATTTTAGGCACCTTTGATATGTGGACTCTTGGACGGCATCACAGGTGGAGATGCTGAACTGGTGGCAATGTCCCTCCTCTTCTCCACATTCTCCGTTTTATATTTTACTTTCTGTGCGAATGAAGTTGAAATGTTTCTCGCGGTACCAAAGACCTAGCCTGGCTTGGCATTCATAATATCCAGCCACCTCCAAAGGGCCATTTGGAAGCCATCTGGGCCATGGGGAGCTTACCTTTCTCTCCCTACAGTCTCTGCTGTCAATTCAGAATCCCATTGAAAAGCTGATTCCTTCACTCAACTGAGGAACAAAGCTCATTAAGTGAATTTTGCACAGGCATTCTGTAAGTCACCCAAATGGGTCCTTTAATGTCCAGGAGGGCTGTCCACAGAGCTGGCTTTCCACTACCTCCTTTTTTTTAAAGGGAACTGCTATCGCCTTTGCGTTGATATTTACTGTGAAATCTACAGAACTCCACAGTAGAACTTCTCACTATAGCAAGCCCCATTTTGAAGGAGGAGAACCATCTGCAAAGTGGGTGGAGGCCTGCTGGTTGTTGACCGCACCCCTCTAAAGACCTTCCTTTAGGAATGGAAGGAGGCGTTTTGTGCTGCAGGCCTCTGCGCTCCTGGATGGATGCTCTGGAAGCTAGTTAGTGAATAGCATTAGCAAAGGGATACCCAAAGCCCCCCCCCCCCCATTTCTGAAATAACGTGCTTGTAAACATGGGTTGGGTTGGGGGGGGAATGGAAGCCCCATCAGTTCAGTGGAGCAGTTTCTGTGCGCGCGCGGTAATGAGAAAGCATGCTGTCGTGGAAATGACACTCTGTAACGACTCGCGTTAGCCAAGTGGCGAGAGATGGGCTCCTTTGGTGGGGGATCGGTGCCGTCTGGCACAGGATTTGGGGGCGAGCGGCGGCGGCAAACCCTGAACCGCCATGGGATGGTCCTTGATGGCGCTCTCCCGCTCCCGCTGCGGCGATCGGCAGCCCCCCCCGCCTGGTGTCTTCTGCAGCTCTGCATCTGTGTTCTATTTTTATTAATCGCAGCAATATTCTGATTAGTGTCCTCCGCCAGCACACTGCGTGTTGTTCTCGCACTGTGGGGAGCCATTTGTCCTGCTCCGCGGTGCCCCCTCCCTGCCAACAGCTGTAATGACGTCTTATTGCCACTTTGTGGACTGCTGCCCCAAGAGAAACTGAATATAAGCGAAGATTAAAAAGGGCCACAGCTTGGCTCCATGCCTTGTGATTTCTTTATTTTTTTTTCTGTTATAAACTGTTGTCTGGTGTTAACCATGTACGACCTGGGGTAACCCTGTTGTACCTTTGAGCCCTCCCTTAATCCCTGTTTCCGAGATTGTACAGTACATGAGCTGGTGTGAATGGTGGTGTGGTGGAGCTAATGCTGCTTCTCCCGCTGAAGTTTTGCGTAAACATCCCACCCCCAGCCGCCCGTGGCACAGGTGTAGCTTCGCGTGGGCGGGTACCTGGGATGCGGCTGACACATTGCTCTTTCTGCTACGGACAGACTTGTCATTAAGGCCCGCCAGAGTGACGTATCCGGCGCGGTCCTGCCCAGCGTCTGTCGCTGTCACGGCTCTGTCACTGGCTGTGGGCGCGCCTCGCTGAGATGACGGCCAGTTTATGCCTCATTCCCCCTGTGGAGTCATCAGACGCTCTGGCTCTTTATCGCATTGCTTGTAAAGTCTTGCCTGACTGTTGTCCCCGGCTGTATTCCCAGCATGCCGTGCGGCACTCGTGTCTGCCACAGGAATCTTCTAATAAAGCGTCCACTGTTTACTCATCATGATTACATATTCCTGACTTTGATGTTCTGACAGACCTCTCTTCTTGTGAAAGACTGTCTTTGTCCGCATCATGCTACAATAATGGTATGTTTTAAGCAGACTGTGACCTGTTAGTTATTTTATGCATTTTTCCAAGGCAAATGATACTAAACACTTCTTAAAGCCTTTATGGGCTGTCAGAAAGGTCTCTAAAGTTTTCTTAATTTTATTAAAGCAGCATGAAAGCAATGGAGAAAATACTTATATTCTTTTTTTCCTTCCACCAAGTTATTTCAGAGCCATATGGTAAAAATAGACCATTGTGGCTGCTTTTCAAATGGATGAATATTCCAGCTCCTGGAATCCCAAGTAGAACCTGAGCAAAGTGAACCGATGAGCTAAACAGTCTTCCAATCAAATGTGGGAATCCTCATCGTTTGTGCCATCGTCATGGGGATGGATGCCGCACATCCCGTTGCATAGCTGCTGGGGACTGGCTGTCCTATAGGCCCACAGGCTGATTGGACTATATTGCCCCCTGCCTGCCGTGACTATCAGAGACATGCTTGCCTCTCACCATTCAAAGGTGTGATTTTTCTGCTTTGTGGTGATGGGTTTATGTGTAAATCAGCCTGCTGTGCTCAGATGCCCTAAGTGGCACTTGTAGGTTAGGAAGCCTACCTGACAGCTGTACTCGCATCTTGGTTTTATTTTCCCCAGCATTGACCTCTATTTATAAAATCTGCTGGTGGCACAGGCAAATAATCAGGACTGGCTGTACTGTGTAATTATTTTAATTGATACCTAATAACCTATTCACCCTTTTGCAGAATAAAGAAACCTTGAGGACTGAAAGGACCAAAATGATAACATCTTAAGCCTTCGATTTCCATCCAATTTCAGATTTCCATCCATCTTCTAGCCACATATCGTGGTCCCGATGGCAGGGGTCTGGAACTAGCCTATCCCAGGCAGCATAGGGCACTAGGCAGGGGTACCGTTTGAATAGGATGCCAGTCCATTTCAGCACATTGGACTAGGCACTGGGCAATTTGGAGATACCAGCTAACCTAAGAGCTTGTCTGCTTCTGGAAAGTAGAGCACCTTGAGGGAACCCAGATGACACTAGGCTACCGTACTTTCCAGTTTTTGTGCTCCTTGGTCTTGGGAAATTAACAGAAACTCACGGTTGACCTTGAGTTGTTGACTGCAGCTTTGCATGGGTTTGTTCCTGATGTGCCAGGTGACTCTTGCGGCAGGATAAACTGGAGGCTCTTGGATAGAGAGTGACTGTGCTGATGGACTGCCAGCTGGACTTCATGTCTGTGCCCAGCCTGAAGGCTAGTTCTGCTTGTAAGAGGCTATAGACCACTGTGATCCTTGGAATCCTGCTTAAATGGGTCTTAAAAAGAAATGCATTTTTTATAGTTCTATGCACACATTATTAATTTGCAATTGAATGTGCAATGAATTTGAAATGATTGTGTGTAAGTGTGTGCCCTGTGATGGACTGGTACCCCATCCCGGGTGTGTGTCCCAGCTTTGTTCCCCCATGCTGCCTGGGATGGGCTCCAGGTCGGACGGATCAAATACACATATCCAAGAATTCTAAAGGCTTTCAAGAAGTGATTTGCAGCACTTTCTACCTTCTGAATTCCACTTAGTCAGAGTGTGATTTAAGGCTGTGCAATTAATCGAATTTTTATTTCGATTTCGATCTCTGCTCCAAATGATCACAAAAACAATGTAATCGACGAAAAACGATTATTGTTAAAATCATTTTGCCGCACTAAGCACTGCAAGTATATGCTTTATTTTTCCGTGCGCTCCGAATGACATGCGCATGCGCACTTCCGCCCCTTCCGAGTAAAGATGGCAGGAGGAGCAGCAGCAGCAGCTTTACTCAGCAAGAAAAGTAAAGCAAGTTCACTGGAGCGGAAACACTTTAAAAACAGAGACGTGGATCAAACGCATTATGTGCAAGCTTTGTGCCATTTAGCAACACGGCGAATCTCTTTAACCACCTCAAATTCAAACACTGACTGATTTACTACCAACTAATACAGAAACGGAAAAGGCAAAGCAGCAAACCCGCATCGTCCTTAGCAACATAGGCATCAATAAAAGACGCTCTCTAGTGCAGCTTATTTATTTTGTAATTTATTTTTATATTTTATTTATGTATTTTGTATTTTATTTATTTAGTATTTTATTTGTTTTCAAGATATTGTGCAACTGCACTACGTTATTGATTTAATTTACTCGTCTTTACTTTTTTATGCAATATTTTAATATTATCCTTTCAGTTATTTTAAGGGAAAGTTCAACAGGACAATATCAATGAATATTTCATGTTTGCTGTACTTTATGGACAATAAATGCAATGTGTTTCAGAGTCAATGAGCAATATAAGTAATCGTGTTAAACAGTCGTGATTTCAATATTGACCAAAATAATCGTGATTGATTTCCCCCATAATCGAGCAGCCCTAGTGTGATTCACATTTTCCTTTTGATGAAAGCCCCATTCCTGCAAACCGGGCGTCTGTATCTGCGCACACACTGCGCTTTGTTTTGCTTTCGGTTCGCTTGTTGTCATCGAGCCTGCTTCTCGGCGGGTCTCCCGATTTGGAAAGGTAGGGTTGCTGCCCATGCCGGGGGTCGCATGCCGCGCCCATGCTGTTTTTAAGGACGTGACACGTGTGCTCCCCTTCACGTCTCTCTTGTGCTTAAGGGGGCCTTGTTGTGTGAAAGTGCCTCTTCCTCAGGCAGAAGAGGCCCTCAGGATTCGCCGGGGATTCCCGGCTTTGTTACCCGTCACCTGGAGGAGCTTCGTGCTCGGGCTGATGGACCCTATAGCGGGGAGGCCCCTGATCCCTTTTGCTTACGGTAGTCTCTGAGCCACCTAGCTGAACATCAGAAAGGAGGACGACATCACAGCAGAGCCTGTCTCCCCCCCCCCCGCCCCCCCGCTCCCCCCCGCCGCACCTCCCCCCTCACCCATCCCGGGCCCCCCCGCTCCCCCGCCGCCTCTCCCCCCCCCCCCCCCCCGCTTTCCCTCGGCGGCCCTTTGAAAGAACGCGGTCTCCCTTTGGGCACCTTTACCTGTAGTGCGGACTTTGAAATCGGCTGCTGAAGCAGCACACAGCCCATAGGACTTTCAGCACAATTGCTGGCTGGCCAAAGGCTGCTGTCAGGCCAGGCGTTCGGATTGAGGATCTGTGGCTGTCGTCTTCGCTGCCGTCTCTGTAGTAGACTGGAGTAATCAAGGGGGGAACTTTGGATCTCAATTTGCTGCTTCCCAGACATCGATTTAATACAGTGGTCCCTTTTTACAGAAGTGTATAAAACCTGTACAGCAGAGGTGAAACTCCTGTTACTTCCTGTCATTTCTCAGTGGTTCCAAAAGGCCAAAATGTATTTAATGTGGAACATTGCCAAAGCAGATTTCCAAAAAACTCATTAAGAAGCCCTTAATGGACATAAGGCGTGCTTACGACTGACGGCGGTTTACCCCCGACGAGGCGGCCTGTGCCGAGTTAGCGCTGCTGGCATTTTTGTTTTCTGAGCAGGTGTTGTGGTCTGGTGGGGGCTGGGCAGGCTTACAGAGTATGAAGCAGAAAGCACAGACCCGACCAGAGCTGGAATGTCAGAGCTTAAGCGGAAGCGAAAATCAGAGGCTGCTTCAGCATGAGCGTCATACGGCACAGTAGCGGCTTGGGGGATGATGATCATATGATGTTTGTACTGGAACGTTGGTGTAAGCTAGAAATGATCATGGAGTTACGAGGCTGAAAAGGGGCCTCACTCGGGTCCGCATGACATGTGAGTCGGTCATTCGGAAAATTTTGGCAGTTGATTTATATTTTGGTCTCTGGAACCATGGGAAAGGAGCCTGCTGGTATCACAGGGGGGTGAGGGGAAGCCAGCCCCTCGGCCTGGGCTGGGGCTGGAGCTGGCAGGACCGCCCCCACCCCCCCCCCCCCCCCCCGCCGCGAACCCGGGGGGGGGGGGGGTGCCCGCGGGGCGTCGCCCCCCTCGCTCGGGTCGCCCGCCCGCCCCCGCCC
>JAODKM010000001.1:13811020-13821743 GCA_026780845.1 Petrocephalus sullivani | reverse complement strand
AATGGGCTGTAGGAGTGCGTAATCCGTCATCTTTCTGCTGAGGTGGTGTGTGTGTGTGTGTGTGTGTGTGTGTGTGTATGTGGAGCCCCGGTGAGGGTGTCAGTGTGGGAGGTGGGCAAAATAGCAAGCCATGTTGGGGGGGGTGGTCGCTAATTCTCACTGTCTTTGCAGCATGTCGGGTTTTGGGATGAACCGAAACCAGGCGTTTGGAATGAACAGCTCCATCTCCAGCAACATCTTTAATGGGACAGGTGAGAAGCTCGTGGTTGCCTCCCGGGGCCGTCCCCCACTTCTCCGGCCTCAGGCTGAGCCGCTGGGATTGGCCGTTCAGCCTTCCTTGGGGCTCTCGGCATGGGGATGCCAGCGTAGTGTCACAGAGTATCTATAGACTCGTCACCCGGATCGAGCTGACCCACTGTCACAGCAAACCCACGAGGAGCAAGGTAAACAAAGACCAGGGAAGGTCAGTCAACACTGAAGCTGCTCAGTGGAGAGGAGCAGGGGCGTGCTGGGACATGCGTGTAGACGGGCACAGGTGGACTGTGAAATATACAGAGCCGCAGCTGGCCCTCACCTTGTGCTGGCCGGGAGTTCGCTGAGGCTTGCCACCATCTCATCAGCCGTGGGCCTCAGGTGGGAACTTAGGAGGCAGACAACAGCCGTTTCCAAGGTAGTGTCTGGTTCTGTCAGACACGGGGGCACAGTGGGAGAACGCAGAGCCTCACATGTCCCTTTAGCCTTCAGGAAAAGCCTGGATTGCATCATTAAATGGCCAGACAGGAAGGAGAGGGGGAATCAGACGGTTGCTCTGCTCGTGCTTCTATCAGCACCTGTTCCTCATCGCCTTTTTAGAAACAAATGTTTGGAATCAGTGGCATGGGGCAAAGGGAGATCATCCTGTTTTAAGCTCTTAATGAATTCACAAGTGTGAGTACCTGGAATTTGATGGGAGTTGTATAATTGTACGAGGGAGAGAATCTCTTTCCATGGGTGTGCTTTGACTTTACTTTGCTTTTTACCATTTTTGGTTGTCTTAAAACTGAAATTCAAAAAAGGACAGCTTTTAAAGAGTTTTTGTTTAGATTGTTTCTTTCGAAGGGTTGATAAGGAGAGAGAATTTCCGGGAGCATTATCAGTGCAACAGCATTACTCTGCATCAACATGCAGGAAGACTCTCCATGGGATGTTTAAATGCACACTACTAAAACAAACATTTTTTAAGGTCTCTTTCGCTTTCGTTGTAGTTTTTAATGGACTTAGTAATTGTTGTCAGGAATGATTACTCCTACTGTCTGTTTTTTCATGTCATCCTTATTTAGACCTTATCTTGGCTGTCGTTGACAGGAGATACAGTTCAGGAGAAACGGATATGATAAAACAAAAAAAGGTGGCCCTAAAAATGTCTTAAGACACCCCATCGCTGAGCGTCAGCTGAAAGGGCATTTAGACAGACGGCCGTGGAACTCGGCACGACGCTCCATTAACTCGCCACGCTTCGGCACCACCTGCGGGATCTCTCAGTGCTCACTGTGCTTTTCTTAGCCAGGAAGACCTGTTAGATGTGTAGCTGACAGAGGGTGCTGAAGAAAGGAAAGGATTAAGACGTCGCCTTATCCTCCTGTTACGTGCTTTAGGCTTTTGAATGTCATTTCTTCCTGGGAAAAATATCTTACTGGAAAGAAAACGTCTCAGAATAATGTCAGTGAGGATTGCTTTGGTTCCATCTTCGTTGTGTATTTTTGTGTAGGAGGAATAACTGCAAATGCTAGTTTTTGGGATTATGCATCATATATGAAGGGATGGGAAATGAAGGGTAATTTAATTGTCATTGTTGATGCCCCACAGCACACAATGATGAAATGTCCTATTTTTACCCAAAAATTGTTTTAAATGGGTTAACCCATCTAACCCATATGTGCCAGCAGTGGGCAGCTATTTCAGCACCCAGGGAGCAGTGCTTGGGGGTGGTACCTTGGTCAGGGTACCTCAGTGGTACCTGTGGGTCTGGGATTCGAACCAGCAACCTCTCTATTACACATATATGTACTGCTGCCTACTGCCACCTATGGACAGGACTATTAAATGTTTGCTGTCTGATATTTCTGCATTTACGGTGACCCAAAGGTCTATTATCTACATTGTTGGTTGTAATATATAGAACAACTTTCATTCGTTTGTCTAGTGACCAGGCCGATCTAAATGCAACCTGGATACCAAACACAGGGACTAACATCAGTCCATGAATGATCCCTTAAAGGAGAACAGACTAAGACTCAGCTACAGATCACCATCAGAATGACTGAACAAATAAGTTTTGGACTGACTAAGACCACTTAGGTGTCACGTATCAAAAGACTTGTGTGTTTCTAAACTGCAGTTTGCTTTGATCAAATATTCTAAGCTCATAAAAATATACTCTGTACCTTACCAAAGTCTGATTAGTAATTCAGACTCCCATTTGAGTGTAATTTTTCATTGGATTAAAGCATCAATATGAATTGATGACCTCAGTATGTTTCAGTGCAGTTTAGCTGGAAGAGAGCAAAAGCGTGGATTGTCTGTGGGCCTCCACGCACCATATTGGGAAACAGCACTGGTTGGTGTGGGTCTGAGCTGTTCATCGCTGCAGCCTTTGCCCTGCTGACATGTGACCCTGTTGCTGCCTTCGTAGATGGAAGTGAAAACGTTACGGGCCTGGATCTGTCGGACTTTCCGGCGCTAGCGGACAGAAGTCGACGGGAAGGGAGCGGCGACCGGACCCCGCTGTTAAACCCGCTAGCCGGGAGAGCGCCTTACGGTACGGCCCCCGCATTTACTCTAGCGCCTCTATTCGCTACCCAACAGGCCAACAAGGCGCTATCTCTGTTCCTGTGGCCAGAGGATTACATCTATTGTGTACAATTTTATGTGCTTAGCAGATTACTGAGAACCTAAATGAATAAATTAATTATCTCAATATATTTGAAATTGAGTGTAGTCCCTTAATTATCCTCAATGTCATTTCAGAGTAATGGCTCTCCATTACTTAGCTGAGCCCTGATCAATCCACTAATAAATCAGATTTGTCGTGTGTGTGGATTGTTTTTATTACATTGTGGGGACCAAATTTCCCCCACAATGTAATTAAAAAAACTGTTATATTGATGTGGTGGGGACCATTTTTCAGGTCCCCACAAGATCTGTGACTGCAATCAAAAAACTAAAAATATCAAAAAGTCTCATATTTTGTTTGGTTTTTCATGTTTAAGGTTAGGACTGGGTAGGGGTTAACGTTGTCATGTTAGGATTAGAGTTTTCTCGATAGAAATGAATGGAAAGTCCCCACATAGCTATAATTACAAACGTGTGTGTGTGTGTGTGTATATGTGTATATACACATTTACAGTTAATCTCAGTGATGGTGTTCCCTCTCTCTTCCAGTGGGCATGGTCACAAAGCCATCGAATGAGCAGTCCCAAGACTTCTCCATCCACAATGAGGACTTTCCTGCACTGCCAGGTCCCAACTACAAGGACCCCACGTCGAGTAACGACGACAGCAAATCGGTGAGCTACTCCAACTGTTCTGTTCTTCCTCTATTTACTGGAGAGTGCAAGGAGCTGCAGGTTGGCCCAAAACATCACTCCAGCATGTGTATGTATATGTGTGTGTGTATATATGTATATATGTATATGTGTGTGTGTGTGTATATATATGTATATATGTATATGTGTGTGTGTGTGTGTGTGTATATATATATGTGTGTGTGTGTGTGTATGTGTGTGTGTGTGTGTGTATATATATATATATATATATATAGAGAGAGAGAAAAATAAATGCTTGGGTATGTGTGAGTAAGTGGTCCTCTATAACATTTCCAAATGAAACTGAACTGTATAAATTTCCCCTTTTTGAGTCTATACGCCCGTTTCTTTATACATTGAAAAACACCTACCCTGGAAGCGCCCGTGGTGATGGATGACGTCATGCGCTATTCAGAATTTGGCTCGAACTGTATGCTTGTTTAATGATCTTATTTTAAGTAATTCAATTAGTCTGCTTTCAGAATCTCTATATAGGACGTCCTTAACGACCTGATTAATTAAACTTAATGTGTTAGAGTCATGTTTAGACGATTGTTTTATAATATATCTACATTTATAGTGGATCCAGCATTTACATGGACAGGAGGTATATTTTAATCTGAGTATGATTAATGCTTTTATGATGCTAACTGGAAACGTAGGTAGATAGATTGAGAAGTAGATGAAAATCATCCGGATGATACTGGGGAACATGGGGACTGGTGCAAAAAAACACATTGATTCAACTGAATACATTTGGTGGTTTAGGATGCATAATAGTTGGTGAAAACTTTTTTTTTTTTTTGGGGGGGGGGGGGTTATTGGGTCTAATTTATGTAGATGGCGCCACCGCATGGGACGATCCGATGAATTCGTCCATTCATAAATACTACCAAAACTGCTGGTTCAGGACCAAGGACAGATCTCGCCTACCGTTGTGCAGCCAAGTCCTCCCTTTTACATTTATTCAAAACCATTCAAGATAAAGTACCTCTAAAGTGCTAAAACACTTAACACTTTGCGGAACAATGACTGACATAATTGAAGGCTTTAAGTAGTTCTATTTAATAACGCGGTATAAATGTTTCTGTAGAGCATGTTTACGGTAGCACCTCCCACGTTGGTTGCTATGGATGTAAACACGAATTTTATTCTTGACGTCTTATTGGAAAGCAGATTTAAAACCGATCCTAGCAGATGAGATCTGAGTTATCGAGATGGCTGTGGGAGATGACAAGGTCGGCTCTGTTGAATATTCCTGCCGTCGTCTGGTGCTGACTACCTCAATGTTGGCTTAAAACTTTTCAAAAAATCACGTTAGCATAACTTATTCCACTGGATTACTCTGTATTCAGTCCCGATTACTGTAGGAACAAGACAACTTTTCATCACAGACGCGAAAGCATTGCGGTAGCACAGCTACACATTAGTTGCCGTGTTTTTTGCAGACAGTAACCTAGTTCAGGATCTCTGCCTGTTTTCTGCACCCAACCTTCTTCCCAATGTACTGCCTCCAGCAGCCGGACCGCCTTTTTCCCCGAAACTCGGTAACTCTCAGCCGTGTTTAACAGACTGCCATTTGTAGCTGACAAATGTGCTCTGCGATTTACACGTTTATAGATAAATTATTGTTCGCCAGTTGCCTATTACTCCATCGCCCTCCTTGCAAGAGGGGTCAGGGAATCATTTTCCGTTTATATTGGCTTTTCGGTGTTCTGCTTTTTTTATTGCCTCTGGAAAATCACTATAAAAAGTGTTTTGCGGTAACTTGCTTCTGCAGATGTGTCATGCTACAAATTTCATTGATATTTTATCAGATATTGTATTGCCAAGGCTCAAAGACGCGGCGTGGCATAGACAAAATGTTTTTTTTCCAGCGTTCAGAATATTACGAAATGAAAAAAGAAAGCAGTTCCTTAATTCCCCCTCTCTCCATGCTGGATTTTATAATAGCAGCCGCGTAGTGGTTCAAAAACATTGGCGTTTAGTTGGAAGGCGGCTGATTTACAGGCAGTTTATGAACTTGCATTGACGTCAGTGGAGCCGCCGCCGATGTATATAAGCTTGGGGCGGGGGGCGCAGAAGCCGCATCCCGTCGGCGGCGCTTTGCGGACTCGGGCTCTGGAACGCACGCACTTCCCCACCTGCCAGAAACTTACGGCGCTCTGCAGCACTCAAGTAGGTCCGCCATCCTCCCTCGTCCTGTCGGAAGCTGCTAAAATAGAGAATACTAAATAAAAAAAGGAAATCCTTTGCATCCTAAGTACCGTTACTTTTTTTATACATGATTGTACTTGAAAACTTTAAAATATTCAGCTCAGTTCCAGAGTTGAACAAGGCAACATGTGACTATAGTAAATGCTATGACGCCTTATGCTCATTACGGTCTCGCTATTTTAAAACATCTTAATGTTTGTTTAAGCTTTTTTGAAGCCTAATAAGTCTTTCATTTACGTTGTTTTAGAACTGTTGCTCAATTTTGCATACCCATTTTGATTATAGAATGTCTCCAGTAAAAAGGTCCTGCGTTTATGATATGTATATATAGTGCTGTGTGTCATATAATATTAAAAATTCAAGAAATACCCTACCTTGGACGCCCGTGTAGATAATGCTGCTAATTATTTCTTGATTTCTTCATTTGCTCACGCCGGGTAGCAAGACCTTCATTTAGAAAGCAACGATTCTTTTTTTTTCCCCCCCCTCAATATTTTAATTTATTAATGCATTTTTTGCTGACAGGGCACCTGCCTGTCCACCATGAAACCGATTCCCCTGGTCCTGCTGGTGGCCACGGTATTCATGACCGCCAACATCCGCATCAGTGCCGGTCGACCGAGGGACTTCTTTGACGGTCACGGTTACAAGACGCAACTGGACCAGGTTCTGTTAAAGGCCGGCGATGATGCCGTCTCCTACCTCATAGGCGCAAAAATACTTAGGTATCTGCAAAGGAGCCCGAAATTTCAGAAGGCTCTCTCACGATTTCCTATAGAAAGCCTTCAGGTTATGCCGGCACCGTCCAGCAAGGGCTTCGGCCACCTGGCCCGCGACTTGTCGCTAGTGGATGGGCAGCGCTCACTGGAAGCCGGCGACAGCGTGGAGGAGCTGCTGGACTTGTCCAAGAGGAACGATGACCCGCCCATCTCCATTGATCTCACTTTCCACCTGCTCCGAAACATGATCGAAATGGCCAGGATTGAGAGTCAGAAAGAACAGGCGGAACTAAACCGCAAGTATTTAGATGAAGTCGGCAAATAATACTTCACTTTCTCGTAATTTAAAACTATTCCCAACACGAAACGAACGCCCCGGCACTTCCACAGTTAGTTTTTGCGTTTCTTTTCTTCAAACTGCTGTTCATCGTAACATTGAGAGTCACAGTGTATATTTCTGTATGTGAAACAGTATAACCAAACGCGTTAGGGTCCAGGCGAGGCCCCGTGCTGTCTCTTGCGGCTGGATCGGTATGACATGAGATGCGCAATACAAACGATTTCAATATCAAAAGGCTTCTACGTTATTCATTTCGTCCTGTACTGTTCGGATTTCTGTGTGGGTGTTCAATCTACTAATAAACCGAGCAGTGACTCGGACATTAAGATTCGAACAGTAATTCCCCACATATTATTAGCCTGATCCATGTGCGTAAGCAGCCTACTGTCGGTTGTGGGGTACTGTAAAAGGGATTACTTTTATTTTCATGCCTTTGACCAATGTATAAAAAGATCGCTTTTTTTGTTGTATATATATATGAAAATGCAGAGGTCCTTAATTGCTTAGTGACCTTATGAAATGTGTTACCAACACAGCTATTGTGCAAACGAGGAGTACTGAATGGGATTCACTCTTCCTGTAGACTATGATGTTCTCAGGCTCTCTTCGTGAAGCAGGAGTACCGTGATACTTTTAACTTATAAAGTTTATTTTTGGTTATATCGATAAATATCTAGTCGGATTTTTTTCCGTTTTTGCGCTGTTGGAATGTTTATAATAAATGCAAAAATCTGGAAATTATTCGAACAGACTTCAATTTCTGAAACTATAGATTCTGAAACGTTTATTATTAAAGTACAGAGGTGGTTATGGATTGTGTTAAGCTAATCGCTGACTTTGCACCAGCGCTGAATACTTGAAGAGTTACGTATTATAACACTGAACAGATAACAGGGTAAAACGTTTACATACTCAACTGGTTGCAAAGTTTTCAAAGCCTCAGTAACTATATCATATTAGGGGTAGCAGGGAATCGGAGATGGCATGCAGTAACCTGGTGAAATGCAGCGTTTTCACTGGCCAGGTCAAATGCCTACACCACACAGTCAGACAAAACGACATCCTACATTTCACCTTCAACAGTATTTAATCACAATTCTAATAGTGACACTAATCGGTTGGTGCAGCAGTATTGAAAGCTTTTCTCCAGTTGTATTTTGTAATAAAAATTCTTAACATGTCTGCTGATTGTCAAAATCTTTTAAGTTGGGGCACTGTAATAAAGGAAAGACTTCTGCTTGCTAATTATAGGATACATTCATGTCATCTACTTGTTTTCTTTGTGGGCGGGGGGGGATGGGGGGGGGGGGGGGGGGGTGGTGGTAAACAAGATCAACATCATGGTTGGTGCCTGGCCTGTAGGTGTGCACACACTGGCCTATACAACTCGCTACCACATCATATTGATAATCCCATTAATGAGTAAGCAGTTCATTACAATGCACAGTCATGACAGCGTTCATTAAATAGTGTTCTGTACAAAGGATATTAGGAAAACAGCTCATTTTTAAGTCTACAAATTATTTATTTTTCAAGTCAAACCTTGCAAAGTAGGCAAGCAAACACTGAGTAAATGTTTCTACATTACATAGAAGTTTGTGACTGTAAAATAGTTAGTACCCTAAGTCATCCCTTCATAGCATAACTGTCATTTGGGGATAATGATGAGACTGGTTTTCACTGGACTGTACATCTGACTGACCCCCTTGTGCGATGTTCTGACTTCTGAAGGCCTTGGATCTAAAATGCATGTAGGCTTCCAAGAAAATGAAAGGGGATTTTTCAGATAAGTACATTTACACCTGGTTAAGGAGAAAAACACCCCCTAATAACATAGTTACATAGTTAAGATCATGCTTCCAGAAGACAGACAATCAGTCTTGAGTCAGTGGGCAAGATTGACCTGATGAGGGGGCTATAAATAGTCAGTTGTACCTTAACACACTTTTGTCATCTTCTGTGTATGCTATATAATGGGTGCAACAATACTCTTGGGCAGAGAGGAAAAGCGCACTCAATATCTGAATGTGGGTGGGGGATCAGGCCAAACCTTCTTTAAAGTCGCCTTTGAAGCTTCCCAGGGAAAAACAAACCTGCAAGGAAACAAACATATATTAAGCCCAGAAATAAGAAAGGATGCACACCGTCTGGAGCGAGTCTATTTATAAAGTCCAACAAAAAGCAGCAATGACCAGGTGTACGGTTGGCGGCAAACTGGGGCCTCAACTCGCCACTTTGTCAAAAAGCAAAAAAGAATAGTTTGTTCTTGAGCTGGTTACGTAAATCGCCCCCCTTTCCCACAGAAATAACTGCAAAACACAGCAGCGAAAGGATTCCCAGTGACTAAACGCACAGTAACGGCGACGTATGGCTTCATCGGCGCGTGCGGAATGAGACCTCCGCTCCCCGGGCCGCCGCGCCCGCAGCCGGCACACCAACCTCACCCACCCTCCCCAATTCCGTTCGGAACGGAAGTTATCGGCGGCCAGCTCGTTTTCAAGAATGCCGTGCGTCAATCCGTCGTGCTCACACCCAGCGGTGATCCATCTCCATCTGTAGCCGATGCCGCTCGCGTCTGTCGGTGCTGCTTTTGGCATCCTGATAGAGGTCTCCTATCAATAATGAAGGAAGCCTATTTCGTTACCGCGCTCCCTCGCGTCACCCATCAGTCAGGGGATCTCCGCCAGAGTGACAAGGTCAGCGCCTGGGGCGACCGTGGTGACTCAGAAGATGATGTATCCCAGCAGCTACATCACTTGGTAGCGGTTTGAGAGGCTGTAATAAGCTAATGAGGGATTTGAGGCATTACCCTACAAGCCACTCCCCCCCATCAATCACCTTATCCCACTTCTTTGGATCTCCCAGGATGCACTGCAGCAGCGGCATGCAGGCTGCTGGCAGAATGGGCACGCGGGGCTCTGCCAGTTCAACATATATACTTGTGGAGTGTTAGTTTGCGGCGGCTGCTTGACTCTCGGAAAGGAGACTGAGCTCAGGACCCCGAGGCGTAGGGAGCACTGAATCTTTCTCTCTCTCATACTCATACATATACACATAGGTCTCCATCCTGGAATAAAAATTGCCTTCATTTTCTGACTAAGTAAATACTGGAAAGATGACAAATGCATCTTGTATCTTGCTTTTAAAAATATGGGGTATTATTATATGAGCCTTTTAGCTTAAGTGGAGCTCATAGGGTATATGACATAAAATGACACGGCTTCTGTATCGGCTCACTCCACATTCCTTTTTTCTCTTTGCTAATGTAACGCTCCTGATTGAAGGAAATTACAAGTTCCAAGTTGAACTAAAACCAAATCCAGCATTTTATTCTCTTTTTTTTTTTTTTACAAATGGGATCTATGACGCAAGTTGTAGCCCTTCTGGAGTCATCATCTGAAGCTCTGACAAGTATCATTTGCAAAAATGTAGCTATCTGATGATTATTACCCAGATAAGGGCAAAGGTTCAAGAGGGGAGAAGTACAGTCTGACTAAATGAGGGATGTGGAATTGCGCCTTTGGGTGTCAGCGGGCCACAGGGGAGGAGCCACACATGAGCAGCAAGCCATGAGGTATGGAGGAACACCTCGAAGATACTCCCTGGCGTGACGGAGATGGATGTCTTAAAATCGGCGAAGGTTAAATACGGGCGGCAGAGGGCATTTGGATCAGTTTAAGGCAGACAGGCGCTTCAGCAGCTGGGCTGAATGGCGGACATGCAAGTAGAAATCACCGGCTCCCCAGGAGGGGCCGTTTATGGGAAGTTTCCACTTCCACCTGGACCGGGGGGGGGGGGGGGGGGGGCGCCCGGCGCCCCCCCCCCGACAAACAAAAAAGACCCAAAAGAAATTCCCGCACACACGCAACCAAAGATCCCCCCCC
>JAODKM010000001.1:13791839-13803723 GCA_026780845.1 Petrocephalus sullivani | reverse complement strand
GTCAACGCTTGTTCCGTTTTTATTCCCTTTTGTTTTCCCCTATTCTATTTTTTTTTTTCCAAACAGGGTCTGAATTGTGTTTACGCCTCATTTCAGATGCACGTCCTTGGACAGAGGCAGGATAACTGACGTTTGACACACACACACACACACACACACACACACACACACACACACACACAAAAAGTTTAGTATTCCAGTGTTAAAACTGAGAAACGAAGACAAAACAGCCCACAAAAGTAAAACGGTGGCATAAAACAAGGAATTGGAGATGCGACCTTTTGTCGCGGCACGATTTGGCCGTCATAGAACACGGGTGATCTTTGTGCATTTTCTGTGTGAACATCCTCTCGTTTCCTTTGGAAAGATGAGTCTGCCATTCTCCCCTCTCCTCTTTGCTCTCTGATACATTCCTCAGCTTCTGCTCCACACACCTCACACACACTTTTCTGAAGGGCATTTTCTGCCTCGGAGAAACAAACAAACAAAAAAAAAATTATATATATATATATCTATATATATATATATATGAGACTGTTTTAGTGAACGATGTCACAGCCAGTGGACAATCTTCTCCGGTGGGTTGTGAATTTACCGAGCTGCGTTGTTCCAGAATGAGCGAAACACTGTCCAGTCTTTGTTACAATTTTGTAATAAACGTGTACATTTTTTTTTTTTTTAATTTTTGGACATCACATGAATAAAGATATGTATGTACGAATGTGTATATATTATATATATATGACATCTATTTTGGAGACAAAAAATGTTGCCTGCCATACCTCATTTTTAGGAGGTGTGCACAGATGCAATATGTGGGTGAGATGGGACATTTCTGGAGCTGCTGGACGGGGCAGGGTGGGAGGGGTGGTGGTGGCTCACTCGCCACCCTTTGCACTTTTAAAACAACGACGACAACGGATGACGGAAAGGGCCAGATTTTCACGGAACCAAGGACACGCGTACCCAAGCGAACACGTCGACATCTCGGGGAAAGAGGACTGGAAGCGTTTCACTCCGGCTGTTTTCGCGGCAGCATTTCATAGGAAAAGAAAAACCAATAAAAAAAAATCGAAACAGATCTACCTTGTATTTTCTGATCGCATTCGAGCTTCTTTTCTTTGTAATAAAGTAGAATGGCTCTTCTGAATGGAGTGTGGAGTTTGATTTCAGGGGGCTGGCTGGAGGGCTCCTTTCGCTTCTCAGGCCTTTAAGAGTGTCATGAGTTCAGAGGTCAGCCACTAGCTTTGGCTGCATTGACTTGTGTAGCCTACACTGGTAAATACTTTGTCGTTTGCTGCAACACCTCTCACCTTCTCCGACTGGGGGTCAGTGCTAGGCCATATTGCACTTCTATACAGAAGCTGGTGAGCTGAGGGTTTTTTTTTTTTGGGGGGGGGGGGGTCTATTTAAAGTAGCACAGGGAGTGTCATGTTTGGTTTCTCACCCTGTCACTCTACGCTGCCACCAACACCGACTGTTCAAGAGCTCGGCCAGGTTGGGCAATTCTGATATCTGCTGCATTTCTCTGTTCCCCATCTGTGCTTTCAAATCTCCAAGACCGCCGCTGAAGGGAGCTAACAAATTACTTCAGCGTGATGGCCGACTGGTCGTCAAGGAGCTTTTGTATGACCATTTTAGCAGGCCGCTCCTGATTGGTACCGTAAGAATGGCAAAACAGTATGTCTGTGCCAAGTTGCACTCTGGGGGTGTCGGTAAATCTGCTTAGAACAGACACCAGGAGGAGTGTGTGTGTGTGTGTGTATAAGTGTACATGTAACTTGTCAAATAACTTTAACAGTGATGGTTTATTTAACCTGATTTTAATACTGCATTTGTTTGGAACTTTTATTGAGAAGGACGGTACCTTTCTGGCCAGGGTCTTGAGCCTCGAGGGGGGTAGCTTTTGCACTCCCGATGGGTTGCATAGGAAACCCTGATTTTATTACTAAGAATTACTTGGCTAACAGCCCCCCCCCCTCCAAAAAAAAAGAACGGGCATGTTATTGTATATTCCCTAGTGGTTTACAAAGACCTTTCAAGACCCCTTAACACCTCTTCTATAAAGGTAAGAATGTTAAGTTCAATGTCTGCTCCCTGATTTAAGGGGTGGAGTGCAGTGTTTAGATAAATTGCGTGTGTCGTTGTTTCCAGTGGTCATTTAATATCAAGCCGTGCACCAAAATCTTCGCTCTTTGTGTCCGTGCCCTCTCTTCCTGCTCTGTTTTTCTGTGCTTTCCCGTTTCGCATTTGGAGAGCAGCAGTGTGGGGCGCTGTCGTTCTTTATAATTGCACAGTGAACTGTTTACAGTTTTTATTTATGCCAGTCAAATATTTGCTAGGCATCTCATGCCAGAAATGTATTACTTTCTGCACGGTGAAAATATTAAAAAAGTTAAAAGGATTTGACGTATTTGAGACCTTTACGGCTACTGAGCAAACAGTTGTTGAAATGCTGCGGTAGCGTATTTGGAGCGTAACCGAGCAGCGCAGGGGCTTTTTAAAAGTGGAGGGGGGTTCTTGGATGGGGAGGTAAAAAAACAAATAACGATCAAATTAATATTAATATTTGTCTACTGCTCTGCGCTATAAATATATTTTTGTATGATTCCAATTATTTAAATCAATTTCTTAAATCAAAATCGCCGAATTTGTGCATTTCCCGCTCAGAGCGAAGCCTCATCTCCCAGCACGCGCTCCCTCACTGACCGCGCGCCTTCTGCTTTCTCCCTGTATGTCACCGAATGTCATATTTGCACACACCTATATTATATGCCCTCACTTTGCATAGAATAGCTCATGTATTTCGCGTATGTGTATAATGAAGTTAGTCTTGCTGATGTGATACAAAACCGCAGCGAAATAGCTGGAGGTGAGGCTGCCAGTACCTCTGCCGCACTGAAGGGGACGCGCGTGAGCCCACGGGATTATTATTGTCGGTACGCTGGCTAAAAAAAATGTTCACTGAAGCACTCCGTATTAGAATTATTTTTGTTCGGAAAGAGCCAGTGCCTCACCTGCCACAAACCTCATCACACTTTCTTCCCAAATCCAACAGGACAGTACGTTGCCAACTTACTCACTTTGAAGAGGAGCCGCCCTCATTCCCTCGCCACTGACGCTAACTGACACCTTTGCTGTGATTGGCTGAATGGTCCTTCAATCAAACTAACGGAACTATCTGTATAAATTAAGTCTGTGTGCGTATTTTGTCCATTCCAGATCTGGGATACAGTTCATTTCGCTCTTGTACCCGTAGGAGCACATATTTTAGTATCATTAAGTAAAGTGGGGGGATGGAATCGTGTTTCAGAAAAAAATGGGGGTGTTGTAACACACACCCCCCCCGTTTGCAACGCTCCTGGAGCAGCGTGTAGTTTGTGCATGTGGTCCTCATTTATCCTCCGAAATGTCATACATTTGGGCTTTTTTGCATGTACTGCACCACACTGTCCACATGATGGCGCTGTGCACTTACTAATGGGACCCTGATGGTGAGTAGCAAGGGCATTCCCCAGAAGTCACCCTGTCGCTTTACCTTTGAGGTCAGATGGCAGCTTTACACCCCAGGCCGAGTAAAGCTCCATATGTATGCCTTAATCTTCAAACTGGAAAAGAGAAATTAATGGTGCGTTTTTTTTTATGATCCTGTCCATATCTACAGCCTTTAATCAGTAATAATCCTCATATGTCTAGCAGCAGTGATTGTATGGCGTGATTGTAATATTAAAACACACTAAATGGGACTTTGTGTAAGCCACGAATTGTTTTCGTTTTATTTAGTATAATAAATTTCGCCGAATTTCCGTGCAGTCTTATAGGCCTATCCAATGTGAATAAGACGGATGAATCCTGATTTTACAGGGCTGCCAACTGGCCAGCTAATGACGTGAGTTTTTCCAATTCGAGACAAGTCTGCACACGCATTTACATGTAGGAGCACAGTTTTTGGTCTTTTAGTATGTAGGATTTGCAAACTACCCCAACGCCTTTGATGTAGCCAATTTTAGGTTTATAATGGAATAATACAGATTTGCCATAAGACTTCTTGCGTGAGAGCCTGAAAGCGTGAGTGTCACGCCAGATGTGTGAGAGCTGGCCACCCCGTGTCCAGTCATGTCACTTTGCATGAGGCGACATTCGGAGTGCGAGCTGCCCCCTTGCGTGGCTTCTGGGAGGTGCAGGCGCTTAACATGACCAGGCAAGCCGCTTCTGGCTCTGGCTCTGCACTGTAAGCAAAGTCCGGAAAAATAGGGTCCAATGTGCTGTGTTAATAGGAAGGAATTCTCCGCATAGATTCTTCACAGGTGTTTTAGCCTTTAATTTGAATTTCGCGTTGCATTGTGGGAGCGGGTACACCCACTAAATGTAACAAAAAAATCCGTAAAAATATGGATAATGTACTGGTAATTTTCTGCCAGGACATTATCCGTTTTTTACGGATTTTTTTGTACAGTGTAGGCGACGAGTTGCGGTGAACGGTATATTGGGTCAGTGTGTTTCAATTGCCAAACTCTGAGAAAAGTCCACCACCAAGGGAATTAATCCCATGCGATTCTGAGTGTGGAATCAGTTTATAGAGTAATTAAAGTGAATCCTCTCCAAAGCTGCTGTGGAACATCACTGTGCTCCAAAGTAAAACTCCACAAATAGACGAAAATAAGTTCACTGAAAACAGTGAAGTTGGACAAACTGTGATGGATAAATGAAATTACATTGGCACACGGGGTCGCTATCTGTTACTTGATTTCTAAGCATTATAATTACTTCACGGAGTAGTGATGAACGCAAAAAGTGAATATATCGACCCTGGCCTATTATACTGAAATGAATCGCATTACATCCACCAACACTGGCCAATCACAAAACTAAATTACTCCTGCAAAAGTTTTCCACACAAACGAGCGGTACCTACAGTATATATCTCCGCGATCTCCTCTCCTTATTAATAAATGAATGCTCGCCCAATCAAAGCACGCATCTGGGCGCAGAGATCCGCTATTTAATTTTCTTAAGGTGTTGATGTTATTTAAATAGGCCACAGCGGTCTTAGAGACTCATTACCGTCATATGACCTATTATATGATGAATAATTCGGGATAGTGACTGTAGCCTAACCCTAAACGCCCGGCGGTGGTGATAATTACTCGATTAGACACGTCAAACGTACCTTCTGTTTTTACGGGTGAGATGCAGGGAGATACACCTTTGGTAGTCATATTAATTAAGTGTTAATTTGTTTTCCTGGAAGAAATATTTCTTTATTTTTAGTCCACAGCTCATTCCTGTAACCTATAAATAACTTTTAGCAATTTTCTTTATCGCGACGGTGCCATTCAAACAAAATTGTCATAATTGCCCGTGCGCTTATCGATCGGGCTCTTTCCCGGAGCGCCCGTCATTGTGTCCCCGTCCGGGCCGCCAGGGCGCCGGGCTGCAGCGATGCATCAGGCCCGCCCCGCATCAGACGTGACCCACATTACTGCCTGTATATCCTCCCAGAAGAATATGATCAATTCTTGTCAGAAACTCTTAGGAGCCAAACATCTGCAGCCGCAGGGCTATCTTTGCTTTTAACATTAAATGAGGACGTGGGGGTGTAATAAAAAGGACTTTGTAAGGTGACTTCTTGTGGCTGACCCTGAGAGCCGCTGTCTCTGGAAGAGAGAGAGAGCATTGAATCTTTTTTTCTGCGATTAAAACATTTTCAGCATTTGTGTCTTTCAGGGCCGATCACATCTGGGACCTGCTGCTCACCACGGTTATATTAGTAACAAAATGAAAGAACATATCAGAATAATAAAAAGTTTAGCATGTCCCTCTGGCACCAACATGGTTTAATGGTTTAAAAAACGGATGGTACGCGAAGGGTTACCTTAAGGCAAAAGCGGCGTTCAGTTTGAGTGATACTCTGAACGAGGGACTTCCCTGATGCAATTATGGATCGTTTAGGAGCGAGGGAATCATGCGTGTAAATATTCATTTCTACATATGGGGTTGTGTGGTTGAAAGTGACTTAGTACTCTGAGGGGCGCACTGTGTTTGCCAAGTAAATAAAAAAACCCTTATTCCTGTCGGTTGTGATTAGAAATAAACAAAACAAACCCGTTAGGCACGGCGGAGAATCCAGAGCAAATGAAAGCTAAAAGTTACAATTAAGCTAGTAAACGGGGTTATCAATATAAATTAGCATTCGTGGTTAAACTTCAGATCCATGATGCCCAACTCAGACTTGAGGAATCCAAAAGAAACTCGTCGCCAAATGTAGCCTAATGTAGGACAGTAGTAGGACCCATTTTTCGAGCCGATAAGTTGATTCACCTGAATTCATAATAAATACAGCAGGACCCATTTACAAATATAGGATATTCCGGCTTCCCACACAGACAATGTTGGACGCTACCAATATTTCAAAAATGTCGCGTCAATATAGCCTATCAACTGTTGCATATTTCCCTCTGTGTTCCCTATGCATCCTAAGGCCACCTCAATACAAAACTGAATAATAAAGCAAACCATAAACATGTTATAAGCGCCGCTGTGTAAAGTTTAAGATTCTATACCCCATTGCAAAAAAAAAAAAAAATCTCACGTGCTATCAGTGGAGTTTGTAACTTTTGAAGCGAGTGCGCCTGATCTGAACAGAAGCCGGGGCTTTAAGCAGGACCAGCTGGTCCACCCGAGCGCGGAGCGGCTCCCGCGGCGGCTGCTCGCAGTGCTGATGTGCGCGGCCACCGCTGCGCATCCTCCGATCGCCGATCCAGGGACGCGTGTACGCGGAAACCCTGTGCTATTTCCGAATAAGCAGCTTACCGGGCCCCAGATGTGACCTTCATCCTTTAAACAAAGTCCAGATGTGGATGAGCCGATGTGATCGGACTCGGGAATCTCGCACGTAAGAGAGGAAGCGTTTCGCGGGGGGGTGGGGTGGGGTGGGGGGGGAATAAAAAACGCCGCTATTGCCAAGTTCTCTCTGGATAGTGTAAAGGGGGGTAGGAGGGTACTCTTACGAGGGGGTGCACAGATCGTGGCTCCGAGAGAGACCCCCCCTCTCCGTCACATTCAACTTGTTTCATGCGCCTGAGCGCCGCACGGACGACAACAGATGGCGAAAATCAGGGTCTCTTACGAGTACTCGGAGGCGGAGGATAAGAGCATCCGGCTCGGGCTGTTCCTCATCGTCTTCGGGATCTTGTCCCTCTTTATCCTGGCGTTCTGCTTGCTGAGCCCCACCCTGCAGAACATGCAGAGCAAGCCGGTGAACTGCACCGTGATATCCGTGCAGAAGGTGGAGGAGATGTTCGAGTGCGTGTTCAACTGCGGGGCGGATTGCAAAGGCACGTCGCTCTATCCCTGCCTGCAGGTGTTCGTCAATAACTCGGAGTCCAACTCCAGAGCCCTGCTGCATTTCGACGAGCAGCAGCTGGTCCTGAACCCGAAGGTAAGCCGGAGGAACTCCGGGGCCGCACACGTGTTTCACGCGTCCCCATGTGCGGGGCTGCCCTCTTCAGTGGCCGATTTAGATGCTCTGTGTCAAAATCAGATTTCCTCCGAAACTGTCATTTTAAACAGTTACCGTTCGTCACCCAGCCTTTTAAATGGTTCAGATTGACTTTCCCCCAATCGCTCATCTTATTTAGTATATCAGTTTATTTTCCATCATGAGCGTAAGTCCAGACTAACAAAACAAGTAGTGGTCGCAGTGCATACACGTATATTCTGAATAATGAAAAATGATTTTATGCAAATTGTCATTATTATTATTATTATTATTATTATTATTATTATCCATCCATCCTTCCATCCATTTTCCAACCCGCTTATCCGAACAGGGTCGCAGGGGGTCCGGAGCCTTATTATTTTTACAAGGTAAACTGATCGATTTAACTTATTAATACACAATGAAACATAAGCTCTCTACTGATTTGTTCGTCCATATAATGTAGACGTAATGTAGAGTAGTTGTTAATGAGAGGCGTGTACAGACATTGTAGCTAAACGGAACAAAGAAATATTAAAACTTTTATGGAAACTTAAACCAATTTCAAAATTTAAGTTTGCATCATTAATATAATAATAATAATAATAATAATAATAATCTTTTCCTTACAAACCCTCTCAGACTTTTAACTTACAGTTAAAGTCTCCAAGAAGTTAAAGCACCCCCAGACTCATTTTGCCTGATTTCACAGCAGAGACTTTCGGTATCATATAATGTAGATCAGAGCATGTAGAATGGCCTGATTATTATTATTCCAGGAAGAATAGGCTACTCAGACTTTCAGTTGTATTCCATAAGTGGGGTAGCCTTAATAAATCATAATACCATGGCTTTTGTAATGCTGAGCCTTTCCTGTGGTGTATTCTATATATAGAGGGGATGAATGCACCCAGCGACTGTGGAGCAGAGTGCTTTGGACCCAGGATAGGACCTGTACTCTCTGGGTTCCGGAAGGACGTGGATGTTCTGCCCTTATTCCCGCTTAATCCTCTCTGCCCATGCAGCCAGTAGCTCCCTCCTACTGTATCTTACCTCCTGACATCCTGTCAGCTTGGGGAACTTCACGCCATCTGAACTGGGTCCGCTGCTTCTGCGGCTTCTATGGCAACGGCCCGGCTCTCTCATTGAGTCGTTCTATCGATTTGCTTAGTTCACAGTTTCAAGGAGGACACTCGCTGTAGCTCGCAGTCTACAGAATCGCTCAATTGCTTCTGGATCGCAAGCATTAGTCTGTCTGCATGCTTTTCTCTGCGGTAGAGCAGCATTGCCGTGCTGAGGGACGTGACCCCACACTGTTCTGGATATGAGGCCACTGTTCAGTGTAAAGCTTATGGTCTTTTAATAATGCAGAACTTGAGATAAATAACTGATCTTGCATGCAGGTGTACAGTGAGATGAATGTCTCATCACTGAATCTCACCACTGCATTTCACCAAAGGGCTACTATCAGCCCCAGTGATAAATGATCTGAGCTGTAATTAGAGTTATTTGACAGGTACGTTGTCCTGAACGTGCCATTTGTCTTTGTGCGCTTGGTTCTGTTCTAGATACGAACACGATATGATTAATGAGGACATCACACGGTACTCAACGAATAAGTAGACAGGGGAAACTGATAAATAAAGCAAAAGTTTTGGTGTTGATTCCAAAGTCTTAAAAAGGTCTTAGAGAGGATACCTTGTCCCTGTTGGCTGGCGGCGTACGCGAGGTCCATACCGTCTCTGAAATGGGAATGGTCACATCATTGTAGGTAATTGCTCATTTTTAGATGGCATTTTGCGAGGGGTGTTATTGTGTGATCATTATGGGTAGGACAGCGGGACGTGCGAGACAGGAGCAGGTCCCTCTTTCCTCTGAAGGGACAGGGTGACCAGTGAGGCTCAGTCTGCTCTCAGTTCTTTCTCTCCCTCTCCATTTTTCACCTCTTGTTTTGTGTCACACTGGTGTCACACTGGTGAATCTAACTTCCTGTTGTCTTGTGTCATGAGAACGATGTCAAATCCATTCGATCGCAGGCAGCAGCTTTTACCCAAAAAACACGAAACACACAATCTTAATTTCGGTCACACGCCCCGACAAACGCTTGTTTTCCGTAGTTATATTCCATAATTTGCACACTGGGACTTCCTACTACAGTCAGTACTTTTATCATTAGGTTGCAGATATTTTGTACAATTTATATACATGACATGAACTGTAAGCTGGTTGTAGGTTTGGTTCCTTAACCGGTGCTAATTGCTGTGGCGCACTCCTGAAGATAAAGCTACATGGAAATAAGTGACAGTCAGAGTGTCTGACAGATGAGATGAGTAGTATTCTGGAGCTGAAAACACAATTAGTGGAATGGTGGCTGTTTGTGGGATTTGTTTAGGATGACTCGGCCGGCTGGCTCAGGGGGTCCTGTGGGGATGGAGGCCGTGTGCACGGTGCCCGTTCCCGGCGTGTGCCACACAGCCGTAGGTGTGCCTCGCGAGGGAGCGCTGACCTTTCTCAGAGACGCGCAATGAAAGCCTCGTACTCCCAAGAGGTGCCTCGTTAGCGGTTTGATTAAGCGCTGGTCTAATGAGCCGTCGCCCTCGGGAACGCGCTCAGTCTTCCCGCCCCCCCCCCATACTCCCTTAGCCTTATTTATGTCTGCCGTCCTTAGACTGGGCTCGCGTGGTCACATGTCAGTCAGCATGCTGAGCCGTTCTAATATGACCACTTGGGAATTTGGAAGTAGGTGTGTATATATATAATATATGTGCTCTTGTGTTGGTTTGCAAAACTGGGAAAGAAACTATATAAATTTTGATGAGAGGTTGTAGTAAGTCGACTTATGGTGGTCAGTACTCCAAGCCACCTGCTAATTACTCTCACACGTGAGAGCTTTCCTGCTGAGCAGTTCACATTTACGCCGCCGCCCTTGCGATGTGGCGTTTTTCTTGTGACGTCTTGAGTTTCTTCTTGCCAGGTGTTCAATGGTTCCACGTAAGCTGAGAGACATCCTGGCTGCGTTGTGAAGAGCCTGAGTTTACACAACCACCCCCCCCCCCCGCCACAGCGGCCTACATTTACAGCACTCGTTTCATGACAGGCTCGCCATTCAGCAACGAGCTTCTCCTTGCCCCTGTTGCGCTCCGCTCATCGTCATGGTAACATGGTGAAGCAAAACAAAGCGGATGGGAGGCGGGCGTAGCGCTTCGGGCGAGAGTATCCGCCGTGTCGCGGCAGCGAGGATGATAAACCCAGCCAGTTCAGCGCCTCCCCAGTCTTTATTAGGCCTGTCATACTCAATGAGCTTCATTCTGCAGAAACATGATGGCTGTGCTGGTAATGCTCCTTGAAGATGTTGTGCAGCTCTTGCTCCAGTCCTGCCTACCCTGGGCATTCATTGGAAGCTCAGCTGCATTTATGCGTAGCTTTCTCTTTGACGGCACATACAGTGTGCTTGTAATGTGCTGTTTGCCTCACACGCGTGTAGCTTTGGACAGAAGTGTCTGCTCAATAATCGTAAATGTATTGTTGGTGATGGCGCTCTGACTGCATTGTCTGCCCAATACGTGGTGCACAGTCACATTGGAACAGCCTGCTGGTCATTTTGACCAGCCTCCTTGAAATGTATTACAGTTGAGTTAGAACAACCAATTGGCAAACGCTAGTAGCTGAAGTTCAAACTGCATTCCTATTGGCTACCAAAGAGGCTCACTGTCACTTGACAGGTTTGATTGGCCGCCTTAAGCATATTCAAACTCAAAATGGCCTTTCTGTAATTGGGGTAGCCTGCTGTGATTGTGACTGAGTTCAGGCATTTGGCTGCCGAAACATTGTCACTGCAAGTCCTGACGCCTTCAAATACATCTCCGAAAATGTGTTTGGCTGTCGTGACATGACCCTCATTACATTCATTACGTTTTTTTTTTTTAAGTTAGCTAACATAATATAGTTGATGCTTTAGCTAAAGATGCACAGTCAGACAAAAAAAACTCTTGGGAGAACCTTAGCGGGGTAAGTGCATTAAAATGCACAAATTCGCATACGTGGTTGTTTTGGCTGTGAATCATGCCGATAAGCAATAATGTTAAGAGCTCACTCTAAGAGATTATCAAGGACGGGAAGCTTCCATGAGTTTGGGCTGTAGCCAGGAGTTCAGCATTCAACAGTTCCTGAGCGAGATTCCATTCTACTCCACAACGTTGACATTTTTATCAGATGAATGCTGATGGGTCTCCAACCCTGCCCTGGAACTCACTAGGTAATAATTTTGTAGAGGTGTTAGCCTCGTGTGGCCCTGTAGGCATTGTCGTGCCATGCCCTTAACAGCCTTGTGTGGCCCTGTAGGCATTGTCGTGCCATGCCCTTAACAGCCTTGTGTGGCCCTGTAGGCATTGTCGTGCCATGCCC
>JAODKM010000001.1:13759620-13774184 GCA_026780845.1 Petrocephalus sullivani | reverse complement strand
TACGCCCACGAGTGTGGGGTGCTTCCCCTTCGGCCCAGCCCAGCCTCCGCCCTGGACTTGTGCTTGCACGGAGACCGCCCCCCCCCCCCCAACCCACAGACACACAGACACACACAGCACTCCTAACATTGTGTCTGATGTCACACTGGCTCTATGGGGTCTCTGATATATGTGTGCTGTCCCTTGTCCTCTAACCTGTTTCCTAACTGTAAGAGCACCTTGTCTCCAGTATCTCCAAGTAGCATGGGTACAACCCCAGAAGCTGAGACGCAGTATCTTGGTCTCCTTGACCTTGGCATTAACTGTTTGGGTTTCTGTGCTTCTGTCAAATGACAAAAGTAACTGTAAATGAAACGCTATTGGCTTTCAATCGAAATGCAAGAAATAGAGTTTATTTTAAATTTTTATTGTATTTTTGTAGACACCGGACACAGATTTAGAGCACTGGATTGAGATGTATTTTTCTGCTGAAGGATGTTTTCAACTACACTGGTGCCGGACACAGATGTGAATGAATGTAACCAGCAAGAGACCAGCATAGCATGGTCATTGCCTGTTCTATTGTGGTGCCAACTAATGTTATGATCAGTGTTGGGGAAGTTACTCACAAGAGTAATCCATTATAGAGAAGTCCAGGCCCAGAAAGTATAAATCCAGACCTAAGTTTT
This sequence comes from Petrocephalus sullivani, assembly GCA_026780845.1. Taxonomy (NCBI): domain Eukaryota; kingdom Metazoa; phylum Chordata; class Actinopteri; order Osteoglossiformes; family Mormyridae; genus Petrocephalus; species Petrocephalus sullivani. The sequence goes on along the minus strand of JAODKM010000001.1, from coordinate 13,773,516 downwards.
GTTTCAACCAGCCACTTCAGCATAAAGAGCCACAGTCACAGAATACTCAGCTGGTTGGATGAAACAAAGCCTTGGTCTGGATTTGTACTTTATGGACTGTTGTCAATAATAGATTACTTTTGAGAGTAACTTCCCCAGCACTGGTTATGATGCTATGCACCCTGGTAAGGTGAAGGGCACAGCCTTCACAGGGCAGTAAACATGAAGGTGTTTCATATGAACACTGAATGAACCTCCAAAGGATTTGTAGGGCATCATGTGTTAATTAAATAGTGATAAAAGTCTCACTGGGCAGAGTGAAAGTTGAATGAGGTAGCTTCTCTATTTTTGGAATAAGCTGTGTTAAAAAAAAACAAATGATACTGTTCCCACCAGGAGAACATTTTTCTTTTTTAAACTGATAATTTTCCTGGAGGTTAGTGAACAATGTATATAAAAAAACATTAACACAGTCGGTGGTAGACTTAGCAGTAATACGGTATTTGGGGTATGCAGTGGTATGTTGAAATCTTGGTGATTAAAATTCGCTGGACCCCCTCCCGCTCCGTAAATTTCCTCGCGGAGAGATACCAAAATAGCTTTGGTTTTGAATATATCGTACACCATGATAAAATCGTATGCTATGGAAAAATACCACCCAAGCCAAGTTATCTGCCACATAAAACATGATGAATATAGTGGTGGTTTCATTAAAACTTTTAGGGGAGCTGCGGTAGGTGGTGCTGGATTGTTAAGCATCATCCCCACTGCCCAATGAAGGCTGACGCACCCTTGAACAGGGCTCCGGATCCACGCGGCCATCCAGTTAGGGAGCTCTCTTGCTTGGGGATTTACCTGCACTGTTCTCGTTCTGCTCAAGGTAGGCTTTGAACACCATGTCGCTGTGCTATAGGTGTGAACTGTCCAGTAAGCTGCAGCCCAACTAACAGACACATCTGGAAATCTAATACGAACTTTTCTTCAAACTTTCTTGTGCCTCGTACTTATCTTTATTAAAATCAGAACATTGTCCTCAAGGTTCATTGCGTATGTCTTTAATTTAGCTACCTTGCACACAGTTTCTATTTAAAAAAAAATGTTTTTTCGTATAATTTTTATATTAAAATACGAGAACCGATTTGACTTACATTTTTTTTTATCGTTATTTTTGTTTGTTTCCTGCTGTGAATGCAGCTGCCCCAAATTGCATGCTTATTTGAAGGAGGTTACCATGGCAGCCGGGCTTTGCAAGAAGCGTTGCTTATTCTTAGGTCTGTGCTTTCTTCCTGTACATTCAAAACACCCCAGTCTGTTACATCTACAAAAGGCGTGTAAATGCCTGCAAGTATCTACCTGCAGACATTACATCTATGGGGAAGTTCCGTACTCAGCGATTATTTCTCATCCTTTCCGTTTCCTACAAAGAACAGTATACTGCGTAAGCATGCAAAAGAACAAAATCTGCTTCTCACGTGGGACTCGCTTTTCTTGGGGGTTTTGCCATGAAACATTCATGGAATAATACAATTCTAGTATGTCAAAATTTTGCGTGCCATAAAGGAGATGAAAAAACATTCCGTAGTTTAAAATTGCACTTTATTTTAGGGGAGTAAGTGAAATTTTGCATTTAAATTGAGGAGATGTGACAACAAAAATTACTCAGAAGTGAGGAGAGAGAGGAGGAGGATCGGAAGCATAAGTATGTGGCCAGTTTACAGTATTAAAAATAAACACAAAGCACCAACAAGAGAGTGGATTAAATCGCTGTAATGCTTCCCTGCATAATATCCTGGGCAGATTTGGGCAGGCAGGATGCAATAAACAGTAATCCTAATCCAAAATATATTGTTCAGTTTAAGCAGTGCAAGCAAGGTGCTGTCAGATTTATATTTTTCACTGGAATAAAAATAGACCACTGGTGTGAAGCTGCAGTTCACAATCATTACAGCTCACCAAGGGTCCTCGCGGGTGAGCTCTAACCTTCACTTCTGAGAGACCTGACCACCTTCTGGAAGTGAAGCATCATTGTGCTCACAGACCTTATGTGCTCCGCTGTAATTCAGCTGTATGCCAGGAGCCCCAGGACGTTTTATGTTCAATACTCTCAGCTCATCTGCACTCAATGAAATTTAGGTAAGTTTAAAAAAAAAAAAAACCCATAAGAATTGGAATTAGAAAATTCAGCGGAATCCCAGCCTAATCTAGTGGCTGCAAATCCAATGACCCCGGTGACCTGTTTTATTCAGACATTAGCTAGACCTGCTGATTTTTTTTTTTTCTTTTTTACTGAGAAGTGTTGGATTCCTGATGGCATAACTAAATTGACACTTAAAAATATGTTTTAATGGGAAATGTGTCTCACAGATGACAAAGACGAGGATGTTATTTTTGCGGTGTATTGCTCGGCTTTGTGTGAGTCTCTCTGTTATGGTTTAAGCTTAATGCATTTTTTTTATCTTGGATATCAGGACCCAAGTGCCGCTTTTGCTAATCGCAGATTTTCCACCGTAATCCCAGATCTGCTTTTATTACTGGGGGAGGAATGTTTTCTATTGGCGTTTAGGATAGTTGTTTTCCATCGGCTTCAGGTCAAAAAGTGTAATCCCTGCCTTGGGCGGTGAGACTTGTTTATAAAAATATATATTTTTATATTATATTTTCTTCACTTCTGGCTCTGTCGATGTAAGCACCGGATAAGCTTGAGTAACACAGAGTGAATCCATGCGAGCCCCAAGGGGTGTTTGGGCTGCTTTGGGAATGGCAGCTGGGTGTGCTAATTCCAGTCAGTTGTGTCAGTTCTAAGAGTTTTCTGGCTCAAAACGCTGCAATGCTATGGCTAACAATGTCCAAGAACCTCACCGGGGGATATTCATGTCCGTAAGTCATTTTGGTAAAAGTCACTCTCTCTGCATGCCAGCTTAGTTCCCTGGGGATAGGTCTGTCCTGTCTGCCGTTTGCAGATCACAGCAGGATGAGATTCCCAGTAGAAGGCGGGAAACGATTGTGGGATTTCCCCATTTGACACCTAGTGTCAGGAGAGCACTGGAGAGTCATGGAAGTCCTCCATTCTTCTCACGTCGGTTGGAAACAAATGACAACATTAATCCTGTTATACTGCCATGCCATAGTCTTCACTGGAACCTCCCACACTGCCTGTCTTCAAGCTGCCCCGTGGTTCAGTTTCCACCGAACAATAGTGGGATACAGTACTTGCAACACCTTGAAAAAGCCCGTTCAGATTCTGATACCTAAAAGGTACAATTTCCACAGCATTGATCCGCTCAACTGGATTCTCATTGATTTGATGCGAGGGGAAAAAAAACGAAAAACTCGTCAAGTAGTAGCTGAAGGAATGCATAATTAGAAACCAAAAAAAGGCAACTGAGCAAATGAAGCTCAAAGTGGTTGAAAGCTATTGTAATGAAAGCAGGAGTTAAATAGACCCGACCTCTGTCCATTCATAATCACTCAGCTGATTTAGTCCTGGGTGAAGAATTCTGCTGTTTCTGTCTCAGTGAAATGAAGCATGCAGGACTCGGAGCTATTGAAAGTCTTATTGAGGTCACAGATTCAAGGGGAAAGGCTATATGGATATTTTATCCCCCGGAATATCTCATTATACTGTCAGGGCCATGGCTGGCAAACGGAGCTACCAAAATGCTGGTTAAGTCAGACTATGCTCAAAACTAGGTCTGAGTGACGTAAGGGCACTTCAGAAGACCCCCAAAGACGCTGAGATCATGAGTGACAGCAGCTGCAGACAAATCCAGGCTTCAGAAGATCATGAAGTTTTTCCCCAAACAGCAGTATTTGTGTAGCATGTGTAAGGGGTGAGGACTTAAAACCACAGGTCAGTATAAACCCGTGACTCTTGGAGACTTCACAAGGGGCCTAGAAGCTGACAATGCTTGATGCCCTTGGGACGTTAGATCCAAAAGACCACGGCCAGCATTTACCAGCACGAGGTCACTGGCAGTAGAGCTATGGAGATAAGCTACGAGTTTTATTTTTCACCTTCAAGGCATCGGGCAAAGAATCTCTAATGACAGGATGCCTTCCCAACAAGGCAGTAAGTACGAAATGTCGGCAGGGAATGTGAAAAGCTCGCTAATGCTTCATTTAGACCTACTGACCTTGTCATCATAATAAACAGTCAGTTGCATTAACTGGCCATTATTTTAATAATAACATTCATGGAACACAAAAAAGTGTGACATACATAGATTGTTTCATTAAGAAAGTGGATCATGCCATCCTATGCGACATACAAGCTTTAAAGGCTGTGCAAAGCATTTCCTAAGATCAGTAGTATTCTTGACAGTATGCTTGTTCTGTTCCTTACACATTATATCAACGGGGTGACCCCACCAAGAAAGGTTGCACACTTCTTAAAGCATCAATGCAGTCACCTAATAAAGAATTATTAGGTGATTATAATTAGATATCGGCTAATCAGAAATATGAACTTTTTAGTACTGGGCTATTGTACTAATTCAGAAGCTGGTCAACAATTTCTGCTTGGCATTCCCATGCCCAGGTGTCAGTGCTCATCTTTAGAAAGAGAGAAGGTATATAAATCCTGCTCCTTGTTAGCTTAGCTTTAAGTACTCTTAAAAGCTCTTAATGAGGCCTGACTTTGTTTTAGTTAAAGTAGTTGCTTAAATTTTAATGATCGTAATTAATGGCAGCGTGCTGATGACTCTCATTAATTATCGAATTGTGCTGGATACTCTAAATATTCTATTCTAAATAGTTATTCTAAATAGCTTTTAAATACTGTAAAATTAAGATTCATTATTGACTAACCTTTCAAATATTCAGTATTCACCTAATTCAGTATCCATCTGTGCACATTCAATAACTGATTTGTAAATTCGTTTCTGCTACAGTTTGATAAATGATCACATGCAGGGAATATATTTTATTAGCACAAATTTTATTGGTTAACATCACAAATGTCTGGTTCTGAAGTAACCTATTCTGTTACATGATTTTAATTGTGCAATACAGTCATTATTCAGTGTCTTAATCAAGCCTAATTAAGAGCTCACTCGAGCGACAAAACAGAATGAATGGTTGACAGTGAGCACCACATTTGGGAAAGTGGCGAATCAAAAAACAGCATTTCTGATCGGCTAATTGGTTAAAGACTTCCACTGCCATCAAAGCTGGCAGCCAGCAGGATGTGACCTACAAGGACCCTGGGGCACGGGGTAAGCAAAGCTAACAAAGAAAACCTGCCAATCCTCTCATTAAAGGGCAACTATAGAAGAGCGGAAAAATCACGTAATTAATGTTCGAGAATAATACGCCAAGCAGGTTAAACATGTCAACGCACATATGCATTTTATGTAGGTAAAATATTTGTTAGATCATAAAATAAGATGCAGATATTAGTCTTCAGAAGGGAATTATACATTTCTCTGCATTCTGCAAGTTAATCTTACATTTCAAAATGCATTTAGGAATTTCAAGTGGTTTCTTATAATTCTAGCAAATCTCTGCTATATATCAGCCATATATATCAGCATTGTTCTTTTGTTTATTGTATTTTTACTCTCTTATATAAAAATAAGTACTTTTTTACTGAAGCAGTAACTTCATCTTGCCACTTTAGCCTGCAATAAATCTATTGCATAAAATGTTCAACGACACACTATGTATCAACATGTTATGCACATTCTAGCAATAATTTTAAAATGCTTTCAGTTTATAACAGTTATGATTATATATGCTACATTTTATAATTTCTCTTAAATATCAACTACACAAACTTATGACACTGGAAATACATTTAGTGACAGTACTGACTGCTGTAGTTTTGTGTTGTGCTTCATAACGCACTGGCTTGTGACTCATGAGTGTTCGGTGGCACACTTGCATTGTGCGTGTGACTCATGAGTGTTAACTCTGATGGTATATATTCACGGGTCTCGGTGATTCCATTCCTTTCATGATGTAATATATGTGCATGCGAGCAGGAATTTTAGACCCTGCCCCCCCCACTCAAGATGGTCTGTGGGGACCCAAGGTGACAATATCTGGGGGGCCAGAAATTCTAGCTACACCCCATTTATGAGTGTTTAGTCTGAAAGAGTATCATAACATGACTTGCTGGTGATTCTCTACCAATAATGATGTAGGACAAAACTTTGTCGATTCCTCTGGAGAAATGATCTTTTTTTACTTTGCCCCATCTTGCCTTCCAAACATTAACTAAGCTTGAGGGTCTCAGCAAAGGGCATCCACCTTATGGTGCCCAGGGAGCCAGGGGTTAGGGGACTTCCTCAGGGGCCCACGAACAGTAAGCAGAAAATGGGACCTGTAAGAAACTAGTTGGTGGAGTTTCTTTTCTCTTTTAGAAATGTCTTATAAAAGACACTGCAAATGAGCTGGTAAAGAGTGATCTGTACTATATTGCAGCACGAGTAGCGGGGGATGCTAACGAGGTTTTATAACAAACAGGAGATCATCTTTTGTTCTTCTGGGCGAGAGTCTATTGGCCCATGTATCGCAGGCTCTATGGGATGTTTATATCAACAAATGCGAGGGATGCAACTGAGCACGGTAGAATTTTTTAACAAAGTAAATTTGACAGAAAGCTAAATTTAATACAATTACAGACAGTCTGCTTGTCTGTGTTTATATTTATAACCTCGGCTTGTACGTTCTAAGTGCTTGAAGGCAACAGCTTGGTTCTGTGTTTGACCCCACTTTACGGTTTCACCCGTTACTTTGTGTACAGTCTAACTTGTCTTTCATCTGCATTTTGGCACATTTAGGCAGTCATTTTGGCTTACGTGCAAATGTACTAGCTTATATAAAAAAAAAGACTGGTGTGAACCCAGAGAACAGCACATATGGGGTAAAAAAAAAAAAAAAAATTATATATATATATATATATATATTTAAGATGCAGATATACAATACTCTGTTATATTTAAACAGCTTAAACAGCTACTGAAAGAAGCTGGGAAACCATGGGTACATTTGGGATATAAAAATAATGTCGATATAAAAACGTCCTGTATGCTTGGAGGCTGCGAAAGCAGGTTCCTCGCTGGCCGGCCGGGACTTGCTGGCTGCTTCAGCGTCTGGTGTACACCAGTTCTGGAGGAGTCGGGTTTAACAGCACGGCGTGAGTGAGTGACATTCTCCGACAGCTTGGCTGGTGTCATTTACATTAGTGAGCGGGTGGTACTTACCCCTGCGGAAGTCAGGACCCACGTTCTCGTAGATGGGGTACAGCGGATTCTCCTGCTCGTGTCGGAGCTTCCTGGCTCTCAGGACATCCCGCACACACTGGTGCAGGTAGGCATACTGGCACTGCGGGGGCGTGGGGTGCATTTAATGGGGGGCCTGACACTGTGGGCGAGGCACGCTGCCTGCCCTGCGTTTTTGGTCATTGTTAGCACTGTAGCTCGCTAAAAACACATACATTAAGCAGTGGCCTGTCCTCTATTTCTTTTAACTGCAGCCCTGTGAATTTTCAGGCACTCTTAATGAATTAAGTAGCTTCCCTTCCCAGACATGCCCGCTTCGGTACTTAAAATGCATTAATACGCTTTACAGCTTTGCTGAGAATGTACAGCTTTTAAGAGCTACGCCTTTCTTACTGACTCATAAATATTCCCGGCAACATCCAGGAGTTTTAGCTGCTGTTAAAGGCACCTGGGTAGCAGACGGTCTCATCTCCCTGGGGCAGAACCTCCTGTTAGTACCCGGACCCGGTTAGGAGCCGGGCCTGCGGCCCTGTGCTCACCTCGGTCTGGACCATGTGGGACCGGTGCAGTCGGAGGTCAAACACAGCGCCGTAGATGTCCACCGTGTCCTTAGTGTCCAGCTGCTGCAGGGTCCGGTCCAGGGCGATGAAGGTGCCAGTTCGGCCCACTCCGGCACTGAGACCAGAGTGACTCGTTAGCGAGGCGCCCTATTCGCTACCACGATCAGAACATCGTTTTGAAATTCACAACTGGGTGTGTCAGCTTTAAAGGTCTAAACCACCAAGCTTAATATCTATGTAATGGGCATCATTTAAGGGCCACTCAGGGTCAGAAGAAACCTGGAAATAGTGGCCAGAGTTACACATGGGTTATCGTTTCATTAAGATTAAGATGAAGGTAGAACTTCATTGATTGATCCCGTGTGGGGGAATATTTCTTTGTCCAGAGGCACATAGACAAAATAAAATACTTCAAATCATAATGTGGAAATAAAGGCAACAAGGGATAATGAGTAAGAAAAGTCATATGTATATGTAAAGGAAAATCAGTGATAAAATGTACAACATAAATGCAATACATTTAAGGAATAAATATCTGCCTTTAACTACTGGTTTTATTTTGCAATCTCAGGAACACAAAGCAACAGATGGGGAACTGAAGACAAGTTCACATCAAAGCAGAGAGTGAAAGAGTGAGAGTTATAAGGGGTGCTTCAAATTTGGCAGTGAGAGGATCCCGGAGTGGGTCCAGCAGGCGGGGGCCAGAAACAGGACAAAAGGAAGACGCACATGGAGAAGATGACAAGGCGGCCATGTTTACTGAGAGCGAGGGCAGACAGAGCCAGGCTTACAGCGGGGTAAACGTGCAAGTGCCCAGTGCCCCCCCCCCCCAGCACACTAGCAGGGGGCTTCTGCTCAAGTGGCTGAGAAAACTTGGCATCAAATAAGATCCTTAAGCAATGCTCGTCTCATAGATATGTGCCGCGTCTTCACCTCTGAGGTCGTTACTACCTTTTGCTTATACTGTAAGTCACAAAATGAGCATCAATAACTATTTACTCACTGGGCATAAATAGAAACACTTCGCATCGCCTTAAATATGATGCTATTGAATACACTTCATTAAGTCTGACGGGACGGAACACCACAATGTAGAACATTAATCTCGTTACAGCGATAGTCAGCCCCATTGTCCAATTTCATTAACCTTGGCAAAATGTTTTATGTCGGGTGGTAAAAACCTGGAAATATGTCACCAAATTAATTCAGTTTTTTTTCCCATGTGATAAAAGGCTTGAAAGGTGTGTTGGCTGCTGTGTTAGTTGCTTTGTGATGCCTTCCAGAGACAGACGGGGGCTCTGTCAGCTGGAGCCTGAAGGGCTCCATGACTGCTCGAAGGGGACGGGACTGCACCAATGTTTCGTTAATACCGCCCACGAGCCTGCAGCCCTGTGATGCCATATTGGCATGTTTTCCTGACGCCATGGTAATGCACGCCGGAATTCCTCAGTCAGGCTCAGCATCCGTTATTATTGAGGCTCCGGATTAACACCTGTTAATCGGCTCTCCTTACAGAACGGGTCCGTTAGCTCACCTACTTAACTGATACATTTGACGATTTTAGATCCTATTTAGGGGGCTTCAGCAAGCAAATTTTTTGTCCCTCCCAGAAAAATCATTCTTCTATATCCTGGCATGACGTCACCTTGGCCACCCCACCCAATTTTATGTATAATTTTACGTATTCAAGAGCACCTGCACCTGTCAGGGTATCCATACCCCTCTTACACCCCCATGTGTATCTGTCAGGGTATCCATACCCCTCTTACACCCCCATGTGCATCTGTCAGGGTATCCATACCCCTCTTACACCCCCATGTGTACCTGTCAGGATATCCATACCGCTCTTATACCCCCATGTGTATCTGTCAGGGTATCCATACCCCTCTTACACCCCCATGTGTACCTGTCAGGGTATCCATACCGCTCTTACACCCCCATGTGTATCTGTCAGGGTATCCATACCCCTCTTACACCCCCATGTGTATCTGTCAGGGTATCCATACCCCTCTCACACCCCCATGTGTACCTGTCAGGGTATCCATACCGCTCTTACACCCCCATGTGTACCTGTCAGGGTATCCATACCGCTCTTACACCCCCATGTGTATCTGGTGATGTCACTTTGGCTGCTCCCCCCATGCCCAACCCGATGTGTGACACAGAAACAGCGACAGGTTCCTTCAGCTGACTCTATCAGCCCAAAGGTGGCCAGGGGAGGGTCTTCCCTGGGACCAGTCTGTCTGGGGATGACTGATCTCGCCTGGCGAGTTTCGGCGTAGGAGGGAGAGTGTTGCCGTGCTTGAAAGATAATAAAAGTGGTGTGGGGGGGTAGTAATAAACACAGCAGCAGGGCTCAGATCCAATAAATCCACTACAGACGAAAGCGTGGTCTCCGGGGAGCGGGGGGGTCACAACCCTTGGATATGAAAGACTGGGGGTGTTTAAATATTAACACCATGCGCACAACAGACACACAAGCCAGAGTAAACATTTCTTTTTTATCTGTGACTCCATCTTTCTGTTTGAGGACAAGCTAGCCACCTTCTCCTCACAATGAAATTGGTGGCTTAAATGAGCAGTCTCTATGGCGCCCCCTAAAGGCGGGGCAGTATGACCATAAACACACCTGCAGTGCACCACAGTGGGACCGGAGCTGGGCGTGCGGTTGATGTAGTCTCTGACGGTTCTCACAAATTGGACGAGCGACTGCGTTGTCTCGGGGACGCCGTGGTCGGGCCAGACAGTGTAGTGGAATTGCCGGACAATTCTGGAGTACCTCACCTGGTCCTCCTGCAGCGGACAGAATGGAGTCCCTCAACCATCTTATTTTCAACAAAGTAGTTCCTCTGTTTTTTTCCATTACAGTACATACAGCTGCAGTACCAGCTAAGTCTGGACACACCTAATGATAATCATTTGTATTTCTCTAAGCACACCTTGAGGTTATGTAGAATGGATTATCTATTGATCAAGGAAAGAGATGGAATGCTGTGACAGATGACCTGCCCCCACAATCCCCCAACCTAAATCCTATAGATATGGATTAGGAACAGTTAGATTGTGCCCAGAACTTGTGGAAACTCTTTCAGGATTGTTGGAGAAGCATTCCAGGTGTTGTTTTAAAGAGTCTAAAATTTGAGGTGATGAATACCTCAATATCTGCAATATCTGACATGTGTCACTACATTGCCTTGAGGCCTTTTACTTTAAGATCACTAAAATCAGCAGAAAGATGCTCTTATTCAGAGGACAGGTGTAGAGCTGAGTTCCTCACAGATATTGTATGGAGGAGGCAGGGTTAGGGTTAGGGTTAGGCTGTGGGTGCACTCACATTGCAGATGGTGAATTCGCGAATGGTCCACTCTGGCAGCACCGACTCAGACTGCATCTGGACGATGAGGTCTCCATAGTACAGGGCGTCCGGATCAGCGGGCCAGTAACGGTCGCACTTCACCTGAAATGGCAGGGGGAGGGAAGCCCACGCACTCAGACACATTCATACTGGCCAGCCCCCCGTCAGGCTCAGACTTACGCGGGGGCCGGCCGGGACCCACCGCTTTCATCTTAGGTTGAAAGGAAGCGCTGAAGGATGTTATCTGGATCTCCTCCTTTGACAGCCCCATCTAACGTGACCTTTTTCTGTCCCACGGTGATAAAGAGAGAGATGCTGAATCCCCCCCCCCCCCGCGATCCCCTCCACTCACCCGGCCCTTCTCCACACACTGTGTCACCATGACGATGTTGTGCACGTTCTGTTCCCACACCATTTTCCAGAAGTCGTCCTTGGTTCCGGGCAGCGGGCCTTGGGTGGCGATGTACTCCCGCCGAAAGTTGTTGCCCTAAAATCACAGAGGGGTAAATTCACCAACAACAATTCTCATATGACATACAGTATAGAGTATTGTGCAAAATTCTCAGCCAGTTAAAGAAAATATTTAAAGCTATATATCTGGGTGCTAAGTCAATGTTTAAAGCTATTTATTTTGGTAATGAGTATATATCTATCCACCCATACATCTAGTTATTTTCTGTAACCACTTGTCCTATTCAGGGTTGCGGTCGTCCCGGAAGCTATGCGTGCAGGGAACAACCCAGGATGGGGCATCAAGCCATCTCAGGGTACAGTAAGTGTATATTTGCTCAGAAAACACAATCTATAATTAGAATACACTACCTGGCCAAAAAAAGTTGCACACTTTAATATTTTTTGATTATGGTGCACATTCATCATGGCATTGTTTCCACGTGCTTATGCAACACCTCAACATTAATTTTCATCCAGATTTGCGTTAATTTCTCACTGAGATCTTGTATTGATGACAAGTGAGTTGAACCACTCCATGAATTCTTCAGCACATCCCAAAGACTTTTAATGGGGTTAAGGTCAGGACTCTGCGGTGGCCAAATCATGTGTGAGAATGATTCATCATGCTCCCCGAACCACTCTTTGACAATTCGAGGCCGATGAATCTCGGCATTCTCTTCCCGGAATATGCCCATGCCATTATGGAAGAAAAAATCCATTGATGGGATAACCTGGCCATTCAGTGGATTCAGGTACTCAGCTGACTTTAGTTTATTGCTGCATAATGTTGCCGAGCTGTAATAATGATCCAGTCATTGGCTTTTAAGAGTCTGTTGATTTAAATTCAAATGGTAACTTATTTTTTTTTGCCTAGACAGTATATATGCAAATGAAGTAACAAGACTTTCTTTGGCTCACTAAAAAGTTACTGATACCCTGTTCGATAGCTAGATGCTTTGGTTCCTAAAACTCTCCTGAGATGCACCACAGTCATTCTATATATTCATTAAATTTCACCAGCCCACTTAGTTAAATCATGTGATGAGGCCAAACAAATTCAGTAATCAGATGTACGGCTATATTAGTTGGTTACTGCAAATACTGGAGTGACTGTGGGAGTGGTTTTGAGATGGCTAAGCTAACACACTTACATTGCATTACAGTTACGGCATTTAGCTGAGGCTCTTATCCAGAGTGACTTACATTGCCCAATTACAGGGAATTACAATCTCCCTGGAGCAACTTGGGGTTAAGGGTCTTGCTCAAGGACCTACTGGTGGTGGTGCTAGGATACAACAGGATTTGAACTGGCGACCTCTTGGTCCACAACCCAAGTCTCATACCAGTAGGCCACCACCATTCCCACCACTTGACATTTTGACAGACATGCTATCATAGTTTTACACGAACATGAAGATGATTTTAACATAATATTCTTTGACTGCCTCAGACTTTTGCACGGAACTGTACCTTACAGTTTACAAGTTTGAATGTGTCACTTAACTGCCATGTATTCTTGCTTTTTTGATATATGCCTGTAACCACAGAGTCAATTAAGCAAGGCTGCGAGCTGTTAAAGCAATTTAGGAATAGCTGGAACAATAAGAACTTAATGACTAGAGCTGCCCGGGGCGGTGTGCTGATGTTTCATTTGATTTCTTCCAGCTATTAGTGACATCATAGACAAGTGACGTATATTGCCTCAGGTAGTAGAAAAAGTACATATTTGCTGCATAACGTAAAACATCTCTTTGTCTATAGTGTTACAGTGGGACCCCATTTAAATAATCCTGAAATGGTGTTCAAATCTGAGCCATGTCAGAACAGCCAGGTCACTGGATACCCGGGAATTATGTTATGCGGCATTAGCAAAAGTTCTTATGGACTGGTGGAGTCGATCGGAAGAAATGATCATGGACAAGCCAAGGACAAAGCCAATGGTACGTTACTGATGCCATTTTATGTCTAGATTGAAAATGAAATGGCAGAACGACCCCTAATCTCACTTAAGGCTCCTTCCCACAGTTGAGATCTTGTATCTCGGTCCCGCTGGGTTTGAGGAAACATAAGACAGAGACATAAACAAATGGGAACAGATGTCTGCATACCGGGATGTAGCTGGCGTTAAGGTAATCGGAGCATGGGTCATCATCCACGTAGGACAGCTTCACCCTGGTAGAGTCGTCTGGACGGGGGTGGGGGGGGGGGGGGGGGACGGGGCGGGAGCCGTGGTGGTGTGTGCGGGGCGCACGGCGCCGACGGGTCCAGGCCTGCGGGCGTGACAGAGGGCGAGCCCTGCTGCTGTGTCCCGCTCGCACGGCGCCCA
>JAODKM010000001.1:13734462-13755222 GCA_026780845.1 Petrocephalus sullivani | reverse complement strand
GTTGTCAGCTCCTGTCCTGGGGACCCAGTTTTATTGACTGATTCAAAAGTCATCCCAAAAGCCCGCACCCACACCGGCTCTCCATGGATCAGGTTCCCTACCCCTGGACTAGTCGAACCATAGGTTTGCAGGATTTGCGATTCGAGCCGAAAAATTCCCATAAAAAGTGTAGATGCATTAGGGTTTGCCTAGCCTTAACCTGAATCCGAGTTCTAGCTTCTGTGGCAAATGGAACGCATCGGAATTTTTAGCAGATATGACGGAATCTCGGCAACCGAAACTCGGATCCCAAGGCAAATGGAACGCACCATTGGTCTCTCTAGGAAAGTCGCAGTCACCTAAACTGTGGGCAGTACTGACCACTGTAAGCAGAGTGCATGGTCTGTTTGGGAAAGTCGCAGTCATATAATCTGTGTATGGGACTGACTGGATTGAGAAGAGCGTATGTGGTTTGTGGGAAAATCTCAGGCACCTAAATGGGGAATAGGCTTGCTTTGAAAAGGGTACGTTGCAGTCTTGTTGTGAGCTTTTTCCACAAAAACAGCAACACATTTCATTCCAGAAAAAAAAATAATGTAGACAGCAGCCAGCCAGGCAGATTGCAGTGTAATTCCTGCTCGACAAATCAGATGCAAACTAAAAGGATGGGAAATGAGCCGAATGATGCAAATTGCTGAAATCTAGGCCACCGCGAGGCTCCGACATCGGCACAGAAAGGACGCCGCGCGCCAGGTGGGGGGGGTGAAGGCGGGTGGGCCGTACCGTCCGACTCCGTCACAATGATGGCGAAGAACTTGGTGGCCCCGTTGACATCACTGAACCAGGTGCAGTTGAACTGGAAGGAGATGCTGAACTGGGTGATGTGGGTGACCGTCTCGCCGACTCGTGTGGTGGAGGGTGGCACAGGGGGGCCTTAGCAAGACACAAAGTGGAGAAAGACTCTGCAGATCATTTTTAAGGTGGTGAGGACATATTTCATACAGGGGGCCCAACCTTATCATTAACCAATGATATGTTTGAATTGATGAGTAACAGGGAAGGGGGACAATCAGCTTTCAGCTGGTGCCAATGCCCTCTGGCCCCGCCCCTGTATACACCCCTGGGCCTCAGTCAGCATGCTTTTCTACATGTTGGTTCCACAGCCTTTGTCAGACTCCACTGGCGGGTCACTGTGCTCTCCAGTAAACCTTGCACACCGATATTAATTTTTCCCTCCGTCACGGCACTTACATTATTGCAATTTGCACCCATCTGCTCCAAGAAATGGCCATTCAGTGGTACCCTAATGGATCTTTTTGTTCCGATGCTGTTTGCGCAATGTCATTATTATGAGGGGTGGAGACAGACAGAATAATTGAAATTCACAGGATGAAATGGCTTCATTAATGTTGGGGATGAGCGGCCGTCTGATGTTTGGCATTCTGACGCCTCACTCTGACGGTCGCTGCTTCAGCAGGATAAACCGAGGGTGCTTCTAAATAGCAGGAGCTCTGGGTGTTTTAATTACGAACCCCTGTCAATCAAACTCCGGTAATCTTTCTGTTGGGTGTGGGTTGGAAGCAGGGGGTGGATTGATTTGGCGGGGGGGGTAACAAGTTTACTGAAAAGGGTGAATGTGATTTTTTCATGAAGGGAAACGTTGGGCAACTTCAGGTCGCTCAGGAGGACGAGGCAAAGGTTGCGGTGGCAGTAAGTCGGTTGCAGAAGGTGAGAAAAATGCACAGCGAGATCGATGCAGAAACAGATGTTACTGGCCGTCCAATGACAAGGCTGAATGGCAGCTCTAATGATTACTGACGCAATGGCGTCTTCAAAAGCAGGTCAAAGAACAGGGACATACATACCAGGCTGGGCTCACCAGACAGACAGACGTACCTCTGATGGATTACATATCACAGCATGTTGTCCAGTATTTTTCCTTCTACACCCCCAGTCAATAACAAAATAACACCAAAACGACACTAAACTTGGCAGGCTCCTGGGAGAAAGATTTTATTATTTTTTTTTAAGTCTTCAGATTTTTCAGAGGGACTGTAGAGGGCAAGTCTGTGCGTACAGAGTCTCTGGGATCAGCTTTGTGTTCGGACGGCTTACTGAATAACGTGGCCCCCTGCCCCCCCCCCGATTGAGTTTTGTTTGCTGTAAATATTTCCAGTCCCTTATTGCCAAACCGATGGCATTTCCACTGAAAGGGGAGAGGAGCTCCGGGACTCTGTTCTCTCGCTGTCCTACAGATCCCATAAATCCCTCCTCCCACCCGACCTGTGGCATTTCGTCTTGCCCCCCCCCTCCCCGACACTCTCCCTGGGCTGAAGCTCCAGGTGCGGTTTGGAGAAAATTTTATTAAACACGTTCCTGCTGCAAAGGCCAGAGCAATGTCTCACTGCTGATTTATCGTCACCAGGGGCACAGCGCGCAGATCAAGGGACTCAACTGGGTAGCAACCAGTGGAACTGGAAGGCAAATCAGCACCCCATGCTGGACTTGTGGCGCGGGGTTCACCACCATGACAAAGAGGGACCGTACCTCCCCGATTACAGGCAGGACCTCCCTGTCTCTTTCCCTGCACTCACCTGAGCAGCACATCAGACAACCATGTCCGAAATATAATTTTGCAGGGCCACAATAAAAATTCTGCTGTAAACAACAGAAGAATAAAATGTGTTTGGTACGGCCAAAAACTAGCTCTGCTCTGGCCTCGATATCTTTTTTTATCTTTTCCAGTCTCTTTGCTCCGCAAATAAATCATTCTGACAGAACTGGAGTAGAAACCATGCCACAAGACTTTCAAAAAAGCGTGCGAGACATGGGCCTGACTGTTCGGTCCCGTTCACCAGAGCAAATCGAACAGGTGTTTGTGAAAGCAGCCTATTGGGACTGGTTTGGTGGACAGGCGTGGGGAGGAGGGGTTCCCCCCTCGGTCAAACCAGTGTGAGTTAATGAGGGGTTTTAATGAAAGTATACAGACAGAATCGATGTGCCATATTAATGATCGCTACAGATGAACAGTCTCATTGATATTGTCCTCAAATTAATAAAAACGATCCACACAGACTGTGCCCATTGTGCTGTCAGCAGTAAGGAGATCGTTTATGGTGGAATGCTGAGCACTACATTGTCAGGCAAGGTTCTAGTAGTTCTCCTAGACTAGCTAGACTCTAATGGTGCCTGACCTCAAACAAACACATCTTATTAATAGGGGAACATTTAAAAATCATGTAAAGTCTACATTACTTTCCAGAATCCCTCTGAAGGAGATGTGATTGTGTTCCTTATCTTTATAAACTACCACCCAAGTGGTCTGTGGATTTATGGTTGGCTCTTCAGGGGAGATACCACGTAAGAGCTTGCATTGGGGAGTCTTGTTTCTGAAGCCCTTTCCTAAATGATAACTGTGTGTGGTCCGTGCTATAGGGGGTACTGTAAAAGGCCTGTGGGATACTGATGGCACACATGAGGCTTTGAAACCCATGATGGAAGGGATTAGTATAGATTGGTATTGATCGCCTGGGTTAACTAAATGGGAACCAATAAAGTAAACAATGGGAAGTGGGTTAAACCAATCTAATTTCAGGGTAAGCTTATTCACCAGGGGCTTCAAGGCCTCGCACACCCCGTCATATTAGAGAGGTATTACAATCGATGTGATGGATATGTGCAGCCTTTCGATCGATATAAACAAAGTTACACAAGGGAAATTAGATGTAAATGAAAATGTACATTTGGTGCAGCACGCAGGCCAAAGGGTAAGGTCCCAAATCGTAGTTTCCGTGTGGACAGCGGCTCCCGCTGGACGCTACTCACTGTCGATCATGGTGACGGCGCTGTCCTCAATCGCCTCGCTGGCCACGCTGCCCGAGACGACCCGCACAGAGACGGTATAGTGCCGGTGGGGCTCCAGCTGGTCGATGACGTGGAGGGTGGTGTTGCACGACACTCGCTGCTGATACACCGGCGCACGCGTGTTTTGCCGCATGCACTCGACAATGTAGGAGTCGTAGTCGGACTCTGGGGCGCTCCACGCGCAGGAGATGGAGGTGGAGCTCTGCGGGTGGCAGTGAATGTGGTGCAGGGCGCCCGGCTCTGTGGAGCAGGAAGTGACATACGAATCAGACAAGCCCAGTGGGTGTGGCCGGAGCAACCGGACCATGTCATAACACAGTCTAAATCCAACATAACAGAAAGCGTGCTAGTTGTGCCTGGAATGTTTAAAATGTTACAGCTGAAGCAGGCTTTTATTGCAGGGGAAGAACTGGCTAAGTAATTTTACCCTGTGTCTCTAGGAATGTTTAAAAGGTGAGAGAACAGCACATATCCATAAAATTTTCCTGTAGAGAGAAACGTTTACCAGGGCCTGTCTTTAAATCTTTAAATGGTTTGTAGACACCGAATGTGTGGACACGCTAGGTAACCCATGATACTGGTTACTGAGTAACACTGGAGGTTAGGGCATCAGCTGAGTCAGTATGATCTGGGAGTATTTTTATTGACGCTTACCAGGGACACCTTCCTCTGGTTTGTGCTCTGATCAGCATGTGTGTCTCTCATGGCACGGCGTGGTGAGTCAGCGCAGCGAGGCAGGAGCACAGGCTGCCTATTTATACGCGCTCGCAGCATTCTGTCACCAGCTGAATTCAATCTAATTTGCCGCTAACATGCATTCTGATGACTCAGTGCCTGCGTTTGCTTTGTTGCCACTTTCAGCTGTTGCTCCAAAATAAGCTCCCTGGAACAAACAGGCTCTTTTAAGGCTCCAGAGGACTACATAATAAACCAAGACACTGCCCCTATCTCGGCCTACTCCCCTTGGCCGTCTCAGAACTGTGGCGATATCACGTGATATGGGTCTGTCGCCTGGGCCGGAAGGTGACGTCGTGTGATTGGGGTCCGCTGCTTGGAACTGCAGGTGACATCACGTGATGTCACGTTTTTTTCTGAGCATACAGAAGCGCGCAGAAATGAGGTATGACCATCATTAGCGGTAATGAATGAGCTTATACACAGTGGTATTTAGATGTATCATCACTCCTAAAAATAACAAGCCGCGATTATAATAACAAGGATTATATGCAGCCACACAAAAGAAAAACAAAACAGAGGTAGAGCAAAACAAATGGGCAAACCAAAATGGGGGGGCGTGTGTGCATCTGTCCAATGTCCAAACACGAGCACGCGATGTAACTATGGTAACGTATAAACGGGAGGGATCCAGGCATTTGGTCCATTTGCTCAGATAGTCATGCTGCCTTTCTGCTGGTCTGTAAGAGACGCTTTCATACGCAGGGACCCTGCTAAATAAAACATGCCATTCCCCAAGTGAGGGGGCCTGGGAAGATCTCCATTGTTCAAATTTATAATTTCCGGCCTATCATAATGGCAGTATGAACCCATTCTGCTTCGGACCTTGGGAGATCTTCTGTGGTAGAAGGATTGCTAAACTATCACCGTGCAGTCTGGGGCAGCATAAAAGCTGAAGCCCAAGTATTGATCTAATGCGTTTATGGACTGCTATCCAAAAGTTTTGTATCCTGGGGCATCTCCACAGCATGCAGACTGATGTCCCTTTTTGTTAATACTGCCAAAAACTAGGCTTATCTTTCAATTTGCCCTTGTGTAATTTAGCTGGGCTCCAGTAGAGTCTGTTTAGTATTTTAAAATGTATAAGCCTTGATCCAAATTCCTCTTAATGTTTATTTTAAGGTTTAGTAACAGAGGCCCATTCATCACCCATTAACACGATGCTAAGATCTTTTTCCCACATCTGTCTCAGGGCCCCAGTGGTACCAGTACCAATGAATAATAAAGCGATGCCAGAGCTGGTCAGGTCCAGAAAGTAAAAGTCCAAACCAAGATTTTGTTTCAACCAACAAGTTAAGTACTCAGTGACTATTTAAACTGAGCTGTTTGGTGGAAACAAAATCTTTTTGTGGATCTTCAAACCACCGCCTCTTTCCGGAGTTACTCAGCACCATTGGGAACAGAAGTGAAAATCTCTTGCAGAGATTACATGCAATCCTGGAATTTCTATTGCCTGTTCTTCAAGTCCTTAGAAAAATCTGGAAAGATCCTGATACGCCGTTTGCCCCACCATCCTTCCCCCTTATCCCTTGTAGCCCGCAGCATGCCTTCCTTGTCCAGGAATCAGAAGAATCTTGCAAGGATGGACCTGAGTCTAGGTGCGTGGGCTTAATAAATAAGCCAATTTCATCTATAAGCAATTCCGTCAGGAATTAATGAATGTTACATTTACATAGCACTTTTCAAGACACCCAAAGCGCTTTACAGAAGCAATGGAGAACCACTTCAACCACCCGCACTGGGCAGCCCCCACCTGGATAATGCGACGGCAGCCATTCCGCACCAGTACGCTCACCACACAGTAGCTAAGGTGGTGAAGGGGCAGGAGAGAATTCACCAGCTAGATATAGTGGATGATTTGGAGGCCAGATTTTATAGGGCCATCGTGGGTAATTATTGTATCGGGAAAGTCTACCCCCAACGTAACAGGGACTGTTTCGGCTATGAATGCTGGGATATCGGCACATTCCTCCACCTCCAGAAAGCCGGGGAATCTTAAATTACATCACCTCTCCCTGCTTTCAGAATTCTCTACTTTCTGACAGAGCAGAAAGCGTTTGCCTCTCTCACTGCACTTTCTAAGCCAGTGGCTCGCAGCCTTCTTTTGTCCAAGGTCCCCCAGTGTCCAGGAAAAGCTGCTTGGCCCCCCTCTCCCCCCGGCATAGGCTATGATGTTGTCTTGTACGGCTTTTGCAGTAATGACAAAATGCTTATTAAACATATGCCCCATGGCTGCTCGCCACTGTTCCTTTTTTCAGCCTGGCGAGGGCCACCAGCAGGGCAGCGAGCGCCGTGCTCTTCGGCAGTCTTCAGTCACCGCTGCTCCATTCGCGGCCCCACAGACCACTCTACGTCTCCACTTCCTCCCCTTCCCAATGACCTCTGTGGATCTTGCACTGGTTGCACTGAAACCCAGAACCATACCCACTTGTGACACCAGTGTGGCGGCCCGCTGACCCGGTCATGGCAAAGAGATGCTGTTTCAGGGAGAGTGAATCTCACCACCCCGCACACGCCTGGCGCAGTGGAAACGCAGTGGATACAGCAAAGGATCGTTTGCACGCGCGGTGGGTAATTACGGAACGGACGGGGGCACGCGGGGGGCAGGCCACAACCACGTACGGCACAGGTATGTTGCGGTACAATTCGAGAAATTTCCAACAATATCGATGCCAATGGTGTCATCCTATATATCGATTTGAAAAATATCAATATACCAGAAAAATTTGATATCGGCTACCGGCCAGCCCTAGCGTTCTCTGCCCTAGCGGTCTTTTCTGCGCTTTTCAAATAAATTGTTGGGCCCCGTTTGGTCATGCTGAGGCCCCCTAGTAGCCCCCCCCCCCGGTTATGAGCGAAGTATTCCAGTCGATCCTCGAGATCTGAAAGGAGACGGAGGATCGCCGACATCTTCAATTCAAACAATAAGATAGACCAGATCTGGAGAGTTTAGCCTGGTCTGATATTGCCTGCTGGCAATTTTGAGGTCTTGGACATATTGTGCTTATTGTGGCTCAGGTTAGCATAGTTACAGAATTAAAGCAATAGCTATAAACTATGAAATAACATAAGTACTTCTCCTAAGCAGTCATCCTGGATCTCGTCACGTGATGGCCCTGGATCTCGTCACGTGACGGCCCTGGATCTCGTCACCTGACGGCCCTGGATCTCGTCACCTGACGGCCCTGGATCTCGTCACGTGACGGCCCTGGATCTCGTCACGCGACGGTCCTCGGCGCGCTCATCCTTCATTAGTTCTGGATGGATTATAGAGCTAGAGCAGCGGTGATTAAGCACGAAAAGCTAACAGAAACATCAGCATAAATCGTCTCTGCACTCCAGCCAGAAGGGCTGGAATGGGCTCTGCGTGAAAGCAGGCAGAGATAAAGGGATTAATGCAGCAGAAATCCTCATCGCTGGCATCAGGAGGGGCCTCCTTCTCGGGGTGGCGTTAAAGATCTGATGGCGTGTGGGCTCCGGCTTGGGACGGACTCTTAATCGATACCTGGATGAATGCAGAGCGGCGCTGGGGCAGATTAATAGCGGCTCAGCCGGTGAGGTGCTCTGAGCTGAAGGAATCACACTGACATGGGCTGCATCGGTCTATGAGTGAGGACCAGGAAGGCCACAGCTCACTGACAGCCAGGCGAAAGACATGCTGTAGGTTACTGGAGTCTGTATCCATGTCTCACATACAGTGTACAATCCCCAGTCTGCCAGTCCATAGTGGGGTTAGGTTTACCAAACTCATATTTCCTGTCTAGGGTGTCACATGGCAGCCAACACTGCCTGTGATAGGCTCTAGGCTTCTAGCTGGAAGGACTGATGGGAGCGCTAATGTCCCCCACACGTAATTATTCTTGCCTGGAGAACTTTGTTTCCCCTTAACAATGAGCAGTTCTTCTCTAATCCTCTGAGCTTAACTTCCACCATCCACCCCCCCGCTGATCGGGGTCGGTGATAACGGGTGACGGCGATTTTGCTAAGGCTTCGCCGAATCGGAGCGCGACACGCAGCCGGGCCGGCTACCTCCGCACCGTTCTCTCTCCTGTCCAAATCACAATCCTTTGCTTCACGTAATCTGATTAGAGGTGAGTCAACAATCACGCCACATATGAGTGTTTATTTTCCAGCTGAGCCGGGGAGCCGAAGGTCTCCTCCGTGGCTCTCATTAGATTTTAGCTGCCCCAGGCTGGCTCATTCCTCACTTTGATCCCCCCAAAATGTAATCCATTGGTTGCTCCTCCGCCTGCAACAGTTTGCGTTGTCCAGCTAACTGGCAATGTCAATCATGTGCTGCCCTCTGCTGGTGGTTTGGCTAAACTGCTGCGTGAACTCACCCGGGATCAATATTACTGTATTCACAGTACCCACACAACACTTAAAGGATTAAAGTGTGATTATGCGCTTTAAAAAAAACACACACACAACAAGCACTTCACTTGGCCTTGGCGAGAAGGAGGATTGTGTGGTGTTCAATTCGAAAACATGTTGAAACAGATGGAAAAAGAGAAACGCTGTCTTTGAACATACAAATGGACTCAGAGAAGATACACAGTATTTAAACATACAGATGGACTCAACTTTCAACAAAGCCATGAACCCCAGTGCTGAGCATGAGGTTCGCTTTGGATGTTGGCCCTTTGCATTATGGGTATATGAGGGATAACTTACTGGTCTGGACACTCTTGTAGATGGGCTGACTGTAGGTGGGCAGGTCCCCAGCAGCCACGCCTCCGCTCAGAGTACGGACACTAAAGGTGTACAGCCGGCCAGGGTAGAGGCTCTTCAGGATGCGGCTGGTGACGTTGGGGGCATGATGGCCGCTGGACACGGACAGGGCATCATGCGGCATCCACTGCAGGTCAAAGCTGTTGTATTCGCCGGCGAGCGGCGTGCTCCACTGCATCTCTACTGAGGTGTTGGTGACCCTCAGGAAGGACAGCGCTGTGGGGGGCTTTGGCGCTGTTGCGGTGTTACACACAGAGACACTTAGCAAACAAATTGGGCCAAATGAACCTCTAGGTAAAAGAAAACAAATATTTCCTGCTGGTTACAAAATCACTCCAGTATCTGCAGTAACTATTCAATACAGCCAATTTTTGTATTTTTTGACGCAGCCAGTAGCATGCCACGTGTGGCTAATCAATTCATCACTGACTGTTTTTTTAAACTACCTTAATTCGCTAATTAAGTGAGCTTGTGGTAAAATTTAATGAATACATGGAAGGACTGAGGTGCCCCAGATCTACATCTATACAGACACACACACACACACACACACACACACAAACACACGTGCACACAGATGAGCCAAAATATTATGACCACCTCCACATGAAGCAGTAATATTGATTATATATACTGGTGGCTCAGCAGACTTCTGTTGGATTGTGGAGTCGGGCGGTGGTGACTGACCAGTCCTCCCCTCTGTTCTGGCAGCACTGGTCAGCTCCCCGCTGCAGGTGAGGAGCTCCACCCGGTAGAGGTGCCCTGGGCGGAGGTTCTGCAGGACGTGTTCCTGGCGCTCAGGGGGTAACCGCTGGGTGCCGTTGGCACCAGAGACGACGAGCAGGTAGCCACTCAGGTCCCCCAGGGGCCGCGTCCAGCTCAGCCACAGGCTGTCCGTCTGGTTACGGTTCCGGGCCTGGAGGCCCGTGGCGGGGGCGGGGACTGGGTACAGGAGCAGAGGATTGTGGGTAACAAATAGCATCTTAACAATGGAGCCAAAATATAGGTTTTTCTTTTGTAACAGAGAACTTGACTGCAGGTTCTTATACTTTAGAGGTCAGCACACATAATCGGACAATCTGAGAGCAGACGGCAATCAGGCTTAGTGACAAGCAAGGTGGAGAAACAGCAAAGACATTAAATGGGTTGACCAGCAATATACAGGTCTGTAGTTCACATAAATAAACACTGAAAAGTAAAATTAAGAACTGACTGTTCTAACTGGAAACTAACCTGACCAAGACTCAAACTATGGTTCATCAGTAACCTCTCCTATCACCCATCACAGGGGCCGAGTCCCGTCACCTCTGCCCCGTAAAGCGTGTCCATAAGTGTAACAATTATCTGCCTTCATGTACTCTTAATGATCTGTCATTTTACCCACTATGCACCTGTACACATAAAATCAAATAAACTTTGTTAGCTAACTTTGTAACCTGCCACATGAATCATTCATCAAGACCAAGAAACAGACTAAGAAATGCAGCATCATTAATACCTGAAATAAATAAATTAAACACTCTACTACAGGAATTTATTTGCATTTAGACGTACTTAATGAGCTATGAAATTGAGGCCATAATTTTAACCCAAAGACACAAAGGGGGAAAAATCCATTTCAAAAACTATAATGATTAGAGAATAGGCTAACATCTGATGAAACCGGTCTCTATGTAAATGCAGCTGATTTATATTGAGAGACCTATCTCCCCCCAAAAAAGCTAAAATAGACTGATGAATAGATATGCAAAAGCTTTAAATGCTTGGTGAGCCCACATCGCTGATCTACTTTTGTACAGGAGAAATTCTAATTGCTCTATAAACACCCTCTGAAAAACCTGACCAGTCAGAATAATGTTTATGGTGTTGAAATAAACCATAAAAGTGAAGCAAAGGCATTTTGTAGGTGGCCAGGAGGACCACCAGAGGCAAACAGATTAAAAAACATTGTCCGTATTTCTACGCATTTCGGCGCGTTTTTCCCCTATTTCTGAGCTGTAATGTTTTGAAGTACTGCATCAGGTCATCAGATCAGTCGGTCCATTTCTGCGTTAGGGCTGTACAGAGGCTCTCACCGGTCCTGGTCCAAATGAAGGTTTCGTTGTTCAGTGTGCCACTGCAGGTCAGCACCACCACCTTGTAGCGGGCGCCTGGCCGCAGGTCCCGGAAGGAGTAGGAGCGCTCAGCTGGCCCAGCGTGATGGCTGCCATGGAGGTCGCCCGCTGCGTCGTACAGCTGCACGACGTAGCCGTCCAGCTCGCCGGGCGCCGTGCCCCAGCCCAGGGTCACGCTGTCGCTGCTGTTGGCAGTGATGACCAGAGAAGGCACTGCAGCGGGGCCTGGGGACGGGAGAACCCAGCAGGCCTGAGGCACTGGCGGAACGATCCGGGAAACAGCGAAAGGTACTGGTACCGGGAATCACAAGCACCGACATTTCAGAACCGAAATGCAGGTCGCAAAAGTGGAACTCATTATATGTAACAGGATAACACCATGCTCTATGCAGTAATATGTATTATGTTTTATTTATTATATATTGCATTTTTATTATATGTTTCCTAATATTCTTTTTCAGCTTGTTCACTGTGTACTTTTTAAAATTTGTTTTAAATTTGTTTGCACTGTGTTTACTTGTGCACTATGTGTTTTGTGCTACGTGTCTTTGTTTTGCTCTTGCACTTTGTTTGACTTTATGTGCCTTGCTGCTGTATGCACAAGAAGTACCCCCTGGAATAAATTGTTTAAAAAATAATAAAAAAAAACAAAAGTTCAACCAGGTAACTAATTAACCACCAGAGTGACCATAAAACCATAAAAGGCATTAGAGCATAATTAGTTGTAATAGATGGTGTCTAGGTTCCCCTATATTTAAATCTGTAGGTATTGGTGCTCCTACAAATGACTTTATCACCATGATTTTTAGGACAGAAAATCCCCTCCCCCGGTCCGGGATGACACATTACGCATTGCAGATATGAAAGCCGCAGACACTGAGCTATGTCTCATGCGGTTTCTGCTGCCCGAAAAAGACAGGACTCATGCAGCTTGTGGAGGGATTTTGGGGTCAACTTGCAGTCTGACAGGCAGCTAATCATGCCTGCTAAGTCGAGAGGTACACAGAAGAAGGCAATCTTTCAGGACCTCTTGGGTTTATTGATTTCAGCAGTAAGAGCCAGGCATTATCAATCAATCCCAGAACAGACATGGCCTTACGTGTCTGAGCCTTAGCGGAGGCATCCTTGCTGGGTATTCCCCCGCTCAGCGTCTGTATCTGGACGCGGTACATCTTCCCTGGGGTGAGTTGGTCAAAGAGGTGCTGGCTGGAGTTGAAGGGCTGGAAGATGCTGGAGAGTAAGGTTCCCCTGTCGTCCAGCAAGCGCAGGCTGTAACCGTCGGCAATGCCCAGGCCGACCTCCCAGGAGACCAGCAGCTGGCGGGTGCTCTGCTGGGTGTCCACCTGCAGGCCTTCAACCATGGAAGGCACTGTGAAAGAAAGAAGAACCATTGCTGTACTCGGGCCAGCAAAAATACACCTGATTTGAACTCATGGCACGATTAGCAGTAGCCAGCTTTGTAATAACTGCAAAGGCACTTCACCAGCAACAAGAACCCTCCAGAGAGCAAGATGGATTAAAACGTTGGAGGGGGAGTTGGAGGATCCTGGGGTGCGTGTCTGAGCACTAATTGTGTATCATTTAATCCACAATGTAACAAGGGGCCCTAATGTGTTCATTACAATTAAGTTCCTGACAGTTAAAGAAATGAGTACATATGTTCCACTATTAACTTTCCCAGCAACTGTTACCCATCAGCCATCAAAACACCCACAGTTCTGGCCTTGCCCCATCAATAATAAACCCCACCCACTGTCATATTCCTGCCAATCACTAGTCAGCCCCATTCTTGACCCCACCTCTCACCAAACTACCTCAGCCACCACCCAGCCCCGCCCCCTCACCAGTGCGCCCGCTGGCTGTGTTGTTATTGACCAGCTCCCCACTGATGGACTGGATGGTGACGGTGTACTCCTGGCCTGGTGTTAGCTTCTGGAAGCTGATCTCATTGACGTTCTTGGCCACAGCCCGAGTATCTAGCTGGCGCTCTCTCAGGAACAGCATCACGGAGTAGCTGTCCACGTCACCCTGTCCTGGCGTCCAGCTGACCTTCAGGCTGCTGCTGTCTCCCTCATTACTCACGTGGATGTTCTTCACCTTGCTGGGCACTGCAGAGAGGGAGAGAGGCCTTGTCCTCAGACACTGGGGGTGTTTCTCTATATGTGTACTTGACCGTAACTGTGTTCTTATGTAGCTGTTTTACATCATCTCCCATTGCAGATCACCATTTCCAATACTCAAGAACACAAGTATAGAGAACAGTAAAATCCTTGGATGTCATTCTTGTCCTGCCCCAAATACCAAGGATACACTTGGTGCATCCTTGTCAAACAAGACCAATCCCATGATTGGTCCCAAGTTCACCCCAAGTTCGTTCTTGTAAGCCAGGTTATCAAGATCGGTCATGCCAAGACCTTAAGTACAATCTTTGTGTTAAGTACAATCTCAGGGGGGCTCAAAGACCACTGATGCATCCCTGGGCATCTTGGATTTTTAATAGGACACACTTTCACATGTCACAATGCCCCCTTGGTCGACCCATTCTCCTGCGACGTACCCGTCCGGCACATGATGACTTCCCCCTTTTGGTTGGGCCCGCTGAAGGTGGACACCACGATCTTGTAGAGTCGCCCTGGGGTGAGGGAAATGGGCCGGTACTCTCGGGCTGTGCCACTCAGGGTGATGGGCGGGAGCACCCTCATGTCGTTGTAGAACAGCTGCACCTCATAGTGGTCCACGTCTCCGGGGGCAGCCTCCCAAGTCACTCGCAAGTCGTCTGTGCCCCGGTCAGCCAGGGTGAGGGAGGTCACAGCCGCTGGGACTGTGGGAAAGATGGTACTCTTGCTGATCCACTCTCCCGTACAGCCGAGAATTAGCCATAGCAGCAGGGAATTAGTCAGCTCAAGGCAGGGTTTTTATCTTTAAGGAAAAATAATATTATAAGAAAACTTTTTTTGTGAACTGAAGTAAAATAAAATAACAAACTGAAGAACTGAACAAAAATATAAATATTGCTTTCAAAAGAAACCTTTGTTACTGTTTTAAACACTATTTAGCTAAAATAATGATTTGTTTACCTTTCCTGTTGATGAAAATCATTTGAGGCAATGTAATCCAGTATGTTACCTTCAGATGGTGCCACGCTTTTGTGTAATGCGCTTGAACCATTGAAACAGCCAATGGCATTATAATATACTATTTATTATATTTTTACTTTGATCACCATGCATTTCATCGCAGGATATGATTTGACTGTATACCTTGCATGTAATGAATAAAACCCTTGATTCCTTGAAAATACATTAAAACTAACTAGAAATGTATCTTTAAAATAAAAACTAATACAAATACAATGAAAACTAACTCAACTAGATTTCAAATGAAAAGTGTAAACTATATAAACATAAAAATTAAAAAATCAAAACTATAATAACCATCACTCAAGACTAGAGATGATCAGGGCCAATGAGGACAAGTGTTGGTCAGACAGATCTTTGCGTCGCAAACGGCACAGGAGATAAGCCCATCCTAGAGACACTGCCTGACATTGCAACATCTTCTCAGGGCTGGTGGTCTGGTGATGCCATAAAAGATTCCATTCCCCAGAAATCATCGTGGGAAATTCTACCATCTGACCCAACCTTCAGACAGCAGGCATAATGGCAGATCAAGATCAAAAACTGTAACCCAAGCTTTATGGCTGAAGTAACTGTCCTGCTAAGATATACAGCTGTATAGTGCATAATATTGAAAGTTACTTTCGATGAAGGTATCAGGTCAATAACTATAAATAATTTACATATCATTTGCACGTCAAATAAGGGTACAACAATCTTTATGTGCTGTGACGTTAGGACTCACATGTCCGGCCCTCCGTGGACACGCTGGACTCATACGTCCCACTCCAGGTACTGATGAGGATGGTGTAGAAGCGGCCCGGCACCAGTGAGTGGAACACACACTCGCTCTGGGACTTGGCCACTGTCTGGTTCTGCAGGACAACATTGTTGTGCTTGATGGCCACCCGGTAGAAATCAAAGTCCCCGGTCGCGTGCGTCCAGGAAACCTTCAGGTAGTCGTCACGGGCTGAGTGGATCACCCTGGGAGTCTGCACACTTGAGGGTTCTGGAGGGGATGTGGGAGGGTTCATTAGAACACAGCGGTAGTTCTAAGACAATCTTAACCAATCACCCAGTGACCAATCAGGCGCCATATTATTAAAAGAATGGGAGAATGAAGCATGGGTAATAAAACAAGAGAAAATATACACTGATAATACTAACTACTCATTGGGCTTTTCCTGATATCAGGAAGGCCGTGCCACCAATCAGCTGATGGAAGGGGCGGGACCTACGTGTGCGCTCCTGCACCACCTTGTGGTTTTCATAGCCCCCGCTCTGGGAGGTGATGGAGATGTTGTAGAGCCGTCCGGACACGAGGCGGCTGAAGGTACACTCTTGGCTTGACTTGGACATCAACAGAGATTTGGCAACACCAGAGTTCTGGTCCAGCAGGGTGACCTGGTAGTTGTCCACGTCCCCAGGACCGGGCAGCCACGACACTCTGAGGAAGTCTGGCCGTCCGTTGTTGATGACGACTACCTTCCTGACGGCCGCCGGCACTGAAGGAGTGATGAGGACACGAGAACTGAGCTGAGAAACATATTTGTGACATATTTAGCAGACCCTTCAGTTCAAAGCGACATACAAATGAGGCAAATAGCACGTTACAAACATAGTCGACTAGGCCAGAGATTCTCAACCACTGGCCTGCCGCACAGACAGCCCCCCCCCCCCACCCCAGGGGCCAGTAATATCATAAATGACGAGAAGCTGGGGGCCTTGATGGAACGGTAGAGAACCTCTGAACAAGCCATTAATCTGCCTCATCATACCTAAGCTTGTAGAATATAACAGGCCCCAGTTACAAAGAAAAGAAGGCTTCAGGTGAACACACTGGCTGGCTAATTGCTTGGGTAATTAAGAAGGGGAAATCCAGCACTCAAAATAGCTTTAAGATCTCTGAGAAAACAATACAGGAGTCCATACAGGAAGTTTTTGGGGGGGGGGAGACCTTGAAATTTTTTGTTTTCTTCACAAGGCTTCCTGACATTCCTTAAATTCCTGCTGCACTAGATAATAAAAGTCTTATTTTACCATCAGGGCATAAAACAATAGGTCAGCGTTGTTGTTACAGTATGTCTGTGGGAGCACAGGGGTCACAAGTGACCTTATATAAACCGACAGACTGAGTTCAAAGCAGTAGCACACCGGCTGAAGTGTGCAATAACACAACGAAAAAAACGCAAGTCATGTGGTGTCTGCATAGACCAATCAAATCTCTCGATAATTCTTTTGCTTATAAACACTCTGAGGGAAAGGTATACGGCCCTACCTGTCCGGTTCTCGGCCATCACCTCTCCAGAGAGGAGCCCCCCACTTACAGTGGCCACAGCCACCCTGTAGAGGGCGCCGGGCCGCAGCGAGGCGAAGTGCACGGAAGTGGCGTCCGCGGGCACACTCTTGTTCGTGATGACAGCGCCACCATGCATGAGCAGCACGCGGTACGAGTCGGCGTCGCCGGCCGCACGCTCCCAGCTGGCTCGCAGGCCGTCTGTACTGCCCTCGTTGTCTATGGCCAGACGCGTGACCTCTGCAGGGGCTGCGCAGACATGGGCACAGTGTTACTATAGCACAAACAACTGCGCAGTCCCTCACGGTCAGCAGACAATATCCAATAGGACAGGAAGCAGTGTATCGGCCTGGGTGTACAGTCACCCCTGCAAATCTGTGAATCTAACATTTACGGTTTCGGTTATTCGCGAGTTGGCTGTGAACAATCAAATGGGAATATTTTTGGACAACATGTAAGCTAAAATATATATAAACAATACTGAAAATATTTGGATCACATATAAATAATCATATAACATACAAATATCAGAGTAATTTAATATTTGATAAAGTATGTGCATACTATATCATCAATATCAAGTTATTTTTGGTAAATTAATAAGAACCATAGGATCTATGCACCTTGGCTTGGGCACACTGCACATGTTTGTTTCAGCAAGCAGCCTCACTCGTGCGTTAGCCGTCTCTGTGACTGTGGAATCTCACGTTTCTCAAAGTAACTTTTAAAATTTTCAATACTGTTAATTTTGCATTTTTAATAATGAGCGTAAGTATTATTAGTGAATGTTTACATTGACAAGGATCTTCTGCCCCTAACCCTCATGAATGTGAAGGGGACACTGTATTTTAATCCCTGTTATTTAAATCTCAAATCAATACATTATGGGTATCATGGAAAAATTTACACGCTCATGTCTACTGTTCACTAGGGATGTAACGATACACTGAACTCACGATTTGATGCGATTCACAATACGATTTTCTCATATTTTGACTCAAAAATATCCCTTATCTCTCCAAACTGTGCAAAACATGTCCTCTTCTTAAAAGTGCAACTGAAAATAAATAAAATATTGTTTTTTAAAACAAATCCCTCATCAAAATAACTCAATAAAAAATTCTTCAAATAAATAAACTAACGTTTGCATGTGCAGCTTCGAATTTACATGTTTTTCTAAGAAAAATTAATATGTCAACATTCTCAGGCTGAAGATGAGATCTCTGTAAATTCACAATGTCCCCTGAAGTAAAAAAAAACCTTTCACTAGGGACAGGGGTGGCTGGTGTGGTGAGGTTTGCCTTAGCTAGAGGAGAAAGCAGTGGGTACATCTTAGCATTCTCCTTCCAGGTTCTATAGACGTCTATTTCTATACAGATAGGGTGACCAGATAAGCCATGTCATCCCGGACACTTTGAGCTAGGACAGGATTTGTAAACTACCATTTAAATTAAAAGAACATGGATTTCACTTAAGCACTGCATTCTTGCTGTGTGCTGATTGGTCAGTCTCCTATATTCATGCACGTATCATGCGTACGACGTCGCGTACGCAGCGACCACAGACGTGGAACTGGCGTCGTGAAATCAAATGTAATGTTACACCGTTCTTTCTGTCAAGTACTTGTTCTCGTAAAATAAAAAAGTACCGATTCATTTTCCACATCAGCCCATTTGAATCGTAATACATTTACACTGATTTTTAACCGATTCCCGATGCATCGTTACATACCTACTGTTCACCCTCAACAAATTAGCATGAATACATAACTGCGATTTCTGTGATAAGGAGATTCCAACAGCTAAGATCCTCCCATACAACAACATACATGCTGTCAAAGAGTCGGCTTGGAATAAGTGTGGCCACTTATTAGTACAACATAAGAGCATTTCAGTGACACAGATGCCTGTGCTGGGCCTAAAAGCTGCTTCATCATCGTTACACTCAGGGACGTGTTACCTGTGTTACCTGTTACCTGTGCTACCTATGTTACCTGTGCTACCTGTGATGCAGTTCAACTCTGGCTTCAGGGGGAGCTGGACACGTCCTTAAAATGCTTATAATACTTTACGATCTTTCTATTCTGTATTTTTCTTATTTGTAAAGCACTTTAAATGACCGCAGTGTCCGAATGGTGCCATATAAATAAACTTGCCTTGCTTTTTAAAAGACAAAACAACGTAACGTACCCATTCTCCATTGGCAGGACTCGGTGCTGATCTCTGGCCCGCTCTCCACGGCGACTGTGGCCCTGTACAGCCTGCCAGGGACCGGGCCGAGGTCGGAGAAGCTGTACCCCCGCGCCTCCCTCCCCACGCTGGCATTCACCAGCACCGCCGAGCCGCGGAAGAGCAGGATGCGGTACTGGTCCCACTGTCCACTAGGGGGCGCCCACGCCATTTCCAGGCCTCTGCGGTCACCTGTGCCCTTCAGCACCAGCTGTGCCACCTTGCCTGGAGCTGTAGCACAAAACGAAAGACAATTTGGTTGACGGTGAGCCAAGGGCTTATAATCGCCAGCAAATGTTATGCAATTTAATTTTCACAATAGCAATCAACATACTCAATCAAGAAATCAGCTGGAGTGATTAGATAGATAGATAGATAGATAGATAGATAGATGGATAGATGGATAGATGGATACATACATACATACATACATACTACATAATTGTTTGACTACAGTGCAGAATTCCATTTCTAGCTTAGCTGGGACACCCAGTATACCTTCTCAGAATGTTACAGAAATGTTACCTCTCTATTACTGGAACGTACCTGTTCTCCCAGTAGCAAAGGTCTGGGGAGACTGCTTCCTGCTCACTGTGCTGACAGAGACTTCGTAGGCAGAACCAGGGGTCAGGTCGTTGAAGACTACACTGGAGGAGCCGGAGGGAAGGTTCCTCGACGTTGGGGGGGCGCCGGGGCCAGTGAGCTGGACCGTGTAGGCTTCCACATCTACTGGGGCTGGCTCCCAGCGGGCTGTCAGGCTGCTCTGGCTGCCGTTACTCTCCAGGGTGAGTCCTGTCACCATGGCCCAAGCTGGAGGAGAGACAGACAGGCTCCACTGTGAGTTCAGCTGCTTGTCTGCTATTTGCTCAGAAGTTAAGGGGAGACGCCAGCTAATGCACGTCCCACCACCATGAGAGGACAACTCGCCTCGATTTTAAACGCTCGAGGAGACCCTACTTCTAGATTTAGCCTAAAGCAGCACTTAAGTACTGATGCTCATCACTGTATTGATGTTCATCTCCGATAAAACAGGTTGAATTTGACGTCTTCAATATTCTCAACGTACAATGGCTGTCAAGTCACATGCCCACAAGTCTCTAAAAGTGTATATATATATATATATCTAGATATATATTCTCAATGTATATATTGTTAATGTACAGAAGTCTGCATCCATTTCCCATAAACGCTTAGCCAATACATGGTGAGCCTGCAGGTATTCCCAAAAAGCACAGGGCACAAGGCAAGTCCCACACTGTGGGCAACTAAGTGCCACCAAGGCACCGAGCTACATGTGTTTATACTGTAAGACGAAACTGCAAACCTGAACAAACACGGAGAGAACATGTAAACTCCACACGCACAAAATCCTGGGTAGGAACTCAGCCTTTGCCCTGGAGGTATGAAGCAGCTCGGCAGGAACAGGAACACTTGGCCAAAGTGTCAGTAAGTCTTAGAGATGAGTTACTAATAACAGCAAACACATAGTGTTAAGGCATCCCCAGCTGAGCTGCGGGATGGTCATGTGACCCCTATAAAGCACAGCTAAGGCGTCCCCAGCTGAGCTGCGGGATGGTCATGTGACCCCTATAAAGCACAGCTAAGGCGTCCCCAGCTGATCTGCGGGATGGTCATGTGACCCCTATAAAGCACAGCTAAGGCGTCCCCAGCTGAGCTGCGGGATGGTCATGTGACCC
>JAODKM010000001.1:13715981-13734362 GCA_026780845.1 Petrocephalus sullivani | reverse complement strand
TGCGGGATGGTCATGTGACCCCAATAAAGCACAGCTAAGGCGTCCCCAGCTGAGCTGTGGGATGGTCATGTGACCCCAATAAAGCACAGCTAAGGCTTCTACAGCTGAGCTGCGGGATGGTCATGTGACCCCAATAAAGCACAGCTAAGGCGTCCCCAGCTGAGCTGTGGGATGGTCATGTGACCCCTATAAAGCACAGCTAAGGCGTCCCCAGCTGATCTGCGGGATGGTCATGTGAGCCCTATAACGCACAGCTAAGGCGTCCCCAGCTGAGCTGCGGGATGGTCATGTGACCCCAATAAAGCACAGCTAAGGCGTCCCAAGCTGAGCTTTGGGATGGTCATATGACCTCAATAAAGCACAGCTAAGGTGTTTGTTTTCTGCAGTGGCTTTGGTGAGGACTTGGCATGTTTATAACATCTTCTTGGCTTTCTGTCACATCTCCAACATCAAAGTTTTCCCAAACAATGGGGCTGGAAACTCAAGAAAGCAAACAGTTTACAGCAGGGGTGGGGGGGGGGGCTGGAACAATACAGACGAGAGCCGAATGAGCGGCTGAGCTGCAGCCAGGGGGCGCTCTTCCGCAGCCTGCCTCACCACGGCCTGAAGTGGCCTGTTCGCTCACTCAGGTCCGACACCTGTGCTGTCCCTGGGAACTGTGAGGAAAGGGGGCAAGGGAGCCAGTGGAACTGCCCCGGGAAGCCCTCACAAAGAGCGAGAAAGCGGGACGGGAAGCGGGGAGTTCATTAGAGGAGACATGCTCCCGCCGTCTCGCTGAGCCGCGCACCTGTCGCCGGTCCTGGGGGGCCCCCGGGGGAAAACCGCTTTCCCCGACACACAAACTCACAGGGCCACAAGCTGAGGAGTGATACACTACATGTATGAGGCTCCTGCCCTTAGCGCTTAAGGGCAATCAGAGGCAGACACTGAACAGACAATAAATCAATGCCCTATTATAATCTTTCATTCTAACTAATGTTACTTAAAATTCTAGATGCAAATCATAATTAAAAATTAATGGAACGTTCAATCATTGCTGGAATGAGGTATCTCTGCTAAAAAATGTGTCTTTGGCTCGGAAAAGTTTAAGTAATGTCTTTAGGTACAAACGCCAAATGGGTAGGATCCTTGGTATAGGCGGGTAAATGCACTCTAGCCCATGCATTATATGTTTTTAAAAGAGACTAGCATTACACTTCATATGCTGATGAAGATTACAGAAGATTAGATTTACATTAGCACTGTATCTCAATTGGGCTGGCTGCCCATGATCTAGGCCTGGAGATCCAGCTACCTAAGGCTGAATAACTTAAGCAATTCTTTACCCAGTAACAGCCATTTAACAGCTAATGAAGCCTTCATGTGCGTGATCCACGTGGTCATTAACAATTTTTAGTAGATATATAATTTAATGCTATTCATGTCACATTAATAATCAGTGACTGAAATGGTTTTACACTCTTATAAGCACAACCGCAGCTTATGATGGACCTGACCCAGGTGAACCTCACCTGTCTGAGCCTGTGCGAAGCTGGTGCTCTCCTGGCCTGCTGACTCTGCCACCAAGGTAACATTGTACTGTTGCCCTGGGACCAGGCCGCTCAGGTTGCAGGAGGTGGCATTGCCATCCAGTGTGAGATTCCGGAGCAGGCTGTCATGGTCCGTCAGATGTAGCTGAAAATGCTCAACCCTGCCGGGGCCTGGCTGCCAGGAAACGCCCAGGGTGTCGAAGACCGGAGTGAGTTGCAGGCCGGTGACCGCAGACGGCGCTGTGTGACGAAGAGGAAATATGGTTTGAGCTGCCCTTCATACATCACCAAACGCAGTCACTCCACTTACTGTCCAAATATCATCTACGACACAGTATATGTAATGTAAAGGAAATGACTGATTTGTCTTAGTATGAAGCCTAATTTATACATTATCTTTGGGAATTTATAGTTACGCTACTACAGCTTTGGATTTCACATTCTGTATATCATTTACAAAGGATGGGTTTTCCCTGACAGGGGCTTAGCTTTTTATAACAGTGCTGGTCCCCAAGGGTCAACACTAGGATCCACGGCAGCTTTTTATTGTCCTGCTCCAGCATTTTTGCCTACCTGTGGCTGCAATGGTCCGCACTGCCGGCGAGGTCTTGTTGCCGGTTTTGGCCGCCAGGCTCACGGCGTAGCGGGTACCGGGGGTGAGGGCGGAAAAGCCCGACTGGGGTTCGGCGGACCCTTCTATGTGGGTCTTCTGGATCTGCCCTGTCTCCATGTCCCTCAGGATGAGCTCATACCAGTCCACCCCCCCTGGAGAACGCACCCAGGACACCCGTAGCCCTGAGGTCCGGTTCTGGCCAAGCTGGACTTCCAAACGGGGTGGTTCCTGCGGATCTGGGAGACATGCCCACCTCACTGGAAACAGCGCTGCAGATGTATTCATACTGTACTCTCCCCATTCACTCATATGCATGGGCATCAAAGCGATCTGATATTGGGGGGAAACAACTTAAGCTAATAATCAGGATGTAAAGGTCTGTTTTTTAAATATTGGGGGGTACATGCCCCCTCCCTCTTCCCTGGTTCCCTGGTCATATGCATAGAGAAGCTAACTTAACTAACTCATTCAGGTGCATCTAATGCAGCAGTCATTATCAACTATGTAACTGATGCAGTAAAAAGCATTTTTTTTTGCATAAAGATATTTATCATCAAGTGGTTTGTATTGCCAGCAGGTGAATTTTTGGATAGGCGAGGCAGAAGGCCACGGCTTTCATGGCCCTTGGAGGCAGGAGGCAGGCGGGCACGCGGTTACATAACGCCATAGAATTGGAGAGAGCCGGTCCCCTCTTTGTGTAGCGCAGAAAGGCCAGCCTGTTCCGAGATCTCGGGCCCGTGATAACATTGTCTGGCTTGGGGAAAATGCATGGGCGTAGGGGGGCACCGTCCCGCAGGAAGGGGTACGAGGACTCGGGACCTTCGGAGAGTATGGGGTGGGATGGGCTCTTGGGACCAGCTCCCGCTGAGACTTGAACCTTTCTTTTGGGTTTCCTTCTAGGCACCACCAGGGCCACACTGACCAGTCAGCCTGAGAGGGCCCGAAGCCACCTTCGGCCAACAATCGTCGCATGCATTATTTCACATATTTAAAAGCTGCTATAAAAACTGCAATATTTACAAGACTGAAAAAATGATTAATAGTACAGTATATGTTCTTTACAACTGCAGGCTTTTTTTTAGAATGTGGGCAATTATTACAAGAAATGCATTAACTTGTTTCAGCATAATTAAAATGAATAGACATTACAGCAGTGGAAAGGAATGCATTTCCTTCGTTTAAAAATGGGCTAAAATTAGCCTGAAACATGAATATGAGATAACCTCGATTTGTCCTAATCAATCACAATTTAAATGCCAGATGAGCTCAACTACAAGCAAGTTGATTTCGAGGTTCAGCCAGAAGATTGCGTGCTTCGCCGCGAAAGTTCACGAGGGCACCCTTTATCTGGTCAATCAGTCCCATGAAATAAAACACAAAGTCCTTCTGCTTCCGTTAGAACAAAAATGAACAATAGGGCAAGGAAATGGCCGGGCAGAGGGGGTCGCGTCTGAGAACAAACACTTAAGATCAGCCACTCCGCCTCGCTGGCCCGGGGCCATCTCTCCTCCAGCCCCGGGACCCTACATGAAGACACGATGGGAACCGCATTGCTCCTACTGTACATGAAAATGGACACAGCTCCCATTCTTATGTGCGATTTCCGCTGCGGAGTTGTGTGAGGACGCAGATAGCGCTTTCGGGCCTTCGGGCCAATTATAACATGTTTTCATTTGACAGCAATGGCATTGCCAGGTGGAAAACGCAGAAACTGTGTACTAGCAGTACACGTGTACTGTAACTCTAAAGTGTGTGTGTGTGTGCGCCCCCCCCCCTCCCTTCCATGTGCTATGCCTTAATTAATACGGTTTCCCCAAAACGTTTCCACAACATCACTAGTAGCTATGATTCTGTCCATTTGTAAGTTTACAAACTGAAAATGAATTGCTTAACAAAAAAATCCAACACATTCATTCCCGTCCGTGGATGAGCATTACTATCTTTCGTGAAAATCACAATTAATTTTAGCCTCCAATAAACAATTAACAAAATTGAAATTAAAAACTTTTTAAATGGGCTTTAAAGGAACTACTGTCCAATAATAATAATAATAATAATAGGCTAATAATAATAATAATAGGCCAATAATAATAATAATAGTCAAGTCAATGAATACGGCTTCCCGCAAAAAGTGCTTGTAATTTCTATACAAGTTTTCAGATATTATGTTTGTTAATAATAAAAAAAAATTAAGTGATGTTCACTATTCTATAGGGTCATTTCTTGAATTATGATTGAAATAGTACATGCATTAGTAAGATTATAAAACAAAATACAAGCAAATAACGATAATAATAAAAAATAACGATTAACAAAATAACGATTTTTCACTAGTATTTGGTTAGTATTTGACCATTAAAATAGCATTCCAGCAGAAGAAGGGGGGTTGCGGTCAATACAGGCTGCTCTTTTCACTCTGAATTTCCTACCTGTTTGCAGTGACACATCGACTCGCTCTCCGTCCGTCTTCGATATTATTTCGAGGTGATACACAGTTCCAGGTTGTAAATTCCCGACTTCGCAGGCGTGCGCGTTGCCGGCTCCCTCTTCCCGCACACAATCCACGCTTCCGAAGTCGCCGTCCACAGCGACGACGCTGAAATTGCACATTTCTCCAGGAGTAGTCCATTTCAACAAAAGCGACTCCTTAGTGGTGTAGGGCTCCGTCATGTTCACAAGACACTTCACAGTTTCTGTGGTCTCACACTAAAGGAAATTAAAACATAGACGTTTTAGAAAAAAAAAATATGGTAAACACAATATTAATATTCTTTATATTACACATCATATATACCAGAACATAGCTCAAAATAAAAAAAAAAACAGGACGTGATTATTTGAAACTCACCTGGAGAAACTCAGATGCTACAAAAAGTATCAAACAAATTGATTTACATCTCAGCATTGCGATTGTTTTAAATATTCTCGTTCAATAAATAACAGAAGTAAATGGTATATATGCAAATCCGAAATATTCAAAAATAAAAACGCACTAATATAAAGTTTATCTTGTTCATATTCCGTTTAACTTTTTATACACTTAATATAATTATTGTATCAGTATCAGATGTGAAGAATGCAAAAAGTTCGAACAAAAACGGCATTTGGTGTGGCATCTACGGGGCATTTGACAAGAGGTGGCAGATTGCAGGTTGTCGCGGGTCCCAAGTTGCCATTCTGATCTGCGGCGACCTGATGCTACCTCTTCCACAGACGTCCTCGACCAGCATTAGGTGGCCACGCATCTGCACCACAGATCGCGATCTCCAAACAGCACCCTCGCAAAAACTCCCAAAATATAAAATCTATATTTAATTGTGGACAGAATCCATTCTAAACTCAATAATTGTCTTCACTTCTCAGATTTTTATTTCACAGCCCTCTTTAGTTAATGCCACCTGAAAGTTTGGGCGTTGGAATTGAAATCCCTGCCTCCGCGCGTCTTATTAAGGGGGAGTCTCATCACACTGGAGACCTTTAGTATCTTAAGCAGCGCCACTGCCTCATTCTATCGTCCCACCCAGACTTCCTTCCCGCCGAACTTTGCCTTTTGAATCCAGTTTCGGCTTTTTTTAGGTCACCTTTACGTTCCCCAGGAACACAGACTATTCGAATAACTTTTAAATATCACTCAAGCCCTTTAAATGCGACACTCCGCCTTGCTAGACTTGGTAGCGACGCTCCAAACACAGGGGAAAAAAGGTTGAAAGGGAATAACGGAACAGAAGTGTGAACATGATATGCAAGTGAAAGTAACCTCAGTAGCGTGACTAATAATAAGGATGTTCCAGAATGTTCGACTTTAGCATCGTTGGTGGATATATCGGGCCCATTCGGATTGATTGCTCATGGGTACTTTCCCTGTTTAGTAGAAGTCCAGGGGAATTGGGGAGTAAGATGATTTATAGCTAACCCCGTAAGGAATTCTTCTAAAAATAAATGGCAAAACTTCATCTAGAAAATTGTTTGGACAACTCTGTTGAGATGCGCGGTTGTCTTTCACCTTTCAGACAGCCCAGGTAGGTAGTCGACTGACTATTATATGTAATTATCTATATAAGATAACGAAAAATACATATATGAATGGTGTTAAATTACAGGTAGGCTAAATTAATAAATACAAAATTTTGATAAATGCCATGTAAAAGAATACAGTTAGAAAAAGAGCAACTTTCCTGATATAATCCACATTTATAAACACGAAGGGGAATGATTGTAAAGGTGGATGCAGTGCGGACTGACACCCGCAGAACCGCGTCGGTGCCACCTGTTGCACGCGAGCGCAACGCTGCCAAAGTGTCAGTG
This sequence comes from Petrocephalus sullivani, assembly GCA_026780845.1. Taxonomy (NCBI): domain Eukaryota; kingdom Metazoa; phylum Chordata; class Actinopteri; order Osteoglossiformes; family Mormyridae; genus Petrocephalus; species Petrocephalus sullivani. Next base: position 13,727,915 of record JAODKM010000001.1, on the reverse strand, counting down.
GCTCCTGCCTGAAAGTACGCCTCAGTGCTGCAGTCCGTATAAGGAGAAGCAGCGGATGGCCGGCTAGGAGTGGCCGGATATGTACCATCATGGGAGCTGTCGCTGAAGCACCCTTAAAGTTCTCCATTACTTCCTGCCACGGCTCTTATCAAGAGGAAAGGGACCCTACAGCTCCCCGGAAGTCAGTGTCAGGCTAATTATTATACAGTCACTATATGAAAACAGACACGGATATCAGGCTAGGCACTTCATAGAGCTGGAATGCACAGACTATCTAAGGATGAATTACAATGAAGTGATGATGAAAATAATATTGTTTAAAATAGGAAATTGAGAAAGCACCCTTGCTTTAAAATTAAAACCCACGCAGGCTGTTAAAATTTACATTTAACAGTCAAAAAAAGGTACAATCAATTAATGAACTTTGCATGTTCAACTGAATATTAGTCCTTTTTATGGTGGCTATTTTTAGTCAGTTAGTAAAGCCTAATACTGTTTTATATGGAACTGAATGGTGTAACTTGAAAAAAAAAGACGAAAAGATGAAAATGTATAGTAATGTAAATTACCAAAAAGGGTGATATATGACTTGATCGCTCAAACAAAAAACAGAGGAAATAGAATAAACATCCACCCATTCATCAATTTTCAAAACCTGCTTGTCCTAACATTCAGCAATGGTTATTTTAAAATTAAATAAAAATGACTCACTGGTTTAGTTCTGATGGTTGTGGTGTTGTAAGCTGGAGTCCTTGTCAGCTCTGAAGTAGCCGGAGCTAAAGGAGCAGTGGGAGACGCTGATGTGCTTTGGGTAAGAGCTTCTGTAGTAATGGGAGATGTTAAGGAGGCTGTTGTGGGGTCTCCTTTAATAATGGGAGATGTGGCAGAGGCAGGAGTGGGAGCTTCTGAAGTAACTGGAGATGCATTGGTATTGGTGTTAGGGCCTACAGCATAAACAGTAGATGCTGTAGATGTTTTGCTAGGACCTGCAGTGTAAATGGTAGATGTTGTAGTATCTTTTGTGGGTGGTACTCTATTATTGGGAGATGATGTAATGGTACTTGCAGGAAGCATAGCTGTAGTTGAGATGGCAGGTGCATTAGTCATGGTGTCCTCCGCGGTACTTGAGTTGGGTGCTGGAACAGTAAAAGTAGATTTGCCGATGACAGCTGAAGTGGTTTCCAGTGAAGTCTCAGCTCTTGTGCGGGGAGTGACTTCACTAGTGATGGGCGACACAGCAGCAACCTTTGTGGAAGGGTGCGAGGAGGTCACCGTGCTCAGGATGTTAGCTTCAGTACTTTTACTGAAGGGAAAGGTACTTGTTTTGTTTATAGAAGTAGTTATATTGAGAACTACCGTAATGGTTGGTCTTACGGTGGTGGTCATAGTTGGAACTACAGTAATGGTGGGTTCTGCGGTGGTCATGGTATTATCTACAGTAATGGAAGGTTCTATAGTGGACATAGTTGGAACTACAGTAATGGTGGGTTCTGCAGTGGTAATGGTATTACCTATAGTAATGGAAGGTTCTATGGTGGACATAGTTGTAACTACAGTAATGGTGGGTTCTGCGGTGATAATGGTATTATCTACAGTAATGGAAGGTTCTATAGTGGACATAGTTGGAACTACAGTAATGGTGGGTTCTGCAGTGGTCATGGTATTATCTACAGTAATGGAAGGTTCTATAGTGGACATAGTTGGAACTACAGTAATGGTGGGTTCTGCAGTGGTAATGGTATTACCTATAGTAATGGAAGGTTCTATGGTGGACATAGTTGTAACTACAGTAATGGTGGGTTCTGCGGTGATAATGGTATTATCTACAGTAATGGAGGGTTCTATGGTGGATATAGTTGGAACTACAGTAATGGTGGATTCTGTGGTGGTAATGGTATTATCTACAGTAATGGAAGGTTCTATGGTGGACATAGTTGGAACTACAGTAATGGTGGATTCTGTGGTGGTCTTGGTAGCGTCTACAGTAATGGAAGGTTCGATGGTGGACATAGTTGGAACTACAGTAATGGTCGGTTCTGCTGTGGTAATGGTATTATCTACAGTAATGGAAGGTTCTATGGTGGACATAGTTGGAACTACAGTAATGGTGGATTCTGTGGTGGTCTTGGTAGTGTCTACAGTAATGGAAGGTTCGATGGTGGACATAGTTGGAACTACAGTAATGGTAGGTTCTGCGGTGGTAATGGTATTATCTACAGTAATGGATGGTTCTATGGTGGACATAGTCGGAACTATGGTAATAGTGGGTTCTGCGGTGGTCATGGTTGCGTCTACAGTAATGGAATGTTCTATGGTGGACATAGGTGGAGCTACAGTAATGGTGGGTTCTGCGGTGGTCATAGTAGGATCAATAGTATTAGAGGGTTCTGTGGTGGTCATAGTGGGGTCTGCATTAATGGTGGGTTCTGCAGTGATCATAGTTGGGGCTACAGTAGTAGTGGGTTCTGCAGTGGCCATAGTGGGGTCTACAGAAATGGTGGGTTCCACGGCAGCCACAGGGGAATCTTCAGTAATGGCAGGTTCTCCTGTGGTCATAAAGTGAACTACAGTGATGGTGGGTTCTGTGGTGGTCATAGAAGGAACTACAGAAATGGTGGGCATATTGGGAGGTGGAGTTCCTATGCTCAGAGTAGACACTATGTCATTCACAGTGGGATTTACAGTAGGGTCGGGAACTGCATCAGTTCTATTGAGCACAGTGGATTTAGCCGGTGTCACGGTAGGAGCTGCAGAGGGAATGGAAGCAACTGTTATTGCAGCAGAAGGAACGCTGACGGGAGCTGAAGAGATAATGGGAGGTGCAGCGGTTTTGGCGAGATTCCCAGCAGCTATAGCAGGTGGAGCAGAGGAAGTGGAGGGAGCTACACCAGCTGTAGATGCTTTTGGAAGAGCAGCAGTCACACTAATAGCTGCAGCAGAGCGTCTTGAAGACGCCGGCCTGCCTTCTTGAGCTGTTGTAGCACTCCTGATGAAATTCTCAGTGGTCGCACTTGGAGTATTTGTGAGGGTCTTACGGCGCAGTGATGGAGATGCATCAGTGGAGGTAGGAGTCATATGTGGCTCTCGGAGAGTTTTAGCAGCCCCGTGTGGAATGTCAGTGGTAGTAGGGGAATCCTCAGAAGTTGTCCATTTGGTTGTTGCACTACTGCCCGCAGTGGCCCATGTGCGGCTCCTCCTCTCAGAATGCTGGGTGGCCGGCGCGGGACCATGTGTATGGGCTCTGCGACTGACACTACTGGTCCTGGTAACCGGAGCTGTGGAACTGATGGTCAAAAGCCCCATACTGCTGGTCCTTCGGGTGCGTATCCGAGCGGCGGTACCCGTGTGGAGAGCTCTGGAACTAGGGGCGGAGCTAACATGCCCCTCTGCCATTGCACTGGTCCCTCTCCTTCTTTGAGGAGTGTGGCTTGTTGATAGGGCTGCACTTGTCGCTCTAGAGGAGACAGGCCCAGCGCTGGTATCCGATGCATTGGTGCTGAATGCGGTGGTGAAAAAGGAGGAAATGGCTGCCGTGGTCGTGTGCTGTGGGAGACCTGGGAAACGCAAGAGGCATGACATTGAAGTGATACATATATATACATATAAGTAAGTACATATATATATATATATATATATATATATATAGTGAAATATAAGCCACAAATGAAGCTTACAAATGCTATATTCTTGTTTATTCATTTGTAATGTCCCTGCGAAGATGCATAAAAAAATCGAATTACTCTAGGATTGTTTCACACGTCTGACCTCTGGCAGAGTCTGACTACTAAGGTTTTTGCAGTAGTACGGTATGTGAAACAAGTCAAAATACAAAAAGAATTCAAGGTGTCACATAAGAATATCTCACCCACTCTGGTCAGAGCTATTAGTTGTTATTAACACTACACCTGATTAAAAAACATAAGATTTAGCACAAAACGGACCTTTTATTAAACCGTTAACTGTGAATCTCGTAGTAAATTTCAGGACATTAAGTGAAAAAGGTTAGCGTTGAAGGAGCCCGCACTGTCTTTCGCTGGGCTCCGTTTATATGTAATTCCTGTTCCTGACGTACTGCGCTTGGGACAAACATAGACTCTGTGATCTTCATTAAGGCATCCATACGTCTAAAAGCCTACAAACAGACCGTAGACAGTTGGGCGGTTCTTCTAGAATAGGAAGTGCATGTCTGTCAGTTTGGTAGGAACAAAGTAACAAAGAACCTCTAATTCTCCTTATAGACACAATGCACTAAAATTGACACTGCATCATCCCACTACAGACAGACACCAAAGAAGTTGTCTCCTTCCTCTAAGGTTAGACCCTCAAAAATGTACTTAACCGAAGCTGGTTATCCAGCCTGAATGTGCCAACCACTGTTTCTGGAAAATGAAAGAAGAGCAGGATCATCGCTAGCAGATGTGCAAAGACTAACAGCACAACTGCGAGTCTGGTCTGAGACACAAACGGCATTATACGCTGACCTATGCCACCAGCACACTTTTCTATGTTTGTCTTTGCTCACTGTCATCTTCAGTGAGGCGCCGACAGCCGTCACAAGTTCCCCTTTAGTTCTCAGGTGTTTCTATGTGTCTCGCTTTCATTTTTGTGGAAGGCAGCAGCGGCGCTCGCCTGTCCTGTAATGCCTGGGCTTTCTGGAACAGTGCCGTCCTAAAAAGACAGGAAGTCTGTCAAGTACAACTTCTGACCTTACGTGGTTTCCTGGTCGCATTTGATTAACAGGTTTTTGGCATTTTTGCGTGCGTGTCTGTTTCGCGGGAGAGATATTATGTGCTATGGCTAATATACCACAAAAGGTTATGTTTATATTATATATATTATATAAAGCATACCATGCCAGTGTAAAACTTGGCGATGTTTTAGTTTTCAACAGTACTGCCTCTATCTGTCTTATCTTTATAAAAATCACCATGCCAAAAATGTTATACTGAAAATGCACTGTCGTTAATCACCATTTTCACTGCAGAAAATAAGTGTGCGACAATTGTGTCCAACAGGGACCTGTACTTCAGGCTCATTGGCTGACAGCAGGCATTGTGTTATTCTTCTGGAGAAAACAATGACCCATGGAACACGGCTAACCTCCCATAATTCACCCGGCGAGTGTGCACTCAGAAAAGCTGACCCCCTCCAGAAGCTAACGAGTTCAGGTCCCATGTAGATCTTCTGGTCAGATCTGACCTAGCCGGTCACATGTTAACAGAGTGCCCGGGGGGCCCCACGGACACACTGTGTTATCACGCTGGGGTGTGTGAACGTCTGAGATGTAGTCCTTCCATAGCTTGCAGTGCCAGGAAGGGGAGACGGGCTGGGGGAGGGGGTGTTCTGCCCACGACATTCCTTTGCCGGTGTCTGAGTCTTCCAAGTCCCGGGAGTACAATGTGCAAGGAAGCAGGTATCAAAAGTAACATCCTCTCCTTTCACTCAGAACCAAGGCAGAATAGTCAAAACATGGACTCGTAAGACTTATCCCTTAAGTGTTGGTGTTAAGTGCTGGTACAGAAAGACAGTTTTATTACTTCAGCAGCCCGTTTCTTTGCGTTTTGGCAAAGGCCGTACACAGGAGACATGTTCTCAGATATTCAAGAACTTGGGGAAGGAAACATTTGTTTTGCCGCATATTATGTAAGCCCACGTATACCTGAAGAGCAAATTTCCATGAACTCACTCCATTTGTCTTGTTGTTTCTCAGATGAGAACACCAGTGACCTAAAGCCAGGCTTCCTCATCATATGTTACAGTATTGGGAAAGACAACTCACCCAGTCCTCCTGTAATCCAGCGAAGAAGTTTAGTTACACTCACAAGGTCAATGAAACTCACAAGGTCAATGAAAACGTATCCTGTTGAGAGCGTTCTGGAAAGCTGCTGTTCAATTTTGACTCGATCAAAGTCAATTTAGCGCCCCAAGGCACTTGACGTAGGTATGCAGTAATACATTGGCATGTCATTCAGATTTACAATTTAGATGTAAGCCAAAGTATAATTACTCTGAGATGCTGGATGTTTATGAGCATACCATAAGAAACAAGGAAGGTTAGCGACATGCTAGATGAAACGGGCTCTCACCTTTGAGTTGGCATAGCGACGCCGCTAGCATCCTCCCTCCGGCATCAACTTTGTACCTGGTCCATTTGGAGTACTTGGGCTCTGCGCTGAGCACCGCTCGGGGGCCCTGCTTCTTTAGGTACAGGGCAGAGCCGGCCAGCCCCAGGGCGCCCGTCTTGCTGTAGCATTGCCAGGCCGGTGATGCGGCACAGTCGGCAAGGGAGGCCAGGCGGGAGTGGTGAGGCACATCGGAGCTGCCTTCGGCCCAGAGGCATCGGGACGAGCTCACATGCAGGAGCCTCATGCCACCCGTCCACCTCCACTGCTGCTCCGGATCCGTCGGACTGCATTTGCCCAGCTGGACTGCTGCATTTCGTGTTACGAGGCACAGCCGCTTATACGTGTGGCCGATGAGGAAGCTGTCTACGAATCAGACACAAGTCAGAAGGTCACCTGACACGCATCAGCACTAGTGTTGCCACCCGATCCTTATAAACCGGGATCGTCCCGTATTTGAAAATAAACTGCTGCATATCAGATTGTATGGGACATTCCCGTATTATAAAGGATGTGTGGTAACCCTGATCCACACATGGGAGGGTGCCCATGGACAGCGGGAACGGGTGTCTTTCGGAACGTCCTTAAAAGTGCAATGATGAACAATTGCAAAAAATTAAAAATCACCCACAATTAATTTCATGCAAAGTGATACAGCCTTGTCAATAAAAGCCCGAATTGTGGTGTGTTTTTCAAAACCAAAAGTTATATCTAAGTTTAAAAAAAGTTTCAAAAACAAGTGGATATGACTTCATTCCCCCCTCTTCAGATGCAGTCCACATTCCCTGATGGAACCTACAGGCATATGAGGTCACTTCTTACATGTTCACACACTGACTGAGAGAAGTACCAGTTTCTACCTTTGTGTACCTTTGCTTGTCACTGGGGCTGTACCCTCAAGGGTCTGCCAATTGTACCCTAGCTGTAAGTAAATGTATCTTATAAGGAACAGAAATGGACTCTGAGGAACATTTTTACATTAATAATACATTAATGATGTTTGTACCTTGGGAAACAAATCTATGCCAGGGCTGTTCCCTTTTTCTCTGACAGTGCTGATTGGTGTGATAAAGCCTGTATTTCCCAAGTATCCACAGGTTTTCTCCTGTCGTCTACACACAAGCCTCTCAGGATCAGTGTGTTTATACTTCACTATACCATATACTGTACTATAACGTTACTCTCTGACTGTATGTGTACCGCCAAGGCCTCATGCTCCTTTCGGGGGGGTACCCTGCTCTGCATCCTGTACGTCCTGGCAAAAGCTCGAGATCATTAACCAAAACTAAGCAAGTAACCACTGAAAGGTAACAGATACATAATAAATGGATGGAATATGGTTACACCCAGTATTAAATACAGCAGATATTTGGTGTAAATAAAACATTTTTTAAGCCAGATCTATGAACGAAAATCATAATAATTTTGATTGAGATATGGTGAGATATGTGTAATAGATCAGCTGGTACCTGAGCTAATATAGCATGCATATATATATATATATATATATATATATATGTATGTATATTAAATTTTATGTTTTATATGGGAAATAATTCTCAATTGTGATATTGATTAAAAAAAGAGAAAGTATTAGATTGTGACCCAAATTTCATTGTTAGATGTGTCTACTTGATCTTACCAGAACCCCCAATTCTGGAATATATCTAGGATGCATCTGCATCATGTTCGCCCTGTTCTTAAGCTAGAATTTACTCCGTGTGGCACTGATACCTGGAAATTATTAGTGCTTTTCCTTTGATTCCTTGTTAAGCAAAAACTAATAAACTCACTTTGGCTTCCAGAGCAGTGAGCAACTGTATCAAAGAGAACAATCATAAACTTATTTTTACTTTTTTTCTCACTCAAAAATCGCTGTCACTGTGTCTAAGGTCGCGGAAAGCACAAGGCGGGCTGCCCATTCCTCGTCGGCTATCCAAACCTCGTCTCCAGATTTTGAAAGCAAACCTGAGATGGAAAAACATCTGATGGCAAAACAGAACAAAGCAAAATCAATGTTTGCTACTCACCCGCTGCGGCAAATCGCAGCAACGCTGATATCGCCGTCAAAAACAAAGCGTCCATATTAAATGTAGTAGTTAGACGGGACAGGCAGATTCAGACGGGCTGAGTTTAAGGCTTTAGAGGAAATGCGCATACACGGGAAAAGTCCGTGACGAGCGCTTCCTTCCATCGGCTTCCATGGTAAAGAGCCTTCAATGCACAAGTATTCTTGGTCGGAAATACCAAAGTACATCCCAGATGTTCGTATAGTCAAGGTTTATAAAAAATACAACACATGCGTTAAAGGCTGGTGAAACACATTCCATAAAAAAAACTTCGAAATCACACGATTTAAACAAGACACCAGTTAACCATTTCAAATGAATCTCCGTTTATTGACAGTACCGAATATAAAGTCAACAGCATAGTTAGCAATAAAAGGAAACGGAGAGCCGCGATGTCCAGTCCATCGAAGATTACAAATCTTTCCACAAGACGACATTATAGTGAAATCTGCTTCCGATTACGACACAAACATATGTAAACACGCTGTTTGAAAGCTTCATGGTATGGCTTTAGTTAACACACTCATATCACAACTGTCATGTTTCTTATTATAGCCTACACAAATGTTACGTACATGTGCAAAGTTTTTGGAGGATCGAAGTACATTTGCCTTGACTTTTTTTTTGAGAACCAACGCTTATCTTTAATCAGTCCAGGTGTGTTACAACTAAAATATTTCACTTAAGTATAAGCAGGAAAAACATATGTTGTGTTTTACACCTTCGGGACAGAGTGCACTTTGAGGCATACGTATGTACATGTTAAATATAAGTAGTTAATATTGATACATAAGACTGTGAACTTTTCACAACATTCATTTAGGTTAATCGTTTGTAGGGAAACATCCTCTGCCTTCTCCAGCAATGAAGCCCACATAGTGGATAATAGCGACAAATAGCACACGATATGCACAGACATTTCGTAATTATACACATCGATTAACGGGCGCTGTGCACCTGCAACAGAGACCTAATATAAGTAGACAAATATATTCAAAACCTTTGTATCACAAATAATAAAAAAATCGATACATACAAAAAAGTTCCTAAAAATGTTCCTGTTGATTTCGTTCCTGCCATTACGTAGAAATAAAACACTTGCAGTTTTAGCAGCAAGATTTTTTTTTTCTTTTTTTGATGTCGTCAAAGATATACCATCCACGTAGCTGATAGTAGCACTTTTACGTTTACGTAATCTTTCACAATACGAGGACAGAAACAGAAGCGCACCCCCCCCCCCCCCCCCCCCCACCGCACAGAACCGCTGGATCCTGGACCCTGTGCAGCCACTAAACACTAAGGGACCGGGGACATTTAACAAAACGCGTCGCGTTTAGCGGAGGAAAGCTGGGGGAGAATAGGGATCGAGCGCGAGAGCACCGCAGAGACGCCTCGGACCCGGGGCCAAGCCCATATCCGAATAATAATAATAATAATAATAATAATAATAATAATGCACTGTGCACGCCTGAAGTGCTCGTCTTTAAGAGTTTACCCTGTGAAAGTTAATACGTCGTCTGACATATCAGTTTATACTCGTGGAAAAAATGCTCATGCTAGTAACATGCTCTTAATGGTATGGATTTAGAAACCCACGTTTGCTAAAATGGTTTATCATACATATAGCCTATAGCCTATATAACGATCAGAGACCTCAAACCTGTACAGGAGGTGTCTGTTTGTTCGAGGTCGATGCCTGTGGTCATAAATGCCAGATCTCTACATAGAAAACACGGGAAAAACATAAATAATAGCATCATATACTTGCGTTTATGTTTCGACTGATCAAAAACGGCATGTTTTACAACTAATGTTGCCTAAAGTTCCGTGCGGAAAAGCGTTCTTACGAAACGAGCCCGAAAAGGGGCACTGGAAATTTCCTCATTATAAACAGTGGAAAAAATTCGTTACTTGACGTTTTGAACTTAAAATGCGAGAAATGTATTCAATAATACGCGACAACAAACGAATGAATCCCTTACGAGGTATCTCCGAAGTACGCGTGTGATAAATTAACTGATAAGATCACCATCATTAATATATGGGTGAGTATTTTGACTTCTCTGTGTAACTTCGTTTAAAGTTGTGATATAAACAAAACAGCTTTTATTTCGGGCTAACGGCAGCGGAGAATACGTACTTAAACTCCGCTGTTTTTCCCAAACTGCTAACTAGAAAAAAGTACCGAAATTAGTACATATCTAACATAAATCAAATTTTAGACAATAAAGAGCACATATGCATACCCTACTAAAATGATATACAAAAATATTTAATTTTCAATGAACAATAAGCATTTGTAAAAATGTATTTACTTAATACATTAACATAATATGAACTGTATTGACTGTAACTGCCAGTACTGATGATGATATAATATTTTATATAATAAAACAGAACACGCTCTTTCCGAGGGCTATAATTGCCTGGTCAATTACTCAAAGATGAATTTAAACCCTGACGAAATCGGGATGTTTGAATTTCTGAGCAATGCTGACGTGTAAGTGCTGCATAATGCAACTGTAAGCATTTTACTCCTTGCTACGGGCAGTGAAACTGTGTGTGCAGGAGATTACAGACGGCTCAGGCTACCGCCTCGAATATCGCTACAGTCTTAATTATGGCTCTTTTGTGCGGGGGGATGAAACTTGAAAATGCCTCCTGGATATTGCAGTTAACAGTCTTTATAATATTGTTTATAAAACGTGTCGTCATTTGCACCCACCCTCCCATCCACGTGGCACCAAAAAAAAAGAAGCTAGGTTTAGTTAATAAGTGACAAATACTCTTCGATATATCATGAACGTTCAAAAGTGGCAAAATCTCTAGCTTCTATAAGAACAGGTCACTGGTAGATTTTGAAAACCTACTTGAACTACCCGTAAGAGTCCCAGAATGGATTTACATGTTCTTACAATCAACCAAAACTGCTTACAAGACAGGTAGAGAGGGGTAAGTGATTAACACAGGACGTCCGCTGACAGAGCATCTCCTTGAAGTTCATCAATGCCCCCCCACCCCCCCCCCAAACCTTCTCAGTGCCTCCGATAAGGTTTAATCTAATGAAGCTGGTCTGAATCACGCTGCTTGATGGTCAGAATCACGTTGCCCTTACTGAGGGGACCGCAGTGGCCACAGAACCACAGGATTACCTTCAGGTTACTCTTGTGGAAACCTCGGCCCACGTGGAGGTGAACAAAAATAACTCAAACAAGAATGAAAGGTGTGGCTTGGCGCTCACTGGCCAGCGTCGGCAGAGAGTCGGCTTTCGTAGAGGTTCAGCGCGTGGTGGACGAACTCATACTGCTCACCCGTCTGAATCATGCCTCCCCTGTCCATAGAAAACAGCAGAGCACATTCAATCAATAGATTGTACAATTCAGGAGACATTTTCAGACGGACACACTGGCAACTGGCAGTGTTTCCCCTGCTGTTATAAGAGACAGTCATAGGCACACGACACAGACAGACACACCGGCGGTGTTTCCCCTGCTGTTATCAGAGACAGCTACAGGCACACGACACAGACAGTCACACTGGCGGTGTTTCCCCTGCTGTTATCAGAGACAGACACAGGCACACGACACAGACAGACACACTGACGGTGTTTCCCCTGCTGTTATCAGAGACAGTTAGAGGCACACGACACAGACAGTCACACTGGCGGTGTTTCCCCTGCTGTTCCCAGAGACAGACACAGGCACACGACACAGACAGACACACTGGCGGTGTTTCCCCTGCTG
>JAODKM010000001.1:13693366-13704023 GCA_026780845.1 Petrocephalus sullivani | reverse complement strand
CGCCCCCCCCACACACACACATCTGGACACACACAAATTGTCGCACAAAGTGTGATTCTGCATGCATTCCTTGTGTTGCATCTCGTTAACATCTTTACAACATATAATAAGCGTTAACATCACTTTTTGGTGCTACACAGCTGGAAGTCTTGTTTTATAGGTTTTGTTGTAATTACTTTATGTTAATGCACACACCTAAACTGAAACGAGCACAGCGGTAAACATAATCAACACCTTTCAGAGCTCAGATTATAATCTGTTCCTATTCTGGGCACAAAAAAAACACAGATTTTTAAAAGTCACTCATAAAAGTCGACATGATGAGGTTTCCAGCTGTTTACCGAAGTCTCAGGCCGGCCACAGGTCCAGTGTGAGTCCGCGCCCCTAACTGAAGCCTGTGGCTTGCCTCGCATCCCTTTGACCCCACAGCTCGACCCCACATCGCTATCTTTGAGGTTACTCACAAAGCATCGACCCAGAAAGCCCGCTGTCCGTTTAAGGCAGGAGCGCAGCATTAGTTGGGTGAGAGAGAGCCGTGGATGTGGGCCTGAAAGTGGGGGACTGCGTCTGGGAGGATCACGGCTAAACCTCCTCTCAGTCCCTTTCCCTCTCTCCTCCCATCCATCATGAAAAAATCATGTATTCATTAATCTTACTAAAAACCTTCTGAGGTACAAATTTTACCTGAAGACCATTTTATGATAAATAATAAAAACATGACTTTTTAATGAAATGCAATTTCACTTTGTTTCATTTTAAAAGTCATGTTTTCATTAATTATCCTAAGAAAAACTTTTTCATGTCTTCAGGCAAAATTTAAAGCTCGCAAAATTAGTTAATTCTTTAGTTCATAATTCTTTAAAAATGGAGTTCAACTTGTTTAAATTATGCATGATTCAATTTAAAAACTATGATTAATTTATATTAATTATTGATTGAAGGAACAGTTTAAATTTTAATGCCATGTGTGAATTCTGACTTGAAATGTATTTTATTTGCAAAGCCATAAAAAAATCATACAAAAAATAATTCTTATGTTAATTAAATCTTAAAAGCAGCTGCTTCAGCCTGGGCAGGGCAGATGGCAGGCAGAAGAGGAGGATGAGGAGGATGAAGAGGATGTTGGCCTGACAACCTCCCCTGAACTAGAGCCCGTCGGCAATCAGTGCTCTCACCCCGACAGGAAGTGCCCAGCATCCTGAAAAGGAAGGAACCCGGCCTTGCCCTGCCCCGCCCTCCCTGCCTAATCAGGCCGGGCTGCCTTAGCACGAGCCACGATAAAGTGACAAGCCGTCAACGTGGGGACCCTCCAGGGTGAGACGGGGGGGGGGGGGGCAGGTCACATGGCCCCGCCAGAGGGCTAAGGGTAGGGTGCTGACGCGGGGGCTGGCAAGCCGGTTGCACCGTATGTTTGTAGAAGGGGTGAAAACTTCAGCTCTGCCTTGTTTGAAAGTCACACGGTGCCAGCACACTAACCAAGACCCATAACTGACCTGTGGTCATTTAATACTTCACAGAATGCAGTCTTGCTGAATACCTCCGTACCAGCACCCGAGTGCAGCAGTACAGGCTGTCCACTCTCAGCGTCGGAGCCCGCAGACCCGGGCCGAAACGGTCTGCTGAACTCAGGCTCTACCGTCCTACGTGACAAGCCATCATGCTCTGGGGACTAGCAAGTCAGCAGACAGGATCAGAAGGTGAAGCGAGGCTTCATCTCAGAGTCCGGGAGAGGAAATAGCACAGATGGGAACGCGAGCACTGCATTACGGACAGATTTACAGACTAGCATTCACAAAATGGCCAAAAGATTTACCGCCCGGCCAGCCTAAACTGTACACAGCAACAGCAGACCACTCATTCTTTTTTTTTTGCTTTTTCACTTGTTGAATCAATGAATGGTGATAGGGGGTATTTACTGGGTCCTGTATTTAGGATGAGGGCAGGAAGCTGCAAGCTGTACAAGCTAAGGACAAAGGTATGACTAACTAAAGCGTGACAGGGTGCCCTCAGAGTACTGCTGCACTGTCCACCATGGCAAATCCATCAATCAGTGCTAACAACTAACGGGCTTTTACAGTGCATCTTACTGTTATAGCGTATGGGAGATGTGTCTGCACATTATAAGCAGTATTCATAATATACCACAATACATAAACACACAACACACAAGCTTAGACCACACTACATAACCACCCAGTGTCTAATAATTGTGAAATAATTTCAATTGAAAAGACGGAAGCTGACAGTCTTTGCTGAGATGCTCTTGCTTCAGCAAATTTCAGTGATCCTATTTCTGTTACACACTGTGAGACTAAACATTTTAATGTCTTTCAGTGTTCTATAAAGATTACAGAAGTGTTCCTTGGTGGAGACATAGCTATATAAAAAAAAAAAGATAAACATGTTGCACTGTGGTCACCACTTTGTTCTTCATCTTCTAAAATCCTACTAAGCAAAGACCAGTTACGCAAATGTTCCCCACCGTATTTATGTAAGTTCGACCTGCTCTCATTACCTTATCATTAGCCCTGGCTTCCTGGGCCAGAAACAACTGTGAATTACAGTTTCCTCCGCCTCGATTCGCTTATTATGTTTTTTTAAATGTAATCACATCCGTGATAGGCCTCTTCCTTCCACCCCTCCCCGCTTATAAACAACAGATCATTGTTAGATTTATGCTGTAATTTTACAGTAGCAGACTCTCAAAGTGAGCCACACGTTCTAACACCTAGCGGGGGTCATGGGTGGGTTGGTGGGGGCGTTAGGAGTTTGAGAGCGTACTCCTCGATCCTCACGTACGCCAGTGCACACCTGCCCCCATTAACCCAACCAGGATCGTTCTGGCACATCAAACAGTCAAGTGTCGGGTGAAAGTGAGTCCGAGCGAAAACCCAGATGTCTTTTGTGTACAACATCTTTTGACCCAAGTTGCTTGGTCTGTCTTTTAAACTCACTCACTTATTCCTAGCAAGTGCTACTAACCTCATTAAAGTACAGCTTGACCACATTGGTTCACTTCATGGGATTGTACCCTAACCACAGAAACTAACCACAGAACAAATGTGGCACTTAAATCCATCCATAAACGTAATCCCCACTGAACCACAGACTGCCTTAAGCCTATATCAGAAAGCCAGGGGTATGAGACAGTGAACACCCTAGGTAGGATATGGTATTGAATAAATATAAAAAAAATCATTATTATTCCTTTCTCAGGTTTTGGTCATTATGACTATACCGTGTTGCTGTTTGGAAACCTAGACGCACCAGGCCCTCGGAACTGAGTCATGGTTCAGACCAAAATGGCGTTCATGCTTTGATGGTTTTGTCAAAATTGGTGGCTCAATAATTGAAACATTGTAGAAATGGAAAAGTGAGCTTACAGAAACCTGTACTGCGATAACGGCTTTTTCCCCCCAAATCAAATCAAATTTTGGACAGGAAGTAACAGGTCTTGACTTGTCCTGAGCTTCAGACTCACTTTCCTCTAAGAATAATGGCTTCAAAGGACAACAGGGCTACAGAGCAGCTGTATGGCAGCGGAGACACCATCATTGTATTGTCTGACCTCTTTTTCATGCAGGGCCAGAGAGGACGTGCCTGAGAAGGGAGGGGCGCAATCAACATCCCATCCTCCTGGGTTTTCCATCTCCGTGGAAACTGTACGTTGCTGACCACTGCTGCTTCCCCTGGACCCCAGGAAAGCACTGACTCTGGCAGGGCTACATCAAACCATCAGGCAAAGCTGCACACGGTAACCATAGTAATAGTGCCAGTTAAGCACAAACTACGATACATTAACATTAATATATATGACTTTTGTGATGTCATAAGGGTCAGAGGTCAGACAGGTGATGTTTTCCCAGGAAACAAAGCTTGTTGCTGACCGATTTGCTCCAATGTCAGGAGTTATAAACAATCCTTACCTACAATATCCCTCACAGTCATATTTGCTAAAATTTCAATGCCCCATCTCACTGCCAGATGTATTTTATTAAATTGATTTTATTGATTTGTTTACTAAACAATATAAGTGTGAAAGTGGGTAACTCTGCCTAACCACTTTAAGGCTGCACTTTTCAACAGGTCTGTAGCATTTAACAGACTTGCCACATAAAGGACTGGATTTGTACAGGTTGTATTGTTGTCACCTTGGGGAAGAGAGTTAACTCAAACTTCACTGGAAAACACTTATTTATAATTCAGCAAAAATAGCCAGCTTGCTTAAACGAGAAGTTCTTTGGCAATTCAAGGAGGTGCTACAAAGAACCAAGGTGAGATTGATAGCAGGCCCACCAGATGGCAGTATTGCGCCTTAGCAGATGGCCTGAAACACTGTGATAGTGTAAGTTAATGTATGACGATTATTTATGAAGTAACCAGATAGTTAGCTTCTCACTTTGCTGTACTGCGTTAGTCACTAGTAGGCCCCAAGCTCACAGGCTAGTTTTTGTGCGGCATCTGGCAACAGAAAGCAGGGTTCTTTCGAATACCATGTCTGTCAGTCGTTGTGTTACTAGCGGACAGAAATGAAAACTGGCAATATGAATGGACTTCATATTGAATCCAGAGACTGTGAACTAACCAATCAGATTTCGGTGTTCTCCAATCCGTTAATGGAGTTGCTAGGTTACGGGAGGCCACGACCTGCATTCTGCTAGATTAGATTCTGTAATCCTCACCTAAACACTGAACCTGAATCACCCAGCAGACAAATGGAGTATTTTGAGGTTACACCTGCTCAGTCTAAAGAGACCATGCGGCTCACCTCTTGGAACCGCTGCCCCAGTGAACAGGCCACGTACAACGAGCAAAGCTATTTTATAATGGATACTTAAGAAATCGTGAACGGTAGTGGAAAACTATCCACCTCTCATGCACAGCAATTAGCCGCAGCGTAGCTCATGCCGAACGGAGAGCAGCGAACATGCGTGAACATAACATTCTGGGCTCAGCTGCTGCCTGTTCAGATGGGGCACTGGTATTAATGGGCCATCACCTTGACGCGTTGGTGGAAGTCGCAGAACTGGGAATGAATCATCGGTCTGGTGGTGATAGCTCTCACACTGCATACGCGCACAGAGGGTGAGAGACCTCTCCGGAACATTCTCGAATTTCATGGTTTATTTTTACAGCCCGGGAGACAATAGAGAGGCACTGATCAATGGGCGGCCCCTTCGTTTCACAACAGCTGTTCCAAGTTTAATCCTGACCTGGCAATCGGTCAAAGGATTTAGATGATTATTTAAATGTGTTTATCAGAAACATGGGGTGTAAATATAGTGATCAGGTCTAATTCCAAAGGTCTCACCTTGGAACGGCTTCTATTCCAATGGGATGTCACATGAGGCCAATCCACCACACTGGGATACATTTACAGTAGGCAAGGCCATTGCTGACCCTTATTATTATTTTATATATTATTATTATGCTAAGATATCTCCACCCAGGGCTGGACTGGCCATCAGGCATACCGGCCATTTTCCCAGTGGGCTAGTGGGTATGTGAGCTGGCAAATCATATCATGAAGAACTCCCTGACTCGACAAAATTAAATTTTAATCCCAATCTGTCTCTATCAACTGCTCTTTGGCAAAACCCAAAACAGCTGCCTCTGTCTTCAGGAGCACGGCTGAAATTCTGCTGACATCTTTTCTCTTTGTGGGGCCAAGGGGAACCCTGACAGAACAAGGGCCAATTCAAGACCCTTACCGCTCTTGAAGGCCTGCGCTGGGCTTCATCCTAAAGGGCGAAGGGCTGGGGGACGGGATGGGCTTGGGCTCAGAGGCGGCCGGGCAGGGGGCTCGCGGGAACTCAGGGGGGCCGGTGCTGGCGGGCTTCGTGGCCGGTTCGGCCCGGACCATGCTGGGGGCCGGCTTGCTCTGTGGCTGCGGTGCGTGCACTTGAATAGGGGTCAGGTGTAGCTCTTGCCCGGGCGGTTCCTTGAACTGCCGGGCTGAGAGCTCGACCTTCTCCTTGAGCCGGTACAGGACCTACAGGGACACGAGCGCCACAGGAGAAGCACATGATGATCTATGGAAACACAACCATCCATCCACACATCTTCTCACTGGCACAGAGCAGAAGGCCACCCACTAAGCTGCTGCCCTCCATGGAAACCCAAAACTTGAATACGATTTAACTAATAGCTGGGCCGGGTAAACAGTGGGTTTCTTCATAGGACCTGCCAGTGCTGGTGTTTTGTGTTGATTATCACAATAATGATCTCCAGGTTTCTCTGCGCCAGCTTTCTAATAATCATCTCCACAAGGCAGATACACTCAGTCTTTAATTTAATGTAATACTCCCTAACCCTAACCCTAACAGCCTCTGGCATTTTCATTGGTTTGTTTTCAGCCAATCGTAACATCAAAAATGAGATTAACCACAGTTTCTCACACGCCATATGTTTCAATATATGTCATTTCGATATATTCCATATCTTAAAAGTATTGCTCAAACAGCCAAAACAACAGATAGGATGTGTATATTTTGAAATAATTAACATTTGGGGTTTTCCATCAAAATTTGACAATAAAGAATAATCTTTATAAAATGCTTCAGTTAAAAGTAGATGTAACCAGTACCCTGACCACGAGCAGCGTCTGCTACCCTCGCAGAACAGTGTGATTTAAACTGGGGACGTTTTCCAACATTTCCTTTTCGTACCCAAGACCGTTAGCGATTGCCAGCCCTGAGCGAGGCCATCGAGAACCCGGCTCGTTCACCCGAGAACTGACACGTTGAGCTGGCAGTCGGCGGGCGCAGTGGCTTTCCCGGAGTGTGGCGGCGTGGAACTGCCTAGTGCCACGTTTAAACGCAGGACACCATGCGGCTCCAGCTGGCCAAGCATATCCCACGTGTAATTAATTTAAATCACGGGTGCTAGGAGAGAGGGGGTGTTTACAGCTGCTGTTTGTACTGGGGAGGAGGAAGAGGAGGAGGGAGGGGGGAGAGGAGTCAGAGCAGCACACCCTCAACCCCCCCCCTCTATAAATGCATCCCTCCAGTGACATAAATGCTCAGAGCAGCTTGAGCCCCCAGCCTAACAGATGTGGTCTGCCTGGAAAGATCTGCACACGACGGCCGTCAATCGATCCTGGATGATAAGAGTAGGTGGACTCACCATCAAACAGGTGACGACGATGACGAAGATGGTGAGGAAGATGACCACGGCGTAGAATCCCTCCTTGGTCCACACATTGTCTCTCTCGTGTTGGCCTTGGAGAACGTTCTTCTGGAAAGGGGGGAGACAACAGAGCAGGTGGATACAGGCTCCAGATCAATGCCTCTGCAATTACAATGACCTGACTCCCCCCCCCCCAACCCCCACCTCCCTTTCCCTTTTCAGTTTCAAAGCTTGGGGGGGGGGGCTAATTCCTCTTACCCACCTGCAGCCAGCCCACCTGCAGCAGCCAGTCCAGCCAAACGCAGCTCAGTGGCTCAGCCCGCATGAGCCCAGCCGGAGCGTACTCACACCCCCAGGGGGCGCCTGGAGGCAAGCGCTGCGCGGGAGCTCGATGCGAGGTGAGCCACGATCTGCCAGGTAAGCGCTGCGAGGAGCAGTGCCACTGCCTGGAACTGAGCCTTGTGCTGAGAGAGGCTGAGGGATCTGACGCCTCCCAGACCCTGCCCACAAACCTCACAGGCCCCACCAACAGCCCCTCCCAGACCCTGCCCACAAACCTCACAGGCCGCACCCACAGCTCCTCCCAGGCCCTGCCCACAAAACCTCACAGGCCCCACCCACAGCCCCTCCCAGACCCTGCCCACAAACCTCACAGGCCCCACCCACAGCCCCTCCAGGCCCTGCCCACAAAACCTCACAGGCCCCTCCCACTGCCCCTCCCCAAGCAGTGTAATCTCTACCTGATTCCACTCAGTCAGCGCTCTGGGGCAGGAGTGTAAAGACACACATTCACACCTCCAAGTGTAAAACCTGGCACAGTGTGTGGGCGCGTGTGTGTGCGGGGGGGGAGGGCTTGCTTATTTGATGTGACAGCCATGTACAATCAGAGACTAAAGAGCGCACAAGGCTGCAGTGGCAGGTTTACCACCCCAGCAACACGGAGAACAAACACAGCACTCCAATCAATCAATCCACGCCCCGTGTATCCTTAGCTGCATGTCCCTGTCTTTTACTGCCGGCTAATCCCATCAGTATTCCAAGCAGCATGAAAGGTGATGCCACTACGACTTTAAGTAGAAAGAGCAAACTGCAGATATCGCTGAGGCGGCACGTGAGGAGGACACACCTAGGACCATCCAGGAATGTAGCCCTCAGGAATAAGGCACAATGTATCCTCCAATAAGGGCTTTTTTTCCAATCCCTAATTACCGGTCACTGTGTCGATGTGTGCATGCCCAGTATAGCTAAGTCATATGTTTTTGCTTGGTTCAGTGTGTATGGAAATACTAGACGATGTGAAATCGCCTGTGTGGATGGAGATTTGCCCCCTTGTGTAACAATATTCAGATATAAAATTTAAATATTTTTTCCTGAATTACTCTGAAATATGTCCATAATGCTTCATAAGAATTATACAGTATACTATTAATATAGCCTAAAAATTGAAAAACTATGGGTGGGGGCAAAAATCTGAACGCATTTCTTAAATCAGCATTAAAAAGTACATAGAAGACAACCCTTAATTAGCTTATACTCAAATTTTTGTTGACTGTTGTTATGCGAAATACACATATTTTAAACATTTTACAATAATTATAACGAAACTGGCCATTTCTCAAAGACGTTATATAATACGAAAATCTTGAAGTTATTTCTCTGACCAGCATTACACAAAAAATTATTAAGGAAACAAAAACCTCGTAAACAAATGTAACTGGCTGACTCTCCTATGCCGTTTACCCTGTCACCGGACCAGACCCACAACTGGCCAATCATCCTGGACTGCATAGAATCACCCCACCAATCACCAGCCTCTGCTCCAGAGGACGCTTAAACATCGTCTCATGCTGTTTCTGATTCTAATGTAAAAAGTGTGTGTAACATTTTCATGTGTACATATTAATTGCCTTGCACGTTGTATGTTTTACCGAGGTACACCCAGCAAGTATATGTTTAATATACTTAGACAAATAAAGACCTTTCAGATTTGGATTTTTAAGGTGAAGGAGATTAACTGTCATTGCTGACACAGCATAGCACAACAATGAAATGTGTCCTCTGCATTTAGCCCATGTGACACTGTGACACAGCAGTGGGCAGCTATTTCGGCACCCAGGGGGCAGCGCCTTGCCCAAGGTACCTCAGCGATATCTGTAGGTCAGGGACTCGAACTGGCAACCTTTTGTTCACACAGCTGCATCCCTAACCATTACACCCCCACTGCCCCCCCCTTCAGGTTCATCACATGCACTTTTGATTACTGTGCACTGCTGCAGTTTTACGGGTTCTCATGTACTGAGTGTTGTAATATATTATACGTTTGTTTGTATCAGTATTCGTATCACCATTTAACTCTGGACGCCTGTGTATGATAAATTCACCTTTCAGCCCAAGTAGCTGGCATCAGCGCTCCGTGCTGGGTGACTGTGCCCATTCTGGGTAACACTATGCGGTCATTACAATGCAAATTAAGTAAAATGTGTGAAGTCACATGGATGGGACGAGGTCACGATCTGCCAGGGGGAGTGGTGTGAGTTCCACGCCGGCGCCCCTGAGCCCCGACGGGCTCGTTCAGAGGCGGTAGTGGAGCACAGCCGATTAGAAAGCGGGGCTTATCTGAGACGAACCCCCGGGCCTCGGAGGGCTGAATATGAATGTCAGGAAAGATGAACGAGGTCTTAATTGCGGAGGCTGAAACTGGAGTGGGGCTGTTACTGCTCCCCATCCGTCAGTGGTCATTAGCCCGACCCGCTCCGCTGCTGCCGAGGCCGTGTTCCTTCGGCGAATGTTTCATTTACGCAGAAACGGGACCCATAAGAGCTGAATGATATGGCGAGTAATTGATAGCAGAGAGCTATGAAGAAAATACCATATCCATGTTCCCACAGCTGTAATGAACTGCCATCCTATTGTCAGGGACTCAATAACACAGCCACATGTTCCCATAATGCATTTCTCCTCAGAAAGGAAGAATTGATGAATTTTCCTTTATCATCATCATCATTATCATCATCGACACAATAGTCCTGAATGGTTTTTGAATGTATGAACATTCTCTCTTTTGGGACTCTAACAGATAAACACACAGAGCTACAGAAACACACTTCCCACTGTTTAAGACAATAACAAACACATCCCACTGTGGATTGAATATATCAGAATGAATCATTAACATTTATGTGTAATACTTCATACTGTTCGTAAGCAGTGGGTGACTTCTTAGCTGGAGGGAAGCTTATTTTGAGCATAGTGTCAGGGCGCACGACAGTGTCCACACCGTGCGCACTACCATTTGGAGATAAGTTCCGCCGAGTGGCGCTAATTCATAAACGGCAGAATCACTGCGGTGCGACGGTGGCGCAGGAGAAGCAGATGTTACCGCTGATTAGAACGTATAACGACGTCGCTGGCGGGAGCGAAAAATCTCTGCTCTGCAACAAGCTTTGTGTTTGGGCAAATAAAGGGGATCAGGGTGTGTAACAGCAATAACACCATGGTAACGGTAACACCATGGTAACGGTAACACCAT
>JAODKM010000001.1:13642680-13665698 GCA_026780845.1 Petrocephalus sullivani | reverse complement strand
TGCATAATGTATAGTGTAACAAGAGAGGGAAGGAGGACTCACTGCATAACGTACAGTGTAGTAAGAGAGGGAAGGAGGCCAAACTGCATAATGTATAGTGTAACAAGAGAGGGAAGGAGGACTCACTGCATAACGTACAGTGTAGTAAGAGAGGGAAGGAGACCATACTGCATAATTTATAGTGTGATAAGAGAGGGGAGGAGGACTCACTGCAAAATGTACAGTGTAAAGACAGAGGGAAGGAGACCATACTGCATAATGTATAGTGTGACAAAAGAGGGAAGGAGGACTCACTGCATAACGTACAGTGTAATGAGAGGGAAGGAGGGCACACTGCATAAAGTACATTGTAATAAGAATGGGAAGGAGGACACACTGTGTAACATACAGTGTAATAAGAGAGAGAAGGAAGACACAGCGCATAACATACAGTGTAGTAAGAGAGGAAATGAGGGCACACTGCATAATGTACAGTATAATAGTAGAGGGAAGGAGGCCACACTGCATGCTGTATTTTGAGAAGGACAGAGAGTGCACTGCACTTTGCTGCAGTTCTCACACTTTTTGGGGCTTCCCTCTGCTCCTTTATAAAATTATAGGAAGATAATGGTGTCTCCTGAGTCTGTAGTGCCCAGGCTCTCCATGCACAGATCAATAACAACTCAGACTGGCTGCAGATTCTTAAAAGCATGCAGACAAACACATGCCCCGCCAGCCAAAGGGTCCACCACTAGCCTGCTCTTTAACTAAGACAGGTCTGCTTGAATTAGAGTGCCCCAAATTGCATAGACAACCGAAACAATCAGAAAAATAACATGGGTAAATGCCGCTAAAAAAATCCCTCTTTAAAAATCCTTTACATATCTTTCTCCATTCTCGTTCTTTACCCAAAGAGGAGTGGCTACTTCCCTCCTTTTTTCCCCACCTGTCTTCACCATCCCAGTTTTAACTCTTCAACTTTCCGTCTTTGAGTGTACATATATTTATAAAAAGAAAAAACACTGTGGCCCAGGGAGGTGTCACCTGCCAGCTCCCCCCCCCTCCCATGGCTGAGACTGCTCTGACACTGGTCCCCCGGGGGAACCCGGGACAAGCAGCCAGTGAAGGGTGTTACCCTCCTCTGGAAAACAAGGGGTTCATTTCCATTGGCCTTTTCTCTGTGTAAATTCATTACATTTCATTACGTTCATAGTTGACAGTCACTATTCTGGTTAAAATATCACATTCTCAGATTTAAAAAAAACACCCAAGGGCTCTGATGATTTGCATAGCAGTATAATTCGTCAATTTCGAAAACAAACCGTAGAAAAAAAATATATAGGCAGAATTAAGAGAATGATTTTGTCAATGCTCCCATCTTGTGGAAGTACTAGATACTGCAGTTTGTTTAAAAACAAAATTCCCAGTAAACCGCGTAATATATATTTCATCATGGTTCAAGGTTAATTAATCTTTTTCTTACCATAATAAGTCTTTTCTTTTTATTGTAAATAGATTTTTATCTCTCTGTGTAAGTACTGTTTATCACATCATTTCCTTGTTTTATTAATTCATCACTTCCTGCGTAGTCTTCAGGTGGACTGTGTCTTCTGGTTGACCTTATAAGTTACTTATTTAGAAACAACAATAAGAAAAAAAAATCTGCCTTTGATTACACTTAGCTGCTTTTATAAACAAAGTGCACACGGTTATTTGTGAAAATTAAAGTAAACAAAGTGCAAATAACCAAAGAAAAGCACAAACTACACTTGGCTCTAATTCTCTTTCTCTCTGTCATGTTGCCGCGCGACTCTCACTCAGCTACTGTCTACACTCGCTCACGCCGCCGAGTCACGTGACACCACGACAACAAACCACGGCAACGCGAGGGGGAGCAGGAGGAGCAAAGTGAGCTGCAGGAGGCAGACGGAGCCGTGTTTGTACGCACAGATTTCTACTTTTGGGAGCGTAGAGGAGAGAGATTGGAATAGTATCGATCTGATACCAATACCAGCGCGTTGGTATCGATACTATCGATATTTGGATCGATCCGCCCACCCCTAATGAGAACATTAAATTGGAAATGTGCAAATACACAATTAGCGGTCTATTCTCCCATGAAGCAATTAAAGGCAAAAATCGCCGTACAGTCCCTTCATCAGTGCATCCACGTCCACCCCACTTTACCCGAAAAAGAAAGCGCGGACGTTAAAGAAGCGAGATTATTTCATCAAGCAGGAAGAGGGGGTTATGCTCTCAAAAATTTTGGCAAGAAGCAAAACATGGAGTATTTCATTTCCATAGTGAACCTAACGGAAATCCGCAGAAACTCTTTTATTCTGAAAATGAAAGTATGGCGGTATCCTACTACGCTTGTATTCGGTTATTTACCGTGTGTTACCGTGAAATAGTGTTTGATTTTCGTGCACAGCAACTCACATTATCTTACTATGCATTAATGCATGGTTTATTCATGTGATAGTAGAGACGCAGGGGATTAGTGTTCTCTAAGTGTGCTGCTGCGCACGTCATTGTGATTTCATATTTATCGACTGGCACAGGAAACCCAAGTTACAAAATAAAAGCACACTGGCGACCATTTCCGGCGCCATCTACAACCCCGATAACAACTATGTTTTAATATGTATAACAGGAGCTCGTGGGAGTTTTACTTGCACAAACATGTTCTGAGGGCAGAATGAAAAATTATTGGTTCAGAGAGATAACCAATCAGATTGTGGCGGGGGAGGGGGGTACAAGTAACTAGAAGAGGCGAGACCGAGACAATTGATTGGTTGGTCAGACATTTGACAGTAGGTTTGATAGGGGACGTTTATTTTGGAGGCACACAGGATGGAAGGACATGACAAGCAACAATAACCTGACTGATAACACAGGACTAGGAAGCCCTTAAATACAGGGGCAACAAGAGGAGCGAACACCAGGTAGCAATCAGTGATCAACAAGAGGCCAGGACAAGAGGAAAGTCTAACAAGGTTCGGGTGTGGCTTATTTAGAGCCACGCCCAAGGGAAACACGGGGGTCGAACATGCTGGGCAGGGCTGGACATGACAATATTTTGTGTAAGTAAAACTCCCATAAGCTAATACGAAGCTTATTTTTAAAGTATGAATGAAAATTTTCAAAAATTGCCCCAGCTTACCATAGCTCAGATAGGCCAAATTCACATGCAAAAAATACACTATATGGCCAAAAGTGGCCTAGAATTGTGGCGTGATTACTAAATAAAATAATTCATCATTGCCAAATATTCCAATTTATAGATAAGATCTAGTGACTTTAGAAAACACCCTGAGATGGTGAAGAGGCACACAAAACCCAAGATAAAACAACTGCATTTATGTTAGACAATTAGTCAGGAGACGACAATGCTCTTGTGGGTACCCTAACAACACAAGAGCCAACCAATGACAAAAAAACAACACAAGAACACATGGAACTATATTACATAAGGAAAAGACACAACAAACTTGCCAGTATTAGTCATAAAGCAATAAACACCCACTCAATTTATGCTGGCGGCGATACTGCACAACTTAGTTTGGTTTGCAGTTCTGCACCTTCCCATCTACAACAAATAAATGTGGTTCACAAAGTTTTAAAAAGAAAAAACTTTTAAATCAAAATAAAAATACTGGTGGAGGTGAGAGCTCTAAAACAGTCGGAGAAGAAGGATGCATTTCTAGAGAACATTTGAAGGAGCCTTCGAAATGGGGCAGCTTTGTCGCACCATTGTGACGCAGTCAGTCTTCCGAAGCAGCCTTAGAAGGGCGCTGCCTCTGAATTCAGACATAGCTGGTCTACTCTGTCCCCTGCCTGTGACTTTATGATGCGTACCACTTTGCAACTTACATTTAAATGTGTTCTCGTGTGTTTTTATGAACAATCACTTGCAGTTGACCAGAACAGCTCTAACAGGGCATAAATTCAGCAAACTGAATCCTATAATGGTGGCAAGTCACTAACCACTCTGTACAACCACCCATTCTGCTGTTAATGTTGGATGCAGGAGAATTGGTGACTGTGTGCTTAATTATGCACCTGTGTCAGCAATTGCTGTGACTTAATTAGCCAATTCCTCTAATTAATAGGGCTCGCCACATAATTATGTCCTTATAGTGTAATCATCCTCCAGCACTTCAGGTCCAACATCTTGCACTACAGCCTGCCCTCGTCCCTCACGTTCTGATGTAATTACCTGCAGGACACACAGGTGGGTGAGTTTTCTGCTGGTTTATTCTCAGCAGGAATGCAGAGGCTCCCCTTCAGATATAATTTCCTTCCCAAACGGTGCCCCTGGCCAAACCGAACTCTCCATCCGACTGTCACCGTATCCCTTTTTAATCATTTGAAAAATTATCTAGAGGAAACATCACTCTCTAAGTTGAGTTCATATTCATGGTTGGGTTCTTTAAATGTCTGTTTGCTCCTAATGGAAAGTGACAAGACCAAAGAGAATTTAACAAACAGGCCTAACCCTCTATGGGATGGGTGCCTCCAGTCAAATCCCTGGCTGGCAATGTCACCATTGGCCCTTGTGCAAGGCCCTTAACTCCAGTTGGTCCAGGGGTGCTGCCTGACCTTGCTGTCTCATCTTAACTTGTATGTCGCTTTTGACAAAGGTGACTGTTAAATCAAAGTACTTGAAAATCAGACCCTTGACATCCTCATACTGTCAATTTGAAAGGTATTTGAAAATCTATCGCTGTAGTCAGCTATTCCAGCAATCTCACATGCATTACTGCAAGCTGCAGAGTCAGTCTGGTATACAAGAGTATGATTTAGCTGGATACGCTGAACCCGTATGAGATATAAAATGTAGACAAATGCATAAGAAGTAGGCTATTTACACAGGAGAAGCCATGGATTTGGTCACCTCAATGAAAGGATCCGGTTCTACCACACATTGTCTATGGATTACGCCCATCAGCTGGACCCATCACTTTCCCAGTCTCTAGCCGAACCGATGGGCAAGGGACAAACTGCTAAAAACATCATGGAGGGCACAATGGCTCTAGGGATCAAGATGAGGCCCAGTTACCTCTTCCCTGAATGCTATAACTATGGCTGGAATGGCACTGACTAAAACAAGGAACTATGCACAAATACACTAACACATAATAAAAATAAACCATAAATGTAAAACTTACAAACCCATGACTAAAGGGGATCCTGGATGACACAGCGTCCCACTTAGCCCAATAAGCCATGCAGCAGCCAGGGGAATAGGGAAACACACAAGGAGCTAATAACAACGGGATGGCTAGCGACACCTGCTGGCCAATCAGGGAACTGACATGCCAAAAGGGCCATGGGCTGATCCTGACACTGTCACTCTGCTGTGTGTGCTGCCATCTCCAGGAGGACCTGGGCCACATGCCATTGCATTATGGACCACTAGAATCACTGTGAGATATCAAGAAATATTTTCATTTTCTAACAATAATTAAATCCACTTTTTGGATTTTCCAATTTTGGGAATCTGTGACTGTAAAATTACCTTTAATTCAACTTCCTCTTCCAAGAGGAACATAAAGGAAAGGGTTCAGATGTTCTAAGCTGATGTTGAATGTTTCTATGGCCTTAGCTGTCTAGAAATAAAAACTCCACAAATGGAGACACATGCAGGTCCTCAAAGACCTTAAATCTGGTTGCTTTGTGAACGCAGGGTGAGAATGAGCCTAGGAACCTAACCTTCATTAAGTGCCCTCCCCTTATGTTTCCACAACATTTACACAGGTCTGTTAGCCTTACACAATCTAAAATATTATCTATCAGAATAGAAAGAGCACTGTGAAGGTCAGCATGGCCTAGCACAATACTACTTATAACATGTGCAGTAGCCATAAATGACACTAAATCATATTGTTGGGCAAAAAAGGGATCTAATCCTCCTCACCACCCTCTCTCTGCTTGGCATTATGGGCACTGCTCTGTGCTGGTTTGAGTCATATTTATCAGACCGATCATTCCTAGTGGCTTGGAGAGCAGAGGTGTCCAAATCACATCAGGTAACAACCGATGTTCCCCAAGGCTCTGTCCTTGGCCCACTCCTCTTTTCCTCGTGCATCACCTCTGTTAGTCAAATCATCCAATCACATAGCTTCTGCTACCACTATTACACTGATGATGTCCAATTATACCTAACCTACCTGCCTGACAACGGCATTGTCTCTGCTTGAATCTCTGCATGTATCTGGGACATTGCAGCCCGGATGAAGGATCATTACCTCCCAGACTGAGTATCTCGTCTTCCTTGCCAGTTCTACCATCCATCAAGACACTATCTCCATCAAGGTCTACCAGGAACCTATTGATAATGATAGACAACCAAGTATCCTTTGTTGAGCACATAACTTCTCTCACCAGATCTTACAGATTCACCCTGTATAACATGAGAAACAAAAGTAATTTTTGCCTGCGTATATAGCTCAGCTTCTAGTCCAAGTACATGTTACCTCAAAAACAAAACTACTGGAACTCTCTCTTGCAGGTTTATCAGCTTGTGCTGTAAGGCCACTGCAGATGACTTAAAATATGGCAGCAAGTCTAGTATTCAATCAGCCTAATGCTCTCATGTTTCACCCCTCCTTGTCTCTCTTCATTGGTTTCTTCTAGGTGCTTGCATCAAGTTCAAGTCTTTGTTGTTGGCCTTCAGATCCATTAATGGACAAGCACCCATCTCCATCAGGGGACTCCTTAAGACCCACATCTCATCTTGCCCTCTTTAGTCAGCAAACCAACACTGCTTGGAGATTCCTCCACCAAGTTAGAAGTGTCACTACAGATATTCTTTAAGTGTGGTTCCTCTATAGTGGTTTGAGCTGCCGAACCACCTCAGGTAATGATTCAAGAAATGCCTCAAGACTAATCTGTTCCAGGAATTCCTCTACTAGTTGAATGCCCCTTATGGTCACTGAGTGTTCTTTGCACTTCACTGGAAGCTCACCTTATCTATACTTATGCATAAGATGACACCTGAACAGAACCTATATTTGTAATGTGCCATTTGTGGGGGCAAGATTTGAACCACATTTACAGAGGCCCTAACCATGGAATTCTGATTGCAGAAGACTTACTGCAGAACCATTTTACGGGCAGAAAGACACACACTTTGTAAACATAACCGCAGTGATCTTTGTGTAACATAGTAGAGCTGAGCTTGCACCTTTGCATTGTATTTTGCATAACAATGGGCATCTTGATAAAGGCCTGATATGGGCTTAAATAAAACACGTCACCTTAGATCTGCACTACAAGCGCCTCAGCAGGACGCAGTGCTGAAGAAGCTCAGGTGAGAACTTCAGAAAGGTACGGTGGATCACCATGTCGCAATATGGAAGCTACTTATATGTACCTCATTAATGAATTTAAAGGTTCCGCTGTTTAAAAGAACATCTTTAAAATGCTGCTTGTGGAAAGTCCTGAAATCCTCATACCAACCATTTGGAAGGTATTTGAATATCTATCAAGATAGTCAGCTATTCCTGTAATCTCAGGTGCTGTGATTCTCCATGACATTCTCCAAGCCATTTCATTGTGCTTCTTGCACAATGGATCTCAACCAGAAAGGGCCACTGCGCATGTAGGTTTTCACTGCAACTCCGTAATTAGATTACTAATTAGGGGACTGATTGGATGAAGAGTTCTCACAATTGGGTTTAAACAGCTGTCCTAAAGGTTAACCCAAAATCCTGCATACATACTGGCCCTCTGAGGATAAGGTTGCCTACCTCTGCAATAATGATAATGCCAATGCAAACACACTTTCTCAACCTATTTAGCAAAGTATTCTAACACTCGTAAACATTGAGCTTCTATGAGATATCAAAAGTAGATGAATGCATTATAAGTGTCTTATTTACATAGGAGGAGCCATGGATTTGGTCACCTGGATGAAGGCATCCAAGTCTTTCCTACTGCCCTTCCTTATGCTATCTTTACTGGGGACCATTCATGCTGACCTTCCCTATCCTCCTACTGCCACCCCACTGTTTAAGGGATACCCTTACAGTGTCATATGGAACATGCAAACTCCTTTTTGCAAGAAGAACAACATCCCGCTGGATACCTCGCCATTCCAGGCCGTTACCACCCCAGAGGCTGTTCCTGACCAAATCCTCTTCCTGTTCTACATCACCCGTTTGGGGCTATACCCTTTTGTGAATGAGGACTCCAATAAGGAGATCAATGGAGGCATCCCACAGAAGGGTAACCTGACGGCCAGCTTGGAAGTCGCCCAGTTAGACATTGCCCGCTATCTACCTTCAGAAACCATGCCCGGCCTGGCTGTCATTGATTGGGATGCCTGGTACCCCCTGTGGGACAGAAACTGGGGCTCTAGGACTGTCTACTGTACATTGTCAATCGACTACGCCCAACAGCTTGACCCATCACTTTCACTGTCTCAAGCCAAGTCTATGGCCAAGGAGCAGTTCCAAACAGCTGCTAGAAACTTCATGGAGTACACAATAGGTCTAGGGATCAAGATGAGGCCCAATTACCTCTGGGGCTTCTATCCCTTCCCTGAATGCTATAACTATGGCTGGGATGGCACTGACTACACAGGAGAGTGCCCCAAGTGGGCACAGACTGGCAATGATCATCTCCTGTGGCTGTGGCAGACAAGCACGGCCCTCTATCCCTCCGTCTACCTACAGACCAGTCTGGCCAACACCCACAAGGCTGCTCTGTATGTCCGTAACCAAGTTCACGAGGCCATGAGGGTGGCTAGCTTATCTAAGCGGCCTTTCAATGTCCCCATCTATGTCTACACCCGCCCTATCTTTGCCAATCAAGCCAATAAATTCTTGAGTGTTGTGAGTATATTAGATGAGCTCACTTTTATAAACTGGATGATCATAAACTTTGCTTATGACCTGCATATGATCCCTGTAACCTGTAAGTTATCATACTATGGGGTTCTGCGGTTCCGTCTCACTTTCCTGTGTATGTCATCATCTTCAGGAGGACCTGGTCCACACCCTCGGTGAGAATGCAGCTGTAGGGGCCTCGGGTTCAGTGTTCTGGGCGGGCATCACAGACTTTAATGACAAGGTATCCTTTCATGGAACACATGCCGTCTACATGTCTGTGGCAGGGGCACACTAAATAATCACGGTTAGAATAAGATCTCTGTGTTAACAAAATCCAGTGTGATTACAGAAATCAGAAATCTGCAGTGAAACTAATGGAAGTGAAGCATCTATGCTATAACAATGCTTAAGCCCTCCTTCATATCTCAGGGGATCTTTCCTTCACACTACCTGTCTATATATCACACACGCGTGTTCCATCCTTGCAGGCATCATGTGAGGCCTTGTCCTCCTACGTGACCTCCACCCTGAACCCCTACATCGCAAACGTGACGGCGGCTTCCAGGCTCTGCAGCGAGTCACTCTGTCTGGGCAAAGGCCGCTGTGTCCGGAAGGACTACAACACTGATGTCTACCTGCACTTGAACTCTGCCAGCTTCTCTGTCCAAAAATCTGGTGGGAAGTACGTGGCGGTGGGCGTTCCAACCCTCTCTGACCTCGCGTTCTTCTCAGATCACTTTACCTGCCAATGTTACGTTGGGCTGAGCTGCTCTGCCCGGTTACCGGACGACCTCCCCAAGACGCCCGTGGTCATTCCTGTGTAACACAGTCCTTCAGTATACTGTGGGGTCACTACCCTTTAAAATCCTTTGATCATTTTGCTGAGTCATTTATTCATTTGCTGTTTGTGAAGTATTTGTTTAAATTAAGTTCAATCAAGGGCATAGGAGAAAGCTACCTTTCTAAAGGAATGAATGAATGCAGGTTTGCAACAGAACTGTGCCGGAAATCTGGCAATAAGGGTCACATCGACAAGGCTTGCAGATCTAAGGTTGGGACTCCAGACACCCAGAAGGTGGCGCACAAGGGCCAAAAAAGTGACAGAAGAGTGCAGGAAAAAGGAAGACGGACACATTTGTTAAGAGGAGGGGGAGGGTGCTGTTAGAGAGAAGACTAGTGGCATTAACACCTTTTTGTTATGGCGTGGCGCAGCAAAAAGACGATCCATGGTGAGACTTTCAGGAAAAAAGGGGTTTGTTTCACAAACCAAACACAAAAGGGAAACCAGAAAGCAAAGGAATCACTAAGGGTCAAAACAGAGCAAGCAGACAATCAAGACACTAACCTGGAAGGGGGTTTCAGCGAACGCAAGGCAAACAAGATACATGGGAGCGAGACGCAAAGCACACGGCAAATCAACGACTGACACAAACACGATGACCGACTGAAGAATCGAGCATGGGCAGGCACTACAATACGCCATGTGAAATATTGCTCACATGTTTCACAATTACTTATCCTTTACCGTTTTACTGCTTAATATTTTTTCTTCATCTTATTATACCCTTGTGCAGATTTTCATTTAACACAATAAAAGTTTATATTATACAACCATAAAACAGTATCCCTACTATTACTGTCATTATCTGCCTCCATCATGCCCCCATTTGGCCAGCAGAGGTCACTGGCCATCCCATAATTTTTCCCAACCCTAATGTGTTAACCATCCACACCTGTCTCGAGTTTGTTCATCGTGTTTTGCATATATATGTGCTTGCCCTTGCCTTCCTCCCCAGATCGGTCATTGTGGTAGTCATTAGTGTTTATTTAGATGGTAGCTGGTGCCAATGTTAGTGCTTGTTGTAGTGCTGGTCCTTGCCCTGTTCTCTGTGTGTAGGTTCGTCCCAGTCCCTCCTGCCCGCTCGTCCCTGCCTCCCTTTTTCACCCCTCATGGTCCATATTTTCTGTTTTTTGGTTCTACAATGAAGCCATCTTTGTTCCTGGAAGGCGGTGTTTGGTGTGTCCCTTTTCCGATTTGTGACAATTATCGACAAAGCAAATTAAGAGTCATTATGAATATCTCACAGATTCAATAACCTTAATACTAAGACCTGCTACTGAAAATGTTAATAAATATGTTAAACACTTTTTAATCAAAAGAAACATCTTGTCAATGTGTCTTGGAAAAAAATTGAAATGAATACATACCTCAATTGTCAAGGGACACCCTGAGAGGTTTTGAGTATAGCTGCCTTCAAGTGTACTCTGATCTTAGAGGTGGACTCTTATACAGTCAGATCCATGAATATGTGGACAATGACACAATTTTCGTAATTTTGGCTCTGTACATCACCACAATGAAATAAAAATGAAGAAACTACAGGGGTACAACGTAAAGACTTTCAGCTTTAACTGAAGGGGTTCAACAAAATATATGGCAGCACAAAGTTATAGCAAAGGTCATTCCGGAAAGCTGAAAAGACAGAGAAATGGGTAACAAGTTACTCACAAGTAGTTGCTCTGTAGTCTCAATACATCATATGAACAGTATTTACTGTTAGTATGGTAATGAAATGTGAATTGAATATTTACAGTCAGGACTGCGATAGCAAAAGATATTCCCATTACTGTTGCTTCACAAAAGTTGTCACAAACTTAAGACAAGGATGTAGGGATAAAACCAGAGGCCTCAGCACACATTCCCATACAGCCATCCATTAAACACACAACGTTTATGTTACATATAAATATTACTGGTTGTTTCAATTTCAGTTTAAATGCAAATGTATAAAAACAAACTGCATTGGAACAAAATAGTGCCACAGGATTTTGCCTAAAGTATGATACTGATACATACATGTATGATATGTCCCTGTGATATGTCCAGGTTGTTTTTTAAGGCAAGCGTATGGCATTTGGACACATGCTTTGAGCGGTTAGTGAAGACCTCTGTCTTCTGACCACAAAAACCCACTGATTGCGTCATTGCCAAGCTTTCTGGACGTGCCCTGGTGTACGACGCTCACAGCAATAACACCTCAGTTCTGAATGTGGCATTCTGTGGTGGAC
This sequence comes from Petrocephalus sullivani, assembly GCA_026780845.1. Lineage (NCBI taxonomy): Eukaryota > Metazoa > Chordata > Actinopteri > Osteoglossiformes > Mormyridae > Petrocephalus > Petrocephalus sullivani. Next base: position 13,653,813 of record JAODKM010000001.1, on the reverse strand, counting down.
TCTGGGATGCTCAGTGACTCTGAAATCATTTCGTACCCTTTCAATAATCTGTCATCATTTTCCTTTGTCTTCTGCGAACGCTCTTCAGAGCTCGGGTAATGTAGATGGCCCATTAGGTGATAAGAAAATGTTATGGTTGTTTTTTGATGTGTCTAAATCAAACTGCAGCAGAAGAATATTCCTACAATGCTAACCACGATAAATGGTGGAAGATACGCAGATGCATGGATGAAGTTCATGAATATGGCTCATGAAATCATTTTTCTTCGTTTCAGCCAGAATGTATAGGCTCCATAACGTAGCTGACTACAAAGAACATGTCCATAATCTAACCAGAGCTGTAAAACAAGCTGTCACTAACCTGCCCCAACATATGTATGAAAGACATGAGATTGAACACAGTCAGGAGAATCATCCCACTGCAGACAGAAAGGAGGTCGGATAGTTTGAGGCGTACAGGGAATCTGACATGTGCGAGTGACAGTCACAGTGCTTTTGTGAAGTGTCTTCCCACCACTGCAATCTTTACTGGTTACTTACTGGTTTCTTCATAGATTCTAGTGTCTTCTTCACTTCCACACATGAAAATAATCCCCTCCTCACCCTTGCATTTTGTTTTTATACAAAGTTTTGCTCATTCCAGCTACGCATTCACCAATTTTCCAAAAATAAACACAAGGAAACCTGTAATCATACAAATACTGCGGCGATAGGACTGAAAAATCTGCCTCATTTTGCCACTTACCTGGAAACAATTTATTCCAAACTCGAGTACAAACAAGGAAGGACTATATGAAGACCAGTGATACTCAGAACAAGATAATTTGACAATTTAAGAACAGCTTAGCAAAAAAAACCTGGAAATCTGTGCTAAAATTAAAAGGCCCAAGAGACCTACAGTGTAATGCAATACATGGCAGTATAGTCCGTCAGGGGAGTCTGATTGCAAACCAACATACGTGCAGTTTTTCATGTAGTTACACAAAGGCGATAGAAGGGAAGGCCAGTACTAACTGTCTGGATATCAACACAGCCCAAGGAAAGTGAGGGGGGGGGGGGAACATCCCAATAATAACGTTACTATCCTTCTAGATAAAGTGGATCAGATGGACATAAGAGGTTGAAATTCTATGAGCTGATAAATGAAATGTTTCCTTGAGATGGATAACAATCTGTTCTTCCTAATTCATTATAACTCATTACCCAATTTATTTGAAGAGCACCAAGACAAAGACTAAAACAAACAGATTTTGGGGAAGATTGATATGCTCCAGACAGTCTGCTTAATCGCTACCAGCTATTCCTTACTGTTCTAATATGAAATGGACAAATATAATTACAAGACAGAAACAAAATGATGCATGTCTATAATTAGAACAGTTCTGTGAAACTCAGATGGTTATTACACAATCCTTTCAAACGCTGTTTCATCATAATAAATGTTATAATATAATTTCAAGTCAGCTTGGACATGCTCATATCGATGTTAATAAATAAAGTGTAAATAGACACAAACAAAAAGCTGTCGGATGTTGCTAATGCCTGTAGCATGCATTGGTGGTTAGAGGACAGTGTTTAATGATCGACAAGGGCCATAACATGCACTGAAGGCCTTCAGATGAAATGTTTTGTGCGGCTGTGTAATGCTATGTGCCAACACTCCAAGGGCTGTCAGCATTTTTTTCCCTTAACGTGACCTTTATCTCATTGTTTATTACTTTGGTGTGGTTCATATCTCATCCTCTAGGGGGCATCAGGCTGCAGTTTGTCAGGATTTAGTCCCTAGGATGAATGTAAGTGAATGAAGATAAAGTTAATTTAAACTGGAATACCCTAAATCCAACAAGTTATCTAGCTAATTAACAAATATCACATGATACCATTTGTTTTTATTTTCTCTTTGGATTAAAACAAAAAACAATTAACTGCTAAAGATGGTACCAGGCTTCCTCCGAAATTCCCGTTGACTTATACATAAACCTAGGAACTGTTACCATCCTCAGCAGACCTACCTGATGGCTCAAGTCAGGTCAACATTAATTTGCAACAGCTACCTGTTTGGCAGCGGTGGCTGCTGACCGCAAATGTTAGTGAGGCTAACTGACCCAGTGGTATAAGATGGTTTGATACTGGGGGGAGGCACGACTTCAAGATTATGATATATGGGACAAGCTTTTGAGCAATATTGGCGGGCAACTGCCAACCTGGTGAGACAAAGGGCAACCTATATGGATCTGGATGATCACGAAAAGTTGCCCGCTGCCAATCAAAGTTTTTCTAACAGAAATCGATTGCCCAATATCACTGGGAAAGTGCCCCAGTGACCGTCACTGGTTAGCAACACTGCATGGCGACACTGCTCGGGAAGTTGCCCTGTGTATCGTGCCCCTGATAATTTAAGCACAAAGGTTTGTTTATTGGGGCGATGAATTATTATTATTATTAATATTAATTTGACTTTATGCTATAATATTTTTAAAATGATAGTAATATTCATTAAGCTGTCCTACACATTTCCAATTCTCCACTGTGTAACTATTAACTTTGTGAGCAGATGCTGACAAGAATTATGTTTTTTAGGTGACATTAATGGCCTGACTTGAGTAGGCTATATAGCTTTACATTACTGTTTTGATCTCCATTACATGTGCGACACAAACACACCAATGAAAGCCAAAATGTACTGCACCGGAAAAGCACTCTCATTGTGCTTCTTAAATGCCAGCTCCTTTAAAACCAAAAGTTAAATCACATCAATCAGCCTTTTTGGAATGTCGCGGTTTTTCCCCACCATGTTCTTGTTTGGCTAATGGGAGGTGCATGCCTTTGTTGATCTAACTATCGATCTTCACTCCTGTTTCCAGTCTTGATCTGAAAGAATAAGAGAGATCACCTCCCCACCTGTGTCGACAACAAAATTTGCAGGAAGAGGATCAAATCGTGTCCCATATTTGACCGCATTTTGTTTAATCGCATAATATAAGGAGACTTAGTTATACACCTGCGCTGGCATGCTCCTTTTGCACAGGAAAAAGAAAACTGAAGGAAAAACTGAATGTGAACTGAAGCCTGATTTTAGTTACTTTTTTGTCTAATAAATTTAATATAAAATTCAGTATAAGAAATAAAGTAAACATAAGTAAGCTACAGGACAGGAGTCATATTTAAGAGGGACAAGATATATCTTGCCAGTGGTCTCCAGAGTTGTGCTAAGTACAGAGTTACCAATCACTACCTGGCTATGTGCCTCATCTGTAACAATTTTTGGAAGGGGAGGCCCCTAGATGTTTTTATCTCTTCCAACATGATGCCAAAGAACTACGAAAATAAGAATATGAATATTATAACACTACAAGATCAAAATCATAATTCTTCACACTTGCAAACAGTACTGCTTTGTCGACTGTCTAAGTAATAATCAATACTGGAGCCAAAAGATCCACACACATAGACCTAGAGACTCGAACGCTGGACTCCAGAGTTGTGTTAAGCACAGAGCCACCTTAAGTTGACCCTGCATGTCCATACATGATACAGCAATGATACATGTAGTCCAAGCACTACCGCAATTATGGCCAAATGTGGCCTTCAATTTGAGGATAAAGAGAAAATTGACAAACTGGAAAAGAACAAACTTTACAACGTTGACTGTAGTTGCAGCAGTACTTATAACAGTTGAAGTAGTAGCAGCTGAATCAGTAAGTGGAGTATTTAAGGCAGTACAGCACAAAGAGATCTCTTTTGAAACTCGAGACTTAATGGGGGTCTCATATAAGTTTTTCTGTTTTTTTTTGCTGGAGAAAAAAAATTAAAGACCGAAGAAATAAGCCACAGTCACATTTCGGTTGAGTTCCTGATTTTCTATTTGTTTTGGTGGGTTTATCTTCCCTGATGACTGAACCCACGCTCTGAATGGTCAAACATGCGCCAAACGTCTTTGCGTCGAGAATTTGCGTCGAAAGTAGCGTTAGTACAACTTGTGGATAAAATTTCACACAAATGCCAGTAGTTTTTCAGTCAAAATACGAATTTTTAAAGAATTACACATGAGTTTAGACCATTAAACGTCAAAACATTGCCTGTAACACTGACCCCCCGCGTTCCCGCCTAAAGCTTAGCAGTATTTTTCGTTGCTGACGCACCTCTGGTATGCGAAAGGAACCCTATTTGTGCAGTTGCGTTATTGAGCCACAAGGTGGCTTTAAAACTATACTATACATAATACAAGCATATCAATTTTGTAGAAATTCATAACAGATTATTCCTAACCCTGTTGCACATACTTAATTAGAAGAGTTAGAAACTCCCCATAATTCTTAAGTATCCAATCAACTTTTAAAAAGAGGGTCATGAGAAATACATTGAAATTTATGAGTTTAGAGACATTTCTACAAAATGTTTTGCTTCACCTTAGTTCCTTTCATCAGTCTAAGGGTGGTTTTGTACAATACTTTGTCAAACATTTTTTGAATAACAGCATTTTTTGGTTCCGGAATTGGAACTGGTTGTTGTCGTTATACACTGGCATTAAAATGATACTTTATGTGATACAAATAGGCCCCCCGCGAAAGGATTCACTGATTGGGGGGATTCCTTTGGGTTCAAACCACTAATTTCACTACCTGGCTATGTGCCTCATTTATAACAATTTCGAGGAAAGGGAGGCCCCTAGGTGTTTTTACGTCTTCCAACATAATGGCGAAAAGTACTAAAACAATAAGAATAGGAATACTAGAGAAAAACACAAGAATGATAATTCTTCACGCTTGCAAATAGTACTGCTTAAGCAATATGAAATATTTTTGCGGTTCTCTAATACGTTTATTGCTATAGTAGGCCTCCACTGTTTTATGCGTGAATTCTGCATGTGCTCTCTACTCCAATCATAACTATCATGCACACTGATAGAGTGGTGCGCTTGTGAGAAAATTAACAGAAATGAGTGAGGCGAACAAGAACCGATCACCAAAAGAGATTCCCTTTTCACTTAATGAGTATATTTAGAGTACCATAGTGACGACGTTGAGCACACGCATGCGGTCCGTGTCCCACTCTCGCCAGTGTGGGGAAGCTATTAAAAAGGCCAATAGGATATTGGGTTACATCTCCAGGTGTGTGGAGTTTAAGTCAAGGGAGGTAATGTTAAGACTTTACAATTCCTTGGTGAGACCTCACCTAGAATATTGTGTGCAGTTCTGGTCACCTTACCTTTAAAAGTACATTGCTGCCTTAGAAAGGGTTTAAAGCAGGGCTACAAAAATGATTCCTGGGCTAAAAGGAATGTCTTATTAGGAAAGGCTAGCTGAGCTCAATCTGTCAGCCTGGAGCAAAGGAGACTAAGGGGGGACATGATCCAGGTATAAAAGATCCTAACTGGTCTGGATATTGTCCAATTAAATAGTTACTTCAACATTAGTTTAAATATGAGAACCCGTGGCCATAATTGGAAATTAGCGGGAGAACATTTCTAACTGGAGCTGAGGAAAAACTTCTTTACACAGCGTGTAGTTAGAGTATGGAATAGTCTTCCTGATAGCGTAGTGCAAGCTGAATCCTTGGGTTCCTTTAAAGCAGAGCTAGACAAGATTTTAACATCTCTGAGCTACTAGTGGAAGGCTCTCCTAACGAGCTCGGCAGGCCGAATGGCCTCCTCTAGTTTCTAAATCTCTTATGTTCTTATGTTTGTCACCACTGCTTTCTGTCTGCGGGCTTAGCTCATGGTAACAAGTGTAAAGTTGCACTGAACAGCGCGCTGCTGGGGTTAGTGTTATACGTACATTTAGTCTGCAGTAGTTGGTGTTAATTATGTGCTTGAAATTAATGTTCTGTGAAATTCATCCTCAGTACAATTGTAAATGAGTGAATTGTCAATGCAGCAATAAAAAAAATTTTGGCCAGTTAACCGGAATGTGAACTAGTGTCTTGTTAGATAATACATTTACCTACTGTTTACCTATAGTTTAGTATAGTATAGTGTGTGATGTGAGGCTTATCTGCCCCCCCCCAACCAACAAGACATTTACCTCAGAAGATGCAGCAGCAGAGCTGCCAAAATCTTCAGGCCCCCCCCCCCCCATCACTTTATATTCTCTCACACTTTATTACAACTGTGTTGCACATCTCAGGCCTATTTATTTTACAATATAACTTTGATTATTTTATATCTATTTATTATCATATTACTACCTTTATGCTGACGTTTGGCTGTCACTGTTATGTCTCACTGCAGACCTTACACATGACAAATAAAACCCCTGAATCCTAGTTTACTTTAGGTGAATTTTAACTCCTATTTTGTTTTAATAAATAAACATTTCCTGCTTATTATTTGATTTCATAACCACAGGTCATCTTAAAAGACTTTCAATAAACAAATTTGTATGGCTAAATTACATCACTAACATCTTGTCATTTACCGGCACAGTGATATGCTTTCCTTAAATGCACCCATGATTGACAAGCTCTCCGAAGAAGTCGTAAACAGCTTTTGTTTTCATGAAACCCCTACCGATTTCAAATGAGGTCATTTTTCACTGTTTGTACGGGCTTCCGACACATGTAGGGAGGGCAGAGAGCGAGCTGACTGTACCACTGCACAACCAAATGGATTGTGTGACCTTCTGAGTGACCTGAGGAATAGATGAATGAGCTTGAGGGCTGGGGGGGGTGGGTATGGAACACGCATCTCTCATTCGGGTGGGAAACTGAAGGGGCCGTGGTCTCCGGCAGATTTCCCGGTATTCCGTGGCATGGCCAAGCTTGTCTCGTTACAGAAAAGGCTGTGAACGCCATTCAGAAAGGCAGCCCGCGCCTCTGTCAGAAACTGTAAACAGCGCCGAGTGATCAAAGCCACCCCCCCCCCCAATCCCCTTCCATTTGTATGCGGGGGGAGGCGGAGGAGCTGGGGTGTCCTGCACCAGCCTTGAAGTTTGTCTTGGCTTGACTCACCCTCCCTCAGGGCGAATGGAGCTTAAGCACTGGACTGCCGACCCGCACGGTACAATTAAAAACCAGAACCCCCCGCCGTACCCCTTTTACCCTGTTGTGCCAAGGACATTTGGGGTACAACTTAAAACTAAAACCCCCTACGCTCCTTTGGAAGTATCTGGAAAGTTTATTTGGTGTTAAAAGTCTGGAGAAGCACGGGCAGATGGCTAATCCCATTAGCCTGTTTGAAAATTCATTTCCCATCTGAGATGTCAGTGACAATGTAAGATGGCTCTTGGGGGGGGGGGGTGAGCCCCACTGGACAGTTGGAGAAGGAGGCTGGCTGCAGGGTCTGCCGGTGATGTAGGAGGCTAGGCGAGTCGGGACAGTAACATTTCGGTTATGATGTAATTTCTTGGAAGCAACCGAGGGAACAGATCTCAGATTTCTTCACTGGGAATGGTTACCTGGCTATGCCTGGTGACATTATTCTCCATCTTCATGCCTTTATTTAGCTGTAAACCTAAAGCCAATTAAAACCAAAAATGCATTATATATGGAGATAGATTTTATGCAGAAGGAATTTAAGTTTGCTAATGTAACCGGTAATTATACTAATTTCCGGCACTCTCCCCCTGCGTGGCAGGAAACAGGGACGCTGACTGGAGTGGATGTGATTAAAATCCTTCAGCAGTCTCAGTCTGCACATCACTATGCCTTATTTCGCCGGCAGAGAAGATTAGGCAATTGAAAGTTTGATCGCTAGAGGGCGATATTCTTGAATTAGGCATGGTATTTGCGTTTTAAAATCCGTGAATTGTTAATGAAGAATAAAAACATAAATTGCTAGTGCTTTTTGGGCATGCACACGCATTTTAAAACTTAAAAATATATATTTCAATAATACTTTGCAACAGCAATATCAATCAATACATTCTAATCAAGAAGAAATGTATCAGTACATTTCAATTAGTTGAAAATTATTTATTATATTAACAATAACAGAGAAAGATATGCCTGAAGCCTGGCAACTCAGTTGAAAAAAAAAACTTTATTTGAAGTAGAAATATGTCTAATTTGCAAATTTAATCAGTTACGGTTAAAATGTCATAGTTTCAAAGAAAATTATTTCTAAAAAATTAAACATGACAATAATTAATCTTCAGCGGAAACGTTGATCTCTCCGGGAAGTGGATAGCCCATCTTGGCTCCGTGATTAATGCAGCGTGTCAGATCTGTCACAACAAACGTGAATAGTGAGCTCCGAGCACACTGAGCAGCAGTTCCGGTGGAAACGAGCGTGCAGGCGCTTGCACAATAATGGAAAACTGCCCTCCTTCACGGGATCTATTTCCTTCACGGTTTTTGGTGCAACCACCGTATAACCTGCAAGGAAATTAAGTGTCAAAAATCATTTGCATACTCACCTACCGGGTAAGAGCAGTTATGCATGAACTCATTGGCCCGTGACACAACTATTTATTATTTCGTATTTTTATGTGCTTTTTAATGACCGATTTCTAGCTAGCCCATACCTTTCGTCGAATCAGTAGCAGAACCTGTTAATGTTTCACTGTCAAGTCTGCTTAGACTTTTTTTCCCTTTGATATAATTAAGGAACCATAATTCTGGGCCATGGCTTAGACATAATGGCTTTAATCATTGTCCATTTGGCATTCAGGGGCATGTTCCAGACGGCATGTAGCGTTATTTTTCGGATAGTTCAGATAAAAAAAAGGCACTTGGTAGCCTATTCTGGCTAAGCATTTCCCATCTAATCAATATCTTTAATAAAATAACACTGGTAAAATGATCAGACACAGAATAATACTAATTTATTCTTTTTCACAGTAGGCCACTTACTCCATAATCATTAGTGTTTATTTGCTTTGTACATATCTCGCTGGTTTCCGCTTAGAGTCGGATCGTGACGTGTTATGAATGCATTGTAAATTGTGTAATCACACGGCATTTACAAACGATTCCCCCCGGCTCGGCCCCCATTAGCAGCCCGTCAGCCTTTCATGTGCGACCGCTTTAATCCGGCCGAAGGTTAAAGTGCCTTCTTGGGACGGACGCAGTGTGAATGACAGTAAAAGATGATCGCCCACTTTCAGCCGCATGCCTGTATGGGCAGAAGCTTTACTCGAGCTTTATAAATCCTCCGAAAGGGCACTGTCTGCACACCGGGTCGCGCTTCCGATCGCTCCCGAAATTGGCCCAGACTGGTTATTCCTCATGCCAGTTGACAGCCCAGCAGACTGAAGTGTTAGGAAAGCGTTAAATGTAGTGTAACGTATCGGTCAAAGTCGTGTCAACAAGGCTTGAGGTCATTTTTCCTGCAGGGATTTGCCTGGCCCGTCCGCCCCGCTTGTTGTGCGCCCCTTTTCGGCTCCGGTGCGGCGGTCCAGCTTTCGCTCCCGGGCCGCTCCGGCAGTTGCTGATTCCCCGGCCCTCCTCCAGCCCTCTAATGCTTGTAACAGGATTAGCCTTGATTATGAAGAAATGTCCCGCTGAAGGCTTTACATTTTCTTGAGCAAATAATACCTCGCACAATTCAGCCGCTTGTTCAGGGATTTTCAATGGCTGAGAAAAAGACATAATTCCCCCCGCCCACACTCGCAGTAGCAATTATTTCGGCCGCTGATCCTGAGACTGCTATTTAAAAAGTATAAATTAAGGGCTAATATGCAGGGTGCAAGACAAAAAACAAACAAAAAAACAGCCTATATAAGCATCAGTGTGATGGCTACTGCGGACCACGAAACCTGGGGACAATCGGGCTTTCAGTTATTAATCGCCAAAATCAACCTGTTGCAGAACGATGGAGCGAGATGGAGGGGATCTTTTGTGACCCCTTAGATAACGCACAGGTCCCTGCAAGGCATTGTTTGTGTACAGAGGGGTGCCAACGGACACTGCCACCAGCAAGTATATTTTATCCCTGAATCTGTGCATTGTAGGCGCGCCACAAATCAGTGCAGTGCTCGCATCCTGCATGTGTGCGCTCTTCGGCAATGTTTCCAACAAGAAGCCGCTTCATACCACATTCATCTTTCCTTAGAAAAAGGCAGCAGTCTGACGGCAGCCTCTTGGCATGTATAGGAAGTGGGTTTATGGGCGATGTGTAAAATACAGTTCCCGTGCTTCCCTTTGTGGCGAGATTGCTTGATAAGGGGTAACTAAGATTCATCGCGTATGTGAGTAAGATGTAATGAATGCAATTTAAAGACACGACTTGAAAGGCAAGGTGCTATACACCGCTGTGAAAACATCATTGTTTGTGTATTTCCTCATGGCTCCGAGCCATGGACATGGCACAGTTCCTTGATAATCCCAGTTACAAGGTCTTTAGAAATACCGTATGACTTCACTGTAAAATACTGCCGGGGCTTCAGCATTGAAGACGTTAGAGAATTGTTCATTGTGCGGTTGGGAAATGCGGTCTGTCGATAATTATCTACGTAAAGAACAATTTGATCTGTTTTCACGGATTGCCGTTGCTGTGCGTCTTTAGTCGCTCTCGAAATGTTCGCTGACATCAAGTCAAAATATAGCCGCATAAAACAATTTAAACAACGAAAAAAAAACACATTTCCCTGATCCCATAGTACGGCCTGTATTGGGAAAAAAATGCGTTTATGTCTTGGATCAGAGGGACCAAATGACCCCAAACTGTCAGAATAAACAAAGCGGTTATTCGCAATAAGACACTTGAGATCAGCACCTGCTACTCCAGACTGGATAATGATATACTTGAAAAGCTCTTGCTTTAAAGGTTGGGGAGTTGCCCATTTACCTGGAGAGCCGCTTCACTTCCAACAAACCATGTGTAAAAAGACAAAGGGATAACTGTTTCTGCGGCGGGGTTAAGCGTCTGGGTCTTTAAGGAGGCTCTTTTTTATGACTTCGGTTACTTCACAGATAGACGCTCCGTTGCATCACCCCGTCAACGCCGATAAGATTTTTATCTCAGATTATTTGAGCTGATTTAATTTCTTACTATCAGCACGGGCGCGTTTTCCCGCGCCCGCTATAATAATGCAGACCAGTGTTCCCAGCACAATACGCGCACTGTCCTCTCACATGCCGACTGTCCAAACAAGGCTGCGCAGGAGAAGAGGGGGGGGGGGGGGGGGAGACGTGAGCTTTTTTATCACACACCGGGCGCAAGCATTTGACAAAAATAAAAAAAAAAAACCCCCC
>JAODKM010000001.1:13611342-13626337 GCA_026780845.1 Petrocephalus sullivani | reverse complement strand
AATCTTATGAATGTGAGATAAAGGCACGACTAAACAAAGAGACATCCATGACCTCTTACATCTGCACGGGATGCCTGCAGATTCGGCCGCGAGCCTCGATTCGCTCGTCATCGGGCTAAACGTTAGCGGGGTCGGGCTAACAAGGTGTCACCCGCCCACTTCCAAAAAGGAGCGCGGAGATTTTAATCACCTGGGCGGGCCCCGATACTGGCGCGGCACTGATCCCCATCACCTCCGAAGCGAGTCCGGATCTGCACTGTCCCTGTATTCTCCGGTCGATTGACTCAGGTGCGACCATCATGACACCCCTCCTCGGACCCTGGCCCAGCTTCTTGGCATTCCACATGACCCCCCCCTGCATGGCCGCCCAGCCTTTCTGGTGGGGTAGGGCACATCAGCGCTCCCCACTATGGCCCCAGGGATGCATTTAGTTGCCTCTTTGATCTCAGTCCTTGCCGGACCCGTGGGTTTTCACACTCTGCTCAGCTGGGGGCCTGCATAAGCCCCCCCCCCTTCATAGAAGCCACCGGACCTCCAAGCTAGACCCACGCTGCGTGCCCCCACCCAGGGGCCTCACATGCACGTATAGCCACCACATTAACGTCTCTCTCTGCCAATGACAAGCGGGCCCTAATTCCTTCAGTGTGTTACTCTGAATACGCGCCTCAAACAGCCAGCGTACTTTTGCAGCTGATTTGTTTTCACTTTAAAAAAGGCAGAAAGTATAAAAAGTGTGAAAGACCCGGCGGGGATCCTTGGTTTTGTACCAAGATCTTTTAACTGGCCTGTTTTGGCCCGTTTGGTAATGTGGTTAATTCCTAACTTTGCCTCTTTGGGGAAGCATGCAAGCTCGGTTTGAGTTTAACGTGATGCAGGTATTCTGTTTAAACCGAGAGGTCAATTTTAAACCTCCCTCGTGGGAATGGTTGACCAAACCAGTGACATGAGCCGGGGTTGGGGGGGGGGTCGGGGTGCACCCAGAGCACGAGGCAGCCCACACCCTCACCTTCCCCCCCCCGCAACCAGGAGAACCAACTTGCCAGAGCCACTCGTGCTGATGTATGCTGACCCCCCCCCCCCACACACACACACTTTTCAGGCTGTAACTGTGGCTGGTTTGACCCCCGGGCTTCTTTTGACTTGACACAGGCGTGAACTCACTCTGCTGAATCTTTTTTTTTTTGGGGGGGGGGGGGTGCCATCGATCTCTTGGCTGAACCTTCTGGGGTTTAACTGCTGAAAGGAAGGTGGGGGGTTAGTGGGGAGGGGTGTGTGAGGGGAGGGGTGGGGGGGCTGGGAAGTGTGCAAATCATCCTAGGGAGAGGCAGCTGTCCGTAGTCGGCCTTTTCACGTGTGAGGCACAAAGCCTGGCGCTGATCCGTGGGGCCCCCGCTTTAAATCTGCTCCCTCCCCCCCCAGGAGTCTGTTTCAAGTGGCTTGATGTCTTTATTCTTCCATTTAGGCGTCCGCTTGCCCGCTTTGAGCCGCCGTCGCGCGGGGGCCTCCCCGCCGCTGTTCAGTCAAACGCTTGGGGCCGGGGTTCGCAATGTGCCGCATTAAAAGGGGGCCAGAGCGCTTTCAAGTCGCGCCCCGTGCCCCCGCGGCTCCCGGACCCCATCTCGCTGGAGGCCCACCCCGCCGCTTAGGTGCGCTTTGTTCCAAATTCACTATACCCTCATCCCGCGATGCCTCACCTGCCCGGGCTTCATTCTGTGTGCCTTGAATCGGCTCCTGATTGAGAAACGGGCGCAGAGACGACAGCGAGACCTCGGGCCATCGCATGTTTTTATGCTGCAGGTACAATTAGTGGAGCGTGTCACGACATGCGATCTCGGTCTCTGCTGAGCGTTGATTGGAAGGTGGAGTCACATAAACAGCCTCATTCTTATACCCCGTGGCTCAGTGGGCTACACTGTAGCTTAACACCTCCAACACTCTCCATCGGGTGTGCATGGTCACCCCGTGTTGTGTGAGATTCCTCCGGGACCTCCGGCTTCCTCACAACCCAAAAACATGCCATTAAGTGAATTGCAGTCTCTGGATCGCCTAGAGTGAGTAGCTGCCTACACGGAAGGCTGTGTTGGAACAGGAAGTAACCCGATAATGGCATAAATGAAGTAATAAATGGATAATGATATAAACATAATGAAGTAATGACTGCCTAATGATTGCAATGATGCTGCGTTTGTGTTCAGTTAGTGGTAGCTGCTGCTGCTGATTGGTCAGGTGCATTCTGGGATATGCGGCAAACAACATGGATCAGGGGTGCCTGGTCTGCGGTCCAAGAAAAACAAACAGCCTGCATGCATCCGTTCAGGTCCAGGTGGGGAGTGTGTGCATAAACTAAATTTTAAATATTGTAGTCTTGCTGAAGAATGTAATTCACGTCTGCAGCTTCCCATGTCTGGGCCATGGCCTGTACAGGTGCGCAAATAAGCTGACCTGTGGTGTCCCAGTAAAAAAACCCATCCCTACCCCCGCTTCAGAAGGAGCCATCCTAAATGGAAATGTTATGTGCTGGGGGCTCAAATCAGGGGTCGTGAAACATCTAGGATCATAATCTATCCGTGCTGACTGTGGCCTAGGTGACCATGTGGAAAATGTGTTAAGAGGTGCCGTGTTTTTACTGCGCAGAGCTATTTAAAGAAGCTGACTTGTGAAAAGGGTGTTTTCTATTTTTAGAGCAAGGGTACTAATTAGTGTCGGGTGCTAAGGTTTTCCTTTTTTTTTTTTTTAGCCAAACAAAAAATAACGGGCCACATTCGTGGACCGGAGGGGGCTCCCACTGCAATCAGTGGTCCGATTATAAGCAGCAGTGAAAAGCTCTGTTGTTCAAGATTTCCATGAACAAATATTTAGATTAGCTATACCTATAGAACAGGATGAAGCTCATAAAATTTTATATATTTATGCAGTCAAAGTAGGTAATATATTAGTAGGGGAAGGTGATGCCATGCCACATGTGCCCAAATTTAATTGGGACTTTTAAATGTATTTATTCATTTATTTATTAATTGCCATCCCTGTTTGGGCTGTCACAGATAGCCGGCAATTCTCAGCCAATCGGTGAAGCCGCGGTCTGGCGCTGATGGTTTGATTTATGGGGTCTGGTCCGGTTCACACCATCTCACGTTCAGCGATTGTTAGGAGCCACGCGGGAAGGTTAGGAGCGTCAGGGGAAGCTCCACGGGCAGCATCCGGCTGAGCTGTTTATGCTATTGGGTCAGAACCAGCAGATTTCAGGTCCCGCCATGAAATACTTCTAGTTATACTGAATTTCCTGAAGCAGGCGCACATCATTATATCCACATTTTACACTTGTATGACTCCAGAACGTTTATGCTGTTCCGGGTTCCCCGGAGCCTGCAGAACGCCCTGGACAGGACACCAGTACGTGTGTGTGCGTGTCTGGGTTTGTATTTACCACATTGTGGGGACTGTTACTTTTTAGTTTGTAGGGACATTTTTCAGGTCCCATGATTTAAACCTCAATTTTAAACATTTCTGTGAATGTAATCAAAAACCTAAAACAGCCGAAAGTCTTGCATTTTGTTATGTTACTTATTGTTAAGGTTAGGGCTGGGTAAGGGTTAGAGTTATCATAGTTAGGATAAGGGTTATGACCATAGAAATTAACAGAGAGTCCCCACATTGATAGGAGCATATGAAATGTATATGTGTGAGTGTGTGTGCCCTGCTGTGAACTGGCATCCCGTCCCTCCTCACTGCCCTGGAAAAACTGGTTAGAAGATGGATGAATTTCTACATAATCAATGAAAGTTTGATCAGTGAAACGCATCTTGGTAATTATGAGACATTACTGATGTATTTTGCCTTAAATAAATCAGTGATGGCCCAGGGACAGATCTGGCACCCAGGCCTTTGTTTACAGTTCACACATCCCTAATGGAGCACTGTTAGCCATTTCCAGCAGTTCTGGCTTTCAGAGGCTCCCTCCAGCTGACATTCCAAGAGAGTCTGGGAACATCTGCCAATAGAATCCAAGCTGTGGTGCAACTCTGCAGCCAGGTTTGCCCCCCTTTAGCAGGTGCAGTGCTGTGTGCTGTTAAAGGGACACACTGTTCTCTATTCCAAGTCTGGCAGTGTATTTATAAGGTCATGGTTACTGTAAAACAAAACCCACCATACCTGTAAAGTTATAGCTACTGTAAGGTCAAGGTCACTGTAGAGCAACAGTCACTGTAAAGCTAAGGTCACTGTAAAGCCATAGTCACTGTAAAGCCAAGGTCACTGTAAAGCCATAGTCACTGTAAAGCCAAGGTCACTGTTGAGTGACAGCAACATGGATCAGGATTCCTTAAAAATACTCAGAGCGTGGAGTTGAGCATACGTAACTCTCCATTAAGTTTTACTGAAGTTCAGGATGATGCAGGAGGATGTCTGCTGCACTATCACCTGGAGACCTTCATGATTACAGTTCAGTGTTTTTGATCTCCATTCTCCCAGCATATCCCGAAACCGTCCCATTCAGCCAGCAGGAATTCCTTTGATAGGCGATCCACGCAACAGGCAGCTACTATATGTTTTTGAGAAACAGGAAAAGCTCTTTGTTTGTCCTGGGTTTATTGTGCACCTCACAGACACTGAGGCTCCTCTCGCTGATGAACCATTCAGACGACCCCAAAGAAGTGACACCGTTTTGATGGGTATCAGTTAGACTTTGCCAGACAGTGAGGAAGCAGCGGGCAACAATACCCACCTTTGTTTTATTTTCACTTTTGTCCTGCGGGGGGTGGAGTCCGGGGTGGCGCGTCGCTCACGAGGAGTGAGGCGGGGAGGCCGTCTGGGCCGAGCCCCCTCTCCGGGAATGAGGTCGGTGGGGGCGCCGTATGTCAAGCGCCCTCACTTAGCTCCTAATCCACCTTTTCCCTGGAACGAGCCCGCAGAGATACATTAGACCCTTGGGAAACACCCCAGAGAGCTGTGAAATTGCCGGGACCCTCCCACTGCCCATTAAAGCTAATCAGCTTAAATTTGGCCCGTTTGATTAACGCGGGTGCGATGTCGCTTCCTGTTTAGGGGCCCGGCCTGCCGGCCGGCCGAGGTCTCTGCGGTCAGATCGCGTTTCGCTCCGTGCCTCATTTATCTCCTTAATGCGGCTTGGGGTACAGCTCTGCAGGAAACACGGGGCTAAGAGGACTCCTGGCTTTCCTCTCCGCTCTCCCTCTCCCGCCCGTAGTCTCGACGTGATCCGATTCCCATTTCTGATATAGTTTATCATTGTATCAACATTGTAAATCACGCCACTTTTATTGAAAGCAGCATACGATTGAGAAGGCAGGGCCAGACAGTCTCTGGAGTATTCGTGGGTTAGGGCCTTACGCAAAGGCCCAACAGTGACGTCACTGTGGCAACCATGGGATTTGAACCAGCGATCTTCCGATCAAAGGCACAGCATCCTAACCTGCTGTTTTATGGTCTTTAGAGCCCAAGGTATGTACGGATATTAATCGGTCTCAAGCCACATCTCAAACACTGTTATTCTGTTATTAATTGATTGTCTTGTCTCATTTGCCGTGATGCAACCTATCGGCTCTTATGCGGTCTTGACGAATGCAGCTTGAGGAATTCCAGCTAATGCAACATTTTAAATGCCATATAGCCGCCGCTTTAGTGCAGCAGCGTGCCCTCGAAACAATCAAGATAATTAAAGACAAAAAAACACATCTAAATATAATTAAATCAGTCGGCCATTTATCTGGATTCTTTGGAAAATATCGAGCAGCCGTTGTATTTATGCAGGAATTTTTGTATGGAAGTGTCTTTAGTTTAATTTGATTGCCCTTGCTGGCCGTTAAGAAGATGCTGGGTTTGTTTGTAGCCTGTGGAATTTTCTAATTAAGCAACTTAGTGACAACCCGCAGGCGTCCTGAAGAACATCACGTGCCGATTGTGAGGAACATATCTGGAGAGCTTATGACGCACAGCCCCAGATGGGTAATGAAGCTATTTAGGACTGGCTTCATAGTGCCCCCAGTTCCCCCCGGAGGCGGAACAGGTCGCCAGGTCTCTGTTTTAGTTAGTGCTGTCAATCATTAAGAGACCCACCTCAGCTTGAATGTCACAATGCCCTCCAAGATGCCATGTTCCCAGAATCAGAATCCTTTTCATTCACCAGGTTTTATGAGGAATTTGTTTTGGTGCAGGTGGTGGCATGAGGTCTCCAAGTAAACATATAATCAAGACAGAAATATGAAAGACAATAAATAGAATTTTAAAAAATTAAGTGAAGTAGGTCTATATACACTTATGTAAGAAAATAAAGAAAAATGTAGACATATAAATCATGGTTAGACAACCGAATGAAGGGTGAAAACAGCTTTAGGGTGTGTGTAAAAAAGCCTTTGAAATATGATTGAATGAAACCGAATGAAGTCCTTTGAGTGCTAATGTGCTTCTGCGTCTGGCGGTGCTTCGTCCACGTTCCCGACCCTACACTCCCGCGCTTACAATCGCTGAGACATTACAGGCGTGGGAGGTGTTGCATCGCCCCCTTTTTTTGGACCCACTCCCCCCCCCCCCCCCACCCCGCCTAAAGCAGCACTGTGCAGTACAGCTTTGTTATGGTCGTCCTGGGACTTCAAAGCCGCGTGGCCCCTTTATAACCGGCGATAAGAGTGAATTTGCGAGATAGCAGCGGCTCATTGGGAAACAGCTCCGCGTACTTATCGTGTGTGCTAGTTACATTTAACTGTTTGAGAGGCTGCTTGCTTGGTAGGTTCTGTACTGTTACAATGATTAAAGGATTAGGATGGCTGTGTGTGTGTGTGTGTGTGTGTGACCATGGATCTCATGCCAGCTTTTTATGGCACCCTGAATCAATCTTCATCTATGATAAAGACCCCTTCTTGATAAGGTGCCTCCAGTGCCAAAACACCGACTTTATTATTACTGAATCCAGGACATTGTAGTATGCCTATATATTTATTGCCATCAGTTGGTTTTCCGTTTCCCCCGGCTGGAAATCAGGTGCTTGTCACACAGGGTCAGAGGCTTCGAGCCACATGGACCCTGAAACTTCATACAGTGCTAGCGATAGGCTCCTCCCCCTGACAGCCGCGCCCCCATGGACCGGCCAATCAGCTCGCGGGGGAGGAGGGAAGGGGCATGCCATGAAAATATTTTGAAATGGGAATACAATTTCAGAGAGAGATGGTCGTTCATCAGCGCCTTGGCAGGCTGGCCTCTGCTCCTCTCCCACTCCTTACCAGGAAGTATTACTCCACAATGTGTGGAATGAGCAGCTGGAAGCTGCAGTTGTGGCCTGTAATCTTAACACTTTCCCTCTCTTTGCCCCTAAACCCCCCTGCCGGCTACAGTGACCTCAGCATGAACAACCTCACCCTGCTGCCCAGTGGCGCCCTGGCCAACCTCCACTTCCTGGAAGAATTGTAAGTATAACCAGTGAAAGTTCCTGAAGGTGAGATTGGGCCATTTTCCTCATCATGGGTTATACCCAGAGGGGGTGGTGAACTGGGCAACCCCTGTTCCTGAATCCCAGCACTGGAACCAGCAGAGGAACCTCTGGTAAACCCAAACGGGCTAAAAAGTTTGGACAGGTGTCCAAAATCACTAAACCTTGAAATTAGGAGCCGTTCTCTAGCTCCAAGAAAGAGATGGGTGGGGGATTGGCTAAGTGAAATGTGGCATATTGTAATTGGGATTGGCTGCTTCACAGTGTGTGTGGTAATGAAAACCTGCAGGCGCAAATCCCAGGGAGGTGCTGCTGGCTCAGCTTCTCATCAACTTCTTTTTGAGTTATAGTACACACAAAAAACGGCCTTCAACAATGCAGCCTGTCGCCCAGCTTTTGGACCCCGAACTCTTGATTTCTGATTTTTGGATGGAAAACACCAGGGCCCACTTCACAGCACAGGATGTCCCAGGAAGTCTGGAGCCACCACTTGCAGATCTGAGTGGGAGCTTCAGGGCGACTGTCACCAAATCTCTCTCAGCTACAGGATCTCATTCATTTGCTCGAGTTTCCCATCTAATGTCCCCCTGATCACTCGCTTGTGGGAATGTCTGTTTTGGTGCTGCAGCCCGCCTGATCACTGGAGGTTTGGTCACATGCGGCCGCCTGCAGGAGGTCCCAGCCGTGTCCTGCCCAGACAGCAGGTCCCCTAACCCTCTGGGGGCTGCCGCCGGTCCAAACCTTCACATCCTCCCTCTCTTAAAATCTATAAATAATTGGCCTGTAAAACGAAAGCGCGCGCATTTCTCCATGTTTGAGTCGTGGGACGCGAGCCGGCGACCAGCATGGGATGGGAATAAGAGGGTCAATATGTATTTCGGCTTTTCATGCATGCCAGGGATATTTAGGGCCTGAAGTGTGAGGCCGGCCGAGCATCACTGACTGGGAGTAAACACCGTGGAGGAGGGTGAGTTTGCCAAGCAGCTGTTTGGGGTGCCCCCCCCCCCCTCCAAGCTCATTCAGATTCCCGCAAGGGGCCCTGTTCACCCCTCAGACTCGAGACAGCAGGTCCCGTGGAAAGCAAAGTGGGAGGCAGCACCAGGCCTGCTATGAATGAAATAGCAGAGCGGGAGAGGGAGGTGGGGCCTGCCCCCCTTTTTAGGAGGGGCCCAGTTACATAAGACAGCCTGATCCCCTGAAACGATGCCCATACTGGCCTGAAAGGACCGTGTGGTATGGGGTGGGGTTCAGTTTCATTTCAGGGGGGAGTGAACACTTTGAGCTCTGCAATATCAGCAACAGGTTGCACACATCTGAGAAATTAAGCCTAATTGCATTTGTATTTAAACATAACAAAAACAATTTGTTACAAATTACAGGACAAACGTTACAGGTCTTGTGCCAGGCCTATATCAGTGATGCCTTTTCCCAGAGCCCATCAGAGTTCTGTTCAGCTCGCTCAAAATTACTTAATTTAATTAATTGCTTGCATGGACTTGGGGCTTCCAGGTGTTAGCCAGACCCTAACTTACATTTTCATAAATTTATTTAATAGATGCTTTTGCCTAAAGCTTGGGGTTAGAGAGCAGGGTTGGGCACCATCCCTGGGGCAGTTGGGGTTTAGATCCATGGGATTCAAACATGCAACCTTCTGGACACCAGTGCGGATCATTAATGCGCTGAGCTGGACGCCACCACCCAGCTACCCAACACTGACCCCCCCCCAACCCCCCCACCCCACCCGCCAATGAAATAGTGACGGGGCCAACATTAGCCCACGTACTCTGCAGCGGGACATGGCATAACGTGTTGTTTTAAGATGTAACAGCACAGTTTCAGTCGCACAGGGAAATGCTGAAAGACACTGGCTGGTTGTAAAGGCATGCTCGCCCCCATATGGAACCATTTTCAAGGTGCCCTCGTCTAACTGCGTGGCACTCGCTCTTCAGTTAAACCACTAATTATGAAATCTAATAACACTCTTTATTTACTTGTTTGCCGCAGAGCAGAAAGGAGAAACGCGGCACCCTCGCTGCGCCCAGTCTGTTGGCTCGATCGCACGCTGCTGAGCGTGTGCCGCCGGGGGGGGGGGCTGCCTTTATTCACCCGCTGGTCTTTGTCTTTCCATCAGACCCCCGCTGCTCGCTGCCCGAGATTAAAAATCCAGACGTGGGGGCAGTTTGTGCCAGTTTATCTCGATGAATGTTTGCGGGGAGCCGGACGGACAACAGCGCCAACAAGGACAATGCTGTGGTTGGCGTCTAGGCCCCCTTCCGAGATTTCCCTGAAGCCGCTCTTTTAGGTCTTGGAGAGGCTAATAGTTCTACATGGTATACTTGAGAAGCTATCGGTTATTAGAGGGATCAAATTGTTAGGTAGCTTTTTGGTTGGTTGAATCTGGCTCCCCTAGTAAACCACGTTTGCTACGGCTGGAGGGAATAATTGAAGCAGTAAGGTCTCGCTGGTCTCCAAGCTGGAAATCACGTTCAGTCAACTCAATCAAATCCACTGGGAAGTAGAATCGGAACTTTAAAGCAGTGTTTCCCAGTCCGGTCCTTGGGGACCCACAGATGGTCCACATGGACTGTCTGGCAGGGAGCTAGGAGCTGTGGGTGTTCGAGGAGCGGACTGGGAAACGCCGGTTTAACGGATTCAGGAAGCTCAGGTTTACGCCGCTATAGTAACAGATTTTTTTCTACGCTGACAGTTTCTGGTTCATGTGTTGTGCTCATTGCCGTTTACCGATTGTTTGGGACGTTTTCGTCTCGCCTGATTCTCCATTGCCTGTAAATGGAGAGCACAGACTTTTCCAATTACCGCGCCGCTGTGTGATTTTCACCAGTGCTTCACCAAGCCAAGCGCACGGGCCAAAGAAGGTCAGCCCTTTCCAGGATAGGTGAGAAGTCGAGTGACCGCGAGGACCCCGCGACCTGTGTGTATAACCCTGCTGATCCCAAGTCGGCCTCGCCCTCCTCCCTGCTGATGTTTGTTCCCGTACCTAGCATTCAGCACCGGCCCGCCACAAGTGCCACTCGAGTGACAGAACGTAGGTGCTGGGCCGACCCACGTCCCGGTATTATGAAGAATTTCGAGCCGTGAATTTTTTTTTTCCACGGGAGCGCGGCCGATCGCCGGAGGCTGCGACGTGTCCTGGGGAGGCCCGGAGCCTGAGCGGCAGTGACATCAGCTCCCTCTCTCACTCACTTTCCACATGGAGAGGCGCGGTGACCTGCGTTTCACCTTGGAGCATATGCCTGCTTCTGTTACGGGCACCGTCCGCCAGTTAAGGACACAGCAGTCTCCTGGACTAGACTCCACGGCTCCTGGATTATCTGCAGCTCTCTGCAGGGTTGTCCGTGAAAAATATGCTGAACTCACCTACTCTTTGAAATATATAAGAGGTAGGTGTTAAGGTGGCTTTGACACTGCAGTTCCCAGGATGGCTTCCAGACTTGTCATGGCCCTGCCGGCCAATCAGGATGGAGGACAGATGGAGTAATTTTTAAGGCTGTTCACACAGGACCGTGTCCTGCTAAAGAGTGTAAATAGAAACCCAGTAAGGCCCTGCGATTGACCGTGGTCAATGGTCAGCCTCCTGTGGACACAAGGACGGCGGTAGGATGGTACAGCTCAGAGAAGAAGGAGGATACACCAAGCGGCTGAGTGCTGAAATGTTGCGGATTTTAGATTTCGAGTATAAACACATTTCTTGTCAAATTTACATGGGTAACAAGCACTTTAGAGTGTTTATCCAGAGACAAACATAATCATGGACCACACATTACTGATGGCGCTTAAACATAAACCTCTTTATCATCCCTTGCCTATTAATCTGAGAAAAGGTAACTGTCCCTTTATCAGAGAGATATTGGTAATAGGGGGTTTGGGTTGGGGGGGGGGTCTTTTCATCTGCTGGCACCTATTATTGGGGCATCTGTATTCCCTCTCTTCACAGCTAAATGAACTCCACATGACAAAAAAATGTATTGTTTTTTTTTTCTTTTTGTTCCTGTCTACCCTCTACAGGCGTCTCGCAGGAAATGACCTGACACACATCCCTAAAGGGGCTTTCTTGGGACTATACAACCTCAAAGTGCTGTAAGTGACTCCCCCCACCTCCCACCCTCAGGGGTCAATCGTCCCATGGCGAAGGTGTACTCCCCATTTAATCGTCCTTCACCCACCCCCCCCAAAAAAATTCTTGGACCGAGATCTGATGATTTTTAATGGGATCCTGAGTTTTTTGCAAGTGCTCTTTTATGAAGGATCTTTACAGCAGTTAGAACAAGTTCATCTCTGGAAAATAACTGAGGAGTAGTTTAACTTCTGGGGGGGGGGGGGGGGTAGTGGAAGGATTTTCAAGAATGAATTGTATAACAACAAAGGTAGTAGACTGAGTCTCAGGGCAGACCATGTCCTTGACATGGGCTTCTTAAGCTAAATAAACACTCCAGCAGAGGCTGAATACAGTATTTGAAAATGTCCTGTGGCCCTCTTTAAGGGATAGCATTGGCTGCGGTCACTGGATGGCACGGGATGAGCACTGCTGGGCTCCTCGCGTTGACATGTCAGAATCATAGCGCAGAGCCAGGTGTCTTGATACAGGCCAAGCCTCTATTCCCTCACTGATTACTGTATCTAATTCGTAAGACAGATTCAGCCCAAGATAATATATAATATAATAATAACCATTAATGTTGTGATAGCGGAGTGGAAGGTGTAACTTTATAGAGAATATGTTTCATCCCATTGGGGAATACATCTGTAGATTTTAATTTAATTTCAGATTGAATTCTCACACCTGAATTGATGCCTCCAGGTTTATCCCACTAGATCTCAGAAGTATAATGTTTATACACAGGGCTGAATTTAGTAGGGTGGGTGCCTTAGAGTCGTACCTACAGCACAAATTGCTGCTACAACAGGCAGAAAAAAACAAGGCTCCCAACAACTCGGGGCCCTGGGTTACAGCCCAGGTTAGCCTGTACAAAATTCGGGTCTTCTTCATGCGCTAACATGTAAGTTTCTGTGACATGCTTATAGTAATACTCATGATACCATGGACCGAGTTCTGCGAATGTACGAGGTCCAGAACTGAGCTGAAAACCCAGTAAACTGCTGAATGTTTGGTTGCAATTCTTACACGCTTCAATAATGAAGAAAAAAAAAAACTCTTTTATATCAAGACTGCAGAATAATCACTTACAGTCCCTCTCGTAGAATTTCTTTTTAAATACTTATATGCATATGGTAAGATTAGAAACACAATTTAATTTATCACCCTGTACAAAACCATCTGGCTTTTCATTGTGGCACTCGTAAAAGTAAATAAAACCCTGTTTGTAACGTACAAAACAAATGTTGAAGTTACTTCGCAGCATAAAAGTAAATTTCCTATGAAAGTGCCCCATTTTTTTCATTATGACATTCAGCCACGGTGATATGGGGCGTAATGTCAGCGGGGTTCCGTTTGCTGTCGGAAGAGCGCCTGCCAGTTATTCCGTGGAAAAATGATTAAGGAGCAGGGTGGGTGCTGTTTAAATGGTCATCGAGTTAGTCAGCGATACAATATCGTAGTTCTGTATTTCACAGGACGCCATTGTCATGGCTAGGACTGTTGCCTGCCATGGCTCCATGAGTGTGGAGTTTGCATGTTCTCCCAGTGTTGTTGTGGGGTTTCCTCCAGGTACTCCGGTTCCCCCCCACAGTCCATAAACATGCTGAGGTTCGTTGGAGATCCCAAATTGCCCATAGGTGTGCCTGCGTGAGTGAATGGGGTGTGAGTGCCCTGCAATGGGATGCTGCCCCATTATGAGTAATTCCTTGCCTTGTGCCTGTACCTTCCTGGATAGGCTCGAGACCCCCATGACACCGCATAGGACCACCAGCTGCAGAAAATGGATGGATCGATGGATGTATTAACACCGATACATTAAAGTCTTTCCTAAGATCTAAGACTTCTTGCTAACCTATTCCACAGTGAAATATTCAGTGATTTACTGGCATTTTGATATAAATAAAACATTACGTAATGTTCAAATAATCTTATCTGTGCTCTCAGAATTTGATAGGCTTGCTTTACTACAAAACTTTTCCATGTAATCAAGTTTTAAATAGCAAAAACAAACAAAAAAGAGGTAGCCAAGGACTCTGAGGTGCAGTTAGCCAAAGGTAGCTGCTGGGTAATGAGGCTATGGGACATGGCCCTGGCTGTATACCAATCTCTGTCTATCGCGCTATTGTTAGGACTGCCCAGAAATTGCAGGAAACAGCTAAACCTCCATTTGCTGCCCACTCAGCAGAAATAAGCAGGGTGCTGGTACTTCATACTGACCCTTCCTGGTTAGAACATAGCTAGAGATCCTTGGAGCTCTCCTACCACATTTATAAAATCATTACAACCCATTTAGGTTGGCTCAGTGGGTACCACACTTGCCCCACACACCCAGCGTTTGGGGTTTTGAGTCCCGTGTTTCAGGAGTTTACTGCAGATCCTTCTGTGGTCCAAAGATATGAGGTTAGTCTAGTTAACTCCTTTTAAGTGCCCAAAGTGTCAGGGCATGTATGGCCTGTAATGGATTTGCATCCAAAGCAGGGAATGGCCCTGCCTTATACCCTATGCTGCCTGGAATGGGCTCCAGACCCCCTGTGACCCGGCTCCAGAAGATGGATGAATAGTACACATTTAACTGTAGAGAAACTAATCAATCACTGTAACATAATTCCCAGACTGTCCGAATGAGAAAAACAGCAACAAAGGTTCAGATGGTCACCACCATCTATTAAAACAGAGTAGCTCAGATCCTCAGGCAAGGTCTCAAGAGGCTGGAGAGATTGAGAGGCTTTGGTGCTCAGGTCCCAGAAGACAAGGTTTTGTCCAACCACTGGTTCCCCCCAAAGCAGTCTGCTCAGCCTTGACCTTCCCTGTGGCTATTCTAGGATCTGCTCACCCTCCCGCCAGTAGGAAGCTACTGGATCCTCCGTGTGAGACACCTCTTGGTTGTAGATGGCTCTCTTGCAATCCCTCCACTTCCCCACCATCAATGTTGCAGTTTAAACAGTCATGTTAAATGCGTGTGCCCAGTGCTCTCAGACTCTTATCCAGGGTAGCTCCCATATCTGCAAAGCCAAAGGTACAGTTGGAGCAAACAGTGCTGGTTAAACAAAGGCACGAAAAAATATGTGCGGCGAATCCTGCTGGATCGGCATCGCATGGTTACTGATTTGCAAAGTTGGATGAAGGAGTCTGCCAAGAACAACATGCGACGTGGTCCCTCGCATTAGCTTGATACCACGGACTAAAGATAGAGTTTGAGTCCTGTGCTGCTGCAAGCCCTCGCCGCAAATTGCGCGGCTCGCAGCTTCGGTGACCTGGTTATTCAGCTGGATGTTTGCTAAAGCGATTAGCTTTAAGTGCCCCGCTCAAGGGGAAGACGGGGCATTGGGGCGGGCCCGGAACAGGGAGTGCACCTTCGCAACCACTGTGTTGCCTGCTGCCCCCGTTGGCTGTAAGTGTGTGTGACGATATCTCCACCTGCTCTCCCCCCCCACCCCCCCCCA
>JAODKM010000001.1:13590464-13611242 GCA_026780845.1 Petrocephalus sullivani | reverse complement strand
GTCTCCACACAGAATGCTGCAGAACAACCACCTCCGGCAGGTCCCCAGCGAAGCCCTACAGAACCTGCGATACCTCCAGTCCCTGTGAGTCCCTCAGGAAAGCGAGCATGCCGGCTTTGCACCGAGTAGGATGAAACTTGTTTCCAGCTTTTATCCCCCCCCCGCCCCCCCCAAAGGGCCCAGCCTTAAAGGAATCTCTGTGCCCAATGAGACTGTCTGCTCAGTTTCGGCAGAATGACAACTCAGCTCATTCAGCCCAGGAACTTTAAGTGGCTGGCTCTTTTAATTATCATATGAAATGAAGAACATGGGACATCGGGAGCTGGGGGCGGGGGAGGTAAAAATTGGAATAGAGTCCAAATCAATTTGGCACTACAGAAAGCATACCTTTGATCAATGGAGAAAAAGAAGAAGCCGAGAGATAAGGAGGCTGAATGCAGATTGCCTTTCAGCGCAGTTGAGCTGGAATCCACCCTTTCTTGCTTTTATTTTTTTTTCCAAACGAATGCTAAATATCAGCCTAAGATCACATTATTCCATGCGCATTTTGTCCTTAGGTAGGTCAAGCGAACAGACTTGCTATTATTGTCGGGCCGGATCCGAACGCCTGTACTACAAGGTTTCTCCCGCGTTATGACAGCCTCTATTTGGGAGTCTTTGTCTCCTAAATGCGCCGCTCTGAATGAGGGCCCGGGAGCAGGGAGCCTCGGCGCTGAAGACGAGAATGAGGGGTATCAGGTGACTGTTAATTTAGGACAGACTGTGTGGTCAGTGCAGGGAGGGAGAAGACTGAGTGAGGGATACTGTCACAGGTGCCGGCAGGTGGAGGATGAATGTGTCAATTGCTGCATATGCCCTTCGGACTGAACGGAGCCCCAAAAAAAAAAACACAAATAAGTTTGTAATTCATCAGACACAGTGTTTTGTTTTTGTTTTGTGGCCTTTCAGACTCATTTTTTAACATTTGATTGGCTACTTGTCTTTGCTTTGTGGTTTATCGACAACACAATATGTGTGATGTGTACTAGAGGTGCTATTGGCTACAGCTACACCTGACAGGGTTTCGCAGCAGCCCAAGGCAGGCATGACAGAGCCGCCTTTCAGCTGTGTTTAGAGCCAATAGATTGGGAGATAAGACCACCCATTAATGGAGTGTGATATAAACCCTACAAAGGGGGGGGGGGCAATGGGGAGAGTGCTGAAAGGAATAGCAATATATGCCAGGTAGAGATGTTTCAGGGACAATTTTCTGAACATGACTCACTGGGCGGGGGGCTCGGGACCCACCAGGTAGGTCTTATTGTAATTTAGTGAAATCTGATCGGGGGGGCAATCAGAATGGGGAGCAGTGAACACCAATTTGAAACCAAAGTGTTGCATCTGTGGGGCCACTTCATAATGATGTGTCCTTTAGGGCTTGCTGAACCTCGACGCCCCAGGGGAAAAGGACCTCTTTCGATTGGAGGGCTGCCATCCTAGCTGGCAGAAATCAGGTGCTACCTGCCAGAGACTGGCAGTGATTGGTGTGAAAGCCATGTCCGCTTTTACAATTTGTTCATTTACATTTATTAGCATTTTTTTTATATAGTGAAGTTCGCTTAATTAGACAGGTGTGCAGTACATGTGAAGGTAAAAGAAAAACACCAGTGAGTAGAATTTGGAAAATCGCAAATTAAATTTTCCATCTCATTCGTAAATGAGCCAAGTGGTTAGCAATTTCAGGGTATCTCCTGCCATACCACTCACATGCAAGCAAACACACACACACACACATCTGTCCTGGGTGACTTTTTGGGCTCCAAATCAGCCCCAATGGACTGTTCTCGGCCCCTCTTCCAACATTTTTGTCCATCTTATCGTGTCATCGCCTGCAGATTGTTTGATATGTCTGCTACGGCCCCGGCAGGGTGCAGCGGCCCAAGTTAAACAAAGATGGCAGCTGTTTACGAGTGCCAGTCTGAAGTTCACACGCTGGACAGGAAGCTCATGCTCGCTTACAAACACGCTTGCGACGCTGCTGCCAGGACTGTGTCAAACAGCTATGTCCCTAAAGCAAATGTCAACACAAGAAATTAAGGAAATTACTACCATGCAGTCGAAGAATGCACAGACCTCCCTGATCGGAGATGTCTCGCATCCTGCGCACCCCCATTCCCAAGAAATTTATGTTTAGGAAATGAGAACTGTCTGCAAATTTTCTAAAATTGATCCGATATTGAATACCCTCCCTTATTTATGAAATGCACAGGTTACAGAAGGACATGAGTGTGCAGATTGAAGCACCGGCCTGCAAACAGGGTGTGAATGAGGACAAGCTGTGTGGTCCAAATCAACACCCATAAACACTGGGTGTATGGTCGGGATGATAGTGGCTCAGGTTACAGTGCTTCCCGGTGCAAACCCACACTAGATGAAAATGGGGCTCACATCATTCCCAAACACTTGCCCCCCTCACCCACTACTGCCACCTCTGTAGTCAGGCAGACGTTCCTGTCCCATGGGAAGTTTAACTGGATGAAGAGGAAGTAGCCTGTTCCACTCGGACCACCTGGTGAGCAGGGGTATATCCAGGGGAGGGCCCATAGTGGCACTGGTCTAGCTGATAGCTGATTGGTCCCTGGAGTATTCTCTCCCTTTCAGTCACTGACATGTAAACATGTCATTAGCTTATGATTGCAGATGATGCTGGAACTTTTGTTTGGTGCCGTTCCATTGAAACATATAAAGACAACTGGCAGAAGGCAACAAGCAAATCTCCATAATCATTGTTGACATGGGGGTGCATGTCAAGTAAAGGACCAGGATAGTTTACCTCTACAGTAAGTGTACAGGTGTAAATCTCACTCTGTCAATCAAAACTAAGTTTGATGGTGATTATGTCATTTTTCAGGATGATAATGCATCAGCGTTGTAATTTTTCTTCAGGAACGCCATATAAAATCTATGACATGGCCAGCAAACAGTCCGGATCTCAGCCTCTGTCAACTGCTACATGAGAAAGCTGGAACCTGATTGATGACGAATAGTTTTTCATTACTGAAATGAATTCAAGAATTCAAGCTGTCATGAAAGCCAGAGGAGGTGCAACAAATTACTAATTGTGATTTTTTTGGTTCATGATTCCATAGTTTTTTCATCATTATTGAGTGATTCCATAATTTTTCCTCTACTTGATCTGAAACAAAAATGTGCCATTAATTACAAGAATTTCATTAGATTTTTTGAGGCATTTTTAACAGAGCCAGATTGTTCAGCTGTTAGGTAAAATAGTTTTGCGTCATATGTGTGATTTATTTATTCTTTACTACAAAGTAAAACAGCTGATTGAACATCCCCCGAGAGTAGAGATTCTATAATGTTTGGAGTGTGAAAAAACATACCAGCAAATGTGTCCTGGAAGAGAACGAAAACCAACGTAAGTGTGCGGCATGCGGGCGAACTTGCCCGCCTGTGCCACAAGCCCCTGTGCCCGCCACTCCCACCAGAACAATCCACACGGGGGGGAAGGGGGCAATAGCCGTGACGCAATGCAGCTGGCGAGGACGGTCTCCACTGATCGAATGGCGCCGTGTGTTGCCTGAATCTGTCTTTTCATTCAAGTGCACCCCCACATCCTTGCCCCCCCCCGGCCCCCATCATCAATGGTTCCCAGACACTAATTTAGGCTCCTGTGCTGATGTTCCATTCAGCACGGACAAAGCCACAAAGCAGCGGTGACACTTGGAGTCCCGTCTCCGAGCCACTTAAGCTGGGACCGCTGTCCCTTCATCTGTCCGCCGCTTCAAAGGTCCTTTCTTACCAATGTGCCCCGGCCACTTTTCCCGCAAGGAGGAGCGAAGCTTTTCTTGTACTTGCCCGGAGCAAATTTTAATTAAATATCTTTGTACGCAAAATAACGGGACAACATTTCTTTTGTAAAAGAACAAATTTGATTTATTTTTGGTGTGAGTCAGCACATTCCAGCTGGCCACTCAGAACAAGGCACTCGCACTTTTTGTTTTTAATATTATTATTATTATTCATACGACAGAAACAGAAAGTAGCTCTGTGAGAAGGTAACAGATGTTTATTACTAGAACCCCGTCAGACCCAAAGTACCCTGGTGTGATCCTGGAGAATGGACTGGACACTGGACATCTTTTCTTTTTTAGTCTTGGAAAGTGCACCCTTCCAAACTGCCCCGTCTCCCCCACCCCACCCCACCCATAACCTCTCTCCATGTGTCCCCCACTGCAACAAAAGGAGTCAGAGTGCCCGACGTGGTGACAACCTCTGCTCACATGTACTGGCATTCGTGTTCCAGACATTATGTTCTCTTCTGCGCTGAAGTGTGACACCAAATGTAACCGGGAATGCTCCGATTGTTCCAGCTTCCTCAGCTACGGAATGGCAGAAGGTTTTACTAGCCTGGCAGCACCCATGATCCACTTGCATGTGCAGTACTTCCTACTCCTGGTATTTGGCTGCAGATCCCGATAGGGGTTTCACAGCATCAGCTCTCTCCTTCAGGGGCTGGTAGCTATAATTCTAGTGGCCTGATTCTCACCCTGTAGTTCGCTCACCATTTGACATGAACCAGTGATGGCGTAAATGCCCTTTGTATTCCATGTCCAGGTTTAAATTCACCCGGCTATAACAATATCCAGTATGAAGACATCCAGACATGAAACTAAAGAGCTGGTTTCTTGGAAGACTCATGTGGGAATTTCAGTGTTTCCAGAATGACATTCAAGTTGAGCTGTGCTTCTTGACAGCTTTGTGGAGAAAAGCGTAGTTCCTGCAGGAGGGAGCAGTTCACATCCGTGGCTGGAATTGCACGGATAGGGGGCTTCTTTGGGTTAGCTTCATATGCCCCGAATGAATCCGAACTAACCCCCAATGATTTGTTTGGCTCAGACGTTTTAACAACCATGCTTTCAGTTTGAGAATTCCATACATCAGGACAGTCCGAGTCCAAGGCTGCGTTTCTCAAAACCTCCGTAGTGCTAAAATCATCATAACTTCAGGGAGAGAGAGAATTCCACATGATGACCCTTGGGCACTTTAAGTCTCTGGGCTAAGCCCGAGATGTCTTAAGATCCTAGAAATCCCCGTGGTTAACTTGGTTTTTGAAATTGCAAATTAGATTGTTCCTTAATAACCCTTCAGTGGAGTTATATAAGTACAAACTGTGAGCCGTATAAGTGGTGTGAAGGTGATGATTCACAGGGCAACTTTTTGAGAAATGCTGCCGGGCAGTGTTGCTGACCAGTACTGCTCGGGCACTTTCCCATTCATATAGGACAATACATTTCTATTTGAAAATCTTTAATCAGCAGTGGGCAACGCGATCATCCAAATCCAGAAGAGTTGCCCTTTGTCTCACCTGGCTGGCAACATTGAGAACATTCATTGACCTTAAGTACCATTCACTTAAACTGCTTTGTCTGTCTTCCAGCCGCCTGGATGCCAACCACATCTACAGCGTGCCCCTGAACTGCTTCGAGGGCTTGGTGTCCCTGCGCCACCTGTGGCTGGATGATAATGCCCTGACAGAGGTGCCCGTGCAGGCTCTGAGTGGCCTGTCGTCCCTGCAGGCCATGACCCTCGCCCTCAACAAGATCAGCCACATCCCCGACCATGCCTTCTCCAACCTCTCCAGCCTGGTTGTCCTGTGAGTGCTCCTGGTTCATTAATCAATGGGATGAGGTAGACTGAAAGAA
Source organism: Petrocephalus sullivani (assembly GCA_026780845.1). Classification (NCBI taxonomy): domain Eukaryota; kingdom Metazoa; phylum Chordata; class Actinopteri; order Osteoglossiformes; family Mormyridae; genus Petrocephalus; species Petrocephalus sullivani. Next base: position 13,605,540 of record JAODKM010000001.1, on the reverse strand, counting down.
TGTATGGGACAAAATGTTCCAAAAATCTGAGGCAAGATGACGCTGGTTTCACTTTATCATGGGATGAAGAATCCCAAATGGACAGCTTTTACCTTTACCAACCAATTAGGGTGAAATCAGGAAAATAGATATTGCTATAAAGGTGTTCCCTTAGGAAGCAAATCCAGTGATCCAAGTGATCCTGATAGCATGAATCTTTATGGATTTATTCACATTTTCTTAATACTGGCTCCAGGTGAGGGCTGAATAACTTTTGTCATACACTTTTACCTTATTAGATTCTGGAATACACTATGATCTGCCATAGAAGATCTGTTTAGTCTCACCGTAGGCCCTCCCATCAGTTGCTACTGAAGATTAGGATCTGTGAAGGATTAAGACTCTTTCCAGTAGTCTGTGGTCCCCTTACCAGTGCAAGTGCTAGGATTAAGGCTCAAAGCAATGTGGGGCTACAGAGATAGACGTTTGATGCTAGGGGTTGATGGGATAGGTGAGTCCTCCCCTTTGCTCACAGTTCCTTGACACACTGGAGGAGTGTCAGCAAGCTCCTTGGATGCCCTTATGAGGATACTATAGGTGGTCCAACTGGAAAGGTACTCCTTGCAAGTGTTGAAGTGTTCGCCTCAGCAGGCAGAAACTAGACTGCTGTCAGCCAAGCTGTTGTAACACTGCATTTTCTGATCAGTTAAATGTTGGATCGTCACACAGTTGAGGTCAGTTGAAAATTAGACTGTTTTCACACCACTTTAATAGTACTATTAGACATATTATTATATGCATTAATTGCCATTGTGAATTACACATCAATTTTCTTCTGGATATTTATCTAGTGGGAATTTAGAGTAATCAGCGTATAATGAAAAGTGTTTAATTTTTACTGTGTACAGCCCTTAATAATCTACAGGTCTGTGCCGCCACCTTAGGGCTTGTGCCCCATTCCAAGTCTCTAATTGCAATGGAAAAACAAATAATTCCAGACTGATTTGGTCTCCCTGTGGCTCCCTGCTTGTTTAGCAGAATAGTGGAAAAAACAGCATCATTTTCTCTTTCTCCTCTGTATTTTTACATATTTTTTCTATTTGTTGTAATAGGCATTGATCATAATAGTTAAGTGTAAATCATAATAATTTTTTTAAAATGCTTAGGATGTGTAATTGTTTTCTTTGAACTGTCTGAACCAGGTCGCTGTAGCATGAGGCTTTGCTTTCCGTTCAGCGTACTCACATTTGTGTGATTAATTGCCCTGTACATCTGCAGATGCTAGGTTTTTCCATCCAAAATCACTCACAAGTGCCCCTCTCGCCTGTAACTCTGTGCAGTGGGAGGAATGTTTTTCTAGTCTCCCTCTGGGCCATCCATTGCTGACATGTCCCGTACAGTGGGAGTGACGAGTGTGGAAGGATTGTTCCCGGTGTAGCGCGAAGGATGCCTTCCCCTCTCTCTCCCTCTCTTTTTTTCTGCCCCTTACTCTTAGCCAATCAGGAATGTTTGCCAGGCCCTCAGTGCTCAGCCAATCGGGAGTGCTTGCCGGGCCCTCCGTGCTCAGCCAATCAGGAGTGCTTGCCGGGCCCTCTGTGCCCATTGTGTGCGCCTGACTGTTCTCTTCATGCGTCTCTGCAGGCATCTCCATAACAATAGAGTCCGCTCCCTGGGAAAGAAATGCTTTGACGGGCTCCAGAGCCTGGAGACTTTGTGAGTTGACCTCCGACTTGTTTAAATTTGAAACGTTTTCATTAAAATTCAGAAAGTTGCATAAAAAAGTTACCTCCCCCAGGCATGCAAGGGAAGGGATTTTGCCTTGCATAGCCAAAATAGCCAACAGGTATTATCTTATTAGGCGTTAAGACCATGATGTAGGTTAACATTTATATTCAACCAGGGAAAAATTCTTAAATCACATGGATGACATGGTGTGTATTTGGGGTGGAGGAGAGAGGTTTTTTTCTGGATGCTGTTTTCAGATGGTCATATGACAGAAGTAGGGTTGTCACATGATAAAAGCTTAAAAGTGTATTTAAAGTGTGTAATATGCCGTATGTTGGATTTCTGAGTATGTCATGTTTTACTTATTTACACTGGGATTTTGGAATGGCTATAACTATAAATGTAAACATGGTGTTACTCAGACAGCCAACAACAGAGTGGGAAACGTTGGTGAGAGAATGAACAAATGTGGCTCGCAGCCGCAGAAAGAGGGGAGACATGCACCCCCCCCTGCCCCCCACACTCTGTCGCACTAATGGGACCAGATGACTGGACAACAGCAACATATTCAGCCCAGGGAGGGGGGTGTCCCAGCCCAGCAGGTGGCGGCAGGGGGTGGTGGTGGTAGTGGGGGGGTTTGGGGCAGGGGCAGGTCACATACATCATCTGCCGAAGGCAGATTATTTAAATGACCTTCTAGCATGTACATATAAACCATCATATAAGCTAGTATATCACATTATCATTCTTACTGCATTTAAAATGTATTTTTAAAGCTGTTAAATCTATTTTTTTATAGAAAAGACAAACACATTAAAATTACTGATTTCCATGTAAATATTAATGTTATGTTACATATATTAAACCGATATATGCTTCAAAAGAATAATCTTTTAGAGGATGCTTATTCCTGCTATTTTGGAAGTTTAGCAAAAAATTAAACATATACTCTTGCATACATTCCTTGCGTGACAGATTACATTGTGAGAAATACCACTTCTGAGGTTATAATATTACTCAGATGAATCACTGCAGCTTCAAAGCTTAAACGGGCAGTGGTTCTTCACTATGAGAAGCTAGTTCTGGGAACGTGGATCTTAGTATTTGGCCCTGGCTTTTGCAATGATCAATGTCTGTAATTATAGTATATTTTCTAAATATTTTTAGAATATGATATGAAAACAACACTCAGAGAAGGTTGTGACAACTTGGTCGTTCAAAGAAATAAGCTTTGGAAACATCTGAAAGAGTATTTATCTTATATTTCATGGGGCAGTTCACACACAGACCTTGGATTTGCCCACTGAATAAAACCCATTAACTCCCGTCCTTTCCACCTGAGACTAATGCTTTTCGTTCTTTGTGATCGCCCTGCGCCCGTTTTACCACATTGACACTATGGAAATTTCACAGGCGTCCTGGCCTGTGCCTGACTGGCCTGCAGACCCAGGCCACCTGTGCCTCAGGGAGGGATCACTGTGCGTAATTGAAAGCAGGCGAGGCCCAAGAAAAAAACATGAACATGAAAAGACGGCAGGGCGGGGGCCACGGGCCAGGCTCAGAAAAGGAAGCAGGACTTACCGTCCCAGTACAGGATGTTTCAGTGATAAAATATGTGTCGCCTGGGAACTTTGTGAGTCTCTACATGATCTTTTATATAACCTTATGAAAGAGTCATGAAGTGCAAAAATTCAATTCCTTATCCAATTTTAACTAAATCCAGGTTGATCTAGTTTGATCCGGTTTGGAAAAGTGTCATTTAATTGGGATAGCCTGTTGTTTTTGGTGTTCGGCATGGGATGTACCCTATGCTTCATATCCCACTACCACCCCTGGCACCATCAGCTTCTCGGTCCTGTAAAAAGTGGGAAACGAGACTGTCGCATTTCCTTGTTTGACCCCTCGGGCTCCTCGAGGTCAGGGTCGTGCTAAAATGGGATGGGGAGCGCATGACAATCGATGACTGGCTCGACTCAGGACTCCGCTGTTTACAAACAGGAAGGCAGCCTTGTGAGAACCTCTGCTTTGTTTACCCGGAGGGAGTTCATCCACGCAGAAGTTTCTCAATGCTTTCCTAAGGAAGGTGACTTGCACTGGATTATTAACAGTTAGCCTGGCTCTAACCCTGGCTAGCACCAGAATTGCAGTGAGGGAGAGTAACTTCCCCAAGCGATATTTCCCGCTCCTTTCCTGTTTTGGTACTCCTGTTTTGTTTAAGCTACTTCCTCTATCAGCCTCTAGTTAGACACACTGGGTAATTAAATTGGGAGTAAAACTGGGTAACTACGCATGAGAAACGGATGCAATTTAAGTGTCGACAGTGTTCTGAGTTGAAACATAATAATAGACTGTAGTGCATTTTACATTACACCCCTTGAGTTGAAGATAATGAGAATCATGCATGCAATACAATTAAGTGTTATGCATGTTAATAAACAAACGACTTGCAATATTAGTCCAGCTGTATCTGCAAAGCATTACGTTAATGACGTCATATTTATATATTTATGATTGATCGGTGTTCTGTGGAGAGACTGGAAATTTTGTACAGAAGTGTAGAAATATGACTCGGCTTTTATGTCTCGCAGAGATTTAAACTACAACAACCTGGACGAATTTCCAGTGGCGATCAAAGCCCTGGCCAACCTGAAGGAGCTGTAAGTCGTCACGCTGCTTCCGATCGGCGCAGCTCCATGCCACGCCAGCAACCTCCATTGGCCTGACCGCAACATCTTCTTCTCTCTGTTTACAGGGGGTTTCACAGCAACAACATCAGGTCCATTCCGGAATATGCCTTTATTGGAAACCCCTCTCTCCTGACAATGTAGGTCGCCTTCACAAAATAATGAAACTGAGCGGCAAATACAAATAGGTAGCAACCAAAAGTCCCGCAGTTCAACATAATCCTATGAATTAGCAACACATCCATGGCTTTTCTAATATCTTCCAATAGTTAACTAATATTTTCAGTGACAGTTGTGGTATAAAGTATGAAGTCAGTTTGAATTATGCATGTTCTAGATAGTGGCAGTTTGGGTGATGCCAGTGGTGGATTGAGTACCTGAAAACTGTACATAAGTAAAAGCTAAATGCCACTTAAGCAAAAGTCTTAAAGTATCTGATATTAACAAAAGATTAAGTGTTTTCTGTGGCTGCCCTTCCTTTTCTGCCACCTTTTGCTGCTTCTACAGTTTTGGTGTCATTTGTCTCTAAATGAAATTAGGTGTAGACTTTCTTCCATATAATGTTTTTATGAAACGGTAACAGGATCCATCAAATACTTTTTGAGTAATGTTTTTATGACATGGTAACAGGATCCATAAAATACTTTTTGAGTAACGTTTTTATGACAAGGTAATAAGATCCATAAAATAGTTTTTGAATAATGTTTTTATCACACAATAATAAGATCCATCAGATACTTTTTGAGTAATGTTTTTATGACATAGTAATAAGATCCATCAATTACTTTTTGAGTTATCGTGTTCACAATGTCAAATGCCTGCTGCAGTCATCCTTCATTTTGTTGCCACTAAGCAGCATTGGTTGTGATGCGGTTAGTCTCAAAATTAAATGAGTTCCATAGCTTCTCCTATAAAAAATACCTCTGAAGTTTGAACAGGTACCTTTTGAGTTATTACATTAGGCTGCCCTTCTCTTTGGTATTACTATGCAGCACTGATTCAAATATGGTGTGACCTCTTAAAATTTGGCACGTTACAAATCTTCACTCAAACAAGGTGTCTGCAAAGTTTGAGAATGATCCATAAAATACTTTTTGAGTTGTCATGTTAATAAGTGTCTGTGGCAGACATAATTCGGTTGGCCATGCAAAATGTAACAAGTAATGACAATTCTCAATAAAAATATATTACAGTAAATGTACAGAACTTTGTAGTTGAGCAAATTTGTAATTGAGCAAAAAGAAAACATTGCTAATATTTTTAATACTCTGTTGAAGTACACCATTTCCAATAGAATGGTTAAGTACAGTAACAGAATACAGTTACTCAAGTACTACACACCCCTGGGTAATGCACATATTTTATTATGCAGTTTAAGTCTGGAACAAGAGCATAATGATTTCATGTTTCAATGCTGCAGCATGGAGTTTAATGAAAATCAGAGGAGTAGTCTGGAATGAATGCGGCCTTTCGTAATTTCCTGGGCATTATGACAGTTGTAACTTTTCCATACTTTGCTCCTGTGGATTCTCTAGTCTGGATAAACATGCCTATTCCCTTGGTGGTTCCCAGTACTACCAGTTCCTGCCCCACCGGCAGCTGGCCTGTCCTCTGATCCCTGTAAGAACAACCCCTTCCTCGGTTTAGTGCTCTCCGAGGTGCTGTAACAAATTCGAAATGTACTTCCCCCGGCACCAAGCAGTTGACAAGGAAACTCACCATCCACCAACATCTGTGTGTCAATAAAGAGAAATTTTTGTTCTTCTCAAAAGTCTATCACCTCATTCCAGCTGCTGATACAATCTGATCACTGATTGGTTTCTCCTCCAAGGCCTACAGCTTAACAACCTGCCCTGACAGGTCCATATTTCTGCAGTGTGTGGAATGTTTGAGCTGCCTTCTCTATCTGTGCACCCTAATTGTCTCTTCTGCTCCTCAGAAATCACACCCACCATCAGGGCATGGAGAATGCTGAGTGGTAACATCTGGATGACTTTACAAGTTTACACCTTGTTGTGTTTTGGACAGATTCTTCTACGACAACCCTATCCAGTTTGTCGGCAAGTCAGCTTTCCAGCACCTGCCGGAGTTGCGAACACTGTGAGTTTAAGAATCTGGCTTCCATTTCTTTGCATTTTTTTTCTCACCTTCCTCGTCCTCTTTGTTGACATTGAGCATATGACAACCTCATCTCTCGGTTCAAATTCTCCCTTCCCCCTATGTGCATGTCTAGGTCTCTTAATGGAGCCACAGAGATCACAGAATTTCCAGACCTCACGGGCACCACAAGTCTGGAAAGTTTGTGAGTCTTCCTCATGGTCCATAACAGGCTTCTAAGACTTTCGTAGCCAAAACCCAGAAATGCTGTAGGATCACACAAATGTTAGATAATATTTTGAGCAGGAATAAAAAATATAATACTCTAGACTAGGGGTTCCCAACGTTTTGATGATTGTGGACTGGTTTACTTGCAAAGATATCATGGACTGGTAAAACTGCTAAAATTACCCGGGAACCCCTACTCCAGCTTAATATATACAACAAATGAAGCTTCTGATTATATCACTAATATTTATACTGAGCAAAATATTAAATGCACTTATCTTGTATTATAATGATTTCTTAATTATGTTCTTCGACAGGACCATTACTGGGGCACGGATTCGAACACTTCCCAGCACCGTGTGTGATCAGCTACGCAGCCTGCAAGTGCTGTGAGTATCCTTGTTACTTTCCTGTTCTCACACTAAAGTGATCTTTCCACTATCATTTCACGGATTTCAGCTAGTAAACACATATATGTTCATATATGTTAATTTTCATGTTCAAATGCATATTATTAATTTGGATAGCTATAAAATAATGGTAACATAAGAAGTGACCAAATGGATATCTTGAGTAAATATAAGGGCTGACTGCAACCATGCAGGCGTTACATGGATGTTTTTGCAGGGATCTTTCCTACAACCTGATCCAGCATCTCCCCAGCTTCAGTGGATGTGTGAAGATCCAGAGAATGTAAGTTGGGGTGAACTTGCGAGGGAGTCGATGTATGGAGAATATCACACAAAAGCTCCTACAAGTGTTTCTACATTTCTGTCTCTTTTTTGGCTCCCTGCAGCGACCTTCACCACAACGAAATCCAAGAAGTGTTAGCGGACACATTTCAGGAGCTAACGGCCCTCAGGTCCCTGTGAGTACCCTCAACACCCTCACCTACACTTGGAGGCCACTCCCATGGTGCTCCCATCAGTGCAAGGTCATTAGATGGGTCAGGAGAGTGGCCTTCTAGGTAAAGATCTCACCATGTGTTGAGTGTTGCTCTTTAAGACTAGGGGAATTTACAGGACACAGATCTAGTTTGTCATTTAGTTTGTCAGTGAATTATTAATGACAGTTTGGCTTCTAAACATTAGAGGGTTTGCTATATGGAAAGAAGCTGTCTTGTAAGAAGCTTTCACAGAGGAACCAGTCCAGCAGGAATGAAAGTGAGACCACACAACCCAACCTTCCCAGAAGTCCACAAAAAAAAGGAACCTGGCCCCTCCTGGTGAGGCCACACCTACCAAACCTGGCCTTGGTAGAAATACGTCAAGAGAATTCCTGCGACTTTTTTTTCTGTCCCTCGACGCTCCCATGGTCAACATTCGGGATCCAGTTACGGGCAGCAGTTAGCAAAGGGGCACGGGAAATTGTCAAATTTCGGCAAGATTGTTCCCGTTAGCTTAAATAGAGCAAACAGCACTAATGACAGTGTGATGAGACACGGCTAATTTACCATAGCTGGTACAGCTGCGGAGAGAGTTTTTTTTTCTTTAACATGTTTAAGTGGCCATTTTGCTGATTGCAGAGCCAGAACAATCATCTTGCAACAGGAGGCCTCTGACCGAACCCCCCACCAAAGCACTTCAGCATTACATCAGCGGGCCAGCGCAATTCCCACAGCGTCCCATACTTTCCCGGGCACGTCCACGCTCCTTGCTTGACACGTGGCGGCCAGCCGGACCCCCAGAAAGGTGTCCCCATCCAACCGGCGACTCTTAGTGGGATCCTCGCTGCACACCCTGGCCGCCAGCCGCATGGAAAAGCATTGTTCCTCTCACCCCCCCCTTCAGGAGCAGGGGGTTTGATGAATTAAGCGGATGTGGGCACACGGGAAGCATTAAACATGTTACTGCTGGTGGTTATTCCCCTGGCGAGGGCGACGTTGGATGGCCTGAAGGAGCTCTTTAATAGTATTCCTCTGCGGAGATCTGAGAAAATCGGAGGGATTTTTGGATTGGCAGGGGACAGAGCAAGGCCATCCATTTTCCGAATCCGGCCCCGATTTACTTGCCATTAGGGCATTTACACTTCAGAGCGCTCACCCAGTCTTACCACGGCGTGACTCTGGGGCCTGTGGGCTACGGTCCAACAGATTTTAGGAGTCTGCCTAAATCCCTCGTTCCTTTGCAGAAAGGAAAGGGCTTGGCCTCATCCAGTTAGGAAAATCATCTTTTTGGAGGGAGAAGCGAGGATTTAGTCACACAGGAAGCAAGAAGTTCACCCCGGAGGACGACCCGTCCCGCTGCTGAAGCACAAAGCGTCTTCCTTTGAAGCAATCATCAGAGCCAGGAGACCTTGGGGGAATGTTTCTTGGATAGACATCACTATAGGTTTTAGCCATGGCATTAAACAAAGGAACCACGTGCAGTTAATATACACAGGAAACTCGTGCAGCAACCTTGACGTAACACCACGTTTACGAGAGTCCCTTATCGAAGGCCAGTGTGTCAACTTGGAAAACACTCTAGCAGTAAATGACAAGTGATTCTATACATTTGGGTCAATTCACAAGGACTGCGACCGGCCAGCGTGACAGATGTAAAACGTTGCCTTGCTTCATAGAGAATTATGCATCCTCTGGCTCAAACCTGCAGATTTATGGAGGTGGAAGAAACTATATTATTTTATATTTAAATTTTATATTTATTAAAGAAAACCAAGCCAAACGTCTCACTTTATCTTTCTTGCTGGGATCTTTCCTGGAGAAGGATGAGCAGTTATCCATGCACATGGGTCTGTAAATCAAATCCGCGGTTTAGACTAATCTGGCTTCCTTTCTCCGAGCTGATAGAAGTGGTTTTCATAATTAAATGCTGAACTGCAAGCATGGAAGCGTGACATCCTCTTTTTCTGGTATTAATTTGTTCGTGCTCCTTCACTTCAAGTAGTTAGGGAAGTTCCTTGGTCATTCTTACCCGGGCCCTGGTTCACATTCACTGCCATTTTTGTTTTCGGCCATGGTGCTGACTGTGAAGTGGTCCACCTCAGCCTTCTCCAGGTTGCAGTACTGCCAGGACTATAGAAACAGTGGCTGCAAGGGTCAAAAAACTGAACTTGACCAAAACTTCAACGGGATTCTTGAAGCTATTGTGACGGCAGTGATCCCACGTTTTGATCTGAGACTCTTTTGGTTGCTTCTTTGTTGACAGTTTGACTCCATGTTGACTCTGAGGCCATGTTGTAAATGTCTTTAAACTTTCTCCTAGTGACCTGGCCTCGAACGAGCTTCGCACGGTGGACCCACACGCCCTCTCTAATCTGCCCTCATTAATCAAACTGTGAGCACCGCTTCATTTGTCCATCTGCTCCTGTCTTTTGTCTTGAATCAATAATCCGCTGCCTGTCCTACTAGTGTACAGGCGGAGCATAAATGGTCTTAATGACTCCCAGGTGCCGAGCTGCACAGCCCCACACTAAAATGCTCCCCCTCGTTCCCCACAGAGACCTCTCCTCAAACCAGCTAACATCTCTGCCTATGGCGGGACTCCACGGCCTCACGCACCTGAAGCTTGCTGGCAACGAGGGGCTGCAGGAGCTGCTGTCTGCCGAAAGCTTCCCCAAGCTCAGGTAAGGGGGCAGAGCCTTGAAATCACATGGTATCATGCGTTTTTTTAATGAATGGCCATAGGTCCCAAATGTGCACTTAGCACCTGCTCAGGGGTTCATCAGCCACTCCCTTCTGAGCATTTGAAGCATTCCTTAGCCTCCAGCACACCTACTGCCCTTAATTGTGGGTGATTGGCTTTGATATTTGGTCATCTGTGGGCTCTGCAGGGTGATGGAGATGCCTTACGCCTTCCAGTGCTGTGCCTTTGTCTCCTGTGAGAGGTCTCTGGACCTCTGGGACCGAGAGGAGACCAGCAGTAAGGATGAGCTGGGTCGGAGAGACCATGGTGGCATGTCCAACTCAGGTACATTTCTTCCCTCTCTTCACTGGAAAGTGTGCTTTAGGCAACCAACTCCTGATTCTCACCACTTTTAGTTATGGTCCTCTGGTCCTAGTCAAGGCTGTTTTTGGTCTATGCAGACAGTCATATATTTCTATGCAGGATAGCCAAGCAGTGATTGTAGGGAACTCCCAGTGCTGACACCCAGCACCTCACAGACCATTCGTGCAGGAGCCAGTGAAGCCTATTTGACCACGTTGTTCTTTGAAGGAACGATGCCGGTTCTTATATCTCTGATACAGCTGGCAACAGACATGCCTCAGACTTGAACTATAGTAGCAGACATTTTTACACAAAGCGTGATGTAGCATATTAAACATTATCCATCTGTTTCAGGGTAAGTACCTTGCTCAAGACTATGAGATTAGGGTACCCTCCTAGGACTTGACCCTGTCATATTTTTGGTCATTAGCCCAGATTATTAAGGACTGTACTAATTTCTGTCTTGCCCTCAAGTGCAATATGGAAATTGAGTGATGGACTTGACTTTTAGCTAAACGAACAGGCATACATGGAATCCATGTGTTTTATACATGTAGAGCACCTGAGCCAACAGCTGTAAATCCCACTGAAAACATCTCTGCAAGTGAGGCATTGCAACCGCGCCCCCACCCAGGAGGTTTACCGTGCAGAAAAACTGCCATGTACATTAAAATTGTATTTGATTCCAGAAGACCATGACCTGGAGGATTTCCTCCTGGACCTTGAGGAAGATCCCAAGTCTCACCACTCTGTGCAGTGCTCCCCGGCTCCAGGTGAATGAAATGCATCCAATAATGGCGTTTTGGCATTGGTATCGATCAATCACTAAGTGAAAGATAAATGAGGAATCTCACAATATAGTCTCAGCTGCTGTAAGTAGCTTAAAAACACATTGAATTTCCAACTTGTAAGTCACTTACTATGTTCCATGTTTGGCTCCAGGACCATTCCGCCCCTGTTATCACCTGTTTGGGAGCTGGCTCATCCGCAGCGGGGTGTGGATCATTGTGGTGCTCTCCCTGGTCTGCAACGCCTTGGTGGCAGTCACCGTCTTCTTGTCACCCAATTTTGTGTCCCAGGCTAAGTACCTAGTCGGCCTCCTGGCTACGGCCAACAGCCTCATGGGCCTCTCCAGTGGCATCCTTGCAGTGGTAGATGCCCTGACCTTCGGTAGCTTTGCCAGGTATGGTGCCTGGTGGGAGAGGGGTGCTGGCTGCAAGATTATCGGTTTCCTGTCCGTCTTCGCATCAGAGAGCTGCATCTTCCTGCTCACGGCCGCCGCTCTTGAGAGGGGACTTTGCATCTGCAGCTCGAAGAGGGCCGAGCCCAAGTCTTCCATGGGGAGTGTCAAGGTCGTCTCGACCCTCTGCTTCATTGTGGCTCTGGCCATCACCATCCTGCCCCTGCTACACGTGGGCGAGTACGGCGTCTCAGCTCTGTGTTTCCCGCTGCCCTTCGGGGAGCCTTCCAGCCTGGGCTTTATGGTTGCCTTAGTGCTGCTCAACTCCCTCTGCTACTTCGTTATGACGGTCACCTATACAAGACTGTACTGTAACCTGGAGAAGGGTGAGCTGGACCACTTCACAGACAGCACCATGGTCAAGCACGTGGCCTGGCTGCTGTTTGCCAACTGCCTCCTTTACTTCCCCGTAGCCTTCCTGTCCTTCTCCTCACTGCTCAGCCTCTCCTTCATCAGCCCTGAGGTGGTCAAGTCTGTCTTGCTGGTTATCGTCCCCTTGCCCGCGTGCCTCAACCCCCTGCTCTACATGCTGTTTAACCCCCACTTTAAGGAGGACATGAGCTCCCTCCTCAAGCGAGCCCCACGGCTTAGGAAGAGCCAACAGGCTAGCCTGGTCTCCCTCAACTCAGAAGACGCCGAGAAGCAGTCCTGCGACTCGACGCAAGCCCTGGTCGCCCTGTCCTCCAGCGATCGCTCGGCGGGAAAGCTGCAGCGGCAGAGTGCGGAAGCCTACCGCCCGCCGGTGCCTTTCGTCCCGTGCCGTTAGGCTACGACATTGGGCGACCGTCTTCGGTCGAATTCATCCCGTAGCACCAGACTCTCCCGACTGCAATTCTGAATTGTGGGTGAGAACTGTACACAAAGACAACATGCTAGTTCAGTTACGGAAAGTAGCTTGGGAAGAGGTAGGGGTCGCAAAGCGTTGGACCGAAGGAAAACCGAGCTCCGCTTAACCAATCTGCAAGAGCCCAAATGTATAGGTTAATATGAGCAAGTGCTGCATTTACCTCGCTGAAGTGTTTCTCACCATAGAGCACAGTGAAATCTCATTTCTCCTGCTCAACTTCAAATCGTTCACGGGCATTAAAGCATCAATATAAGTAACACAGGACTGGTCTCTACCTTAAGTTCAAACTCACAATGAAACGAATATGAAATGAAGGTACTTACCACATTTTTTTATTTTATTGAGCTTTTTCTTATTGATGCTGTGGCTTAATAACAGATATTTACAGTACTTTGCTTAGCAAGTATCTCATGCTGGTTCAGATGGAACTGAAATTAAGTGTAAAATATAATAGATTTATGTAACAAATTAAAAACAGAAGTCCCTAATGGGACATGGCAAGAGTACACAATTTAAAACACATTTAATCAAGGCTTACAAGGTAGCAGTTCCAATATTGCATCGTTGGGTTTCATATATTGTAAGTACTGTCATGCAATCTCATCTGGGTCTCATTTGTTATCAGTGTGTCACATTACCACAATATTTGTACAAACATTTTTGTAACTTGATGGTTTTATGAACTATTTGCTGGATTCAGGGTTTTGCTAAATAGTCACTACATTTCTTCAGTTGGTGTTGTAATGGTATCCAGCTACAAGGGCTTGCTAAGATCCTGTTTTTAATAGTACTTATCTGTATGTACATCTCACTGAAGCTGTGCATGTTTGTATAGTTATACTGTGACAATCTCGTTATCCAGCATAGATTACGACAGCGATCGCAAACATGATTTCCTTGTATGTATTTCTGATTTGATAATCGATGAGTTTTTGAATCGCTTGTTGGTTCCTTTTCCTGGTTCCCGTTCCTCTTTCCTGGTTCCCTCTCCCGCGTTGTTTTTCCACTCCGCTGCTCCAGGATCCCTGTTCCTTCGGCCCGCGTCACCACATCGCCCTCGTCTCTGACACCCGACCCTACGATAGGAGGCCTTACCGCGTTTGGTGAATGCACACTTCCCAGAATGTTCCTCGGGTATCGAAAAGCACTTGGTGGCCTCGATTGAGCTCATTAACATGGTATCTTCATGCTAAATCATGAAGCTGTCAGTTGACTTCTTGATGGTAAACAAAGCAAGTGACAAGATAATGTTGTTTGCTCAGCTTCCTGAAGTTCAGAGGGGTATTGGGGTGATAGTCATAGCCACCCAATCCTGTTCATTTCCATGCGTTGAAATGCTTATAGAATATTATACCCTCTTTGTGGAGTAGTCATGGATGTCTGACCAACAACATATGGATAATCTGCCTTTCTAGGGTTGCTTCAATGACTGTAAAGTGATGATATCCCAAGGTGTGAGGTCACAGGTCATGCCTGCAAATTTGTGAGGATGACATCAAGGCTTCCCACTCTGGTCCTTCAACTGCACTTAAGAAGACATCAAAACCTTGTCAGTGGATCTTACAGATCAGCGTTTTCCATTCCGGCCCTTGGGGACCTGCAGACAGTTCACATTTTTGCTCCTGTCTGGCAGAGGGCTAGGAGGGAGCAAAAATGTGGACTGTCTGTGGATACATGAGGAACGGGTTGGGAAACACTGCTATGGATTTTTTAAATTCCCGACGAGCCACCCCCATATGGCAGAAATGGCATGGCTGTGTGAGGGGGCCACTTTGAAAACAGACCACAGTCCCTGAAGCTTCTCTGCAGCTTCTCTAAGCGGGTTACTATGAACGATCAGTGGACGCAGTTGACGTGCCCTCCCCCCTGGCTCCCCATCGAGAATAGGCACCCATACAAGCACAGGAAGGGGGCAGGAGTGGGGGCTGTGTACTGCTGTAATTAACCTGCCTCTGGCAGCTCCTCCGTTTGAAATGCAGATGACATCCCAAAGAGACGTCCTGCCCCGGGACAGACTGAGACGCGACTGATTATTAGAACCAGAGGTGGACAGCCCTGTGTGTCCGGACCCAGTCTGCAGAGTTCTTCCATCAGTGGCCCTCTTAAAATGAGCCTCTCGTTATCACCCCCCCTGCCCCCCAATGGCCTCACACCCCCAAAATCCTTGTGCTTTTATGTGTTAAAGTAGCGCTTTTTCATACATCACCACACCAGTAGTGCCATAAACTATGTATTGTAATGTCTGTTACAACACCCCCCCCCCCCCCCCCCCCCCCCCCCCCCCCCCCCCCCCCCCCCCGCGCCCCCCCCCCCCCCCCCCCCCACCACCCAACTCACCGCCATCTTT
>JAODKM010000001.1:13565258-13577909 GCA_026780845.1 Petrocephalus sullivani | reverse complement strand
GGGGGGCGGGGGGGGGGGGGGGGGGGGGGGGGGGGGGGGGGGGGGGGGGGGGGGGGGGGGGGGGGGGGGGGGGGGTGGCAGCCAGACAGTTTCTAAAGTTCGGGCAGCATTTCCAGATAGTCCTGTAATGTAATGTAATGTAATGTAATGCAGAAACTGGACAGGGGACAGAATGGAGGCCGGGTTGGGGTTCTGTGAGTACCTGAGGACCAGATCAGTGTTGCTGGGCATGAGATAGCGGAGTTTCTCCAGGACGTAGGAATGCTGAGACTGGGGAAGGCAGTCCAGATAGAAGGAGATCACCTGTAGAGCACATGGGGAGGCCTTTAGACAAACACCAGGGGTACGAGTGCCAGGTCCCAAAGCTAATGGCTACTGCCGCAGGCAGCCAGAGCCAGGGACTGGGGGGCTGTCCATTATGGGTACAGCCTGTCGGCACAGAGACCCAACGAAGTCCACATTCATCCCAGTAGTCAGAAATGGTGGAAGGCCAACAAGTCTAGGATAGGCAAGGAACATTTTCTTTTACGGGAATTAAAGAACAGAGCAACACATTCTAGTGCTGGGAAAATGCCTTCCCAGGCAACGCCCTTCTGTTATGATGGGGGAGTCCGGGGGATAACCCATCACTGATACTGCTGTCCAAGCTCAGGACTTTCCATGGCCTCATCTACCTGGGCATCTCGGAGGCAGATGGAGGCCAAGAGAGCAAAGGTGCTTCTTGGTATATTAGCAGCCTGTAGCCCAAGACCAGCACACGTTCAGTACCTTGTTGTGGAATCTGTAGTTGCTCCAGTAATGAGTTGAGCTGAAGGGCACAGTCGCTCTAGTGGGGACTGTCACCAGGCAACGGTGCACCAGATCCCTGAACATCTTCAGGTCTTTGCTCTTGGACTGAGGTCCAAGGAACTTACTACTGGTAAAGAGGAGATAACTGGAGAGAGAGCAGCATAGGTTAGAGCTTGAAGCGGGCTTCACGCCATCAGCCCCAATAGCACACCAGCTAAAATCATCCCCATTGGTCCACCAATAAACCAACCGTTGTGCAAAGCAGCCAGCATGCTAAACAATGGGTCTCATCCTGCATTACCAAACATCCATCTCATACGAGTTCCCAGTTAACATTAGCAATGCCAGCCAACCCACTGGGGTATTCCGAACACCTCATTCGAGCCGGACAGCTACACGTGGCGCAGGCAGGAAGGAGGCCAGGCGTTCTGGGTCCTGCTCCGGCCGCCAAAGGGAGGGGCGGGTCGTTTATTCCCGCTTCTGGGCATGGCCCGGGAAAAAAATAAAAATAAAAAAAATCCACGGCGCATGCAAGACGGCTCAGCAGGCAAAGGTCGCAGGAGACGGCGACGCGTCGCACTTACTCCAGCCACAGCTGCTGCACTACATCTTCTTGCATGACAGTGCCCAGGGCCCTCTCAAAGGCATCTACCGCTTCCCCGACGCTGGCGTGCACGGACTGCCAAAGGCTATTTGAGAAATGACAATAGGGAGAGCTCACAAAGCAGAGGGGAGCCACGGGCCGGGGGGGCATACATGGCGGCGTCTTGCGGCTCCTCTCGGCGCATCTGGGACGCCGATGGCAGTGGGGGAGCTTGCGGTGTCAGCTGGCAGCCCCGTGTCCCGGCTCAGCCTCAGTGGTACTTACCAGTAGATGAGGTACAAGTAAGGCATCTGGCTGACTAGCTGGTCCTGCAGGTGATTTTTGATGCGAGGAGCTTTGAGCGTATCCTGGACCGGGATACCGAGGATGTAGCTGCAAGAAAAAAATGCGACAGATGTTACTTCCATACATTTTCGCCCAAGAAATACTCAGAAAGGCTTTACGTGAAGTACAGCTTGAAGATTCATGGAACCCTGATGTCATTTTGAAAACTTCAATTTATCCACTGAATCCTTTGTTTAAATCAAAACCAGTCCTTGTTTTTCTAAGGATTTATATCCACAAATTCTGCGTCGCTTAGAATTGATGCAAGTCAGGCAAAGGATTACTACACGTGCAAAAATAAGGGAATCGGGCAACGCGGCTCCATTGCATAAATAATCGGGTTGACCAAAGAGCCAAAAACCCACAACAAAGCCTGGGTGGCCTCTTATATTTCCACTAAATCCGGGGGGGGGGGGGGATTAGCTCTCCGCACACAGGTGAGCATAACACACCACAATATGATTTAGGGAGACCTCAGATGACCTCGATCAGTGTTGAAAGTTCTTATCGGTTTCCAAGAGAATACAGCCAATGTGATTCCTCACTCTACTGCTGCAATGTAAGCCAACCTGCATGGGAGGTTAGCCAAGAGGACACCTTCTTGCAAAACACACCCTCAATTACTTTAAATTTTCACAATATCACATGGATATGGATTTCTGTAAAAACACTCTATAAAAACCAAGAACTGATCTTCTGGCACTGAGCACTGAGACCTACCACCAAAATATCCTTATTCCATCTGTCAAACAGGGCAGGAAACATCATGGTTTTGGGTGCATGTTTCTGCCTAGAGACCTTGAAAACTTGCCATATTTCAGGGAACCATGAGCTCAGAAACAAACCAAAAATAAACCAAAATTGCAAATGTCAGTCATAGTTTGCAAGCAGAAGTGCCAATAACAGGTTGTAAAATATGACCAACCATTCTGGTTAGCCCAAGAGGAAACACCAGATAAAGAAATTTTATATTTTTGAATGACTCAGACCTCAAAGAATGTATTTTGGATGGTCCAGAAGTGGGCCTTTAAAAACGGTGGGGGACTCAGATTAAATCAGGACCTACCGGATGCGTCCTTGCTGCTACAGGACGAGCCAAAGCCTGTTGCAGTAACTTCTGCACACTTAAAAATTAATAAAACCTTCAGTCAATCCACATAAAATATGGGAACTATGAGATATGGAAAATCCTGCACATGTGCCTTGCTGCCATTAGACCTTAATGACGTATCACAGATGTCTATTCACAAAACGGCAAAGTGGGAACCAAGTAGACAATAAGGAAGACACAGGTCTGGTCTTCTAAAATAAGGATTCAAGCACTTTTGACTGGTTTAGAAGAGCGATAAGAGCCGCAGAAAGAAACCGGTGTCTGAAGAGGCTTCCGTCTAAGAGGGAGAGGGTATCAGGTGAAGCACTCTGTTGTGGACACAGAGACCCCTGCCTGCCCGGAGGCATCCCAGAAGGTTTCATCTCATCATTCACTGCGGCCATCCCTGGGGTGACAATGCCCCTCTTCATCCAGCCCAGAGGTTCAGCAACCCTGACCGCTTCTTGTGTTCGCAGATAACTGCACGCCACCTTGAGACAGTACTACACCCCCCCCAACCCCACAAAAAAAAAAAAAAAAAAACACTGGCTAATGTCCCCCTGCGTGCCGATCAACCGGTAGAGCGTGACGGCCCTCAGGAGCCGTGTGCACGCACAGCATTGCTCAAACGGCCATGATGTGCCATCTCAAGTAGGCGACAGGAACCTCACTTTGTGTCCATTAGCTGCCAGGGGGCTGAACGCCGGACCACAGCTACGCACTTGAGCGACATTAGCGATAGTGGCGGAAGGGGGGTGACGGCGAGACCTCTTAAGTAAACAACCTGACAGAACGGAATGAGTCTGAGAGCGCAGATGGGGACGGGGATGTTGGCGCTGAGAGAGTTTACTTTACAGAGAGATGACGGCGTCTCCAAAGAGCGATGGGCCCAGCTGTTTGTTTTAGCAGACTGAGAAAGGCTTCCGGCCTACAGCTCATACCGCCAGGGACTAAAACGAATTCTCCGCATAAATCGACGGGTGACATAAGGCACCCGTTTTAAAAAAGGCATCAGTACATCATTATGGGAGGAACAAGACGACACTGGGAGACGAGGTGGTCACTGTCAGTGGGGAGGGGGAGGCACTGCCTTTGTTTCTCAAAGAACTCACCACAGTACATTTATGGGACTCCGCTCGCCCGCTGCGTCCTCGCAGAGACACACAACAAATTCCTCAAATAGTGGCGCTATGGTGGACGGTTTCTCCTGCAGAGGGACAGACAATGGCAGTCTGTGTCCAATGCAATCTCAAGACATTTTATAACGTAATCCCAGGTGACACATTCGAAGGGAAAACGAAACAGAAAAAAATATAACACACAACTGCTCTGCAGCTGCGGTGCCTCCTTAATCCATAAATTACAGGGCTTAAAGAAACGGGTCAAATTAGGACACTTTGAAAATCAGTTTAATTACCACTAGATATTTCCTTCAGAATGCCATGTTTGGTATTTAAATAGGTGTCCAACAGTGGTGCTCGAAACCAGTGGTTTACCAATCCGGTCCTTGGGGACCCACAGACATTTTTGCTCCCTCCCAGCAAAAAAGGTAGACTGTCTGACTGGGAGCAAAAACATGGACCGACTGCGGGTCCTCGAGGACTGGGTAGGGAAACACTGCACTAAAGGGTTTATTAAAAAAGATAAAATCAAATAAAAGCCCACAGAACTGGACAGTAACCAATCCAGGCTTGAATGTCCCATACTGTTCTCATAAAAGATTATGGGCAATAACGCCTTTTTCCTGGCACCTGCTGATCTTGGGATGAGCTGACGATCCTCGTCGTCTTTTCCAGACTAACCTGAGTAGCGAGGAACCGGCAGGCGTAATAGAAGATCTCGGCATTGTGAGGACTCCGAGACCAGGCGCTCAGCCACGTGCTGGCAGCCTGCTCCACACGTAATGCCTTCAAGTGGAGCCCCACAAGAGCCTCCAACAGGGGGCAGCACTGAGGACATGACTCCAGCAGCGACTCGCACAGCGTCACAGCCGAGTCTAACCTGCAGCACAAGAGAGGTCGTCGACACTCGTGCCCATGCCCAAAAAGTGTAATAGATGTGGCCACACCCCTTACCTTCCCAGCATCTGGTTGAGGGCGATCAGATTGGTGTAAAGAGGGAGGCAGGCCAGAACTCGTTCGCTGGGAGATAGGGACTCATCTGTGCAGTGATGGACAGCATCTGCAACGCAGGAGCACTGGTTAGATGCCAGGCTTCCACAATGGTGCACTGCAATGCTAATCAGTGGGGCATCCTCAGCCATACTGAGCATTTCTGTCCAGTGCGTCTTAAAGGTCTCTCTAATCGAACGATAAGAATAGCTGATCGTAACATCAGATTACTATTCACATCGAAGCCTACAGCTAGCGCATTAAAATATGCGAGTACTTATGTACCCTGTCTGTCTCAGAGGAGCATGCCATGTTCCTGCACTCTCTCACTCACGAAGAATGTGTCTGGGAAGGGTTTCCCAGAATGCCACATAATAATAATGCGAATCATTAAAGAAAAGTCTGACGCTCCCAAAACACTCATCAGTGGGAAATCCGTGGAAACAAGATGTTTACCTAGATCCATGAACCAGTTCTGACGGTAACAGCCTGGGTTTACTGGATCCTTTGAGAAATTGAAGACAAATTGGGCCATTAACCCTTTAGTGACTGGGGTGGTGGGGGGGTGGATATTCAGGAATCTTCCCACATTATTCCTCCCTTCTAGTGACCTCTGCCTGACCCCTGAACCCTACTTTGGGTCACAGGGGGTTCCCCCCGTAAGCCAATCCTACTCAGGCCTGAGGGTCCAATGGGGTCGTTCTGGGTCACCGGCAGCTCAGTTTACATATATTTTACCCAGTTTCCTGCTTGGATTTGTTTGACATCACATACTTAACCATGAATGATCTCACTGGCCCTTGGGTACGGCAGGCGATGCTCCTATGATTCAGTCTCACCCGCTGGTCACTGGGATGGAGTGCCAGGCAGGTGCATAGCCTGACTGAGGTCACCCTTCTCCATAACACCTATTGGCATTCCTGCAGCGCTAAGGCCCAATCAACAGCCGTCTCTTCTCTTACGGGCCCGATTTTACAGAAAACTGGCAAATTACTAAAGGGGCAAAAAGACTCCAGAAAAAGGTGCAAAACCTCCCTCCCAAAAGTTCCTATTAATACCTAATTTCCCATTAATATTTATACATTTTGAAGCATGTAGCAGATGATTTTGTCCAAAGAGAAGAGCAGAAGAGCCCAATGCTGAAAATTCCTCGGCTGGCCACCCCCACCTTGCAGACAGGGGAACAGATCACTCATCCACTGAGCAGTACACCACTTGAAACGCATGAAAGGTCAAAACCTTCAAGTAGGATAAAAATGAAGAAAACTGTGAGTTCTCTCTCACCCGTCTGTGTCCATTTCTGATGGAGAGCAAGACAGGACAGGCCTAAGAACTTCCCCACGTGGACCAACAAGAGCATCCCCGTCCTACTATTCTGCTTGGTCATTCTGAGAGAGAATTTTTATACCACCCGGCAGCCCCCAGTCCTGCTCACCATCGAATAGGGAAATGAGGGCATCGGGAGCCATCCTGAGCTCCCGCGCCGAGCGCCAGTGCAGGACAGGGGCCTCCTTGCACACGACCTGGGAGGGGTTGGCGTCGGCGGGGTCGAACAGGCTGGCCGGCAGGCTGCCGAACTCGCTGAGGTGGATGTAGCAGAGCCAGGCCAGGGAGCGGTCACCGGGGCTCAGCCGCTGGGCTAGGCTCTGGGCCTCTCCAGGGGGCTTTAGGGCTTCCTGCGTGAGATTGGGGCGGTGGGACACTGAGACACAGCCAACCACACAATCTCAAATTTGCAAAATGGGTTTATAATTAAAACTAACTGGGGCAATACTACATTCACAGAGTGGAGGCGTCTGGTAATTATAGCATTATGTATGCAATCTGGTAAAAGCCATTTAAATTGAATTATTATATTAAATTTCAGCAGGGGAAGAAAGGTGTAACAGTACTTTACTTGTCATTTTCTGGTAGCGTGTCATGGAAATATTCATGGTGTAGGTATGGGTCAGGGTTCCAGCCAATTGGAACAGGCCGCACCGGGCCACTCCCAAGGGGACTGACCTGCAGGATGGCCTGGGCGCTCTGCCGGTGTCCACAGAACAGGCTCAGCTGGACCCTGTACAGAAGCGACTCCAGCAACTGGAAGGACACAAGCTCAGAGGGAGCGCCCTCCGCCGCCTGGTACAGGAACTGCAGCATGCGTCCGCACACGTAGTCCTTGCCGTCAAAGGAGCTCTCGATGTTCAGATACTGTGAGGGCGGAGATTAGGGGGGGGAGAATCTATTTCCATATTTCTGAGAATTGCTGGCAGAAGAGTCCCGGCAAGGCAGAGTGATTAATAGAAAGATCTAGAGGCAGAGGTACCTGCCGCTCTGATTTACAGCACAAGCCCCCGACACCCCACAGGCTGGAGCAGCCGGTCGATTTTTGGAGAGGGATAGAGGCCACGATCCAGCCCAATCACCCGCAACACTGAGCAAATGTTTGACGCTCACCCGTAACGTGCTATGAATTATCCACCAAATCACTTCTAGCACGCAAATATAAATGACATTTCACTGGAGGACAAGAGAGGCTAGGTCAAATTAAAATTCTGACCAATCGCAGAGCAGAAAGCCAGGGTGACAGCCGGGTGTCATGGCGACCGCGCCGACTCACCTTCCTCCAGACCTGATAGTCCGGGGCGTACTCCACGGCCATCTCGCACATCTCCTGCACCTCCTCCCGCCTCGCCCGCCTGGAGAAGAGCGTCAAGTAGTGACACCACACCTCTGGGTGATGCCGGTTGTCCTCCAGGGCACGCGACAGTGTATTTAGGGCAGCATCCAGGCACTCTGATGCTGAGCTGGAGCGACGGGGGGTGGGGGGGGGAGATGCAGATAGGCTTTCAGGACTCAACCGCACTCATCATACTAATATAGAAGTTTGAGGGAGGTAGCAGGATCCAAAATGCTGGATCAGCTGTTGTACCCTTGACCAATATAGCTGATCTAAATAAGTGGCCACCCACCTCTCCTTCTGAGTGAGGTATTTGTAGGCCAGCTTGATCCACAGCTGTACATCTTTGGGGCTCTCCAGCACACTCGTCTCAAGGTTCGAGATGTCGTCGGTCTCACCCGTGAAGTAGCGGTCGTCGTCTTGCGTGATGCACGCATCCACAGCAGAGACCCTGGCCCAGCGGGCCTCGCTGCTGCTCTCTGGAGGCAGGATGGAAAGGTTCGGCCCGTCAGATTAACCAACATAAGTTCAATTTCCAACTTAAGCTGTTTGAGGTCACTTATATACTTCCTGACTTCCTGATCCGCACATGGGATTATTTCGAGACATCTCTACTTTTTGGGGACAGTAGAGAAACAAATCAGGGTACAGCTTTTGAAGGTTCTATCCCTACAGACCAAACCCAGTTTGCATGCAAGCTCTGCAATTAGACAACTCAGAAGACCAGGGGTTACACTGAGCACATGCGTATCTGCGCCGCCGCCTGCGCGAGCGCCCACTAGGGATCGACTGGATGACAAATGGCAAGCTGGTCCTGCAGTTCCCCATCGACCTCGGCGCAGACGCTTTCTGCAGAGTCCAGTCTCCGAAGAGGTCCAGTATATTTATGATTCAATTATTTCCAATCCCAGGGGCTCACTGGCTTAAATGTAACACGCTTTCCTGCCAGATAAAGTAACGTTTAAGACGCCTGATGTTCTCTTTCACATGAAACCGCCTAAAAGGACGGCAGCGCTCAACTTTACTGGCGCACAACAGCGAGAAGGAGAGTTTCTCAACAGGCGTGCCGTTAGTGAGAATCTTTAGACAAAACAGCTGATGTGCATTTCCAGTTTAAGAAATCCTGGATGTGGGCAGCAACAATACCGTTTGGTTGCAGTCACCAGGAACAAACTAACGTTACTGGACGACAAAATCGTTTTTATACAGGGGACTTAAAACACTGTGTTCTACCTTCTCAGATGATTTATACCATCAAGCAATAGAAATAATGAAGACCAGGTCCAAAGTTAGAGGAATTATGTTCTTATTATAGATTGATGAAGGCCTAGTGCCGGACAATTTGTTTTGAAACCATAGTGGATCTATAATAAAAAGATCAAATCTTCAATATTTGTATTGTATCGTTTTTACATTTTCCAGGCAAAGGAATGAGGCGAGAGACATGTTAGCCGGTAGCCCCGCGTCAGTCAGGCTGCACGCTCACCGTATTTGACAGGCCCCGCTTCCTCGTCCGTGCTGTCCCTTCCACTCTCCCCCTCCGGGACAGCACTTGGCTGGGGTCTCCACTTCCGCATGTCTTTGCACGTGGTGTATGGGGGCACTAGTGACCAGATGCACGAGGAAATGTCTCAGGCGGGTGAAACAAGTGAGACGGCAAAGCACTGAGCACAGAGCTGAGTCGGGGTGGGGGGGGGGGGGGAAGAGGCCCACGTACCGTGTCCCCTGCTCTCGTTCACCTTACTGACAAGCAGCACGGCCTTCTGGTCCATTCCCATGCGGTCCTTGTTCGGGCCAAAGAGTTTGCTGATGTATTTTTCTGTGGGGTAGCAGGATGCGACCAAATCACATGTAAACAGCCATGCTAGCAAGTAGCAGGTACACTGCAGATATTACAGCCCATTGCTTACAACCAAGAGAACATACACCACCCAATATGAGGCAATGGCGGCTTTTAAAAAGCAGTTAACCATAATATGTAAGACTCTTTTAGTCTGTCACCAAGGTACTCTGCCAGTGTATATAATGTATAAGGGCAACTCCATTACCCTAAGAAACATCACATCCATTACGCTTAGAAAATGCATGTAGCATGTAAATTCATATATGAATTTAGAGGATGTCAACATTCAGCCCAAGGTTACATGAAAGGATATGCAAACTGACTGAGACCAAGCTTGCCCGTGCTCAAAGGCATTTTGTTTGGCACCGAGTCTAAATGTCAGATCCATAATGCTGGAACTGCCTGTAACATTTCCATAATTTCATTGCTATATATTATAGCAAAGGACGACGCTACAGTTTAAAGAAGCTGTATTATAGGTGAGGTGGAGCAGCGGCTCACCTGTGGCGATGCTGATCTCTTCATTGGTGCTGTTCTCAGAACAGCCAATCAGGGGCAGGCTGTAGGACAGGATGTCCTGGAAAAGCTGGTTTCCCTTCAAAGAGCAGTCCCTCATGTGCTGCCTGGAAGAAGGCCAGAGGGCAGCCCTCCGTAAGAGCAGGAGATGCGTCGACACAGCAGGCCGCCAGCACCTGGGACCCCCAGTCACTCACCACGGGCAGGCGTCATCGTTGCATGTGCCGGTCAGGTCGAAACGGCAGAAGCATTTGCGGGCCTCAATGGCGTTGCTGTAGGACAGGGAGCTCAGGGACAGCTTCTGCTTGGTGCGGAAATATGGGCTGAACCTGGGGGGGTGGTGATGAAGATCACGTCAGAGGTCATCTCTACGCGGCTTCCGAAGACCTTCGCACTGAAGCCAAAGGAAGGTGGCGGGGCGAACGGCGCACCTATACGACTTGAAGGCCAGCAAGGGACTGCGGTACGGTTCAAACGGTACAGGCTTCAGCTCAGGGCGGCTGCTTTGTTGGGCTGCCAGATCCACATCTGCGGGGAGCTGCCATACAAGAGAATAGCCAAAGAAGCTTATTAAGCTAATCAACCATCACTGCTACTGCTACTACTACTAATGCAACCACCCAACACCACATTACAGTAACTAATCAACCACTACACACCTACATGGCGGCCTAAACTTAAACTTAAATACCACAATTTTTAAACTTCCTTTTAAAGCACTTAGATTACGTTAGCCAGACAGTGTTTTTAAATTATTGGAATAACAGCGTTTTAAGGCACGCAGGTCATTGTCACCCTGGCGGTGGGACGCGAGGCGGCCGTGGTGCTACCTCACCTTCCCAGAAGTCGCTATGCCAAGGGTCCCGACGGCAACGGACGGCCCCATCTCCATCAGCTCGGCCAGACATGTGGACTGCCGGTATCTCTTCTGCAGGTCCCCGACGTCGAGCCCCAGGAAGAGCTCGGGCTGCCCGAGGCCCTCCTTCCCGGGGGCTGCGGCCTTGCTGGGGGTGGCCTTCACGGGCGTGGCCTCGGGGTGACGGAGCTTGGGCTTGGTGAAAGAGCCCGACTCGCGGAAAGAGCGACGGCGGCCGCCTGCGGGACACGGGCGCGACGTCTCGTCTTCTGCCTCCGGCTCCTCATTTGTCAGTTCCAGTTTGTCCTGGGTAAGGTCATGCAGAGAGGGCTGGGGTAGGGGATAGGCACTAGGGGGAGGGGACTGGGGCGGAGCCTGCGCCGGGGACAGCTCCGCCTGCACTTCCCGGTTGCGTAGGGCCTGAGCGTCCTTCAGCATCTTGATCTTCAGGGCGTATTCGGATTCCAGCTGCTGCAGACGCTGCTTCTGGGCGATGAGTTCGGCAAACTGCTGCTCTGAATTGCGGACGGGGCCGTCGAGGCAGAAGAGCTTGCTGGGCTGGAGACCAGGAAGGGGGCACAGAGGCACATCAGCACAAAAGCCCATCCAGAAGGAATGTTGGGAGGAAAGGGGGGCATCAATCCCGTTTGAATGGTAGGGGTTCCGCTCGGCTCCATTTTAAGTGCCGTGCTAATATTAGCAGAGTGTGATACACCGCGACCTGCACTCGCACTCACACTCAGGAAGGACGCGTCACTCCTGCGCTTGGCCCCCACTCGTCCGGCAGCCGCCCGGGCCTGTACCAGCTCCCTCTCCAGCTTCTGGGCCAGGTGTTTCTTCACAGATACACGGTGCTGCACCCGGTGGATCTACAGGAGACAGGGGGCAGGATTAATCACGCCAGAGCACCCTGGGTAAAGCTCCAGCTCCCGTAAACATCAGAAAAGCCTGCTGAGCCGTGCCCTCCTTGTGGGTACTAGAGTCTCATCCTGACCAGACATGGCCGACGATAACCCCTTCCTGTACCACTCCCTGCCCTTTTCTGTTTTAATCACGTTCCACTAAATTTTCAAACTGATTAACAGACTGCAAGATCGTGGATACCGCTCACTTCCCACTAGCTCCATGCAGACTTCAATTAGTTCATTGAAAGAACCCATCGGCACACCGCAGCCTCACCTGCTCCTGTAGCTTCTTCAGGAAGACATTGTTGGCATTGACGATCTTTTCCGACGCCAGCAGCTGCTCCTTCAGCTTGGCCACCTTCGCTTCGGCTGCCTTCAGGAACTCTGTCTTCTTCAGTTCCTGTTGGAGCAGATGCCTGAGGAGCGCTTCATCTTTCAACAGCAGGCTCCTGGGGGACGGGGGAAAAGGGGACATCTGCCATTAATGGTTCCTGATGGCCCCAGATGTATCCTTGATATTTGGGCCGGGACAAAAATGACATCCAGGGCCTCCTCTGTACTACTGACCATGAGTATTAGAGCTGGTCTTTGGCAATGGACGATGATATGAAACAGACACGCAAGTACGGTCAAGTAGACATATTGATAAAGACCCCACTTAGAGACAGTGCTCAGTTCCACCTTTAAGAGTTTAACACAAACACCAAAACTAATCGTGCATTCCATTATCCTCGGGAGGTCGGAGCTGGAGCTTGGAGTAACGTCACCTCCGCTAAAAACCGGAGGAAAACCGAGTCGGATGCATTCCACTTGCCGAACTCAGATCCAAGAAGCCTCCAAGAAAGTGGCTTTTGCGCTAGCTCTTCCGGAGTATGAACAGCTCCAAGCGTATGCCGTTCACCGTAGCAACACATCTATCGACTACAATAACGCTGTACGGTGTACACAGCT
>JAODKM010000001.1:13546082-13559637 GCA_026780845.1 Petrocephalus sullivani | reverse complement strand
GGGATTCCCCCGGAAGAGCTGGATGAAGTGGCCGGGGAGAGGGAAGTCTGGGTTTCCCTGCTTAGACTGCTGCCCCCACGACCTGACTCCGGATAAGCGGGAGATAATGGATAATGGGTCCTATGGCACTGGACAGAGCGGTGCCCGCAGTGCGTGAGCGAGCACGCTGTGCCCGACTGGCACCCCATCCGGGGCGAGATCCGGGCCACCCTGTCTAGGACAAGCAGATAGAATATGGCCCAATGGAATGCTTTTAATGACTGATCCACCTTCTAACTGCTTATCTAGTACAGGAGCAAAGGGGGCTTGGAGGCCATCCCAAGCAGCGCACACCCTGGACGGGCTGCCAGTGCAAAGCAGTGAGGCCCTCACCCGGGCTGACGTTCTTCTTGCCCTGGTGGGCCTTGGCTGCCGCCTTGCCCCTCTCCTGGGCTGGCTTGGCCTTGGTGATCTTCTCCTTGCTTTCCTTCATCACCTGCTGCTCTTTCTGCTGCCACTTTTTGCTGGCGGACTGCAGGGCCAGCAGCCGCAGCTGGAGCTCCGACAGCTCGTCGTCCTCATCCCTCGGCTGCGGGAGGGAGAGGGAGGCAGTCAGCGGTCAGCTTCAAACCGCCACAGGTAGCCGCACATCTCCGCAACGTTTACGCAAAAAGGAGCCATGCAGAAACTACCTAAGACCCATTATACGAAAACAATAGATTGTTGGTTTACGAATCTAAATGCAAAGACATTAGAGTTGTGCTTGCGCGCTCGCACACTAGGGGGCGCTAAAAGCCCCGTTTGCGCACTAAAAGAACGCACCCCTCGTCATTCCACTATCGATCCCAACCTTGACAAAGTAAGATAGGGAATACCATTTCGTTTCAAAATTAGGCCCAGATGCAAGTTTTAGACAGCCGAAATAATTCAGAGAGACTGTCGACTCCTACTGAAGGCCCTATAACACAAGTCTCTTCTCCTCCTCTGGTTTCAACATTCCACTCATGTCTTTTTCTACTCCTCCTTCCCAACCTCTCTGAGGTTTATTAGCCTACACCCAGCTTAACGGCTACTTCTGGCACACCGTTACCATGCGCTAACTGGGAAGCTGTACCTTTTACCATGCACCTTGCAAAAGGCAGCGGCACATATATGCTGATTTAGCTAATGTTCTACTTATATGTACATACACACAAATGTATAAGTAACCAGGTTATTTTTGCTTAATGTGTATAATTTGCCATTATGACAAAGTCAGACTGTGTTTCACAGAAAATTCAACCAATGCAGATTAACCGGTTAGAAATACTATATAAGGACAAGTGACGCAGAAAAT
Source organism: Petrocephalus sullivani (assembly GCA_026780845.1). NCBI lineage: Eukaryota > Metazoa > Chordata > Actinopteri > Osteoglossiformes > Mormyridae > Petrocephalus > Petrocephalus sullivani. The sequence goes on along the minus strand of JAODKM010000001.1, from coordinate 13,558,322 downwards.
ACTTTTTTTTTTAATAAATAGAATTTAAATGTCATATAAATAGGCTGTTGACTTCTCACAGTATTGACGCTATAGTAAAATCCATATTGTGGCGCAGTCACACTGGTAATGACTATAGCACCAGTTATACCACCCCACCCCTAGTTTGCTGGTCCAAGCAGAAAACGAGAATATTTTCGTCACGTGAGAACCAAGTGTCCCGCTGAAATTTCTACAACTATAGCAGGTAAAAATGAACCTAGACCAGTTGTAATCAATCAAGCTTGCGTATACAGCTGAGCTTTCCGCATCGCAGGGGTTCGGGACATAGGTCTTCCTCAATCTGGAAAGACAGTGGGAAAGTTTCTGGTGCCTCTGGCAAAGGACACGAGCATGCGAGCGGAGCGAAAAGACACGAGAAACGCAAGATGCAAACGTCACTGCCAGGCATCACACGAAAGGCTGTCGTCAACATGCTTGGCGGCCTCCAAACCATCACTACATATATTTTATCCATTTTATCAGTCACCAAACTTTCTGTGCTGCCTGCTGACCGTCACGTGTTGTTTTTGGCTTTCGTGCAAATTCTCCCCAAAAATTCCATTTAATTTCCTATGCCGACTCTGCAATATCGAAAGTGCAAGAGTCAACCAACTTTTAACGTACATCAATCACAGGTCCAGTGAATCATGTGAGGACGGTACCCAGCTTACCGTGCTAAAATACAAACAAAAAACTTATGGGCTGTGCGAGTTTCATACCAAGCGTAATGAGTCACCAGTCGCCACCAGGAAACTGCTTTCCACCACAAGATGAAGACATATTCCCCCCTCCCCCTCCTTTAAAATGATTGTAAAATCTGTAAATCACATAAGGCTTTTTGGCCATTTTTATACTTATAGTATATTTTGTCCAAAATTCTCATAGAAGCTGTAGAAGCTGTGTGAAATACTGGTTATGTAATTTTAGTATTTCATTACCGACATAACTTATCCTGACTTGTGCTTCTGTACATCATGCCTAAAAGTTACAGCACTTGCTCTAAATAATCTGATGAAATTCCAATTGGGCTGGGGAACAGTGTGTAGCGGGATTGCAGTTAATGTCTTAGGCTTTAGGCAAGAAGAATGTCTATGTTTACATCATGTGATGACCCCGAAACTGGAAGCTGAAACGGCCGGTTTGTGAAGACGGGAGCCTCCTTTGCCTTGCTGAGAGAATGAGACGCTTACATAGGCTGCTCAGTGTCGCAGAGGAAGATAATGGGAGAAAAGTCAGATATTTAATAGAGAAACAGGCGTATATATCCCTGTGTAGTCTTATATATAGATTAAATAGAAATATGTGGAAGGAATGCAAGGGTGGAATGCAACTGATGGCGACTAGCTGTCTGTCCCTGAGCCTAGAGGAATGTGGAGGTGCATGAGCTCACCAGCTCTGAGGCCATCACACTTTTCATCGTAACCAATGGGGAGGAAGATTTCCCTTTAGGGGAGGTACAGAGATATGTAGAAGTCGGGCCTTTTCCTTTGTTCGGGGATTCACCTCTTAGGAACGGGAACACTCCCCCGGGAACGCCCTGCTCTAATAAAGACATTTTATCTTACTCAAGTCGAGTCAGGTAAATTTTCTTCATACCTGGTGCCGAACAGAATTTAGAGAAACAATAGCAAATAGAAGTTTTTTGCTTCCACACCCCGTACCAGTGTTTCCCAAACGTATCCTTTGGGACACTCCCAGACTGTCCATGTTTTTGCTCCCAGCAAAAATGTGGAATGTCAGGCAGAGAGATGGGAGGGGAACAAAAAGATGGCAAGTCTGCAGGTCCCCAAGCACCGGGTTTGGAAACACTGTCCGATAGCACCAGTGATGCACTGATCCTGCACTACAGTCAGCCTTCCACAGCACCCCAAAGGTTGCCAGGAGAGCAGGGGGCTTCAGATATTCTCTACTCCAATTCACCCTTGCAGGCCCGTTTACTTTTTCAGACTGCCAAACGCACGACCATAAGCAAGACAGCTAAATGCCTATTCGTGGAAAAAAGCCTCACGGCAGTTTGAAGGCGAAGGAGTAGCTGTCGGACGATGGCCAGATGGGACACGCCAGTCAATTTACCATGGAAAGAGACACTGATCAGATTTGACAGTGTCCTCAGCTGCAAGGACCCCCAGACCTACATTTTACATCTTAAAAATAGCATCTGCGGACCCATTTAAGAACAGCCATGCTCCTTGTGAAGGGAAAAACCTGTCAGATAAGCATGGTGTGTGCACTTGGGCATACCTTCACGGGAGCAACAGCAGGATCCTTATCACTCACAGCAGATATATTCGATAAGGCGATGTCAGCTTCCTCCTCTTCGTCATCTTCCTCTTCTTTGTCTTAAAGATAAAAAAGCGACCCTTAGCAAAACATGGAAACTGAAGGGTTACCCAGCAAGCTTTTCATGGGCCTCGCCTTCTGAGCTGTGTGCCAATTTGTTACTATGGAAGGGGAAGGTGGAAGTGGGCAGGTTTCACATTTCTATGCCCAGCTGGTCGGGAAGCCAGGCAGAGTTAGCGGGAGACGGTCCGTACCCTTCGTCTCGCCGGGGTCGACGGGGCCCACCACCTCCAAACCGGCCATCTCTGGGTCTTTGGTGGGTTTCTTGTTCATCTTATCGCGCTCTGCAGGAGTTAGCAGCTTCTGCCTCAGCGGCCTGAGATTAAAAGCCTGGAAAACCTTCTTCTCCACCTTCTCCGGACACGCCAGCTCTTCCATGCCTACGGTAGCTTCGGCTTTAATACTGTCTTCTTCCGAGCCGAGCGTGACGTTAACACTCACGGCGGCCTCCGCTTCTTTTGGAGGCAAGTCCTCTTTGGGCTTCAGGGCCATCTTCTCCTCATTCCTAATGCACTCCAGCTCCAGCTGGATCTGCTTATACTTCATGAGCAAATCCTCAAAGCTCTCATCAACACCATTTTCGACTTTGGCAACATTATACGTGGGCTTCCGGGCCTGAGTCCTCCCAAATGCCTTTTCTGAAGGGAAGAGTCAAGGACCAACATATTTACTTAACATAATCAAGTTTATCTATAATTAACATAAATAAATTACTCCATACATTGATCACTGCATGTCTAATAAATGGTATGGAGCAACCCATACCAGTCTAAATGGGAATGAGCTGTCGGATGGGAATGAGCTGTCAAATGGACAGAACCAGGACCGTAATTCGGATCTAGTTCTCGTTTTATGGACCATCTACGAAATATCCGGTAATGAACACACGTCAGCTGTTCTGGGGACGGCAGGGAAAGAATCTGAAATAAGTGCGTTACAAAAATAGTTAAAAAGGCCGCGGCGCGTGTGACTGCGCACCGGACGCCCATTTTGTGGGCCCGGAGCTACAGGCTCCCGAAGCGGCCGTGGGAGGAAAGCGGCGATCGCGCCGGGACACGTGAGGCACCGCACACGGACCGGGACCGGGGCGCTAGCCGAGCTCCGACGGCGCCCGGAAAGGATACGCTTCCGCAGCGGGGACTCCTTCCTGTTGCTGTAGGGCTCCCCGAAGTCGAAGCGGCCCGGGGGAGGCCGCGCCGTCTCCCTCCCCCCGCCACCGTCTCCCCAGGCGCCCCGGTTCCAGTCCCCGCGGGGCTGATTCGGCTTCCCCCGGTACCTCAGTCGGCCCAGAGCCGTGTGGCTCCGCTCCCAGAAGGAGGCCCGAGGGCAGGGGTCGCAGTGCTGCCCCGGGAGCGGCCGGTCCGGCCCGCTCGGTCCGCCCAGCAGTCTGTGCGGGGGGAGGAAGGACGGGTGCGGGTGTGAGCCGCGACTAAAGGGCCCCTTGGCACGGAAATCGGGCGCGGGGGCCCCCATGGCGGCGGCCATCGCCCGCGTCTGCGCTTTGCTCTTGCGGCTACACCGGGCCGGGCCCCCGGCACCGGCCATGCCGACGCTAGGCCGCGCATCCCGCCGCAGGAACTGCTTTTCGTCGGCGTCATCGTCGCAGATCTCCCCGTCTTCCAGCTCCCCCTCCTCCTTGGGCGAGCCGCCACTCGCACCGGGCTCCATTATCAGCGACGATCGCTCCGCCAGCAGCCGTCGGATGCCTTCGCTGCCGCCGCGACTCGGCGAGCCCCGCTCGGGTACGGCTTGTCTCCGTGTGGGGGGATTCCCCTCCCTCGTCCTACCCAGAAGCTCGGGCTGCTCCTGCGAAATATCGCGATACTTCGCCGCGACTCGGCGAGCCCCGCTCGGGTACGGCTTGTCTCCGTGCGGGGGGAGGAGGGAGGATTCTCCTCCCTCGTGCTGCTCCTGTGAAATATCGCGATACTTCGCCGCGAGCTCAGCCCTAACGTCGGCCTAACTGCTGCACTGTAATCTGCCAAAGTTGATGATGACCACAACGATTAATGTGATCATTACTGTTGTTGTATTACTGTTTGTAGTAACTCTACTTATTGATAATAGTGCGATAAACGAAAGAGGTTTACTATATTATTGATATATAAATTTACTGTCATTTCCCCTCATTATAATAATACATAATGTATAGGGCGCCAGCGCTGCACAGTAATATGTCTGACTGTCACTTACATATCACACGTATTTAGCGGCCGCTTTTACCCAAAGTAGCACCTACCTCGTTTAAGTTCTGGAGAATTTGCAATTTACCACTAAACGTATAATTTGGAGTATCGGGCTAAGACGAGCAGTTTATGTGCTCCTTTGTGTGCATCCGTTGTGGAATCGATTTATAACAGGGCTACACGAATTTTAATTCTTGCCCAAGTCATTTTTTAAAAAAGAAAACACAAAGAGTCGAAGAAAAAGTTGTGTCCTATAACGATATCTGTGGTATGTAATATTATAATGCGACTAGTATGATTAGGAATAATAGCGACCGTTAGACTAAAATTCCGTTAAAATATTAAATTCAGAGTTTTCTTGGCCACATAAACTTGCCATCGGTTTTGTAGCCACGTAAGAGGCGGATCGGGTCGGATGGTACTTCCGAGGCCACCCGGGCTGTACCTTTAAGGGGAGCCGAGCGGCGGAAGTCGGTCGCTTCTTTATACATGCGGTACTTCCTTCCTTCCAGCCGCATTAAAATAGAAGGTGTATTAAAGTAATGCGAGTTGTGAGGGCGCCTGGCTAATGGTTATCGCGGCTGCTCGGCGCGCTGAGAAGCAAACTGGCCTTAAGGAGACCGGCGATCGTAATGCGACGCCTAGATCGTCATGGCGAAAGCGGCTGCAGGTACCCTATGGGCATATCTGGGTATCGTTTTAGTTAGTACTCCATTTAATGTTACACATTCAGTTAAACTTTGTATCAATACGTGGTTTTGCTCTAACATTAATATATGCGGATTTTACACCGATAATCAAAGACAAGTTATTACACTTCTAAGTTTATTTACTGTTATTTATATGTCTAGGACAAGCGGGGTAAAGGAAATTGATGTCTTTTATATATATATTGCAATATGTATTTGTTGTACATTTTATTAGGGTTACATGTAGTTATAATTAATGATATGTTTGGTTAGTAGGTCATATTCTTTTCAGACTTTGCTACGTGAGTGCTTGGACAATAATTACAGATCTGTTTGAATGAAACACAATACATTATGTCACTATTATGTCATGCTATTATGCAAAACATGATGTCCTTGATATTTAAAAAATGAATGAGTAGATATTAATGACCATTGCACATATTTACATTATTTAAGTACAAATAAATGGTCAAATTCTTGTTAAGCAATATTAGGAGAGATATTCATGATTTACCAAAATATATACTTTTTTTCTACTGTGCTGCGTTATTATGCAAATCTGTGTAATAATGAAAAGGATAGTTATAGCAAAGCTGTTGTTACAGAAACATAGAAATTTGCAACAATGTGTATGTAGAGTAGATAAATGTGTTGTAATGATTCATACATAGCATTGGTATATACAAATCATTTCAACCCATTTGTTATCTTAAACCCCCCTAGATAAGGTGTAAACAGCACTCATGTTCAGATGTGACAAAGATGAGTCCTTGATCTGTCGACTTGGTTAGATTCTGTATTTCTGTGAGTAAAATACTTCTTGGAGATGTTGCAAATGCATCTCACAGTTCTTAATCTGAATAAGAACGACACCCAGAAGCATGCATCTGTTGCTTGATGATGCTCCGTAGGTTCTCAGTGGGATTCAGTTGGGGTGAAGATGCTGGCCACTTCACGAGATGGCCATTTTTGATGCCCACTTTCATCAAGTACTCCTGGCAGCATGTGAGGGAGCGTTGTCTTGCATGAATATTTTTCATCCTAATACTTCAGTTTTACTTTTGTACAACAAAGTAAATAAATTTGATGAAAGCATTTCTGGTCAAATTTACATATTCAGGAACTTGCCAATGATTAATCAGGTCAGCATCAGTTATTTCAGCCCAAAGCGTCTGACTGAGAGGAGGAGATCTTTCATTTCTGACCTAATCCTTGCTCCATCTGTCAGTTCCATGGAGAGTTGATCAGTGGACAGCAAGGTTTTGCAGTGTTTTGGGGCTATTCCAGACACCTCACTTTGTGACTTCAACGGAAGTTGAAGATCTGGCTTTACATATTGTCCAAGGTGGTGCAGTACCCTGCATGAAGTTGATCTTGATACATTTTTGAACCAGCGTGGTCAGATGTTTTTGCTATTGGCTAAAAGCTTTTTTTGTTAGCACTCACTTAACACGGAAGAGTTCACCTGGTGAAATAACAGCTTTGTTAACAAATTTACACACCTTGCTTGGTACTGTGGCACAACACAATTTTAATGGAAAAGTGCAAAGATAGCAACAGCCTATATACTCAGGTGTCATAATCAGTGAAACACTCACAGATGAGTCCCTGCAATGTTAGACTCCCTAAGAAGGAAGGCATCATGAAAGGACTCTAATAAATGCTTTTTGCATAACAGTGTGGCACATAAAGCAGGCTGCCTTCATGGCCAGTATGCCGAATATATCAGTATGTCGTCATAATTGCAGATATGTTTGTGTTACAGGTACTTCTCTTGTCATCAGTAATGAATTTTGAGAAAGAGGCATCAGGGAAAGAATATTTCAAGATGATGACGGACATGATTGTGCTGTGCTTGATTCTGGCCATCTCCTTGGCTTTCTGGATCGTTTCCATGACAGCCAGCACATACTATGGTGAGCTCTGTTCCAAATGCACCTCTCCTCTGATTGATACTGGCATTAATCTGCTCCTGATGCTGCTGCTTTGTAATACTAACATATTATAACACACATTCCTCTGCAAAGCTGCTGGCATTTTTAGCGGGTATTCTCTGCTTGCAAGCCAGTGATGGTGTCCACGTTACTTGACAGGCACTCTGCGGCCGGTGTCTCCCTGGCGCTGGCTCTTTTCATTGCTCATCCCTATTATTCTCGTCACACGCGCCATCAAGCGAAAAAGCCTCGACCACAGTGGTGCATTTGGAGGTAAGGAGTCGATACCTAATTTAATACCAGTATAATTGTTACAGAAATTGTATTTATTTAAAGAGTGTGAATTTTAAGTCGTCATACTTGTATGAAATAGGCCTACTCACCACAGCATTGTAAGAATGGAGTTCATGTTATGCATTGTTATCCCTAACACATCTCAGTGCCACTGGCATCGTTCAATCGTCTGTAGGTGAAATATGCAATTATAATGGAATGTATGTCTATTGTTTCTGACATATGTTTTATTTGACAGCTATATTCGATAAATTGGGTGAATTCTTAATAATAATAATAATAATAATAATAATTATTTATTATTATTATAGTAATAATAAGTGTAAGTAGTGTTGGGGCAAGAGCTATGCAGTGCATTTCAGACTTCTAATGAAATTCTAATGAAAGAATAATCTAATGAAACTATTTCATGTAAAGACAAAGCAAGGCTAAGAGCGTTCGGGGAACAGAAGAGACCGGCTCGGGAAGATAGACTGCTGTAGGCTGTTAGAGGTGTTCCCAACACAGATGGGTATAGAGGTGCTTCTTGAAGGTTGCTAGTGAGGTGACTAAAAAGGGTGAGATGGGATGTAGGGCTTGAGGAACGTCTTGATGGAATGGGTGCTGTCACATTAAAGGCCCTATTGGCCAGCACCAAGGGCTCCAACTTGATGTGAGCGCTTGTAGAGAGCCAGTGAAGAGAGACAAGGAGGGGTGTAACGAGAGCATTTTAGCTGATCGCATACCAGGCATGCTGTAGCATTTTGAGTTATCTGCAGTGGGTTTTCAGCACCAGCTGGTAGTCCTAAGAGCAGCATTGGTCTCCATGCCAGCTGATAGCCTGGAGCTAATGCTGTGATAAAATTATTTAATGAATGTCTCAATTACATTAATAGGCAACACGACATTGAGATGTCTTTAGCTTGGTGTGGGTTGACCTTATTCCCAAAATAAGATGGCAATTGTTGTTGTCATTTACACTGAAATATTCGCTTTGCTTTCAAGATTGGAATAGTGCCATCTTTTCAAATGATCCCACAAATTTGTTGTGTTTTCTGAAAAGGGACGACTCTTCTGACACTGCTTGCAAATAACTTTTTTTTTTCTGGTCCTCAGACTTGTCAAAATGTTTCCACATTTACGAAGGCATTTCATAGCACATTTGCATTAAAACTCACAATATTCACTATGCAGGCATATTTATTAAGTAAAACCAAGGCTGGGGCTTTCAGGTAACGGGTTATTATGCAGGACCCTCACAGCTGCTCTGAAACCCATAACTGTCACTTATCGATTTCACGTGTGTTATTGATAATTATGGTCCAAGCCTTAATAACTTTGCCATCTTTGGTATCCAGAATTTATGTAATGGCACAGGATGCTTTAATTTAAATGGTGCACCACATAAGAGAACTAGACCTAGACTGGATTCTCTGGGCCTGTTCTGACTAGTAAAAAGAGTAGGACTCTTACCACTAGAGGGGGCTAACGCTTAGTTTTTCTGAAGCCTACCCCTGGTTTTGGACAGCATTAAGACATTTTTGCAATTTAGCAATGTATTGCGTTGACATTAAAAAGTATGTATTTTTCTTTGATTACTCTTTGGTAGCAATGCTGGTTGGATTCCTTCTGACGATGGCCAACCTGAGTTTCTTCTTCTCCTTGCTGGCATTTTTTATAACGTCCTCAAAACTCACCAGATGGAGGGAAGACATTAAAAAGCGCATCGATTCCGAGTATAAGGAAGGTAAAACATCAGCTTTTCCCTGCAGCCTCCGCACATCTTAGGATATTCATTCTTTTTTGCTTTGAAATACTAATATTTTTATAGAATACTCTGTATGCATTGCACATTTGATCATCCTTACGGCTTACTGTAAAAATAAAAAAAAAAAAACATTTAAAAGTGCTTTTAAGCAGCATCTACCAGCAGCAAATCCTTAGACCTGAAAACATAGCTCACTGTGTGTATTAGACGATGTGGAGTGAGATGGGTGAGAGGAGAGATGAAGGAGCCTCCCATGGCTGGGAAACTATGTACCGGGGTCCCGCATTGGTGAGTCAGGCTGGCTGTTGTGGCCTCTTCCAGGGGGCCAGAGGAACTGGATACAGGTGTTCTGCAACGGGGGCGTACCCGCCGAGCTGGCCCTGCTCTACATGATCGAGGTGGGCCCAGGGGAAATACCGCTGGATTTCGGCAAGCAGTATACCGCCAGTTGGATGTGCTTGGCCCTGCTGGGGGCACTGTGCTGCAGCGCAGGGGACACCTGGGCCTCAGAGGTGGGGCCCGTCCTCAGCAGAAGCCCCCCCAGGCTCATTACCTCCTGGAAGGTGGTCCCCACAGGTAGGGTTTCTCTCCCCACAGCTGGTTTCTACAGGGTCCTAGTGTCAGTAGGATTTCTTTGCTTATTCATCCAGCCATCCATTCACCAGTGTCTAGGCCTAGAACCTATCCCAGACAGCATGGGACACAAGATGGGGGCTCACACTAATTTTATTTAATTTAGCTGTCTAGCAGATACTTCATTTGTAAAATGTTATAGTTTTTTCAGAACCTCATGTAATATATACTTGCTAATTTTTTTAAGCCTGTTGCTTTTTTGTGGTAAGCACTTTAACAGTATGATTCACCCATGTGAACAATTTAAAATTTAAATACATTTATAATTAACTAAAAATACATGCACTTCTGTTGATTTACATGCTATATTCAGGAAGAGTCCACAATATTTTACTTTTTAGAAAATCTACATGAATCCTAAGTGCCTGTGTGATTTTACCAAAGAAAGTTACTTGCTGTCAGTGGCAGTTACTCTGCAGTAAATGTCATGAACCACACCATATGTTCTGTGTTTGCCTTTGCCACAGGTACAAATGGAGGGGTCACCCCCATAGGCCTAGCGGCAAGCCTGCTAGGTGGGATGGCAGTGGGTGTGGCTTACTTCATCTCACAGATCTTATTCGCTAAGGATTTGAATCTGGCAGCCCCTCAGTGGCCAATCATTGTGTATGGGGCTGCAGCCGGGCTGATTGGGTCACTTCTGGATTCTTTTCTTGGAGCCAACATGCAGTATTCAGGTGGGCTGTATAAAGGCTTCTAATGTCCTCTGTCCAGGGCTAGCAAAGTGACATTGCTGGAATTATGTAAATGTTAGTCAGGAAGTCCACTATAATTTTTGCAGTTTGTGTATGTTTGTTTAACAATTTTAGGGCTTGGCTTTGATTTAAGAGCAAAACTTTAGGAGAATTTATGGGGATAAATTTGATAAACTCTAATTTGGATGCTGATGCTTAGATTGGGAGTAGCATGGTGGCACAGTGGTTGGCACCATTGCCTCACTGGGGTTCGAGTCTCTGCCATGGCTTCATGTGTGTGGAGTTTGCATGTTCTCCCTATGTCATTGTGGGGTTTCCTCTGGGTACTCTGGTTAATTGGAGATACCTAATTGCCCATAGGTGTGCATGTGTGAGTGAATGGCGTGTGAGTGTGCCCTGTGATGGGTTGGTGCTCCATCCGGGGTTGTTCCCTGCCTTATAGCCTCCTGGATAGGCTCCCCCTGTGACCCTGAATAATACGGGAGGTTACAGAAATGGATAAATTATGCCTTTGTCCCAATCATCTAAAGAGGTACAGTCATTATGTGGCACAAGTTTGCAGAGGTGCCCAAACAAGGAATATGTATGTGAGAAGTCAGTGTAAATTCATTCTAGTATTATAGTATGGTGGCTTACACAGAGTCCTGGAAGAAACAGATATGCTGTACACAATAATAGTGACAACTGGTGAACAGATGCATATATCTGAGTGTGTGTGTTTCTTTCAGGTTATGATGAAAGCACTGGAAAGGTTGTGAACCACGAGTCTAGGACCGCAAAGCACATCTGTGGAAGGCCTGTTCTGGACAACAACGCGGTGAATCTGTTCTCTTCCATCCTCGTCGCCTTGGTTATGCCTGGCATCGCGTGGGGCCTGTGGCCTAGGCCGTGAAAGCTAAGGCAGCCAATGGATGGTCATCCAGCCAACAAGAGCACAATCAGTACTTATAGAATGTAAGGGTGCTGTATCAAAACCTTTGGTTCTGTGAGAAGAGTAGTGCAGTATTCTCTTTTTAAGCTTTATACTGTTTTATATTGAACCTGGAAAGAGTAGACAAACTGAAAAGTAGAAAAGAATGTTTACTTATTCTGCTCTTTTTCGCATTGTCTTATGAGTTTGGGTGTTCCCAAATGGATCCACCTCATTGATTCCTCTGATTCCAGCACAGGAATACTTATATTACCCTATGACAGATAAGTTCCCAGTGCTTTGTTGATGCTGTATTAAGTTTGTTTAATGGCAGTAATATATGACTATACTGATGTTTGTAATGTTTTCTGGAAAACAAAGTGAATCATGCACTTTTGTTTACTAATATATTTGTGTAACACTGTACTGGACATTACCACTACTCAGATATTCATTATTATATGTGTGCATAAATCATAAGACTTTTATATTCTGTCCATTCTGTGAAGCAAATGGTATAACTTTGTGTATTTTCAGTTCACTGTGTCCCCTGAACAGAATAAGGGATTTAGATAATTTTTGTTTTCCTCCAAGTTCGTGTGCCGCCCCCCATGTGACAAGAAAAGTGCCGCCCCGGGCGGCTGCCCCGTTCGCCCATGCCTAAAACCGCCACTGCATGATGCTCATGGATTTTAAAGCGTCTGCTGTCTGACTCACTATGTGAAGACGTGAACACATGAACATATCCAGAGCTACTCTCAGAGAACATTTAATGATCATTTTATAAT
>JAODKM010000001.1:13521567-13545982 GCA_026780845.1 Petrocephalus sullivani | reverse complement strand
TTACTGTTGTGTATAGCTTTTTTGCCCATGTTTTAATTTAGTAAACCTCTCGTGTAGAGAAACAAAAGTTGTTACATGTCATCTGAAACCGCGAAACCGTGATATTTTCTGAGATGATTATCATACCGTGAAAATCTCATACCGTTACAACCCTAATTGTAAGACATATGGATTGGTCTGAGTTGGCACTCTTAAGATTTTTAGTGAATCTTTGTTGTTGAAAGTAACTGCACAAAACATATAGTTACTTTAACATTTTTAACGTTAGTTATGAAGTCAGTAAACACAGTAACTTATTGTATCTTGTATAGCAGGGATTGACAGAAAGGGCAGCTGTGTGTGTGGGTTATTGGTGCAGTTCCCTAATTAGGTTACTAATTAGAGGACTGACTGGCTGAAGAGTCCTCATGCCTGGGTTTGAACAGCTAATCTAAAGGCTATCCCGAATACCTGCATACACACCGCCCCTTTGCGGATAAGACTGGCCACCCCTGTTGTATAGTCATTTGTTAGCCATAAAGAGACAACGTAATACCAGACTTTCAGTAAATGGAAGGTAAAACATTATTACACTGTAACAGAAGTATTTTATAATAGCTCTTTTGGCATATTAAAAATTCTAGTTTTGTTTTTGGTGAAATTATTTATGTATTGCGATAATATATAGTAAACATATAATCAAAAAGGTCCTACTTGAATGTCTCATGATTTTTGTAATGGTTTTACATATGAAGGCTGCTCTCTAGATAAATATAACCAAACTAACACAACATAAACAAACTGTCCGACCATCATGTAGATAAGTTTTGCTTCTAACCCTTACCCTGTCTTGATCTTGAAGTAACTGCCACGATTTCAACACCATTTACTGGCGTATTGTGCAATGCAGCCGGCTTCCAGCACCAGCGACTGAGACTGTAATAGGAGCGCGTGGCCGCTGCACTGCCCAGATAGCGTGTCCTTCTGAGAAGTCAGCTCGAGGTCGGGTGTTCCCCATAGTGTGCTTGTTGCGCTCTGCCTGATAATGCAAACTTATTTTCATGGAATCACAAAATCCGTCACTCTGATTCATTTGCTGCCATACATATTAATGGTGTGATGTATTTTTGTAACAACACAAACCGTACCAGTGGCAGAATGGCTACAGCTCAAAATATGCAACGTTTAAAATAAACATAATCAATATATTTCGTTTTTACTCTTATAACTCACCGGATGAAATGCATCTACTGTTGCCATAATCCATCCAAACACTTTCTATACCCGCTTTATAAGCTACGTGCGGCCGCAAAGCAGGCAATAACACAGGGAGGGGTGCTGTAAACCCATAGTTAGGGACGTATATGGGACCTTTGGTAACTTATAACCATTAACCATATCGTGTTTTGGCCCGTTGTCGGGGGAATATCTGTCTATATCTTTTGGATCAACGAGCGGAACGGTGACCCAAGTGTGTACAATTCTACCTCGAATGGGACAGATAAAACACACAATTCTGAGGCTATTTTTCTAGATCGTGTGAAAGTCTTAAAATACAAAATGGTTGTTCAGTTCCTTGCTTTCAAATGCGTTATTTCGACTGTTCTGTTAGACCGGCTTAACCAGTTCGCCTTATTTGCGTTTGCTATAATAAGCAGCCAAGTCCCAAAGGTCTCCAAAGGCCCGCGGCTCCAGCCAATCATATTATCGCGTTTGAAACACGGCGCACGCCGAGACTGCAGCCAATGGGATGTCGCCATTTAAAATACGTCACAGGGCGCCACCTTCAAAATACTTTGTTTATAGACAGAAGGCGCAAATACTGTTAAACAGGTGCGACGCGAGAGAAGACATAACATTAATATCAGGTGAATAAACTGTGGGATTACGACTCGACGTAAGGTAGGGTTTACTTAACACTACCATTATTATAGATAGGTGTGATCAAGTCCAGTTAGATATAAATAATGCAGAGCTAAATTATAATTAATGAATTTACGTTGTATTTACTGGTTGATTGGCAATATGATGGCAAGGAAAGTGTAACTAAATCGTTTATTTTATAAATCGGTGTCACACTTTGGAGGTATGCCACAAATTTGCTAGATCTTTTTTAGTATAATCAGTTACAGCACAATCCGTCACACCGCGGTGACACAGTTCGTTCAGCTGACCTTTTCCCGAACGATGTAATTTCGGTTTGATATTTCAGTTTTCCTGAACGAATCATGGTTTGTCAGTTTCCATTAATGCTGATCCCCCTTCTGTAGCTTGTAGAAAAGATGTAGAGACTAGCACGTCCACTAGGTGGCCAGTCAAAAAATGTTTGAATACTGTGTTTATTGCTGGTAAGGTGAGTGCTACTATTTCATGGTTTAACCTGAGAGATTTTCTATTTTTACACTTTCTTCAGATATTCAGTTCAATTATCTTGACCAGGCTTGCAGCACCAGTGCGGCAATGTGGATAAATTTCTTTTCTTCCTACAATGTGCATGTGGTGCAAAAATGATCTGCCCACTCTGCGATGCATTTGTGGTGGCGAATGGGGTCATGTAAGAAAGGATTCAAATCAGATTATTCCCTGTTGTTAACAGGACAACAAAATGAGTTCCGGAAAAGCACTACAGACAGCTGCTCACCCGAACCAGCAGCCACCAACCCCAAGCTTTGCAAAGAGAAAGAAAGTACAGGAGAAGTAAGTGTTGAGTGAGTCAGTAGTCAAGCGCGCAGTGCTCCAAGTCTCGGTGGTATCCCAGTAACCTAAAGATGAGGTGATCTGATAGCTGAGGCCCTTACCAACTGACAACACTTTTAGCATGCTTGAATGGAACAAGTTTGGTCTCTAATTAAAAAGGCATGTCTCTATGTGTTCAGATCAAATGCTGTTTGTGCGCACAGTATTAAGTTATCTTGACTTCTTGTGCTCCTTCATTCCCAGAACAGACATCAGAAGTCCGACAGACAGCATGATATCTCCATGTACACGCAGACTCATGAAGAAAGTGACTAAGGACGTGTAAGAACAAAGTCTCCTAACAGCCCTACCTAACATGATGATAAATAATAAACTTATCTTTAATGATGCTATTGCTTTGGGTATCCTCTGTTAGCCTAATACAACACTGACAGTGATTTGTTATTTTCAAAGCTTGTTACCAATGTATCTGCAGCAGCAAAACAATCAGTATGAACGAACAAGCTGCACCTGCTGAAATACTACAATCTAAATGTCTTTTCCTGACTCTCTCCTCTAGGCAATCCTTACCACCTGTGCCTGTGTTTACCACAGAAGACAAGGAAAACACTCCATCATGAATATCTTGAATCTAATGAATGAAGGTGTCTCAATATTTAACCTGCTTGCATTTTGGAGAAGTGTTAAATACTCCCGATGTGTGTAATGGCTGGTAGTCTCGGGTCCACCAAACTAGTAACTAGTTCTTTATTGACACAAAGGGCTCTGGCCGCTTTACAGAATCTTGAATTCACACTGGTAGTTATCCACAGTGGCTCATAATCGCACGTGGCTCTGATCACTGCACAGCAAAAGGCCTGGTGCAAAATGTCATTAAGCATTGAACCTCTTACAGAATTTAACTGCTGCTTATTGCATCAGGTAAAATTCTGCAGGTACATTTGCTTCTGTTGTAATTGGTGATTGATTGATTGATTGATTGATTGATAGCCAATGAAGGAAAACGGTGGGGTTTAGATGGTGCTTTTGGCAGTCTTGGCTATTATCTTATTTTAGTCTGAAATGATGTATGGGCTGTTGGTACTGTGTTGGCCTCTTTCATCGAAAGGCAAGTTTTAACTTAAGGCTCTTAAATGGGCTTTTTGGGGATGTTATTGCTCTGTTGGGTGGGGGCAGCTGGTAAGCTTTGTGCTCAGTGTCACGTGAGCTTTTCTGCATTGCATTTCTGCCACTACCTGTATGCTGCCCAACTAATGTTCCTTTTGCACAATGTTAAACTGCCTATGTATGATTTTGCTGTACACAATATATCCTTTCCTAAGAAAAAAGTGTAGTATATTTATTGGGAACCTGGATAATCGTTTTTTTCATGTGTAGTGCAGCTGTGGTTTGCTTTAGCCTATAACAAGGTAGACTCTCTCCTTTTGACTTTACTAGGCTACCCAAGGAAACTAAATATCTCGCCGGCTGGATTGTTGTTGGAATATTATGTTTTTATTCACCAAAGACACTGAAATAATAAAGCACAGTCAACCTGTCCAGAATGTCAAGAAAACAATGGAATTCAGCCGCCTCTTATAACATTTCATTAGGAGTAATTCACTAATTTACTTCATAATACTGCATCATATGCCAAAACCATGAAAACGGGACTAAAGAGGAACTGTACATTGCACAATTAAAGTAGATCAGGTTGGTAAAAACGCCAATGTCATTCCGTTTAATATATGAATTACAGCAATAACAAAAGCTGCAATAACAAAAATTGTGTGTATATATAAACAAAAGAACAATTAACGTACGATATATATACATCGTCCTTTTGATGTTTTAAAATACATTTGTCATTTTTACTACCTTTTCCATTTAGATCATAATTTAATTTCCATGTCCACAGTACAATCAAAGCTACATTCACACGCTTACTGTTTACAGTACGTTCAGCGCACCTTAAGCAGAGAGTTAGACCACCGTTTTGTACATCTTAGTAATTTGTTTTCATTCGTATTTTTATACACGAGTAGTACAAAAGTGTTCATTTTTAATATTTCGTACTTTAAGTCCCTTTGTCCCCCCATTTATTAGCATAGTGCAATGACAATAAAGCTTTCTATTACATGTTATGTTACTTTTATTTAAACATCGATCGACTGTCCATTTTGACTTTTTCTTGGCACCGGACGGGCTATTTGCGCCGGTACATGCAGAATTAGCGGCCCTCTGCACCCCCCGCCCCGGTCACGTGATCCTCGGCCGGCATGACGTCACGGGAGAAGACGCCATTAGACAGGTTGACAAACTGGGAAGAGCCGACCGCTAATGTGGCGCTAGCTTAGCCAGTCTCCCCTCCTCCGCCGGATAAAGTGACGGAGTTCGGATCCTTCGCTCGCCCAGCGCCTCTCCTCTGCCGCTCGCCGGCTTTATTCCCCCCGTCGCCGGCTGTGTCCGATGTGAGTCGCCAGTCGCGGCTGTGCTGGGTTACACTCTCGCTCCCGACCGAGGAAGGATCAGACGATGGCGGCTGGCGGAGCGGGGGGCGTCGGCGGCAAGACCTACTCCTTCAAGGTGGTTCTGCTGGGGGAGGGATGCGTGGGGAAGACGTCGCTGGTGCTGCGCTACTGCGAGAATAAGTTCAACGACAAGCACATCACCACGCTGCAGGTCGGTGGCGCCCCGCTTTCCCGTGCGGCGTCGCGGCGTCGAGGCGCCGTTTATCGGGACGCTGCCCCCCCCGGCGGTCCTGCCTTTCGGCCTTTCCTGTGTACATGTCCGTATTGCGTGGGTATTGTGTGTGTGTGTGTGTGTGTGTGTACGCACGGCGGCGCGCGCCCGCCCGCGTGTGTGACATGTATGTGCGCGCGCGCTCGCCGCGTGATTGAGGCGCACCGGCGGCTCACGTGCGGAGGGGTGCCTCCTCGGGGTTCGCGGGCCCGGCCGTTCCGCCGAACACTGACGGTCTCCTCTTTAATGCCTTACAACTTTCTAAGGCCGTGTTGAAACTTTTAGAGTTTGGTTCTTTTTCCCGACGCTAAATTAGGGAGTGGGCCGAAACGGGAGACCCGGAACCGTCCGAGACGGAGGTGTGGCGTAATACGGCGCCGGCCGCCCCGACGTCCTGCTCCGGTGGGGCTGTCACTCCCCGGTTGCCTCCCTCTTACCCGGAGCTGTATGATTAGGCAAAAATTGGCTTTTTGCTGCACCCCCGGTGTAGGATTATATCAGGATACGGGATTATGCTAATGCCTAGCGCCTGCTCTTCAGGTTCCCATCAACCTGTTGAATCTGCTGTCATTATTGAGGCATAAAATCCCCCCCAGACAAATGGGAAATACATTTTTACCTGTTTTGATAGCTATAAGTCTTATTTCAGTAGCCTTTGTTTTGTGATTGATGAATGTCACTCAATTTGTAGAATATCCACAGAATGCGCATGTGTGATTTGGGTTTGAGTTTTGGCTATTTCTGGGATTCACGAGCATCTCACCTTTTGGGGCCGCGTGTTACTTTTGTTCTACTTATCTTTTTGTCTCAGCTGACGGCCTGCTATTAAATAAATTACATTAGATAATAGATGTCAGACTTTTTTGTTTCTGTATTATCTAAATAACTAGAGGACATGTTGGATAATAAGATGCTTGTCTTTTTAATTAGCAGACTGTCAGCTTGTGTTAACACTTAATTTACATGCCGTCTGTATTTTGATGGGACACGGTGACTGCGTGATATTGTCCTAATAATATTTAAGAACTGCCTGTATGTTATTTTTATTGCTCAGATTGTGCTCTCTGCAGGTCATTAAGTCTCTCTATGTGAAGTCTCATGATTGTTTGAAAACAGTCTCCCCCAATCCCCCCCTCCCCGCCTTCCTGGAGGTTTTACAGCTGAATGCTTGTAAGTTGACACCACCATGAATTGTGATTGTGAAAGTGTGTAGCTGCCAGCTCCCACCTGTACAAGCCGTGCTTCTGCTTTCTTGCTTGTCAGTTTCCTTTTCCTCTCTTTCATAGTTTAGTCCCACCACCCCCGCCGCCCCACCCACTCGGTGTTTGGCCCGAGCTGAATCTCCATTCACTGACAGTGGCGCCCAGCATTGCAATGACACTGTTTCGCTGCCGGGCCTCGCTTCTGTTGAGGTTCCAGGAAGAGTTGTGGTATTGCATCATTCTGTCAGAGCTCTGGCCTGGAACTTTCCGAGTGCCGTTTGCCACTTTTAGTGGTCGCTGTGCGGGAGGCTCTTTTTACACCAGTGCGTTGACTTACTTATTTTGGTTAGGCCTCTTTGAGAGGTGTTATTCTGCCCAGCTTAAATATGTAAAGAATATAAACACTATCATGTTTAGTAACATTGATTGGTTTGGGGGGGGAAAACATGAAAAAGCTACACATTTGTCAAGATTAGTATTTGCATTCTTGCATTGGGAATTAATTTGGGAAAATGGGGACACAATATAATTATTGATTTGCTGATGCATTGCAGGATTGCAAAGAGCAGACTGGGTGCAAAAAAAAATTCCACTTGCTTTGGTAATCGTAATCATAAGTGGTTAGTTTCTCAGCGGTGACAGTGCCTTAAGAACACAATGCGTTGCATTGTTTAACCTTACGCTTGTGCAGGCTTAACTCGCCAGGGCTTACGGTTGCATTGCCCCGTTTTAAAGGGGATTTGATGCAAACATGAGTTTTTCCCGGTCATTTTGTAGTGGGGCCTGTGTGGCTCACTTGTACACCTTCCATCCTAATTTGTTTTGACATCTAAGTCATCTTAGAGCTGAATGTGTTTGCTTGTTAAAGGCATTCCTTTATAAATGGCCCCCCCCCCCCCCAAATCCACACCGGATTTATAATTGCGTAATGTTAACCATAAATTCTTGGAGCTTGTTGTGAAAAGGCCTGTTTAAAAACATTGTCAGAATAGGTAAGAATTTCTCATATTTGGAAAACATAAACTAAATTGAATTTTTGATCCCTCTTCACATTCCCATAATCCATTGGCAAGATTGTTCTGTGCACACATTTATTATTCAAGTTATTGCTTTCGTGCTTTTTCTTTGTTTATAGACTGGAGCGATGACAGTGCTGAGTGTTTGTGTAGATTAGGAGGCCAGCAGGAAGTGAAGGCAGCCTGTCATCTGACAGCTGGCTGCCTTTTGTGCCTCTTGTTTGCTCATTACAGTCAAGCCCTGCATTGTAACCCGAGCCACCAGAAGGAGGGGCTGTCAGGTGGAGCTTCCGCGCATCGTAAATGGTTGAATTTTTCTGTGATTCTTGTCTGTTGGAGAAAGCTGGAATGTAGACAGAAGCGCACTTGGAATGAGATCTTATTATTAGTCTTATTGTTTTTGAGAGTTTAACAAATATTGGAAACCAGATGTTTAGTTGCACAATGTGTATTTCCGCCATCTCATCACTGGGGGGTTTGCTTTCAGAACGGAAATCCAGCAATCCCCTCATACTTGGTCGTACTTTTAGCAGATCTGTGGGTCTGCTCATTTGCTGATTTGTGTTGCTGTCATCTGGGTAACCTTTGCAGTCAGTCAGAGGTTCTGA
Source organism: Petrocephalus sullivani (assembly GCA_026780845.1). Lineage (NCBI taxonomy): Eukaryota > Metazoa > Chordata > Actinopteri > Osteoglossiformes > Mormyridae > Petrocephalus > Petrocephalus sullivani. The sequence continues at coordinate 13,537,759 of JAODKM010000001.1, read as the reverse complement.
GTGCAGCCTCCCACATTCTCCATTTGGCTGTGTCAACAAGCTGGTTATCATAGAAATGTTCACAACACTCTCTTCAGTGTGGGTTGTAGATTTAGCCCTTTGATTTGAACGAATGATCAGTTAACTGTTTTTTTTTTTTAGTAGTTCACTGTACCCTTCCTGTCGTCGTTATTGCAGCAACCACGTTTTTGCAGAGCTTTTGCAATTTATTTTGGATCTCACATTTTTGCTCTTTCCTACCACCTAAGCAAAGACTATGTAATGCTCGGGAAGCTAGCTACTCTGTTGAGCAACCTGGAGTTTGGAACATTGGGATATCTTGGCACATGCTGACCTGTTGTCCGTTTAAATTGCCATAACAGGTGTATAGGTTGACGTCAGTATGTGGGCCTTAGTGATGTAACTGTTTCATGTAACTGCTCAACGGCAGTGGAAATTGTATTTCTGTCTTAATAGCAGTGTTGTTTTGGAAAGTTTGAAATGATTGGACAGATCCATCTCAGGGTCTTAATAGGCACCTGACGGCTGCCTTTTGAAGAATTGCCCTGTGGTGTGATGCCTTGGGAGTGGGTGTGGACCATCCAATATTAATTTAGATCTGAGTGAATGTAATTAATCAGCGGAGTTGCTATGTGAAGTCCTGGGGGGGCAGGCAGCCAAAGTGGTGTGTCATCACACTGTTGCTGGGTTCCATTTACTTTGGAGGTTGGAACTCAGAATTGAGTTCACTCAAGACTCAAGTTAACCGCATTCCAGTTAACCAAGTCGGAAAACCATTTAGTAATACCAGGAACCTGTTTCAAAAAGCAAGATTTTTTGCTTAGTTTGATAACTTGTCAGATTTACCCCGTTTTAAATGGGCTTTATCTTACATTCATTTACATTTATCTTACTTACGTTCACTTACATTTAGCTCAGAATCCTTTAAATCCAACAAGTTATCCGACGACACAAGAAATTCTGCTTTTCTGAAATTGTTACCAATATCAATTGATAACGACACTTATTGTAGTATTTTGTGCATAAAACACTGTAGCAACGCCTCCAGATAGTGGATGGACAGTACTGTCTCTACAACCATTTTAATGAGCCATAAATAAGACGGTATAAAACTACAGCTTTAACTTGTGGGTGCATCCATCTTGAATTCTGAGGTTGAGATTGTACAGTCTGAATTCCGACTTAGGGGGCCGTTCCAGTTGAAACTGCACTGTGAAGATGGGATGGAGACTTTACTGAGTGCCCTCTGATGGGGGTGGTGTTTGTGGATGCCCCCTACCCACATGGTCAGTGTGTTAAATGGAGCCTTTTCTGGATGTGTACCTCACCCTGCTGCTAAAATGGTCATCAATTAATAATTTTATTATTCCTTATAACGGGGAAGGATATTAATGGGTTGTGATGTCATTCCACTGAATAAGTGTTTTGAATCAAATAAACCTCATTCCTTTGGGAGGTGTCTGAATCAGTAAATGATCACACTGTGGGAGTAGTACCACACACCACTTGTTTCCATCATTGGCTTTGGGATCTGTGACACGTGGCTACCACTTGGTCAAGTCATCAGAGACGCTTCGTGTAAATGAATGAGCGGAAATTGCAGCTTGCGTAACGTCTGCTGAATGGTCCTCACCTGGCATTGTTCTGCATGTGGCCTGTTAAAAACTCTAGCATTCTCATCAATACCCAGCCAATCTGAGGTGGCCTACAACTATTGCCGCCAAACCAGATTGCAGGGCTGTCAGTAGTGCCCAGAGGCATGGTGGATTTCCAGACCTCCCAAGTGCACTCTCAGTATCCCTAAAATTATGCTTTATCGATTGGTGCTGCTGCACTGCCCATTAACGCCACAGGAGTGGCCTTAAGACCATAATGGGGGGCATGTGAGTAAAAATAGATGGGAGAGAAGGAGTTTTATCAGCAACAAGCTTACTGAAGCATCCATTGGAGCCTGGACATGTGCCAATGACTGCTTATCCTCTTATGGTTGTAGTCTGTCATCTTAAAATTTTTCAGCATGGATCAAATGCTGATGGCTGAAAAGCTTGTCTTTAACACAAGTTTATGGGTCTTACAATGAATTGATCTTACCTGCTCTGTCCAGCTCATAGCTTGTTGGTTGGACCTTCACGATTCAGGCGGGCGCGTGACTTGGGTTATGTGCCCGATGAATGAAACAAGGACATTCTGTGCTCTTTCATCATGGCGTGAAATAGTAGCAGCATTTGTCTTGCTGCTGTTTGAGAAGAGCATTTTATTAGGAGTTGGAGGGATCGTTTGTTGGATAGCTGAGGTTTAGGACAGTATGAAATAAATGTCAGAATGTTGCCCTAAAAAGTTCAGGGCTTCCAAAAAATATGCTGCAGAAATAATCCAGATATCTGTAGAAAGCTTATTCTCCCTAATGGTAAATGGGTTTTAACAATATCAGGTTATATTCTGAAAGTATGTGAAAAATATTTAATAGAGCAGAATATTGGTGAGTTGGGGTGTTGGATTGTAACTACAATGGCTGTGAAGTATTTTTTTGGGGGGTGGGGGGTATTTAAGTGAGTTAAATGTACAATAACATGGTTTGGTAATATATGTCTGTATCAAAAGTTTTTGATCTGTGTTGCTGTTGGGCTGTTTGAATATCTTCTGCTGATTTGTACTGCTGTGCCTTGAAAATTCCCTGTGAGGAGCCACATTGTTGCTGCAAGTGATTTTCCAGGTAAACGGGGTGGGGGGGGGGGATTTTCCAGTCGAGTCTGCGGCCAGAACCTTTTGGGACCTGCTGTCGCTCCCTCAACGGCCTTCCTGGCCTTGGCTGTCTTGCAAAGCCCCCCAACTGCCTCTACCGTTTTCCCCATGAAAAGTGGCCAGCGTGGGCTGCCGCCTCCCAGTTCACACGTCTGCGTGATGTGTGCTGTTCCAGTTTTCTCACCTAGCCCCTCTCTGTTCTCTTTTCAGGCATCCTTCTTAACAAAGAAGCTGAACATCGGAGGCAAGCGAGTGAATCTCGCCATATGGGTGAGCATCACAAACCGGGCCGCTGTGCTGTTTATGCAAATAGGGTGGGTCTCGTGACCAGGTCAGGCTAGCTGGCGCACTCACTGCAGATTAATACAGTTTATAAAAAGAAGGAAAAAGTCCAAAAGCCACTGGGAGGGGCTGTGAGCACCTCTCCGGCTTCTGCAGCCGTCCAATGGAGAGTGTGATCAAGGGGCCAGATGCTTAGTCACCGCAGAAACAGGGGTGCTATTTAGACCCATGGATGAGTCAAACTGAGAGCCTCTGGCTTCTTGTTGTGGGTGTTCACTCCCCCCACCGGCTAGCAAATGGCCCAATTAACAACAGCTTCAGGTCTCTGCTAGACTCGCCAGACATGTAAATGGGGGATGGAAATAAAAGACATTTCAATTATCTGATCACAGATTTCTAAGGTGTTATTAAAACTCATAACTAGTGTCTTGCCAGGCATAAGGCAAGTCTGCTGATGTACAGCTCATTTAGCCATTGTTAAGATTTTGCCTGACTGCAGGCTATAAGGGTGACTCTGTGTTAAACTTCACCTGCATTCAGATTGAAGCCTTCTGCTGAATTTTCTGACAAACGAATCTTCCTCACTGTACCCTTCTCTCCCCTATTCTGTTTTTAAAATAGGACACGGCAGGCCAAGAGAGGTTCCACGCTCTAGGGCCCATCTACTACAGAGACTCCAATGGAGCCATTTTAGTGTATGACATCACAGACGAGGACTCCTTTCAAAAGGTGGGCTTCCCCCAAATCCCGAGTACCAAACTGACTACAGTGTGTTGGAAAGTTATAAAGTTTTAAACAAGGGATTAAAAGAGTACTAATTTTTTAATGGTTGTGTAAACAAATCAGGAACACAAGTAATTTTTTTTTTTTTTTTTTAGGTGAAAAACTGGGTAAAGGAGTTAAGAAAAATGCTGGGGAATGAAATCTCTCTATGTATAGTTGGTAAGTGTGAGCCACCTTTTCTCCATCTGCCCCTGTCACTGAATAGATGAAATACCATGTCTAAAACGTGCCCCATATGTCAGTCTGCGCAAGTGTGCCACAGAGGCCTCCACTTATCAGAGGCTGAATAGATGCTGATGTGTATCAGAATTGGATGCACTGGAGAACATCATGGGGCCAGGTCATGTGTCTGATCATGATCATATGAGCGTGGTGGTGGGGGATCATGCTCTCTTGGGTGGGGGGTGCATGATTTGGAGGAGTAGACTAGAAGTAGCTGTGGCCAAAGGGTGGGTGATTATCTCTGAAAATGTTAATGGTACAGTCCTGGGGGTGTTTTACAAAGCAGTTTCTTTAATTGCATTATCTTATGCTGAGTCATGTCCAGTAAGAATGCTCCTTACTTAAACTCTTATTGGAAGAACGTGACTTCTAGCTTAAGTTAACCCAGCTAACTGAGAAATCTTGCTTTGTGGGACACCCCCCCGATCAGTGTTGGGGAAGACCCCCCTTTCTGCTCTCAAGTAGGAAACACTCGTGGTGAAAAGTATCAGATGTTCCCCTGCCCATTGATACAGAGCAAATTGGTTGCTTTTGGAAGTCTTAAACCTTATTGTTTTGCAAATAATAAAAGCTTAGATCTCGTAATGTTGAATGTTTTTACTCATCACATGATCTAAAATCAGCCCTAAATAAAAAGAAAAACAAGCTTGGGGCTTAAAAACTGGCAGGAATCCTGCACGCCACTCCTTTTGTATTGTGACACACAGATGAACATTGTTTATGCTTAATCATTAAGCCAAATAGGCTTGGTGTCTTGTTATTTAAAGAAACACAGTGACATTTGATCCTGCTGCTGTTCCGGTAACCAAGGAGATTTTCCCACAGTTCATTTTTGTGTGTGTGGTTTTTTTTTTTTTTAAAAGGTAATAAAATAGACTTGGACAAGGAGAGGAACGTATCCATCCAAGAAGCAGAAGGGTACGTGCAGATCAGCGTTGCAGTTTTGGTTCTAACTACATTTAAACACATGGAGCTTGTCTTCTGCTACCTAATGTGCCATGCCTGTCCCCTGGTGCTGTTAGTTGTGCCAAATAGAATGAGACAACCAGAGGGGTGGCAACCCAGCTGAAAGCTGATTGGCCCCCAATGTGTGCCCTACTCTGTTACTCACTCTTTCAAAACATATAACTGACTAATGATAAGGTTGACCCCTCTGAAAGAATTATGGCTCCCCTTATGCCCACCCACCTTTTATATAAAAAAATCCTATAATCGATCCTAAAGACAACCTCAATGCCAGCGTGTTGCTTATGTATCTCTGTGATTTAAGCTGCGTGTTTACACGGACCTCAGTCAGGCAATCCACCCGGTTTATCTGCTTTTCCATACAGGTATGCAGAGTCTGTTGGGGCGAAACACTATCACACGTCAGCTAAATTGAACAAAGGAATTGAAGAATTGTTTCTTGATCTCTGTAAAAGTAAGTGGACCCTGTTTTGGAGCTTTCCTCCTTTTTAATGCATCCTATATGATATGTTTCATCCACTGCCACATCAGGCAATTGTCATTAAAGTATATATGTTATTGGCGTGTCTAAATTCTTCGTGGTGTATTTCTGTTCTATTTTGATTGGGACCCATGTGGGTAAAAATTAAGGTTGATTATGTTGCTGGCAAGACAGCGAAACAACATGTTGGATTTGGAGCATTCAGTTAAAAGAAAAAAACAACATGCTGCTTACATTTACATTTATTTACCAAATCCAAGCAAGGCAGGTAATTACACCAAATGTTTTTTATGTAGTGGTTCGAAAGCCACACCCTGGAATGCCAGGCACAGAAATATTTCGCACTCTTTCCCCAACAGTCCACTTAGAATGCTTTATGTATGGATTGGTAAAATATAAACCTACAACCACCAACAGGAATGATGGAGACGGCACAGGCAGACGAAAGGGCAAAAGGCAACGGCGCCAGCCAGTCGGCGTCATCGAGGCGGGGGGTGCAGATCGTGGATGATGAACCTCAGGCAGCCACAGCCACGGGGGGCGGATGCTGCTCTGGCTAGGCTCCGCCTCCTCCTCAGGACTGGACTCTCTGACCCTGCCACCCTCCCTCCACACCTTCCCAGTAAACTTCCTTTTCACGAAGACTGCCATTCTAGATGTCCCGTCCGACCCCACCCCTCCCACCAAATAACACGCTTAACTGTATTTCCCAGCGATGACATTTATAACACTGAAGAGACTTGTGAAACAAGTGCTGAATCTGCAGAGTGTGGCTGCCGGAGAGGACGCTGTTAGTCGCTCTCATGGCTCAGTTAAGGAGCATTTGCCAGTGGTGTCTTGAAGCCCCACCCTTGACCCCTCCCACTACTCATGCACACGCCCCTATTCTAATTCATAATTTTTATCCTTTGGATAATGCGCATGTAGAACTGTAAAAGCTTCATTTGGTTTACTTTTAAAACATCTTTATTTAATAAGTTATGTGTGTGTTATTTGGAATCTTTCTCCCAAATTCATTCTACTTTTTGGTGAATAGTGAATGGTATCCAAATCAAATTTAAAACAAACAAAAAAAATTGGCAGAGAATTCATCCTGTTTTTTTGCACTGGCCCATTGCTATCAAAGCTTTCGTTATACTGTATTTCTCGTTTGCCATGGTGTTATGTAAAACAAGCATTGTACAATACATATTAAATATTTTATCTGCTTTTACGAGCTTTGGGGGAAAATACACAGGTGTAGAAATGTGTACACTAGTCTTGTTAATGACTGTAAAATCAAAATAACAATTGTCAGTGAAAGCACACTTTGGAATTGCATTTTTTATTGCCACTATCATACGTGCTTTACTGTGGAGCAGCTGTATGGATTGCCATTGCTTGAGTTTAGAAGGTCTCAGTGTCCAAGGTGGGGAGGGAAGTGGTTCTAGTTTAAATGGTCAGAATAAGATCAACTAGTGATATATGCTTAACTAATTTTTAAAATGGTTACTTCAGAAAAACCTTAAGGAAGCACTAAACGTTTTCTTTTTTTTTAAGAATTGTCTTGGGATGTGTCCTTGGTGCACCCATATTGGTGGGGGTGGCACTGGAATGCAGGTTTGGGCTGGGATGCTGCACTAGGTGTTCCACTAGTGACTATAGGTTCTGGGGTCTCCACAGGCCTGTGATGGTTGGATGGCTGGCCTTGCAGGGGCCTACTGAGCATGCTCAGTGAGAAGCCGTACTGAGATGGAGGCTCTGCTCTCACCTGTATGACACATTATGTCATGACTTTTAAACACAGAACCAGCTTTGCATTCAGTCTAATGTCTGCGTAAAGAAAGTAGCTAATGGTGTGTACCTGTTGAAATGGAGAATCATTTTGGTTTTGTACTGGCTGCAATTCATTCTTTGACAGTAGAGGAGTAAATTTTGAGTTGAGGCTGATGCTAATGGTTTAACGGCATCCTGAAACCTGTGTGAAGCTGTCTTGTATTCTGACAGGTGTTGTAAAGCCTTACCACTGAGCACTTCATAGCTTGTTGATTTGCAAATCACATATTTCTGGCCAAAATATTGACAGTATTTCATGGTAAGTAAATACTGTATGATCCTATAGTATATTCTGTAAATATGGTAGTCCAGCCCTTATTTCCATTGCAAATTGTTGTAATTATGTTCATTTATTAGGGTGAACTGATGATAGGTTTGAGGTTCGCTGATTATCTAACAGTGACGTTTAAAACAAATCTTTGTTTATATGACATTGTTCTTGGCCATTTTTTTTATAACCTTCATTCTCAGCTCATTCATTTTCTCTTCCTTTTTATGTCTTTTGGATCTCAAAATGCCAAAGGATAAATGATGCAGATGGTCCGATAGCTTGTTTATGCGTGTGGAGAAAAGTTTTTTTGCCATTTCATAGGCAGTAATGGAATAAAAATCTCACAATCCTGTTTTTGATTAATGTCAACTGTAATGCTTAGCAAAACAAAACTGACTAGTTCACATATCCATCATTGTAATGGGCTATGTCTAGGTCTTCTTAAGTTTTTTTACATTTACGCCTCAGTGCTGTTCTCCGTTCCTCAATCAGTCGATACAAGTTTGTCAGCTGAACATTCCGCCACCAGGAATGATGTGGAATGTAGCCTGAGGCTCCCTCCTGTGATGACCCCTGACCTTTGACTTCTGAACATCTGGTAGGGGGGCGGGAGTAACACATGTATTACGAGCTTTACGGGCATAACTCAGCGTGCATATCAGCAGGTTGACCTCCCCTGTGATACTTCAGGAAACAGGCTAGGATTGCAAGATTTTCCCAAACAAAACAGCTGGTGACTGAGGTCTTAAGAAGAAAAATGGCTGAAAGGGGAATATACTTGTACGACTGTAATTTTTACTATCTGGATATAATTTTTTCTCCAAATTGCTAATTAAAGAGTAACTTTCAGCAGCTTTTATTATGAAAGAGTCTGGCAAGGATTCCTATTTTTCCCAGGAAGGCGTTATGCAAAGAGGGATATTCATGACTATGACATCTTTATAGCTATTTATCATCCGTATGCTGCACTTACTCATAATCCAGCCTTTTTAATAATGTTGCCATTTGTAATTTAAAATGTTCTGTGTACTTCTGTGGATCAAGCCACATTTGTGTAACATTACCATCATATACTGATCGGCCATAACATTAAAAACCACTGACCGATGAAGTGAATAATGCTGATTATGTCAAGGGTGCCATTACATGTTGGGCAAGTGAGCAGTCAGTTCTTCATGTGGTGTTAGAAGCAGGAAAAATGAGCAAGCATCTGAGTGACTTTGAGAAGGACCAAATTGTGACGCTTAGATGACTGGGTCAGAGCATCTCTAAAACAGCAGGTTTTGTGGGGTGTTTCTGGTATGCAGTGGTCAGTATCTACAACAAGTGGTCCAGGGAAGACTAACCGGTGAACTGCACGTGAGATGTGAAAGCTAACCCATCTGGTACGTTCCCACAGGACTGCTATTACTGCACAAATTGCTGAAAAAGGTTCATGCTGGCCATGATAATAAAGGTGTAAGAACACAGTACATTGCAGCTTGCTGTGTATGGGGCTGTGTAGCTGCAGACCAGTCAGAGTGCCCATGCTGACCCCTGTCCACCTCCGAAAGTTCCTACGATGGGTATGTGATCAGAGCTGGACCATGGAGCAATGGAAGAAAGTGGTCTGGTCTTATGAGTCACGTTTTCAGTTACATCATGTGGATGGCCTGGTGTGTGTGTGTGCGTCATTTACCTGGGGACAAGATGACAGCTGGATGCACTTGGGGAAGAAGACAAGCTGGTGGAGGCAGTGTGATGCCCTGGGCAATGCTCTGCTGTTAATACACCCAGTCACACTACAAAAATCCAGGAATTACTTGAGGCAAAAGAGTTCAAGGTGGTGACTTGGCCTCCAAATACCCCAGATCTTAATCAGATGGAGCACGTGTGGGATGGGCTGGGCAAACATCTCCGTTCCATGGAGGCCCCACCTTGCAGCTTACTGAAATAAAGGATCTGCTGCTGACATGTTGGTGCCAAATACCACAGGACACCTTCAGAGGTTTTATGAAGTCCAAACCTCAATGGGTCAGAGCAGTTTTTATGGTGTGAGGGAGACCTACACAATATTGCGCAAGTGGTTGTAATGCTGTGGCTGATTGGTGTATGCATATAAAGACTGGAAAATTTGCGAAGATGGGAACATGTTCTTCAAACCCAGGGACAATGTCTATGTGAACTCACCCTAACCATCGTGTCTGTATGGTCTTAAAATAGGCTTAGGAAAGCTTGAGCAGATGAGTAATAAAACCAAAAATGTTGCCCTTTCTGCCTGACTGAAGTGTTACAGGGTATGTAACGACTTTATTTTTGTGCAGTGTAGGGTTGTTCTGAGCCTGAAGTGTAACACTGGGCACATGGCAGGAGATGCTTTGGGTGGGATGCCAATTGCTTGCAGGGGCAGGCCAGGACTACAGGCCCACAAACTCCCCATCACAACCCTGGAGATGTGAGGGACTGAGCCAGCGTGCCACCCGTAACAGGTCAGGGTTCATTGTTCGATACACTCACAATATATGTAACAAATTAAGACTGAAAGCCTAAGATCTTCCAGTTCTTGTTTAATCCTTTTCAGGCAGGTATATTTACTAAAAAAATTATCAAACTATTTCTTTTTTTTCTTGCAATTTTCCCCGTATTCTGCAGACTCCAGCTCTAAATGCAAAAATAAAATCTTAAAATCTCTTAACTTGAAGTGCTTTTTTAAAGCAAGCAGATCCCAACCTTCCTACAACTACTACAACAATGAAAAAACTAAGATCTCATAGTTCTTACTGTTTCCTTTTTTACATGCACATTTCAAAAAGGATGTTTTCAAACCTTTTTTTCCCTTATTCTGCAAACTCCAGTGCAAAAAGCAAAAATAAAATCTCAACGCAAAAATTAGATCGTGCCTATTGCGCCCTCTTGTGTTAATATTAATAAATGATTTCACGTAATTTCCTCTTGGTTAAGACACACCTTCTACCATTTCCCGTGTATACATATATATATATATATATATATTATATATGTAATCTGCCACGTTCACATTTCATCAAGCATACTTTGCAGAAAAGTTTTCTGCTGACGGTCAGCGCCAATACTTTTACTTTACTTCATTTGCTAATATTCCTTCATTTGCACTTTTTCTCCCCGGAAGTCATATTTACAGCGGGTTGCATGAGGACATCTTAGCACAGAAGTGTTCACATAAGTTCAGAGGTGTTCACTCTGTTCGTGTCATGTTCATTCAGATCAGTGCCTCCACTCTCCGTAAATGTGTTACTCAGGGTCACATGGACAATGAATGAGTGATTTATTAACTAGAAGAGAATGCTGGGGTGGTCGCGTTCAGTCTTTGCCAATGGGGGTGGGCTGTCGGAGTGTCACTTCTGTACCCCCCATGGGCACAGTGATTTATGACATTCCTTGTTCCTCCTCATAGAAAAAGAAATTCTACATGATTTAAACTGAGTTATACAAACTGTAGGGTAGGAAGAAAGATTTTTCATAAAATATTTAGCGTAGCTCTGAAACAAATGAAATATGAAATAAAAATTACATTTTACAATTAGATTTAAAAGACACAATCTTAACATGATCTTACTGATGGTGTTACTTTGTACTTTGTGAGAATGTTGTCTTGCACCTAACTGTCACTGAAATTGCAAACATATGGCTGTCTTGGACACATTGACAAACACTTAGCTTGGTGTAAAAACACTGGAGAGAGCAACTCAAAGAGTGGCAAAGACAGGGCCCCTTTTACATTTTCAGGGACCCTAGGCAAAGCTTTACTAGGGATGTATGCATATATACAGCACAAACCATCAAACCCAAGCCACCTACAGTGATAGTGTCGCATCACATGACCTGGCCACCTGACCTAAACACAGACTGAAGGAAAAGTGGCCAATGAGAGCTTAGCATATATGTGGGAGCTCCTTCAGGATGGCTGGAAAAGTGGCCAACGAGAGCTCGGCATATATGTGGGAGCTCCTTCGGGACGGCTGGAAAAGCGGCCAATGAGAGCTCAGCATATATGTGGGCGCTCCTTCAGGATGACTGGAAAAGCATCCCAGGAAGCCACCTCAGGAAACTGGCATAGAGGAGACAATAGGATCAGCCTGTCTCTGGAGCAACCTGGGGGTTAAGAGCCTTGGTCACGGGCCCAATAGCGGCATCACGTTGCCAACTGAGGGATTTGAACCAGCAACCTTCTGAGTCCCAATCCACAGAGCTGTCCACGCCCAAACAATTTTTTTTCTTGTTTAATCCTTTATTTGGTCAGTGCATATTACCATCTAAGTTATGTTATATTGCTGATGTCTAATTAATTATTCTATAATGTTGAGAATAGTACAAATAAACCTTTCTATGGGTAGGTGTGTGGCTGTATAGGAGTCCTTGTACTGATTGGGCCCTAGGTAGCTGCCTAGTTTTCCTATGCCTGGATCCAGCCCTGTGTGTCAGTGAGCACCAGGTAACCCAAAAGGCAGCGATTTATAAAGCTGTAGAGTATATAGAAGCACTGAATATGTAAAAGACATTTGGCAAGAAGCTTATGGCTGTATTAGGTCTGTTTTTACCTATTATCGATTAAAGGAAACTCAATACAAGATATTGCATAGGTTACATGCTATTCCATTTTTGCAGAGCTAAAAGATAGATAGACCGGTGTGTTTCACCTTTATGCCTTAAATGTAAGGAGTAACAAGGAAGTAGTTTCCATTTGTTTTGGTAAATGCAGATATATTTTATGTTTCTGGTCTTGTATTGCCATACAGGTTTGTGGCATTCTTAAAGTGAGATGCAAAAAGACCCGGCCTTTTTCTGCTTGGACGACCATCTAATGGTGTGTCCTTCCTGTGTGGAATTTAACCTACTCGACAAACTTCTTCTCTTAACTCAGAAATGTGTGTTTTTCAGTTGGATCAAGGAGACCCCTCCTAATGTAACCTCATGGTATAGAATGATTTTCGGAGCCTTTCCTTATGAAAGGGTTTGTTCGGTTCTTAAAGGAAATATACAGGTTTTTTTTTCCAGGCTTTTGGGTGTGTGAGAGAGAGAAATTAGAAAAACAATGCATTTTGAATGTATAATGTAATTATAAAAATAATTTTAGTTTAGAATTGCCATACTGTTTATCCACTGGGTGGCACTTTAGTAACAGAGTGTGGAAAAAGTCTAATCAAACGAAGGATATTTAAATGCTTGATACTGGTTTCCTATTAGTTATAATTATTTAACCCAGCAGTTATAAATCCTGTGGTTAGGGGAGTGAAGTATTATTCCCCTTACTCTGCAGTCAGCATAATCGTATCTAATCGCAAACCACATTTAAATGATAATGCTATTAGCATGGCTAATAACTGACAATCAAAAGAGGTCATATGTGATATTTTAATATTGATTGTGTAGTGAGCATCCCTCTTTTCCTATTTCAGAAAAAATAATGAAGCAAAATCTGTGAATAATGAGGGTTTGTGGGGCATAGATGTGTGTCAGCTGACCAAAAACCTGTTTAATGGAGCCAAACATATTGAAGTTTAAATTAAGTAGTTTCAAACATATTAATTAATAATTAGCCTTCTGTGCTTCCCATGCGAGATGTGTGCTTCACTTCCGTACTACTTCTGGGACACATTACCATACAGTTTATTAAGGACAATTCTCCCCTCACAGTTATTTGGGCTGCGGTATTCAGCATCTGCAGTCTAATGTGAGAAAGCTGCTGGAAAGAGTCTATCACAGTAGACTCTTAAAGACATTTACCTAAAGATCAGACCTGGACACGGTATTTTGACTCAGCATATCCAGAAGTATTCCCAGCAGCTTCATGCAAGAAACTTGGCATGTTTATTTTTGATTACTGGTTACCTTGTTGTTGGAGTTTTAACCGTGGAAAAAAAAGTTATGAGATGTTTATGTGAAGGTCTTCCAGGGAATGGTCGGATGTCTGACTTTCAAGTCCCACTCAATGTATAAATAGGAATTTGTGTACGATTACAATGCAATCAAACAGCACAAGGCAATATCATCAATAGAAAATGTCACCCGGGACACTGTTTAGGTTCTGAACGGGGGTCACTGCTTCTTGACCTAACAGTGTAGTGAATAAAATCTGGGCTGGCTACCCACTGGCTGACATCGCACTGCGGATAGTGAGCATATCAGTGGGATGTCAGATGCATGGAATCCCTAATAGCCTCCTGCTGGCTGTGACTCCACAACACCAGTGTCACTGTCCCGAATCTGCTCTCATATGCATGTAAAGGGATTTTGTTTGGAAATGTGACTCGAAATAAGTCATATCATGCTGTGAGGCGCCGAGGGATAAAATGTTGTAATGCTTCACAATGCACCCATGTAAAGTGCCTTGGAGTGACTCTTGTGAAAGGTGCTATATAAAAATAAATTGGATTGAAATGTTTTGAATATCTAACTTTCCCCAGTTTAAGATGTAATACATTCCCGTACACCACAAGCAGACATTTAATAAACTGAGAGGCTTGTGTTTGATTTTCATTGGGAAGGTAAAATGTGAACTTTCTTAATTGCCATGAAGCACTTTACAATGTTCAGTTTTAGAGTGATTCACCCATTACCACTGGCATGTAGCACCATCCCCAGGTAATACCCATCAGCCATCCAATGTTGGCTCGGGGGTGACAAGGTACAAACCTAAATGCACCTCTTTGGTCAGTGCCAGGCAAAGCCCATGTGAAGCCCGAGGTAAGCTCCCCATTACTCAAAGCAACTTGTTTCGATGCATCCTCTTGAAAGGTACAATCTTGAGAGACTTAGACTATAATTCAGTATCAAGCATTATTTTTTACATCACTTATTGGTGGCATTTAGCTTACTCCTATTTAGCTGAAACAATAGGTTATTTTTGACATATCAAGACACAACTGTTTCAGATCAATTTTATGCAAACAGTAAGTGCCAGTGAATGAGCTGGTGAACGAATCTGCATGAGTCTTTTTTAGGCGAACTGAATCAAATTGTGTCCTAAAAAAAGTTATTTTTTCCATCCACAGAAAGAAATGCACTCTGAACTTTGCTGTTAAATCCTATTCATAGTTCTATGACAAAGTGTATGGTGCAATTGTGAATGTTTTATAGTATAAATATGAAGTCTTGTTTTACTTTGAAGTTCATAATCACTTCTTCAGGTGTCCAAAAATTCTGACAGTGAAACTTACAGTTCAGTTATGGACATGATATACTTGACCTGTGAAGTTCAGTTTAGATTTTTTTTTGCAGTAATCTTAGTCATGACGTTTACAGTTTAACTATGAATATAGGTTTTGATTGTGTAATAAGGTATGACATTTATGGTCAACTTGAACTATGAACTTTGCACAAAGAAAGGGTTGACCTTAATATTGTCCAGTAAGTTTTAAGACATAGTGCAGGAGGACCCACATAAAAATGATTGCAGGGGGTCCCAATGGGTTAATTGCAGGCAGCCTAATTTCAGCCTTAAGTCTTGGCCTAGTCTTGGATTGGTAGTGCTGGACCAGTGTAATGAATGTCCTCTAAAAGGTGAGCATTCAACAATTTATTAATACATTACAATTCAAGCATTTACTCCATAATAAACTTGACAGTCCAAAATATATTTATAATATTTTTTAATTCAATGTAGTTTTCCATATGTGCATATGCCTTTAAGAACCCCAGCAATAGTTATTTTCTCACAGTGTTTCTATAATTTGTGAGTATTGGCGGGTAAGAACCGAATAATCAATAGGTACAGTTTTGTGCTATTAAGATCGAAAACTGCAGTGCATTTAAAGGTTTACTAAGAACATGCATGCTCAGCAGTTATGGCAACTTCAGTACTTTAAAATTCAATTCAGCCAATGTGAATTATCAGCCCCTAAATAATCCATTTGTTCATTTCTAGACAGCAGTTCATCACATTATTAAATGTCTTGCTTATGTTTCTCATTAAAAAAAGAAAAAAAACCTAAACAACATGATTGTCCATCTGTCACAGCTTGAGATCAGTATATCGCCTGCGCCATAGAGACTATTCAGCATTCTTTCAGTAATACTGAAAATACTGGTGATAAAGGTATCTAAAACAAGCCAGATGGCTATGACTTTGCCAGAGGACAGCAGTCTACCCCTGAGAACCTTGGAGGAAGTTGACTTTTTAGAGGGCCAGAATGAGGACAGGGGGGAGATACAGGAACTGGTAAGGAAATAACTTTTTGTGTTTGTGTATTTCTGTGTTCAATGTTGCCTACATTACATGACACGCAAATACTCATTGAAAACATTACCACACATATAATACTTTTTAATGAATAGAAGTTGTTACAGATAGTACAGTAATGGCTGAGTTAAGTGACATAAAAAGTAAAGAATTGTAAGATCACACTACTAAACTTTTTCTTTCTAAATGTAATCCTTCACAGACTGTCTACCTCAGAACCATCGAAGGTGGGGATATGGCATCTACAATAAGGCGTGAGATGTCTACTCTCATGAGGAATGAGCTAGCTACACAGATAAACTGGATAGGCCACGGAGGAAAGCTAGGCCTTCAGAGCCTAAAACTGCAAAGCAGGCGTGGCTTTCCCAAAAGCTTCGTTGCGCTACGTAGTTCGTTATCAAGCACGTACGAATGTTCGTTAATTAACGAGCCT
>JAODKM010000001.1:13500852-13518144 GCA_026780845.1 Petrocephalus sullivani | reverse complement strand
TTAGAATGTGACAGTAGCACAGTTGTGGGTCAAAGGTCATTTTGCTAATGAATATCATTGGTTGGTGGGGTATGAAATTTTTGGATTGGTTATCTGCTGGGCTTATGTTCAAAAACTCCCCTTTTACATATCCCCTGCAACATCTGATCACACAAGCCAAAAATAACACATTTTCCTAGGTTGGGGGGGGAAATGTAGCAAGAACAGATACTATTTTGGTCCTGTGATAATTTGTGAAGTCCTGCATATTAGGAGGTATTAGTATGGGCTGTAAAATGTCAGACCATCTGTTGTTTGAGAGCCAGTCCAGAGCTGGGGGTGTTGGTTGGGGGGGGGGGTCGTCCTCTACTCCTGTGGCATCTGCGTCCCTTGGCGGGCTTTGAGGGGACGTTACGGGGATAGCACCTGGTTAATTGATCCCGGGGAACACTAATTGCCTCAGAGTCTTTAAACAGAGCCAACTGTGGATGGAACGTGTAGCACATCTGTACTGCCATTTGTCCGGGAATTGCTGGATGTTGGGATCATCAAATCGAAGCTTGTCTTTTTATTGGTGCATTAGAGGTGATGCTTAATTGAACATATTTGCCACCACTTGTTAGGAAATGCCGTTCAAAAGTATGCACATTTTTCACTTACTACTTCCAGGGTTCTTATTTTCTGGCTTAATACATTCTGCGTCAGGGTTCATCTGCTGTGAAATAAATCTGCAGGATTCCTGCCTAGCGAGGTCAGCCATTTGTAAACCCGATACAGGACTGCGAGCCGCCCAGGACCAGGCACATTTAATCACTACAAGTGTGTGGGGGAGATTTTATTTTTAAGCTCTGAACAGCGTTTAGGTCAGTCAAATGGCATGATCAGTCAGATGATCCGTTCTTTTGGGTAGGGGTAGTGGTTAATAATGTTGCCTTATACCTCTGGGATCGGGATCGGAGGCTCTGTATGTGTGGAGTGTACACACACGTGGGTTATTCCCTGCCTGGGTGCCTATAGCTTCCAGGATATGCTCCAGACCCCAAAATTCAGAATAGGACCAGTGAGTATAGAAAATGGGTGGATGGGTTCTTTTGGGTGTTGGTTAGCAGTTAGCAGCACTGTGGCCTCATACATGTAGGGGTTGTGGGTTCGATTCCCTCCGTGACACTGTGCACGAAGCACGTATATTCCGCCCCATCTTGAGGTCTCCAGGTTTCCTCCAGAGAGTCCAAAAACATGTAGGTCAGTAGATTATCTGTAACTTGCCCAAAGTGGCTCCCCTGTGCTTCCTGGGATTAGATCCAGGGTTCGGGCAAGCCTGAATTGGGTAAGTGTTTATAGTTACTCAGCAAGGTGTCCTATGCTCCTTTAAAGGAAGTCGCACATAGTCGCTTTATTCTATTTATATACTCGGATTAAATTTGTCTTCGCATTTTATTCTCTGCTTTCCTTTGTCAAACCATACACGTGACCTTTCTCCCAGGGAGACCACTCCTCCCTGCACACGGTGGTCCTGGGGGGCATGGATGACACATACTGCTCTCTCAGTCCATGCCCCCCCCTCAGCGCCGCGGTGCAAAACCTCTCCATGCTGCAGTTTGGTGGGAGCCGCTTTTACTGTGATGTGTGCAGAGGGGAGTATACCTAAGTCAGACACACCCTCCCCGGAAACACTCTCAGAGGCCCGTATGGCCAACTTATAAAATAAACCACAGATGTCTGTGTGCGGCTACTGTTGTACATTTGTCAGAGACCCCTAACCTCCAAGCTCTATTAGCAGAGGTCTGTGTGGCCATTCCTGATGTCAGTGTGACTCGGGCCTCCAGATTCAAGAGTAGCCTGTCAAAATCCGGCTGGAGAACTGTGTGCTTTCTTTTTAAATCATTAACAAAACCATGACGCACATACCTGGATGCAAAGTGTACAGCTTAGTACCTGTTTACTGCTGCATCCAAAATGTACAGCATGGGATGGGGTGAAACGAATAACAAAGCAATGCTGTTCCTACCCAGTAGAGGGCGCATCTGGTCTGCAGATGAGTCTTGGATTTATTCTGTTCCCAAAATAAAGATTATTATGAACAAAGCCTTTCCATTGTGATTTAAGATGCATAGCATTCACATTATGGAAGATAAAAAAAAAAACTTTGCTTCCAGCAGTATGAAGGAAGTAGTGTAGCTGAAATTCAGGTGCACGGATACCTCAGTGAAGCTCACCGGAGCACCGCAGTAGTAATTAGAGCACGAGTGTGGATGCGTGCACCACAGAGTGCACTCAAGAGCTGTCGGTGTGCTTTACTGCCCCCGGCTGAAGGGAGTCACCTTTTTAGTCATTACAGGCTGCATCGAGGCTGCATTTCTGTGAGCGGGCGTCAATAACTGAGGGGCGGGGCAGAGGTATGTCTCGGTGCAAAGGCCGTAAGTGGTTTATAGGCCTTGTGGCGATGCTATGTTTATATGGTGCTGGATAATGATATGGGGCTGATTCCCAAGCATCCGGTGGGAGAGGGGCAAACCTGCCTCTCTGTCAGCCTGGGCAGCCAACGCTGATCGAAGGCATCCTCCCGGCACCCTTGTGGGAGGCAACAACGTACAACTGGGTTCGTATTTCCACTCTGAGTGGGGGAGGGGGTGGGGGGGGCGTCGTCTGTGTCTTATTATTACTTTCTGGGCAAAAGCCTAAATTAGCAGTGGTAAGCAGCATCATTACATAACCACTGAGAGAGTCCATTGGCAGCAGACTGACATGTCATCTAAGGCGTCCCCCATGATGCACGATAACCCTCTCTGGATAAACACTTATCGGAAAGGGGAGTTCCGCTCCTCACGGGATCTTATTTTGTAATTTGTGACAACATTTTTTTTTCCTGCTCTCTTTAGGTTAATTAGAGAGCAAAAGAATCCAAAAGTTGTACAAATATCAGCATAACCTTTCTCTTGCCACCACCTGTGCGGACGATTTTTTCCCCAGCTGGGGAATGCATCATGTCAGCGTGGCATTATCTGTATGCTAATGCCGGGGGGGGGGGGCAGTGTCCTCTCCCCCTCATGAATGACCCCCCCCTCCCGGCTCTCGGTCAGAGGAAGGATGTGAATATCCGTAAGCTGCCGGCTTTTTGAAGTGACACGGCTTTCTTCTGGAGCAAAATATTACGGCCGATTATTTCGCCCGCCTCCCCTGAGCACTTACTGGGCCGCCATCTCCGGCCGGCAGCAGATAGCGCTTATTAAAGTTTTTATCTGCTGTTGCCATAATGAAAGCCTCGGGATTAAACGCTGGGTGGCGTGGATCTCGCCTGCTACCCCGCTTGTTGGACATGGGGGGGTATCTGATCACATCCCAGTCTTTTGCTGTGTCTCTTCGGCTCAGCTGCCATTAAAAAGCATCCTGTTGCAGTTATTAACCTCGGAGTCGGCATCAATGGCACGGGTAAATGGCAGCGGCGCGTCTCAGCTTCGGACGTGCGCGGTGCGCGGTAAACATCCCCCTTTTAATGATTCCGCAGCCGCGAAACCCCGACAACTTTCTATCGCAGAAACGCGGGGTAATGAAATGCGAGATGGGAGCCGGCAGAGTGTCTCGGAGCGTCTCGCCGCGTCTGGCGATCCTCCACATTTCAGGCCGATTAGACTCAATTATGCGCTTAATGCTGGTGGCCTATTTGATTAATGGTAAGCTAGGTATAGTTTTTTTTATGAGTTAATTCAACTACCTGTATTTGGGGTTGGTGCGCCAAGATTCTGGAGCTTTATTGCACATGTGCAACAGGTGCATTGGAATGCTTATCCATTCAGCTGCACATAGAGACTGAAGACAGTGCAAGTCAAACAGACAATGGCGAACTATGCAAGACTGTGCAAAACTGGAGGATATGTAGTCAACGGCTGGTATGGTGCGGTAACTGCTATGAAGTGACTTGATTATATGTCATGGGAAATTTGATTGGTTTGGGGAAAGAGGCTGTTCTGTTTAGTAGTCATTTTTCTGATTCCGCGATTTCTCCTACCATACTACAGTAGGATGAAGAGTTTGGGTTCCTTTAATGTGTACTTGTGTACTTAATGTGAATATGGGTGTCACTAAAAGCCTGGCATATAATGCTGTTTGGTGGTAGGACACAGCTGGCCAAGGCATCGCCAATGGCGCTCTACCCCCTCCATTTCGCCTCATTGGCTTTTGCATTTTTTTTCTCACTTTTGCTTTCGCGTCCCGGGATGGTGTTGGGTACCCCATGACAGGCTTGCAGTGGGACATTGCTGTGCCCAATCAGGAGGCCCGATGGACCGCTCGGGAAGCTGTGAGAAAAGGAAAAGAACAGGGGAGGTCTAGCTAGCCCACCCCCACCATTTTCCCATGATGCCATGCTCCCTACATTTACCTGCGATCCCTCCATGTTCTTTGCAGTTCTCCTTTCATTGTCTCAGTAAGCTTGCTATCTTGCTATTCTGAGATGCTGCCTTCAAAAGATCGTCTGATACAAAATAACATTTTGCCCCCCCCTCCCCCATTTTGATCTTCATTTTTGTCACAAACACCTGTACTGGTTGTCGGTGCAGATCTCTCAGGTGCACATCTCGGCTTCTGATGTCTGCTTTTCTGGGCCCGCAGAGCCCGGCTTTGTGCCGCACGGCGTTTCCTGCTGTCTCCGTGCAGGTCTCCAAGCAACGACTCATCTCTCATCGTTAGCAGCCACGGTGAAACACCCTCTCCGTCTTCAAAACATGGCGTATGGCGCGTCTCTCGGCACAGGAGCCCTTCTCCTGGCTGACTGAGCAAGCTAATGACCAAAGACAGTTGTTATCGAGTTAAGGGAAAGTTTGCAGGTGAATGAGAGACTTGTAGGCTGACTAGAACAGCATAAGCCGTTTAAAAGAGATTATGGGAGATGTTTTAAAATCGAAAATTCTGCCAGTGGCTGATAAGGCCATATTGTGCTGTTATCCAATTTGATCAGAACTCCAGTTCTTTTTGGGTAAGGATTTGTGAAGGCCGGACTGCTGTATAACTAATTCTTAACTGAATATCTACACCATTTTTAATCTTGAGGGTCCATGGTTCAATCAGAGCCTGCCCCTTGGCTAATTATAAATAAAAGAGAATTTACACCGGACAAAAATTACATTTGCATTTTAGAAAGTTAGACACTGCTAAGCTACAAAGCGTTACCAAAGTGTAGTTAATGTATATGCCCTCTTTTCCATTTTAAAGCAGGAAGTGATATGGCAAAGCATACGTGTGATGACTCCCGGAGTGTATTTAGAATTCATATCCTGAAGCTTGTAGTAAAATTGGATTTAGTCAGTTGCTTGAGTCTGTTACAGAGCAGCTTGGGCTCAGGGCCGGAGGTGTCCTCTAACTATAGATGCCGTTTAGTAATGGACGAAAAGAGGTAGAAATTAATGGGCCTTGACTTGCTTATAACAAGGCCCTTTGGCCGACCTGCCGTGTTAGAGGTCAGCGCTTCCAGAATATTGTTTTTTAATGGGAGCAAAAATCCATTTGCGGAGATGGATGACCGTCCCAGGCACCCTGTGGAGAATGAGCGGAACGGGGAAGGAGACGGGTGTCGATGGGCTGGCTTTGTAATGCCTCTAAAACTGGGAGGCCAGGCGATTTACTGCAACGGAGGGGCGGGGCTGGATTCGCCGGGATGCCGACTAGCTGCCGTGGGACAGGGACTTGCGTGTTACACGCAGACACTAGCACTTTCTTACTTGGTCTGACACCCCCACTTCCTTTTAATTGCCGGCTATCACTTTTGTGATATTTATATACAGTAGTTGTTTTTGTTTTTCTTTTTTAAGAGTCTTCTATTTTTATAGGTATGTATTTTTATTTTCCCACAAGGACCTAAAAATATGTGCAGAGACACGCAGAGAAACATCTGCCTCTGAACTCTCGTTGAACTTTGACCCCTAGTGTCACACCGGGTGGCCTCTCCGAGGTCAGAGACCGCATTTCCCATGGCCTCTGGGTTTGACCACCGGCAGCGCCCGGGGGTCCAGATGGCTGGCGTCTTCCCGAGACTGCAGATGAGCCAGAAGGTGCAACTCGGGGCCAAGGTCATGGCCAGGGGTCAGGGTGAGGTGGATACCCCTGTGGAGAACCTGTACAGGCTCTTTCATGCCGAGCACTGCTTTGGTTGGACTATCGTTAGTATTACTGTTGATTACGAATGCTTTTATTCTGCAGATTTACACAGCAGGAAGGCTGAGCTTGTAACACATAGGTTAAAATACTATATATTCTTAAACCATATTCAGTCTGCTGCTTTGTTATTTATGCCCTCTGCTGCTTAAACATACATGCTGTCTTCTTATGCATGCACTATACCCCTACCCCATCACCAGTGTGTGTGGCTCAGCAGGTTAGAACACTATCCCTGTGAACAGACGGCTGCCTGTTCAAAACCGACGATTGGTTGAGGCATGTTACCATTGGGCCCCTGAGCAAGGCTGTTGACCCCCATTTGCTCCAGGGATTATCTGACCCTGTTTTCTTGGCTCATACTGAATGTGAGCTCAGTATTGCTCAGGTAGCTTTCCTGGACGCTCCCCTTCCACAGGGGATCCCATGTCATTAGGAACCAACATGTGGAACCCTTCAGTTGGAGGAGATCTGAGGTGTGGTGTAGCCCAGTACTGCGGGGTCTGTTTGCCAGTTCGTCATGGAAGCTTTTCCTTGGGTCAAAGCAGGACTGGTCAGCCAATTAGGTAACATCTTCTGGGGGGGTACTGACTTAGCAAACCACCCCCCCCCACCATCCAAGACAAAGGTGGGGTATTGGCAGGGAAGCTTGCCTAGGGTGCATCAATGGCTTTAACCAGCACTGGGTCAAAGGGTAAAAGACCTTTTCTATGTACCCTCAGTTAACAACTGTAACAATGCACGTTCTGCATTGTGCTTGTAGTGTGATTCCGGCTGATTCGACAACTATTAATCATTAGCTCCATTACCTAATAAGAGGCACAGCAGGACCTCCCATTTAGATTACATTCAGTCATTATTCCTAATTAAGCTGAGTGGCAACAAATATCGCCATCTAATTGTTCCGTTAAAGACCTGATCATGAAGGATGGTGCATGGAAAATGGGGTAATTATGCATTTAATAGCAAGGTATGCTATGTAAAGTCAATGTTTCAAAAATGTTGCATTTGTATGCAAATTGTACTGAAAATAATACCCAGCAGCATCTGCTCAGAATCTATTCTGGGCTTGAAATTGGCAGGTCGGTGATGAAAATCAAGGTAGGTGGGCGGCACCTTGCTTAATAAATGTTACAATTTGAAGTAGCTCTATTTGAGTTAACATTGCCAGCTTTATTACGGTTACTGCAATTCCATCAATGAGCCGAGTCGTATTTCCATATAGCGAAGGCACTGATAGGTATTTAATCATGTCAAAATGTTAGTTGATAAGCACTCTCAGATGAGTTTCCTGCATTCATTATAGATTATTCTGTATGTTTAATTAGCGGCAGGGCGCCATCTGTAGGAGCTCTGCTCCCCTAACGTGATCTCAGGCCTAACACCTCTCCCTGCAGCATGCTGTTGGGGTGTCCCCTCCGCCTCGGGTGGAGATGGGGTTGCTACACGCCACGTCTTGTAACGGCGCCGCCCTAGCTGCCGTCCTTGGCACCAACTCCCATGGGAAGTTCCTTGAGTAATTTATGCTTGTCTCTGTAAGCACCACTCCACTCCATTCTCATCCCCATGGAAACAGCCCCCTGCCCCAATTCCGGGCTCTAGGCTAGTGTTCCGGATTAGACAGGATGTCCATTCAGTTTGGAGGCTAATGTGGAGGAGATGGAGATGAGGGGGGCATGACAGATATAAAAATTAAATAGTGACCTTGGTATGTAAGGGCCAAAAACTTGTACGCAGAACTGTATGTAACGTGTGGCCATGCAGTTGTAACCCCTACACACTGAAGGCAATCACATGTCACCTATTCTTGGCTGTAAAAAGCAAATCCTGTAAAAAGATGATAGGTTGATGAATAGAATTGAGACCATCAGAGTCGGCATTTCCAAACCATTGGCATTTGTGGAGGAAAGCTGAGATTGGCGCCTTTGACGTCAACTGTGGTACCTTTGGTCTTGTCATGTCCTGCTCGTCCGATCCTCCTGTGTGCCACGCCTCCTCATTAACCTCGTGTGGAATCCTGGCATTACAAGCTTTTTTCTTGTTGTCTGCTGTTAGTCCTGTGTATTTCAGTCCACGTTCGAGTATGTTTCCCGAGTCCGGTCATAAGTTCTGTTGTGCTGCTCCCTGCCTGTGTATTGTCCTGGAATAAACCCCATGTTACCTCGATCCTGCTTCCCCATTCATGCTTCCCTGCTCTGCACCCGGCAGCTCATGACAGAATGACCGGCCTTGGCAAGACATCGCCTCCGCTGACCGAGGCAGAATACCTTAGTCTGATCAACAAGGTGATCAACTGGCTGCAGCAGCCCGAAGTTGGGCAGAACCCCGCAGTTTGCGCCCTGGCAGCGCAAACGAGGGACGTCTTAGAGGGGATGTCCCCGTTAAAGGATGCCTCCCTCACATAAGAGGCACGCCTTAACCTGCAGCAGCTCAGGAGCAGGGTGGCAGAGGTGATGCTATGGCGGGTGACCCTGGGCAGCTGAATACCCTCTGGTCTGCGACTGGAGCTCCCTGAGCTGCCTCCAACCCTGCCATCCAAAGCAGGAAGCAAGAAAAAGTGGAAGACTCAGAGGCTGCCTGCCCTGCCCTCCTGATCCTGAACCCAGCGGTGTCACCCTGGATACCGCCCTCGCTTCTCTGTGTTCCCCTCACACGCGTCTGCCCGCAGACCCTGCTGCTCGCCAGATGCACAAGCGTGCACCTGATGCAGCTGCCATGCTGCCAGCGCCAGCAGCTCACCCCTTCCGGGGAATGCGCCTGGCTCTTAAAGGGGCCAAATCTGTTGGGGACACCATCCCGCGGGTCCCTAAACTCCCCAGGAAGGCGGCTTTGACTCCAGTTCCCGTGATTCCTGCTCCAGTTCCTGTGATTCCTGCTCCTGTCCCTGCTCAGCCCCCATCCGGTCCAGGTGATGGCGCTGCCGCACCCCCGTCCGGTCCAGGTGATAGTGCCACCGCGCTCCGTCCGGTCCAGGTGATAGCACTGCTGCACCCTGTCCACCCCCCAAAGCCCCTGCTCTGGTTCCTGCCGCGCCCCACGTGCCACTGCCCGAGGTTCCTATTCCCAAGGTCCCTGTTTCCGAGGTTCCTGTTCCGGATCCCAACCTCGCACCTTTCCCCTTGGGAGAGGAGGAGCTCGAATGGGACCCCTCAAGGATTACCCTGATGGCCCCACTGGACCCCTTCGGGGAAGTGACTCCTCTGCTACTCCCGCAACGGGGCAGGTCCTGGTCGTGGCCCTGCCTCTCTATTTCCTATAAGGGAAGGGGACACCTGCACCGGGGTTAGTTCCCGCCTGCCCTGCCCCCTGGCTCGTCCTCGGCCCCTCTGGCTGTGGCTCATGGGGTGCCTGCAGGTCCTCCAGCTCCTGCTCGTCGGTCACCTGCAGTTCCCCCTCCAATGCCTTGTCAGTCGCCTTCGGCCCTGCCTCCGACACCTGCAGGTTCCCCCGCTTCAGCTTGTCGACCGTCTGCGGGTCCCCCCACTCTGCCTCGTCGGTCGACGGCGCCTTCGCCGGCTGTCACTGCGCTGTCGCCTGCCCCTCCTCACCTTTTCCGAAGTCCTCTTCACCTTCCTTCTCACCTCCTCTGGTGCCCCCTTCGACTTCCTCCCCACCTCCTCCGCTCGTCCCTCCATCTGCCTTCTCACCCCCTGTAACTGCCCTTCGGTTCGGACGAAATAACTGATGCGGAGAGTCTCAACAGGTGATATGAGCGTTTATTGCTTCCGTGTTGAGCACCGTGAAAACTGAAAAGGAGAGAGAAAAAAGGAAAAAAGAAAAGCACAAACGCTCAAATGCAGATATGCTCAGTTGCAGCTTCACAGCAAACAAGTAATAATTACATTTCAATAATAAAGGAATCCACTCATACAAACAGTATTTGAGTCTTATACCTCGCTCCGCTCTCCCAAAGGTGCAGTTAGGTAAGTAGCCAAGGATGTGAATTCACGGTCCTTAAACCTTAAATACGGTCCTCACAGAAGGTTAGCGAATAATGTACCGAATATCTTGTACAATAACTTAAATTCTCCTTAAACTAAGGAAATCAGTAAAAAGCAAACTCAAACACACTGACCCTTTTAACATGGCTAACCTACACTAAAAAAAACTTGGTGTTTCCCCAGTGTCTCCTTTTTTGGTGCCCCTGTGCTTGTTTGCCTTGCCTTGGTCAGTTGTTGTCTTGCTTGCTTCCGTTGTGCCTGTTCTGTGTGTCCGTCCTGTTCCCTGTACTTTGTTGATGGTCTTGTTTTGTTTTCCAGCTCCTGTGTCCCCAGTTTCGATCCCTTCGCCCACCTTGGGCGCACTCAGAGTGTGCGCCTTTGGGGTGGAGGTGGGGTCACTGTCATGCCCTGCTCGTCTGATTTTCTATTGTGCCACGCCCCCTCGTTAACCTCATATGGAATCCCGGCATCACCAGCTGTTTCTTGTTGTTCGGTGTTAGTCCTATGTATTTCAGTCCACGTTCAAGTATGTTTCCCGAGTCTGGTCAGTGAATTTATGTTGTGCTGCTCCCTGCCTGAGTATTGTCCTGGAATAAACCCTGTGTTACCCCGATCCTGTGGACTCCTGTTCGTGCTTCCCTGCTCCACACCCGGCAGCTTGTGACAGGTCCATCCATCCATCCATTCTCCATCTAACCACTTATTCTGGTCAGGTTGTTAAGAACATAACTATTGCATTATTATTATGGTGTATAATCTTTAATAGCTTGGTTCAGTAGTTGTCTGATGTGTGCTATATCTGAATAGTGCATGTTTCATGGCGAATCAGCTTCTAAATATTTTGCATGGTACTGGGTATTTTTCATGGATGATTCTGAACATTGATGAAACAGAAAGGCACCATCGGGAATGTCAGGTTGTTTCTCAGTCTGCCTCACCTCACTGTACACATCCCAAGCTGGAGGGTGGATCATGTTTGAGTTTCACGCACTGGGTTTTACAGAAGTGTGGAAGCCCTCCTTGCCTTTTTTTTCTACTTCCACTACTTCCACTGACTCTGTGTTCCTTCCTTTGTCCCGAGGGAAGAAGCAACACCAGAGGGAGCCTGGGCTGGGAAGCCACTCATCATGAGCCCATGGACAGCACCCGCTTGACTGGCCCTAATTTAATTTGCATGCAAACACGCGTGAACAGCATTACTGAAACAATACAAATGAAAAGGTGAGTAGAGCCGGACGTCATGCCTGATTTATTCACAGTGTTTATACGGTGGGCAGGAGGAGGACTCTGACGCCAAACCCTTAATGTTCAAACTAAACAAGGTCGAAATGTGAAATGTGCCTTCTGAATAAATGCATGCTGAGGCATCTGACTAAATTTGGTCCTTTGTATGCTGTTACTTAGTTTTTAATCTTTTCAATTCAATTTTGTGAAAGCTCTGTATGATAATAGCATGCCATCCAACACTCAAGAGTATAAAAATGTTTTATAAAAAAAATAAATTAGTCAGCTTGGCCCATCCAGGGATTGCCCCCCCTCCCCCCCCAGCCCACCCCATTGCGTTCCGTTGTCATGGGAACCTCACCGAGCCTGTTCTGCTGGATTTGTATGGTGGCACTACTCAATCTACAAAGAGGCATTATGTTTCATTCTCTTTAGCCTGGATCATGATTAAACTAAAGTGCATTGCAAGTGACAGTAAACCTTCAGATCGTTAAAATGGTCTGAATAAGACTCGAGTTTTGTCCTGCAGTCCAAACATGGAGTTGCGTAAACTGATGACTCTAAATTGTGTGCATGAATGTGTGTGTGTGTGGATTTGTAATTACTACAGCGTGGGGACCCAATGCCCCCCACAATGTGATAAAAACCTATAACTTGTTACTTTGTTGGGACATTATTTTGGTCCCCACTAGGGGTCGACCGATTATCGGCCTGGCCGATTATTGGAGGCCGATATTAGGCATTTTGGCGATTATCGGTATCAGCATTTTATTTTAATGCTCACCGATATTAAGTAATTACAAGGTGCACTACTGTGGCTCTGCCTCTGTGCGCTTTGCTCTCATCCCGCGGCTACATTTAATGTCCCGCCCACAACAGTCTCTGATTGGTTATGTCACACTTGTAATAGCCAATCAACACTGAAGCCTTGCTGTCACTCACACCACACTCACACGAGCACAGCGTGAAGCCCAAGGATGAGAAGAGGAGAGCGAAGTTTCTGCTGAGGGCGCCCTGTTGCTGAGATTGGAAGGTAAAGCAGGTGAGGTTTTCCCAAATTAGAACATTACAGGCCTACACACTGAAGTTACAAAACACCACGGAGCTCCTGTCACCTATTTCCATAATGAAAAGCCTGCCCGCTTTCCCAGTTACACCGCGGAAAATAATGACCCTCGTTGTGGTGATAACGTGAGCCTGCAGACGTGTCATGCTTTCACTAAAGGAAAAAAAACAACATCCAATGTAAAGTGTTGAATTCAGAAAACCAGACCGTGTTTTTTCCCTTAGTAAATGCAGTATGCTGCCGTATGAGCCAGCAATGTTACCCGTAATGACAA
Source organism: Petrocephalus sullivani (assembly GCA_026780845.1). Classification (NCBI taxonomy): domain Eukaryota; kingdom Metazoa; phylum Chordata; class Actinopteri; order Osteoglossiformes; family Mormyridae; genus Petrocephalus; species Petrocephalus sullivani. Next base: position 13,505,513 of record JAODKM010000001.1, on the reverse strand, counting down.
AGTGTTAATAGTGCTATGTAGCAGTTACAGCTAACGTTGCAACAGGAGTTTATTTGAGCTTCCACGCGACTTATCTTACTTTACAATACAGTACTTACATTACTCATCCCTATGAGATTCTCAAATGTTACGTGTAACGTTAGCTGACAACAACGTGGAGTCTCTTACTGCTAATTTACACGTGTTACCAAACTGCGTTATTAAGCAAAAGGTATCCAACTCAGGCATATAAGTAAAAATTAGATGCTTTATTTTTCTTATTGTTATTCTTTTCACAACTGCCCTATGAATACTTAAGAATCTGTAAAGTATATACACTTTTTTTTGTATAGTGAATCATTTGTCATTTAATTTAAAAAGTTTAAATTCACTATAAATAGAGCAGCCTTACTCTAATAGCGGACTTTATATTACTAAATCCTCATTGTAGATGGATGCAAAGAAAGCACATAAAAGCAAATGCATATCGGTTCCAAATATCGGATATCTGTGTGTGTGAGTGTGTGTGGGTGTGCATTGATCACATTTGGGGACCAGAATGTCCACAGAGTCTAGTAACCTGTAACTTTCTTACGTTTGGGGACGTTTTTTTCAGGTCCCAATTTGGATAGCCTCAGTTTTATAAAAATCTGTGAATGCAATTAAAAATTAAAAATTCCTAAAGTCTTGAATTTTGTTTGGTTTGGTAAGGTTAAGGTTGGGGCTGGGAAGGGGTTAAGGATGTCATGACTGGGATTAGAGTTTTTCCCATAGAAATAAATGGACGGTCCCCATTTAGATAGGTATGCGGGCCTGGGTGTGTGTATCCATAGTGTCCTAAGCCCTGTTCTCTGCTTTCCTGGCTCCAAGGTCACCGCTTCCCTGTACTGGATCATTGGTTATGGACAGATGGTCTGACTAAGGATCTTGCATTCTTCATGCTTACTTCTCATCTCCTGAATGAAGATGCCCTCCTTGGCCTCCTGCTCTTTCCATCCTCCAAACCTCTTCTGAAGGCTGCCCTCTCCTTTTATCTTAGGTGCTGAACTAGAACCGCGCTGTGGCCCCAGCGCTCCTGTGCAGGTGTCATACCTTGGTTTCTTAGGCTACATCCACACTGCAACGTTTTTACTCAAAAATGGGAAACGTTTCACATGAAAACAATCTCCATCCACCCCATTTATGAAAGTATTTCCATCCACACTTAAATTACGTGGCTATAAGCCTATATTTGGGTATGTGCCCATCGACACAGAAATTAGATTCCTCCATATCTGCCATGCTGGAATACTGTTTACATCCATTGAGGGTGACCCGATGATCAATCAGGCAACAAAACGGTGTCTCTGGTTTCACTCATCCACATTGTAACTCTCCGTGAGGATGGAGACAGGAGTGTCTCTCTGGTTCTGCGCCCACAGAGGAGGAAGTTGTGAATGGGGCCAGCACTTGCAATTTGGTCTCCCGTAAGCCTTTGGCCTCTTGCGTTGATGTCAAGAGGATGGGTGCAGTTGAAGAAAGGCACAAGTCATGTTCTGTCAAACTCCTCATCTACAGGTCTTGCGTTATGTTACCCAGAATCTCAGGCCGCCTCTTGGAGCTCTGCAGAGATGCAGCGTTTGGCTTGGGTGTAGGCTGTCGGTGCGCCACAGGTTTGTGGAGGGAGTTCTGTACCTGTTCTTCATCCCTCGGTTTAAAAATGTGCTGCCTCCCCTCTTCCTGTGTCCCTAAGAAATGGAAATGCATCTTCTCAAGTGTGCCAAAAAACACGATAGGAAAGTCACTGCCAGAGAGCAGCCTCTCGTCCTCCTGAAATAAGCAGCGTGTGTATGTCTGAGCGGCGACGCTTCATCCTCCTCTGATGAAACCTTGCTGCCAAGGAAGGAGATTTAAGTTTAGACCAGTCAGAGAATTATCGCTCCATCTCTAGCTTGGCCGTTATATCGGAGTGAGGGTGAAGGTGAATTTGCAGACATTGTTAGAGCTTTTATAAAGGAAATAGCTTACCAGAGGAAGTTTTTATGGAAACATGGAAACATTATTTAGTCATCGCTGTAAATCAGTATTTACTTCAGAGGGGGGTGGGGTTTGCATAGCCTAACCTAGGCTATAGCCTGGGGTCCCAGCAAACCTCTGGGCCCTGCCCCGCCTGGGGAAAAATAGTTAATAGTTAATTATATCAGCACCATCCATGCTTAAATCAGCCTAGTTCTGCCAGATACGTGAATCTACCCCTGCGTTAGTATTTCAGTCAAGTAGTTCCTCAAGGGTACTTCAGTCGGGGCCTCCAGATCTAGTGTCCTTAACCACTGCGCCACCTGCTGCTCAGTACTGCAAAACATTTCCGAAGTTGAGCTTCTCCTTTCAATGCCCACATTCTGGCAATTCAAAACAGGCCTCTTCTGCTGTTTATGCTTTCGGGAGTGGTGTGGGACCGACCCACTCATCACCAGCGGATCACACAAGAAGCTGAGATATTTACTTTTTACATGACATCTAGACCTCCAACTCATCGCTTATCGGTTATGAATTTTGCAACTCCTGCTAACGTGTCTTCGCGAAGTCAGAGCAGGCGGGATGTAGACAGCTAGGTAGGCACCTGCATCTCTCTGCCAGTCTCCCATCTGCCTGCTCCTCCCTTCACAACTGGTAGAGTGAGGACTAAGAAAGGATATTGATGGACACCCTTAGGTTGCTGGTTCATGTCTATCTTGAGGACTATCGATTTCCTTTTCTCACATCCTCTGCACTATAACTGTTTCTTAATCGCTAAACGGATGTGTGCTGTGGTGCTTCTGCAAATCTACAATTTCCTTTTTGGGTTAATGAATTATCTCTCTGCCTACCTTGCCTGTCTGTCAGTCTGTCAGTCTGTCTATCTAATCTGGCATTTCTTCCTTACTTTTTAAACTTCTGTAAAACTTGAAATGATCTATTTATAATTTTCCTCCTTCCTGATTTAACCAGTAATGAATACTTTAGGGTGACACTGCAGGTGGAATGGGTCAGCAAGGAGCCAGAGAGGAGAAACTCCTTTATTAAGAGGGGTAGATCCTTCTTCATAAAAACGCACTAGAGTTTATTACTTTCACCGATCTTATGAAGACAGGCATCACTCTCTAGCAGGGCTTCAGAGGCAGGTGAGGCCAGGCAGTGCTGATTCCACACTAAAGACTTTAAAATCAATCTGCCTTCCTTTGCGACATTCATTTTGTTCCCTTCTCTCCAGCTTCGGGTTGGGGTCCGTCGGCCTCTAAGGCGCCTTTCGCCATCCAGAGACGTGCTCGAATGGAGATTGAGGCTGGGTCACTTAGTGTCGCATAGCCCTGACACCTTCCTCTTTACATTGTGCACTGTGGAAGTCCCCAGTTAAGCGTTATCATAAGCTGGTCGTTTTTTTCTTTCTGAAAATGCCACCAGACTAAAACAGAAATATTGAATGTGGCTCTGTGATCGTTGCTATTTCCTATGGTATGCAGCTCTAGAAAATATTAAGAGACTACTCTATATTTAAAAAAATCTACATTTTTAAATCCTGGTTTAATCCTGGTTCTTCTGGCAGAAGGCTAACGTTGTGCGGCAGGCAGCTTCCAGGCTCAAAGTTTCTAAGACAACAGTACAGAACAAGGTTAAGCAGGAGACACTGGCAATGGCCAAAAACCTGCCAGGTACAGGGCAGAAGCTACTTTCTAATGTCGGAGATGACTGTTAACTTATCCAGCAGTGCCTCATGAATCAGAGGTTGACTTCAACTGACCTTCAAAAACAATAGGAAATGTTAAGTGGCATGAAGTGCACTGCAAGGACAGTTCATAACAGGCTCCTACAAGCAGGAGTGACGACCCATAAAGCGAGGCAGAAGCCCTTCATCAGTGAAAAGCAGGGAAGAGCCAGGCTTTTGTTTGCAAAAACAAACGTTTAATTTACACAGGTGCATACCCATTAATTGAGTGAAACTGAAAAATTTGTTTTCCAGAGCTGTATAACAGTATAAAATAAGTAGATCTTAAGCACCTTACTAATAAGAGAATGCCCCCCTTCAGTATGTTTTGTTAATTTTGATGTGTGCTTTGGACATTCATATATGAATAATGATTTAATTTGATATTTTCCTGTTTAAATTTTTAATTCTTTTGCAATTGATCATTAAAAATCCTCTTCTTTTTAATTTTATAGAAAAAAGACATCAGCTGAACAAACTGCACCAATAAGTTTTATGAAATCCAGGCCTACTCCTGTTATACAGCATATTGATGACATACAGCATGTACAACTAGGCGGTTACTTGTTCAATTTATGATTTCACTTGCTTTAATAAGAGATTATTAAACTATTAAACGGTGTTCCTGTTATCAGTATTACAGTTAGAAATAAGATTATTATTTTTTATTCCCCTAAAATGATCCAACAAATTTTACGGTTACAATCAGCAAAAAGTATAAATATTAATGACATTCAAATTATTAATATTAATTATTAAGCTGTGGGTTAAAATATATGCAGATCCAGCCTTGATCCTCCATACTCCATGCCCTTTACAAGTTACTGTAGCTTCATCTGTGCTTTGTGTTCTACAGTAGTGATCGTAACATCACGTCTGCTTTGTGTTCTGCAGGAGTGATCGTAACGTCACGTCTGCTTTGTGTTAAGCAGAAGTGATCGTAATGTCACGTCTGCTTTGT
>JAODKM010000001.1:13421998-13444163 GCA_026780845.1 Petrocephalus sullivani | reverse complement strand
CGTTAAGCGGCTGCCCTTCTCAATGACGCGACCCACGTTGGAAGTAAGAATCGCCGTCATTCTTCCAGCACTGACATCCCTCCCCCACCACCCCCCGCGCCCCCCAGTCAGGCGTCACAGTGAACATCCAGAACCGGCCCATGTACCAGCTCCTTCATTTATCCATCGGGGTGCGTCCCAGGGGTTGCGTCTCCAGACATAACAAATCGAACTCCGATAAGCAGAGGAACGCTTGCCACGATTGAAGAGGTGTCCAACCCTGGGTTTGAGCTTGCTTAGCTCTAAGAGACAGGAGGCTGGCAGAGCCGGCCTACATCAACCCGTCAGAAAAATAACAAAGCTAAGTGAGGGAGCAGTAATCGGCTACTCTGCTGCTGATGGACCGGTAGTGCTCCCATTAGCTGAAGCACAGCGCTGCAGTATGCTAATAAACTGCTAACTTTCATGTATGTTTATACATGTTCAGTGATCGAATTGTGAAGTCTGTCAGGGGGTCCGCTGGTGGGCAGTCTGCCAACTGGGGTTGGCAATGGTATAAGTTGTCAAATGGGGGGTTATTAGAGAAAGTTTTTGAAGGGGGTTGGTTCAGATCCTCCTGAATTGGAACACCAAATGCGTCTGTGTGGCATCGCTGGTAAAAGGCTAGATGAGTTACTGTACTCCTCTGAGCTCAGGCCACGCAGGAGCATCATGGGGATCTGAGCGGCCAGCTGGTCGTTCCCGTCCTCGGAACGCTCTGTCGCTTTGCTGAAGCTCGCCATGTGAGCCGCGTCCCATTTCAGTCCCACGCCGAGGAAGCGCCGAGACGCTGCCTTCTCACGGCTAATTGCTTGTGGAAACATCTCACCTTTGCCTGGCTGTCATGGATAAAGAGAGTGAATAAACTGTAGTCATAGAGCGGATCGATAGGCCGCGAGGCTGATCAACACTGTAGTCAAAAGCTCAATTGAATAAGCAGCTTTTTCTCGGCAGCTCGTCGCGGTCTCCTTAAATATCCATCCATCAATTTCCCTTTGACGGTTTATGCAGTTCATGGCTTCAGGGGAAACACAAGACAGGGGGCGCTGTTTATGGGATGTCAGTCTAAAAACTTAACAAATATCTAATCAAAGCCACTATACAAATCAAATGTGACCTCAAGTGAAATGTACTTTGACATCCATGACAGGCCTGGGCTTGATTTACCCAAAACTAAAATAAAATGATTTCCGGCAAAAGACCCTTTAAATCCACATGAAATCTCTGCAAGGGAAACCCAAGATTTAGGCTAATGCGTATTGGTCCCACTCTATAATAAAAGTTGTTTATTTAGGTCATAAACTGTGCACAGGGTGTTACAGTAATGTCTGCTTGGAGCTGTGTTAGCAGGAATCTGCTGCCCACATACTTCACAGAAGTAAAAAAGACCTTTAAAGTCAGTTGTGAACTGCAGGACCACCCACAGACAACACAGAGCCACTTCCTCTGCCCCCAACATGCATGCCGAATTCAGCTATAATTAGCGGTGGCTCGTTAGCGCACAGACGGAGGAAGGCAGCTGTACTGCAGATGCATCACTGCTCCTCCACAACCAGCTCGTCCTTCCACTTTTCCCTGGCAAGCTCAGACTCTCCATTTTTAAAGGAATATCTAGGCAACAAGTCTCGTTGCTTCCTTGAATCTGTGCAAATTGAGAGAACAGAATTCACTTGAACAAAATCTACCTGTCTGAAGAGAATCCTACTGCTTTGACGTCATTTTCTCTGTGTTTGTCCATGTCTTCATGACATAACCATCTATCTGCTATACTGCTTGTCTAGTATAGGGTCGTCGCACAAGACTCTGGATGGCATGCCTGTCCATCGCAGGCCACACACTAACATACTCTGCAATATAGGAAATGTAGTTACATCATTCAGCTAAAGCACGATATTGGACCTTAGGAGGAAACTGACACAAACATGAGGAGGGCATACAAAATCCAGACTGAAACCGCAACCCTGCAGGTGTGAGACTACGGTGCAGCCCACTGGCTTTCTGCACAGCCCATTTACAGTATATAATGCACTTTATTTGCTATTCTACCCCATGCGATTGGGGTGAACAGCTCGGTAGAGGTTTGCTGTAGTCATAAACACACCACTGATAATATGCAGGGGGAGTGCAATGTCCAATAGGATCCTTTTCTCAAGCAAATAATTAATTGTAGGCCATAATACCTATGGCAGGCACATTTAATTACTGCATATGCTTTACTTAGAATAGTAAGCACTAAGTACAATAGCCTTAAATAAAATGCTTATTAATCATATCAATTTAAAAACTTGAGTTAAGAAAATTATCGACTGCTTTGCAGATTGTAACGTCCTTCCCGCCAGATTCTCTGGCCTCCTCCTTAGCATGACCCTATCAAGCCACACCTGTCACTCACTTGTCTTACCTCTTGTTCCTAACCCTCATGTTAATCACTCCCCGCTGCCTCTCATTAGCTCCCCTTTCAGTCCCGTATATACGTGCTTCCCAGTCCTGTGTTCTCCAGTCCAGTGATTTACATTGAATGTTCCTTTTGCCTGTGCCTCTCCTAGACCTCCCATTTCTGATCCCTCATAATCCTGTTTGTTCAAGAAAACTCTTTTCTGTTTCTCCAACACGCCCGCCTCGAGTCCTTCAAGTCATGACATAGATTCCTAAATACCACTATTAATGTATTTTTCTCAAGTTCATTGTAAATTTAAGGTATCGTAATTTTATTTGTGTGTACATTCTTTTAATTGCATTCACATTCTTTTATTTAATGTTGGGCATATTTTCCATTTCTAAAAGTTATCTTGTAGTGTGATAACTATTCCAGTACAAGTCACCTGTAGAACCAACAGCCTTGATAATTACTTAGTTAATTTTGTCTATCTTCAATAGCCTTTTCTTTAATTAAATCATTAGTACATTTAACAAGCTGGCCTGTTTGCAGAGGGTTCATCGGCTGGGTAGTAATTTTCAAGAAATGCCTGCTAATGTCAGATTAGGCCTACTGAAAATAATAAAAAAAAACGTTCCATTGAAATATCACTACAGCTCCTTTCACACTAAAAATCAGGCGTGTGTTTTCAGTAATAGGCATTTACAGCTATTGTCTTTATTGGTAATTAATGACAACCTACATCCTGGTTTGAATTTTAATTACATGACAGTTTAAGTTTGTGAGAGTGTGAAACTGTATTTGGGACAAATTGTCACAGCATTTTTAAGCAATTTTAACAGATTACCCAGCACGTTAGACAGACTGACTAAAATAGGGCAGCACATTAAGGATCAAACACAGGGCAGCTGATCAGGGGAAACGAGGCAAACACATCGAGGGTCAGGTGTGGCGAATCAAGCCCCGCCTGAGGGCAAAACAGAGGACGAAGCACGAAGGGCGGGGCTGAACGCGACATAGCCCCCCCCAAAGGCGCGCCCTCTGGGTGCGGCAAACCCCCAGGGAGGGGCCCAGGGGACCGGAGACAGGACAGGGACACGGGACCAGGACACGGGACCTAGAAGACAAAAGACCAAAAAATCAAGCACGGGGCACCAGAAACAAGACAGAAACACAAAACAGACAGACCAGGAGCAAGACGGACAACAGCTGGCACACGACAGGCAGGGCAAGCAGACACAGGGGCCACAGGACAGGGGACAAAGGAGCAACAGGGGGACCAGGAGGCACAACAGGACGAGGAGGGAACAGGGGAGAGACAGACGGACGAAACCCAGGGGGAACAAAAGCAGGAGGGAGAAAACCAGGAGGCAAAGGGGCAGAAGGCGGGGGAAAATGGGGAGCCCGAGGGAGCCCACCCCGGCGAGGGGCGGCAGCCACAGGGACGGCAGGCAAAGGGGAGGCAGGAGCAGGAGGGGACCCCAAAGGGGCCGACGAGGGAGAAGGAGGAACGGGCGAAGGGGATGAGGAGGGAGTCGAAGGAGGCACTCCGGAAGGCGAGGAAGGAGGCACAGCCACCGCAGGTGACAGCGCAGCCACAACCGGCAAAGGCGTCGCCGACCGAGGAGGTTGGAGGGGGGACACCTCAGGCGAGGGACGAGACATTGGAGGCCGGACAACCGGCGACGGAGGAGGCCTCGGCGGGGGACACGCAGGCGACAGCTGAGCCGAAGCCGGAGGGACCGCAGGCGCCCCACGAGCCCCCAACAGGGCAACCGAGGGCGAGCCAGGGGGCTGGGCGGGCGGGAACTGGCCCCGACGTAAGTGACCCCGCCCTTTCTGGGATCTGGAGAGGCGGGGCCACCGCCGGGTCTTGCCTCTTTGCGGGTGTGGAGAAGTCCCTCCACCACCCGAATCCCCGGGGCCCATCAGGGCAAGCCCAGAGGGGTCCCAGGCAAGGTCCTCCTCCTCCTCAGAGGAAGGAGCCGGATCAGGCGACATAGGAACGGGAGCAGGCGACATTGGAACGGGCAAAGGCGCTGGCGGGACAGGAGCAGGAACCTCCGGGACAGGGACCGAGACAGGAGCAGGGACCTCCGGGACAGGGACTGAGACAGGAGCAGGAACCTCCGGGACAGGGACCGAGACAGGAGCAAGAACCTCCGGGACAGGGACCGAGACAGGAGCAGGAACCTCCGGGACAGGGACCGAGACAGGAGCAGGAACCTCCGGGACAGGGACCGAGACAGGAGCAAGAACCTCCGGGACAGGGACCGAGACAGGAGCAAGAACCTCCGGGACAGGAGCAGGCAGCGATACGGGAGCCAGCAGCACAGGAGCAGGCGGCGATATGGGAGCTGGAAGCACGGGAACAGGCGGCAAGACGGGCACCGGCAGCACAGGAACAGGCGGAAGTGCTGGCAGGAACCGGAGGCACCGCGGCTACTTCTCCTGAACCGGATGGGGGCGCGGTGGCGCAATCACCCAGATCCGACGGGGGCGCAGCGGTGCAATCACCCCGAGGGAGACTTCTCCACCGGCAGAGCAGGTCCCTCATCCTCTCCCGGACTTCTTCCATCACCGAGGGAGCCGAGTCCGTGGTGATGGCGGCAAACATCGGCTGTAAGGCGTCCAGGGATTGGAGGTGCAGGTTTTCGGGATAACCCTAAGGTCAGCTGTTCAAACTCAGGTGTGAGAATTCTTCAGCCAATCAGTCCTCTAATTAGTGATCTAATTAGGGAGTTGCAGCGAAAACCTGCATACACAGCGGCCCTTTGCGGATAAGATTGCCCACCCCTGGCTTAAGGAATGCTTGATGGTGAGCATAAACTTGTTTACCCTTTCTAATGTGATAGTTTTCAGTCATGAATATATGTTGGATATTAAATTGTTCTTTAAAATGTCACTTAATTACACTATGATAAGTTGCCCCTCATGCGTGACATAATGGGGCATATGGTCACAAAATACTAATGTGTAATTAAATCAATATGAAATTAGAAATAAATACACAAGGCATATTAATTAAACTGTGCGATAAACTCTCGACTTTGTTTTGGTATGATTATGACTATTCAGCATAGCTACTTTTCTACCAGTTTTGGAAAAACAGGAAAAAAAATTAACGTGCGACAACAAGCCCTACAGGATATTAACGTGACATTACCGTGTACCGCAACACATTGTCATAATAGTTAATAAAAGATACACAAAATGGCCGAATTTGAATTTGGATCTGCAAGATATGGTAAGGAAAGTGATATTGATTGGACAAAAATCGCAATGAATATTACAAAGAGAAGTCATTGCCAGAAGTAACTGGTTGTATTGACTGCACGACTCTGCCTTGTCAGGGGCCCAAGGCAAAGCTTAATTAGAGGTGCTCTAATTAACGTTATAAAGCATGTCAACCTTTAAAATTAGAACAAGCAAGCGGATCAGTGTTATCTGTTGACAGTTAGATTCTATTCTGTGAAATCCAATATAATATATTTGGATTGCGATCTAATAACCAGTGAAAGAATGGTATGGATTTATATATATATATCATTGTTTCCGATTGTGTTGTAATTTTTTCAGTTGCAATGAATAAAATTCTACTAACACACTTCCTACAGCTACGTTTAAAAATGAATTCCGTAAAAAAAAATTAGCTTGTTTGATTATCGCAAAACGCATAAACCCACCCGAAATATATCGTCTCCACCAACCGAACAGGTGACCCATGTCTCGCTGCACGTGCAGTACCGCGGTTCAGAGCAATTCATTCGAAATTTTCGTAATTACACCCCGAGGACGGTTTAATCAGAGTCCCTGATCCGTTGCACGGGGCTCCCAATTAATACACCTGCATGTAACTCGCGTTAACATGCGTTACCTCGCACGCTGATTTGTTTTCAATAAAATAGGCGCAATTAACCGGATTGCTGTAAATAACTTACTATCGCATTCATTCGACTACAATGCAGTCATTTACGGCAAACTCTTACGCGGGGAATTTAGTATCAGCTGTGAATAACAAACTGCGTTGTTCGTGGCATTAACGTCATATTCTTCTTAGTGAGGAGGGACTATGTAATGAAATTCTGAATCCACGTCCCTTTATACACTTTAGATTTTGCCAGTTTTTCATCAGCAGTACCTAAACATTTCCGCGGGGTGGCGTAGTTCGGACTAACACGACCGAATATCAGTAGCCAAATATCACCATGTCCACTACCCTAATTGAGCAAATAAGTAATAAGCCGAACGGGACAGCTACTCTCTTTAAAAATATATTAGTATTCACGTCCACTGGATCCAATTCTTAAGAGAGTTGCCTTAATAATAGACCTAAGTTATACATTTTTAGGCTATGTAATAATACACGTGTATGTGTCCTTAATTGTAAAACCACTTTTAAATCAGTAAATATTATACCGATGTTAGTTAATGCGCAAGTTGGGAGGCGCGGAGTGCGTGTATGTGGTTGTAGCCTTAGAAGAGGGGGCGTGACATCGGTATTTGCAGGTAGGCTGCTCCTATCAATCGGAGATCATTGGTTGTACGCGCACACAGCCCGTCAGTTTGCTGCCTGAAGTGCGTTTAGGCAGGGAAGACCCAGAGTCGCATCCCGGGCTCCGCACCGGCACGTTCACCGGGAGCGCTCCGCCAGGATCCGTCTGCTGAGAAGCCGGGTATATAAATGTTTCATCGCGGTCCGCAGCTGGAGAACAGCCCGGACTGCTTCGGCCGGGGATCACCAGACCCATCATCCGATCACGCAGCTGCAAAGTTCCCCTTCCGTTCTTCCTCGTGTTACAAAACATCCAGGCATATAGGAGTGGGAGAAGACGGCTAATTTACGTTGCTCCGGTGATCCATACTTTGCTCGCATCGGATCGGGCTGGGATTTTTTTTTTATACATTTTTATATTTTTTTTACAGAGCCCCCGTATCTGGGAGCGCAGCTGCCGGCCGGGGCGAAGTTCGCTCAATATGCGGGAAGCGCCGGGAGCCCAGCTGCATCAGCACCGGAGTCCGGGACAGATGGATGCGCTTCCAGGAGCCCCGTTATCCTCCAAGGACCGGGACTGTGATCCAGGCTGCGGGAGAGATGATGCCGAGTAACACGCACGCCGTCCTTTCGTCGCGCTGCCACTGACACGGATATATCCCGTCATTCGAGTTAGAGTAACACTTTAGTAGTTTGTCCTTTTTTGCGCGTCCATCGCATCCAGCCACTTCTGAAGTGTTTGCGGGACCGTATGCATGCCTGCTGTCGGCTGCTGACGCCGGAGCCGGGACTCCGGTAACCGATTCACTTTTCTTCCTACCGCCGCGCTGCAACTTGAGGTCATATTCAGCGGAGTATGGCTTTGGAGGAGAAGCGTGGCAAGGGCTTATCCTTCACGCAGATGGGTATCGAAGACAACTCTTTGAGCAATGGGAGAGGCCTCCCGGATCAATGGGCCGACACCGTGGTGGTGCGACCCAGGACCACCGAGCGACACATCACGGTGCACAAGAGGCTGGTGCTGGGCTTCGCCATCTCCATCCTGACGCTGATAGCGGTGACGGCGGTCGCCGTGTTGCTCGGCGTGCGCTTCGACGAGTGTTCCGCCGAGAGCGTCCACAGGGCTGCCAACGGCTCCTCCGCCAAGTCCAACCAGTCCCGGGATTCCCAGTCCAACCACAGGGAGGAGGACGCTCAGCCATGGAGGCACCTGCGACTGCCAGCATCCCTGCGACCGCGCCACTACGACCTCAAGCTGTCGGTCTACATGGACAACTTCACCTTCTCCGGGGAGGTGAACATCGAGGTGGAGTGCGTCACCTCCACCAGGTTCATCGTCCTGCACGCCGACCGGCTGGAGCTGGAGAAGGCGCTGGTCTACTCGGACAGCAAGAAGCCGGGCGTGATGCGGATCAGTCGCCGCTTCAGCTATCCGGCCAACCAGCTCTATGTCATCGCCTTGCACAGGGAGCTGAAGCCCCTCCGGACGTACAAAATAAACATCACATTCGAAGCGCAAATCGAAAATGAACTTCTGGGATTTTTCCGCAGCTCCTATGTGTTGAATGGAGAGCGAAGGTAATCCACATACCGCCCGCGTGTCTGCATTATAACTGTAAAATATATTCTGCACATTGGTGTAGGCTATGGGTTCTATAATCACATAGCAATCGAGGTTTTACTTTATAATTTGACTGTTTGCAGGACATTTGGCGTTAATCGAAATGTAATGTCCTCCGAATTAAAGCAAACTTTTCCAGGTGACAGCTGATCATTGTCGGCATATTCTTAAGCATTATGAGTGGCCGAAACACGTGGCTCTGTTTACTCTGCGATCCCCGTCGGTCACATTTGCCATTAATCATTCACAACGAGAAAGTAATTTTGTCGGCTCTTACCGAGCGCATCCGTGCCTTAAACCATTAATCTTACTTTCAAATAAATCACTTGCACGGTAAAGAGCTGTAGGTTTGTGAAGTACTGACGATATTAAATGGTCTCTTTCTAAATGAGTATATATGTATCCCAGTTAAATGCTAGACACAATGATGTACCTCCCTGTTAAAATATAACCGGGCATCTGCTGGATTCTCATGAATCTGCTTAAAGTTACCCAGAGCAGAGCATAAACTTACAAAGTTACATGGACGGTTTTTTTTCTGTAAATAGTCTCCTTGGCTTTCGGTTATTAACTTTCTTAGTCCTCTATCTTCCTGTAAGGTGGTCAGCAGTTTCAAAGTCCCTGCCCATGTAATGTGACTCAGACGCGCGCCGATCGGTCACGGCGGGGGCCGCGCCGGGTGGCCGGGGTGCTCCCTAGGTAGCGGGGTTCGGCAGGACGCCGGTCCTCCGCTCGCTGGCCGCTTCTCGCTTCGGCCTGGCACCTGTTTAGCAGAGAGCCGCCGTCCAGCGCGGATTTCCTGCCGCTTTCTGATCCAAACGCCGGCACATTTAAGATCCCAATTTTGAGCTGACGTCAGCCATTATGGGCGGATACTGCTGACTTTGCAGGTTCTTTATTTAAACAGACCTGCTATATGCTTTAAAAGCTCATTTAATCAGCATTATAAAATATATAAAAATGATTTGTAATTGAATTATACGCTTTTTGGAACAGCTGCGTTATTTATCACAGGGCCAGTAACAGATGTCACCTAGGTCCGCTACTCCCGCTTTTTAATTTTTATTTTTTAAACTTTGCGCAGGAAATTTATCAGAAGGGGCAACAGAGCGGTTTGGGAGATCCGGCCGCATCGATTTCCACTGCGGCGGCAGGTCCGGGAAGATACACGTGGTTTCTTTATGGCTTTTCCCCATTTTTTTTACTTTGACCATATAAAACGTGCAGATCTACCCTTGACAAGTGTAGAGATGCCAGCATAACAGGTCCGGAAAGGCTGTCGATATTGGTTACATTTAAGCATTTTACGTTTGTGCACAATTGCCACATTCCACCGATATTTAGAGGTCCTGTCTGCCTAGCTGCTGAATCCCTGATGCCATTAGTGTTGTTAATTATTGCACATAATAATAATGGCAGTAACAGTAATAACAATAAGATCTCCATGTTTTTTTTCATAGCTGACAGTTTGAAGTCCTAAATCAGGTTTCCAGCCTTTGACTGTTTGGCTGTTTGTGACGTCACACCTTCTCCCAGACAGACCTTCCCTGGGGCTCTAACGCCGACTCCCTAGCTGCTCTTTAAGCGTTTATTCACACCGAGGATTGAGTCTCTTTCTCTCCTGTCAGGGGTGCCCTTCGCCGCCCCCCAACCCCAGCTGTGTCTCTTCTCAGCACTGCCTCATTTCCCGGCCCCGTATCTCACTCAGTCTGTCGTCAGGTCGCCCCGAGAGCCAACACATTACTGGTGCGTCAGCCAGGAGTCGCGCGGGTTTTAGGAAGAAGGCCGGAACTGTCAGACTTGAGAGTTCACGACTTTGTGAGGCACTTGAGTACCATGAAATATGTTCTATGCAATATTATTGCAAATTTTGACCATATAACCGAAGCAGCCTAATTCATCTGTCCTCCATAAATGTAATTGCTCGCACATTACAGGGTTGTGGTTAACCTGTAGCCTATCCTTGCAAATAGGGAAAGCAGTGGTCATGGTGGACGTGATGCCAGTCCATTGGGGGAGTAAACTTTTAGGCATAAATTTAGAACAGAAAAGTTCTTCAAACTGCGTTTTTGGCCTGGAGGAGGAAATTGCAGTACTGTAGCTGAAGGGAATTTGCATAAACACAAGGAGAATGTGTAAATACACAAGAATACCCCAAAATGCCTATGGTGTGAGGCACTAGCCTAGTGTTACCCACTGTGCTACTAAAGGCACAACGTTGTGCGCAACTGTTATTAATACCACGGTTATTAATGTAGGCCTAATTATAATTATAAACCGCGTTATAAAAACACTACGGTTAGTCGAGCTATGAGTATGCGGTTCCCTCACAGCACTGCAGAATTTATGGTCATTGAAAACTTAAAAAAAAAATAGTTTAATACTTTTTAAACTTCTAATAACTGCCTCTCCTTTCACCGGCATTGATCGATAACGCGGTATACCCGCATTAAGTGGAAGCGTCGGGCTGTGGGGGAGTGTAGCGGCAAACAGGCTCCTCTGCACGGAATAAACCATATCAAACGGCGGAGCTCCGGTACCGCCGCGGCGGGTCACTCTCAAAGTACGTGTGCGGGCTCTCAGGCTTTCTTCCCGGCGAGGAAAAGTCACTTTGGCGGCTGTTTGTCTAGCTGCAGGCAGATATAAAGCCACACCGCGACAGCACTTTCTAAGGAGACCCGCTCTGAGCGCCGTTCTTGCTGGATCTTGTTCTCCTCCAGAAAATGTCCCCCATCTCCTCGCTGTGGGAAGACGAAAAACCCGCGAGCAGTTTTATTTTAACATAAGCAATTTGTATTTATATTAACAAAAAAAAAAATCGAGGCGCAATAACAGCCTTTAGGGATGCTGCCGAGAATGGTAATTTGGGGATAAAAACATCTTTAAATAAGTGTAGCAAGGACAAACGGGGGAACGTGTACCCCCCTAATATTTAATTTGGCTTCATGTGTACGCCCTATAAATAAACATTTGCTTTTTATTACTAAGCTGCTGCCCATATCGGACTCCCTCCCACACCACTGGAAGAAATGTAGCCTATTTCATCTCTGGCTGTCGACGTGGTGACTTGATATTCATTCATTCGTCCATTACTCATGTTTTTGGATGAAAACTGGTATGATATCAGCTAGGTCGCGGATATCGGTTTACAGCACTGATTATTTTATTAGCCTAGATATGTGAACTAATGTGTTTATCATCTGAAAACTAATATTGTAAGTGTGTGAGTGTATGTATACCATAAATAAACTGTAATTTAATTAAAATTATATTGAATTATATCCAAATATAGAGATTGAAATATAGCTCCGAAAAGCAATCTCTTAATTGGTTTGAAATTTATATGTATCATTAAGTAGTACATTAATCCAGGTTAATGAATCCTGACATTCAAGAAGAAAGCTGTGCATTCAAAATTTAGAATATTAATAAAATGGATGAAGAAGTGAGGGGAAGTTATTTCACCCATTTATAAACTCCAGCAATCAAAGACAAAAGCCAAGCAGCCAAGCTCTGTTAGACGCCTCATTCTGTAGCAGAGAGGCATGGTTTCCGCAATGTGACCGTGCGCCTTCTCTTCTCCGCTCGTAGGTTCCTCGCCGTGACGCAGTTCTCCCCCACACATGCCAGGAAGGCTTTCCCGTGCTTCGATGAGCCAATCTACAAAGCCACGTTTAAGATCAGCCTGAGGCACGACAGCACCTACCTGTCACTGTCCAACATGCCGGTGGAGACGTCCTTAATGGACGAAGACGGATGGGTGACCAACCACTTTGCCCGGACTCCACGCATGTCCACATACTATCTGGCCTGGGCCGTCTGTAACTTCACGTACAAGGAGACCTTCACCGAGAGTGGCGTGGTGGTAGGTGATTTCGCACTCCTCACTCATGTCCATTTTCATAGGGAGTCTCATATATGAAAAACAAATACTAGGAAAAAAAATCTCATAAACTATAAAAATATAAAATATACTAATAATATGAATGCTTTGTTGCGCTGTGGAGGTCCTTGATGTTCTTATCAGCAAAAGCATTGAAAAGTCTTGAAGTGAGAGTCAGTCGCACTTTTAAAGGCATATTTTACCTGTCAAATAATTTATTATCGACTATCATAGTTTATTTCATTACAATCTGCCACAACGTCACACTTATCTCCAGCTATTTAGGAAGTGTTACACAATCTCGAAAGGTGTTAATTTTAATGGTGGTCATTTCTCACGGCATGATTGATCTAATTGCACCATACATCATGTTGCCCCAAAACCCTTCCAGTTACAGTAAGTGCATCCAACAGCATTTCCCCACCTTCTCTTTCAAAGAGGGACAAATGAGGTCACAACCCAGGGTCCTGTGGTAGAATTAGGGACCCCAGCGTTCCTGTAATTACCAGATCTGGTGCAAGTCTGGGGTAATTATACCCATACAGCTTCTCCTCCCATAATCCCTGCAAATTTGAGCACACATCATTGATCACAGCAGTGAGAACGCGTTGGCATTAACGCCAGCCCACGGGCCCATACTGGGGGATACCTTCTGGGGGGAAATAAGAAAAACCAAATATGTTTCAGTCCCATGGATATTTGTAACCTTCATGTAATGATTAATTATGCTGCTGGTTTGTGCTTTCGACTTTGAATTGCTTCTTTCCACTCTGAATTTCACCTGGAACGGGATCTAATTAATCTGTATACATGAAATGACGCATGAATTCTAGTGGTCCTGTTTTATGCGTTGGATTCTGATCGCAAATCTGATCCGGCACCAATTTAGGCTATTCCCTTCCTCCGCTGCATTTCCTTTTTTTTGCTTTTCGAAACAGAGAAACGAGGAAAGTAACACCATCGTAAAATGTGTGATTTGGTTCCCTAGACCGAGCTGGAGAAAGAGGGGCTGGGTGTCGTTTTTAAGTTCCGTGAAACGCAGGCTGAACGGTCTTAGATGAACACACAATAGGCAGAATTAGAGCTACTGAGCTGAGCTGGCAAGAAATCTGGGGTGAGTTTATAGTGGCATTTGATAGCCTGCCTTGCTTATTCAAACGATCTTCCTCGATAAGCAATCTGCAGCTATTTTAACAATCGCAGATGGATATAAAAAATAATAATAATAATAATAATAAAAATGTCCAACACAGCAAGAGTAGCAAGGAATCTGGCTTAAACCTTGTGAGTCGAGAACCACCCCACAGTTCCATGAACACACAAAAAAACTGTCTTCTTCCTCTGAACAATTACTGGGCTCTTTGAAGTAGCAGCTACTCCCGCTGTCTCTCTTCCTGAAAGCTTGGGGCAACCCTCAGCAGTGTTCTGTTATTTAAATTGCCCGGCAAAGCTGCTAAAACATTTACTTGACACCGGCATTGTCCCAGTGGCATGAAGCAGCACACTCATCCAAAGCCTAACGTGCACGTGGGAAGTGAAACGTAATCATCCGATAGCCCAAATGGATCCATCCGTGTGGATCTGGAGAGGAATTGCCTCTCTGATGCTGTTCTCATGCAGTTTAATATCTCTGTATCGATTGGTCAGTCAATCTTCGGTCTCTGGTGGTTGGTGTTCATCGTGTGCTGATGCATTTCAGACATTGAGCTCCACCGGTCAGCCATCTTTAAATTCATCGAGGAGATGCATTAGTCGTCATCCTTTCCTGGCCTGCTTTCCGCTGTGTTTCCAGAACTACATGTCATGACACTGGGGCAGAGGTAGAGAATATATACTTTTTAATAACAAGGTCATGCCCTTTGGCCGGCTTATCTGCCCGTCAGTCCTTTTCTATTTGTCGGGTGAGTACTCATAACTTAGCACAGCACTCACCGGTGGCACGACTAGAGACGCATCGCAGGACTCATGTGCCCAGTTGACAAAGGTATCACCAAAGACGGAGGTGTGGAACTAGAAGGTTGGGTGGTCAGCAACGAGGAGCCAAGAGTCAGAGCAAAGTCAGCAACCAGAGAATGAACCACAAGTCAGAACCAATCAAAGAAACCCAAATTATAGAATGAGACCAAACCAGAGAATCGGTCAAAAACAGACTCGAAAAACCAGGAGGCCAGATCGAGAGAACAGCCTGTAATAGTGAGTAAGGAAAAACCAAACATCAAGACTGATAAAGGTTAGATTTACCATCCAGACTGAGTAAATACACTCAAGGCATTTGTAGAGGACAATGCATAAGGCTCATTGGGAGGTAGGCGTGGCCATGGAGAATGACCACGCCTGTGACAGCTAACTAGTGAACTGGAGTTTGCACTGGATGTGGAACTACACACATGGTGTTTCCTTTGTTTTTTTTTGTTGATGTGTGAGTGTCCACGAAAAGCTACTTTAGGCTACTCCTACTACATCAGACACACGCTTTTCTCTACCGATAGACACTGCCAGATTCTTGAGTGGGAACTTGGCATGAGTGCATAAATTCTCACATTGGTGGGGAACACACAAGACATTACCTCCTCTGGACATTGCTAATGAGCATGTCTGTCAGTACAGACACTTAATTAAAGTTCTGAAAACCGAGAGACGGAAAATATCATTCACTGATCACTGCCATACACTCTGCTGTACCATGCCTATAAGATGATCAAATTTGGATGAGGTATTGACCTCCTGGGTTACGTTCCATCCAAATAAGATGACAGTGTTACTTCTTTACAGTTACCTGAGAGAAATAATCTACCCTGTGGTCGAAAACTTAATTCTGACCAGCAGCATAATCAGTACAGCACAATTGGCAAAGTAAATGAAAACAAAGACTAAACGCTTGGAGGGAAGGCACAGTGTATTATTACTGTAGAACTGTCTCGTATGAATTGTGCATTTCTCAGCACTTCAGATTCCAGCACAGTTATGTTTGAATCTTGTGTGAAACTTGGAATGACATGCTTTGAAGTGTGTACACAGTTTCTACAAACACCTCAAGTCTATCAGATGCCATTAAGAATGTAACGACTCGACACGGCATCATATTTGCAGTACGATTTCATATCACCCTGGCACTTTGACTTCAAAGTGTTGTCAGTGCGTTTCAGAATTTGTTAAAGTTGTTAATCTTATCACTGGTTTTTCGAAACATTTCAGTGACCTTCAGTAAGTGAAAATCCCCAAGTTGTTCCGTTAAGGATAAGGTATATGCTTTGCATATACTGTCATTAAGTGCCTGATATTTTCCACGTAACCCATTCCGGTTAGATTAGTAGACTTTAAAATTCCAGTCATGCTTTGTTAAGATACCACAAGTACTTAAAATATCCCCTTTCACTCTCAATAGCTCTTAAATGTCGTTGATATCCATATCACAGAACGTATTTCTCTGTGACTGATTAACAGGGATTAACGTGGGCAAACTGTTAATTTACTCCCCTTAGTAAAACAATTCTATCTTTTAATTTAGCACATAATTTTAATGTTGAAGCAGTAAACAGAAGGAGAATGGAAAATTGTGACTTAATGCGCGTGGCTTGCATGTGGAGATGCACATGGGTGCACTTGAAGCCGCCATGCATTTACTTTGAACTCGGGAACGGGGCTGCCTTAAGGGGGTTTAGTTCGACCGTTGTGCCAACACGTCTCACTGAGCACTCACTGCATTGTAGTTATACAGAATTATGCACATTTTAATGACTATAGGAAATGAATGCGGCAAACAGTCGTCCTTCCAGGTACTCAATAAACAGTACGATATTTATTGCTTCCTCCTTCTTCCCCTGCATTGTCTCTGAAGATACGACTCTATGGCAGACCCAACGCCATCCAGAGAGGGTCGGGAGACTACGCACTTCAGATCACCAAGAGGCTGCTGCAGTTTTACGAAGAGTACTTCAAAGTGAAATACTCACTGCCTAAATTAGGTAAGTGTCACTAGGACCCTACCTCCAAGCACAGAGGTGCTTGAAGGTTCCTAGCAGCTAGGAGTTTGGGGACCAAGATTGTCTCCTCTGATGGTGGTCAGCTTTCAATGGGTAGCTGTGTTGCCTGCTAAGTTGACCTGTCCTGCTTTTGGTTGAGGGTTTCATGAGCCTTGGCATCATCTGTAACTTTAAATTGCCAGCAGTCCATGAAGGAGATGGGAGAAGTTTTTTGCATGCTCAGGGAGATCATGGACCATTAATACATGGTGCCATGTGCCCCCCCCCCAGTTACTCATGCTTTATTCATGCCATCAGATGAGGGATGTACTAGTCATGGAATCTCCTGTTACGGAGAATAGGGGTCATTCTCGGGTCAAGACTTGCTTACTCTGAGAAGCCGAAAGACGGTCTGTCAGCAGGAGCGTCCTCCGTCTTGCAGGAGACCTTGCTTTGTGGACCAGCAAAGCGCTGACTAGTGTGGGAATCCCAGGAGCATGGCGATGGTTTGCTGTAATGTACCTAGGCTTCAGTGAAGGCAGAGAGCTGGGGAACAGAGGGAGGTTAACCCAGGGCCGGGATTTTGTTGGATTAGCTTGAGCTGGCCTGGTGCTGTGGCTAATCCCTCGACAAGCACGTTTGATTTAACTGAACCCGCACTTCAAACCACGCATGTCTGGCTCCTCTCTTTGCCTTCCGTTTCTCTATCCCACCAAGTGCACGGCGTGTACTTTCGCCATGTCCGATCCACATTACGCCCCTCTAAAGAGCCCACAGCAGCACGCTACCTTGTGCTAGTTAGTCAGTTAAGTAATTTGCCCTAGCTTCAGTTGCCTACAGCTTCTCCAGAGCTAGCTTCAAATTACTCAATGAAGTTAATAAGTCTGGTTGATCGATACAAGTCGGACCACAGTAATCTGGGTGACTGTTCGGTGAACGCAGCCGACATCACGGAGGACTGCGAAACTGACGAGGTTATTTTGACGGCAAAAGAAACTCTGAGGTGAGATCCTGAGAAAAGGAATGAAATTTCCTTTTCAT
This sequence comes from Petrocephalus sullivani, assembly GCA_026780845.1. Classification (NCBI taxonomy): domain Eukaryota; kingdom Metazoa; phylum Chordata; class Actinopteri; order Osteoglossiformes; family Mormyridae; genus Petrocephalus; species Petrocephalus sullivani. The sequence continues at coordinate 13,426,766 of JAODKM010000001.1, read as the reverse complement.
TCATTGCTTCGAATGAATGAAAACCGGACACGTCTGGGAGCCTGCCCTGCATAGCTGCTTTTAACTTTCAGAAAAGGCAGAGCCTAATCCAGCGACGTGTCACTGGGGGGCTATGATCGGTTGGAGTCATTTTCAGTTCTTAAAGGAAATGAATCTGTGCGTAGTGGATGGTGGTGACGCGTGAGGCACCATCTGCACAGAGGGCAGTGGCAACGGCCATTTGGCCCAGAGGCCCATTACAGTGCCCCCCTCCGCCTCCATCCTGATTGAGGAAAATTAAATGTAAATATGGCAGCGTGTTCTGGCAGCAACAGCCAATGGAGACGAAGCTTGCCGACCGCGTCCTTGAACAGAGCAAAGCTGGTCCACCTGCTGTTCCTCTCCTTCCATTTCTAAAATATGGTCAGGTGGTTTATGCCTCTTTATCTTCTAGTGTCCACTGGAGCACCTTGGCTAAAAGCTTCACCGTCTTATTTTGTGCCATTACGCTGTAAAGCAGGGGGTTTTTACGGTACTCTGCTTTGAACTTTCTCGCTGCCATCTTCATAGGTAACGGTCCTTCATAATTTTCACCTTAACCTGTTGTTGGCTGGTGCCTCTTCACTGACTTTATTCAGTTTGTTGCTGAGTTTCTCTGGGCATTCTACGGAGAGCAGGAAGTTAGTTCCAAGGAAAAATCTGTTTCTTCTTTTCCTTTTTCTCTTGTGGAGATGTGAGTAAAGTTTCCCTGATTTGAAAATATACAGAACAGGCCGCCATGCTTGTTAGTCAGCACATTCCCTTGTCCTGCGCTCTGAGGTGGTTTTCTGCTAAATCAATGCTTCAGGAAAGACTGAGATGCAAATACACAAGTGGAAGCCGATACAGTGTGATGCTTTCAAAATTATATACAGCAGTGTTTCCCAGTCTGGTCCTTGGGGACCCAAAGACAGTCCATGTTTTTGCTCCCAAATGTCTGACAGAGGGAGCTCAGAGGGAGCAAAAATGCGGACTGGCTGCTGGTCCCCGAGGACCAGGCTGGGAAACACTGATATACAGAGCTTAAGGTTTTCATTGTAGTTACTATTATGCACACACATTCCTGTGGTGGGTCTGGAGCCTCTTCCAGGAAGCTCGGGGTACAGGGTAGGAGAAACCAGTGCCAATCTGTTGTAGGACTCGCACAAAAGTACTCGCTATAAAACCCGAACCATCAACATCGCATCGCTTTGGACTACAGGGGTAAACGGCAGCATCTGGAGGCTTCCCAAGCAAAAACACAGAGAAGATACACCTGGGATCAGGAATCGAACCTACAGCATTAGCGGTGCATGGTCTCCATGGTAACCCTTGAGCCATCCCTTATGATCATTTATTGGTGTGGCTGCTACATCCTGTTCATCAATTACAGACACCCTTGTCAGGAGCAATGGAAGCCCCCCCAAAATGTGCACAACTATGTTTGCCTCTCCTGAATCACCCGGTCCGGGGTGCACGAAGCTCCCCACGCCTGTCACTTTATTTTGTCAAGGATGCACATTTGTAAGATGGTGGCAGAGAGAGCGAAAATAACATCAATGAAGGCAGAGAGAGAGGCGGAGATGGGGGGGGCAGCAGGAACAGAATTAGATTGCAGTGGCTGTCCTGTTAGACCCCCCCGGCGATTGCTGTTGCTTCTGATGCGCATCCCCCCTCGCCCACACCCCCGCCTCTCGCATGCCACCTCTGAGCAGCCACCCCGAACTTCAAGATGTCAAGATCCTACCACCCTGGACTGCACCCTCAAAAAAAAAAAAAAAAGCTTTCCGGCAACCACGCGCAAAGGCTTGTCTCCCACGTCTATTTCATCCCCCACTCTGCTACGCCGATGAAGTACCGGAGGCCGAGAGAGAGGGAGCACACCAATCGACTGTTTTAATCCACAATGCCCTGCATTAAGGTGTTGTTTGTAATTACATTCAGGCTTTGCTCTCCTGGACGGCCAGTAATGGAAATCATTCAGGTATTAAAACCCATTTCATGTGGGCGAAAGAATATGAATCACTTTGACAGATGTAATGTATCTGCGAGGAAATATTATATCTTGTCTATTGATTCATGCTAAATGCTTAGAGAGAGAAAGATGGACAGTTGTGGAGACCTGACCTGCCACTGACTCCGGCTCTTAGACGGAAAAGTAGGAGATATTGGATTAAAGTTCTGCTGGAAAGACGTGGACGTGGATGAGGGTGTTCAGTGCTGGGCCCACCCAGAAAAAAGAGGACTGAGCTTATGTATTGCAAGAAAGCTGGTTGCTTGGGAAGTAGAATTGGTTCTGATTGGACAGTCTTCTGGTGACGTTTATTTGATGCGATGACACTTTCATCTTTCATCACGTGTTATTTTTTTAATGTGTGATATTTGCCCAGTTGTAAATTTAGTTCCTTAATGATTAGATCAGAAGTGTTTAACTAGCAGACCGCCTGCAGGTTGCAGAAACAACTAATTTCCACCAAAGGTCAGAATTAATTGAACTCCAGTAATCAACAGTGGCTCACATGTCAGCAGTGAGGCATCTGTTATGCAGTGAGGAAACAGAAACCAGGGCTGCAAAAGCAGCACTTCTCTGCAGACTGGCTGAAGCTCTCCTGTTGCTATTGGAGCTGCATCTTTGGGGTTGTGGGTTTGGCTCTGCTCATCATTGTGGCCGCAGACTCAAAACATGAGCTATCAAATGTGGCGGGGAGTGAGGAGCACCATCCTAGTGGGAAGTGCGCCGTGGCGGGGAGTGGCGCCGATCTGGAGCTCCGGGGAGAGACCCTGAATTCCAAAAGTGGGGGCCAAAGCCACAAAAAAACACTGGGTGATGTGCAACACAGGCTAATGTAGCATTAGCTGCATATTGATTGGTTTGGTGGAGCTTGTAGACCCATGGATCAAACAACTAAGGTAGGATGAGGTAATCGGAGAGCACTCTGGGAAACAGAGGGTGGGGGCTGAGTGAGGTCAGGGTACGTTAACGGAATTAAATGGGATCTGAGCCAAGATGAGAAGGTAGTCTCAATGGTGGGACCGAGAACAGGGTAAGAGGGGGCGTGTGCAGAGGCCTATACCAGTGTTTCTCATCCCGGTCTTCAGGGACTCCCAAACAATCCATGATTTTGCTCCCTCCCAGCTCCCAGTAGAAGACATCAAAAATGTGGACTGTCTGGCACACCACTCGTGACTCCTGACATGGCAGATTGGGGAAGAGAGCTAGATGAGAGCTTACCAATAAATCCCTGCACAAAACAGTCTGGGCCCCTTTATACCTGACTCTCAAAAGCACATGTCAAACCAGGGCTTCTAACAGTCATGCGCACGCCCTGTCAGCTAGGGGGCGAGCTTCCCACTCCACAGTGGCCTCCTGAATCCACCAGCTGGCCTTACTTGCCCTAAATGAGCTAATGAGTCCAGTGAAGGCCAGCTGGGTTTCATTAGAATGAAAGCGTGTCTTGGCCAGGGCCCAGAGTGGGGCAGTGTGTGGCCTGGCGGATCGGGACTCTGTGATAGCCCTATATCCTGCGGTGCGGCTCGGCGGGTCGGGACTCTGTGATATCCCCATATCCCGCGGTGCGGTTCGGCCGGTCGGGACTCTGTGATATCCCCATATCTCGTGGTGCGGCTTGGTGGGTCGGGACTCTGATATCCCCATATCCCGCGCTGATATCTTCATATCCTGCAGTACGGCTCGGCGGGTCAGGACTCTCTGATATCCCCATATCCCGTGGTGCGGCTTGGCGGGTCAGGGCTCTGTGATATCCCCATATCGCGCGGTGCGGCTCGGTGGGTTGGGACTCTGATATCCCCATATCCCGCGGTCGGCTGAGCGATTTCACCACTGGGCCTCTCAGCAAAGGCCCCTGTACCCAATCGCTCCATGTTATTTTGGACAAAAGCATCTGCTAAATAAATAAACATAAGCATAAAAGAGCCCACCTGGTGTGGGACGGTAGTCCCGCGTACCCCCGTGTGCCGATAGGGTGCAGTACAGTGTCAGACAGTTGAAGCTTTTCTCCTAGAAGAGCTAAGGGCATTTTTTCCATGGTACACTTCTTTATTGATTTCATCTGCATTAGCAGCGTCAGATGTGTTTGGAAAGTTTGCAAGAACGCAACTCCGATTTGGCTAATCAGGTGGCTCTTTAATGTTATGGATTATGTTATGAATTGTTATGAGCAACATACGTGGATTGATGCAAAGTTTGTTCAAGTGAGATTACTGTTAATTTCTAGACGTAAAGAATCACACCACTGTTTATATCTAGAACCTGATATTAAAATTCAATATGCATCCAGAAATGGCTGTTTTTTGTGCTTCAGGCTTGCTGCATCTCTCCTGAGTGGTATTTATGCAGTAAGGTGTTGTTGGGCAATAGTAAGTATAGAAGTATAGAAAGAATGATGTCATGGCTTAAAAATGTGCATAATTACAATTGACCTGGGGCTGTACATGATAGAAAAGCAGGCATATGCTGAGGCTCATGCTTTAAAATGCCATTATGCACTAGATAATGTTCCTCTGGTCGTTTCCAGCACGTCCTCCAGTGTCGAGCGCCGCTGCAAACCAGAGTGTTTGATTCGAGTTTTAGAGCTGCGGAAAATCCGAAACTGCCGTTTAAAATTTAACAGCGCGAACCGTCAGCGATCTAAAGCTGATTTCTTGCCACTACGGGGACATGTGTTATTGAATTGGAACAACTCTGAGCTATTAGTTAAGTTCTCCCCAAGCGAGCTTGATGGGCCGAATGGCCTCCTCTCGTTTGTATAGT
>JAODKM010000001.1:13391319-13402307 GCA_026780845.1 Petrocephalus sullivani | reverse complement strand
CGGTGTTTGCCATTCCCCTTCTGGGGTGGCGGGCGTGGCTCTTTATTCCTGGATCCCTAAGCCCCCGCAGCCCCCTCTACCCCCCCCCCCCCTCCCGCCCACACCCCCCAAAGCCGTGCCTCTGGAGATGTGGCACGCATCTGCTGAAAAAGTCCCTTTCAGCTCAAAAGAGGGAATCCGGGGAATGTGTGCTGCTGGCAGTGGAGCCAAATCCTCGACGCCCATTAGCAAGAGCCTGCAGATCGAAGAGTGCTTGGCCCCGTACTTGCAGTAAAGGTGTGACCTTTATTTTAACGACTTTAGTGATAAAATGGGTCAGCTTTTTCCTCCATCGTTTTACAGGCCTGCTCCTTATGATTGTTCTCCAAGATGAAGCTGCTCTATGATAAAAAGACGGATATGATGTATGTTTGGCTGATGGAGATCTCCAAAGGACATACATATTGGCTTTCGCTATGCAAATATACTTTGTTGCACTGGGAGATAGCATTTTTTAAATTCTAGTGCTATCATACTGGTACCTAGCAACCACTTTGGATATGTACGTCTTACCTGAGTAACCAGCGCATGCTTTTCACAGTATGTGCACAGTAATTATTTGAGGCAGAGGAATTACATTTCCATGACTTATCAGGATCTGGGCTTTGTTTGGTAGTTTATAACATAAATACAATGGCCACAAGACCTTCGTAAGCAGAATTCATACGTGTTCTTGGGCTGAATTTAAATCTGTATCTCAGAAATCATCTGTGATTTCCAGTGCATTTGGAATGAAACGGGATGTGTTCCCGAGGCTGGGTTTGACATGATGGTTTCGCTCTGTCTGGGCAGACGTCTTTTTTTCCAGGGAGATGTGAGACCCACGCAAAGCCCTGTGTTCAGGATTATCTCTGACAAATAAAAACTGCCAGAGAAGATGAGGACTGACACATGCCCACATGCATCAGGACTGAGATTCTTCCTCTTCTGCTCCTCGTTGCCTGTCAGAAGACTGGCCGAAGTTTGCCAGCAACTACAGACGTTAGATTTTTCCATTTTTTTTCGCCTGTTCTGAGCTTTTCCACCAGACCAGCCCCCTCCTAGGGTCAGCACTTTGAGTGGTTGGTCTTCGGGCATATAGTTTCACCAAATGTGTAAGGTGCAATGCAGAGACTGGGACCAGCATGTGGTAGAATTATTCCTCCACCATCTCCGTACCAGAAGGGTGACAGTGACCAGGGCTACAGTATTGACCCCTCTATGGATTACCAAAATACCATACCTTACAAAGTTAGCAGGTCACAACCTAAATGGAAAATTTCTGAGATTTATTTCAAGTGTCATATTATGTGAATGTCAGGGAAGCAGGGGAGAGAGAACCTTACAGGTTACAAGTTATATAAAACATCTTGAAAAGAATGATGTTTGTCAGGGATGGGTGAGAGAACCCAAAGTAGCAGCAATTCTGCTGGTGAGGTTACCTCATGGAACAAACAAGTAAATGAATTGAGAAAAGCAGCTGGTGCGGATGGTGCGGAGCGTTCTGCCAAGGGGAAGCAGACTCATGTCACACTGGCGCTTTTTGTCGCATGGGTATCATTTGAGATGAGGTCATACTCTAAGGTGACGAGTCATGTGACAGGGGTGAAGAGTCATGTGACAGGGGTGAGTGCGACATTAAAATCAGCCCATTACCAGAATGCCCTAAAGCTCTGCTGTATAGAGAGTGTTTTGTTAGCAATTGTTACATTCAAGTTTCCGAATTTAATTATGAAAAGGGCTACATAATTCAAAAACATTTTGATATGTGCCTCCTACAAATTATTATTGCTGAATAAAGGGCTATCAGAACGGCAAATAATAACAATAGACACTAAATGATAAGTAATACCACAGTAGACAACAGTCCAGGTTCACCTCTGTGGCTAGATTGGTAAGATGGCCACAAGAATGTGTTCTTTGAGGATCTTCCCCAAGTGGTCCCTTGGGATTTCTAATTAACAAAACTGCAGGTGGTCTGGAATAGCTCCTTGTAGCACATGTAAATAATTGATAGGCAATTGTAAATTTAGGGTTAGACCTCAGAACTATTCCACACAGACACTGCAATGGAAGTCACAGTTTTGACCTTTGACCTTTCTCTTAGGGAGTCATGCTTGGTGTAGGAAAAGCTGATGTGATTTTGAGGGCGTCTGTCCGGGTGTCCTGGCCGAGAAGGCTGGAGGTGGATGAGCTGGCGCATATGGGGGAGTGTGGGCAGATGGGGAATCCAGTGACTTGGAAAGGATGGTCCAGCTGGGGTGAGCATGGCCCAAGGCCCGGGTGAATACCAGGGAACAGAACACAGGCCACTGCATCGCCCATAGGCATCCCTCATCCCTACACACATGTTCCTGTAGCCATAGCGTTAAGGTCCCTCACCACTGACCCTGATTTTAATGCAGATATACATGTCTAATCCAAAATGAATAAAACTGCGAAGTTAATCACATTAAAATCTGTGGTTTTTGCAGTGGCGGGGCTGTGCAGCCTGTCTGAGTGTGCAGGTATGGCGTGTCTGTCATTTTAATGCTGCACTGTGCTGTATTTTCACTGTGCTGTGTTGGTTTTTAGCATGCAATGCTGTGCTTATGCAGGATGGAATGCCAAGGTGCACTCAGTCACCCAAACTGTATGCGTGAAATTTCTTCCAGATTTACACATGAGTGTTTTTACGGACTCCATTAAGGCGATTTTAACTGGAGGGATGAAAGAAGAGCTCTCAGCTGTCCCTCTTGGTTACTGATTAAAAGGAGATCGTTAATTACGTAAGGAAATCGAGTGGCTCCTAGCTATGTGCGTGCTGCCTGCTTATAATAATGCTTCCTGTGTGACGCAAGCTTCCCATGGTGAAATCAGTCAGCCAGTTTCACTCAAGCTCCTACAATCCCACGTTATTTCACTGGCAAGCAGTCACAAAAACACTGACATTTTCACATGTTTTTTGCGTCTGGAAAACCAGTTCAGAACTTCCAAGTAAAGTAGTTTGAACAAAAGGTACAAGTAAAATGTGGCTGATTTACTAGTAGCTTGCATGTCATAGCTACGCTATTCTGTCTGCTGACTGTATTTGCACCACATTCAGACATTATGGACATAGCAAGAGGAATCAGTGAAACTTACTCCACTGGGTGTGTTACTCTGATGGGTATGCCATAATCATGGACTCCAATGGGTATGTCATCATCATGGACTGTAAAGGGTGCATCATCAACACAGACTCTGATGGGTACAGTATATCCTCATCACAGACTCTGATGGGTATGATTTCATCATGGACTTTGATATGCATGTCATCATCACCGACTCTGTTGGGTATGTCATCATCACAGACTGTGAGGGGTATGTCAGCATCACCGACTCTGATGGGTATGTCGTAATCACTGACTGATGGATATGTCATCATCACTGACTCTGTAAGGTATGTCATAAGCAAGTACAGCTGCAGGGATCATCTCCTTGGAAATGCTGCACTAACTTTACTATTCCAGTTTTCCCATTGGTGCTCTTAAGGCGATGTTAGCGGCCTGGGTACAGAACGTACGAGCTGTGTTGCGTGGCATCTGTGCACAAAGTACATGCTGGATGGGCTCGTGGCACGTCACCCAAAGAGAGAGACAAAAGTCACAGAGGACATATTGCTGCTCATTTCTTGTGTGACAGGTTCTTCGGTAAAACCGTACGTAGCAGGGAATTATCTTTAAATGTACTTTTGTTCCATCTTCCCCATGGTAATGACACCTTAAGATGCTGTAAGCCGTAAGATGGCTGTTAGTAGTCACAGAAGGAGAGACAGGTGTCTCAGCTCAACGGAAAGGGTCATGAAAACTGTTTATTCAATACACACCATGTGATATGGCTCTCACGAAGATATTGCATGGGTTTTTATCTACACCCCCAGCCAGAAACCAGAAGATGCCTTAAGGCATTTAAGAACGAGACACTAAAGAAGTAAGCACCAAAGAAACTCAGGCTTTGATGTCGGTCATAATTAGTGGCCTTAATTTGCAAATATTACTGAGTCTGTGGCCCGTTGTGAGGGGGTGGGGGTGCAGATGTGACAAGCGTAAAGTCTGTCTGATTATGTGTGACCACATGGGTCATCTTCATGGGGACGATTCCATTTTGTCACAGGAGAGCAACACCGTGCTCTACAGAAAATCAATTGCCAATGTGACATTCAGGCCCCCACCATGGGCTATTTCTGTCTTTCACTGAAGTGAGTTTCATTTTTGGGGGTGGGGAGGGGGTCACTGCTCAGAGGCTGCCGTCACATGGGGAGGGGGGGGTGCTTTTATTTCAGGGTGGTTATGGCCCTCCATCTGTTTATTATGCTCTTTTTTTGTGCTGGCTGGGACGAATGAAAATTGAGAGACCCCAGGCAAGCCTTTGTACAGTCACGCATGCATGGACACACACACACACACACACACACACACGTATGCTAGGAACACGCATGGTCACAGATGGGGATCCGCAGAGGGGGAACTGACCCTATAAATGTGCACCCTCTTTGCTTGAGCCCTCCCCCACCGCCAGCTGAGCAAATGAAACCCTGTGGACCATAGCTGCACCATCTATGCCCCCCCCCCACCTCCTAAGGACGCCACCGGGACTGACGAGGACGTCCGGAGCAGCTGTCCAGGGACGTCCGTAGAGGCCTGTGCGTGGCGGGTCTCTGGCCGAGGTGCTGAATCCCCCCCCCCCCACCGATTTGTCTATCTCTGATAGGGCACGCCGTGTGCTCTCCAGCTGAAGTTCTTGTGACCTGGGGGCAGAGTGGGCGTGATGCGATTATCTGTATGAGTAATAGGCAGGTAATTAAAGAGGCTGCACACGGCGATTGATAGAGCCAGTGACGGGCCCTCTTCATGTCTCTCGCTCGCTGTGAAGGCTCAGTGGACTCCATCAGTCTGATCACTCATTTATTTTCGGGTCCCAGAGATTCGGACTGCTGAGGGCTCACTTTCAGAAAGCAGATCAGAACCAGCTTGGTTTGTGTGTGTGTGTGTGTGTGTGTGTGTGTGTATGAGAGAGAGAGAGTTATGTACATATTACAACGTGGGACCAAATGTCCCCACAATGTGATAAAAAAACCTGTTATTTTGATCTTGTGGCAGGGGAAAATTCAGTTTTATAAAAAATTTCGTTTATCGTGTTTAATCAGTTCCAGACTTTACCGCGATAAGTGAATTTCCACAAAGTAGGATTCTTTATTTATAAATTGAATATTTTTGTAGTTAGAGCATAGAAATCCTGTTTAAAACCTTCTAAATACAGTTTTTTACATTATTAGAGCCCTCTAGACATGAAACAACACCCGTTAGTCACCATTACACTCATATTACCCAATATATTATACAAAATAAGAGAAAATAAGACATATTAGATGTTACAAATATCATATTATTATTATTATTGTACATTTAATTACACACACACACACACACACACAGAAGCACTAACCTATGAAAATAAGTAGAAGCAGAAGGCTTAGAAGAAGCAGTATGTTTAGGAGCCATCGTGGGGCTTAGATAAAAGTTCTCAGAAATCGCAAACACAGATGCTTCCGATGCGTAGCGATGTAGAAGCGTGTATGAGAAAAGCGAACTTGCGTGAGGCTGAGCCAGTCAGTTGCCAGGATAGGAAGAGGATATAACTGACTCAGGCAACCGAGCGCGCGCTGTATCATTTTCACTGTCTCAATCAACTCTTTAATGAATATATTTGAAAAAAACGCAATCGAGTGAAGCCACGAAAGTTGAAACGCGAAGTGGTGAGGGACTGTATTCATAATCTTTGTGTGAGTGTGTGTGAATGTATAAGAGGGCATATGAAAATGATAGGGAGATTCTGGTTGGTTGGGGGGCAGCACTGGGCATGACCCAGGCAGCCAATCGCAGCACCAGCTGTAGGTATTCAAAAGCCTTCATCTAACCGGGCTGTGGTGTGTGACTCAGCAGGTTTGGAGGCTGCAGTCTGCAGTCAGAAAGTTGGTAGTTGGTATGAATCTCAGAGACATCAGATTTAGTTCCCTTTTGCGCTCCTGAGCAAGACCCTAAGCTCTCAGTAACTCCAGGGGCCTGGGGGTCTTTCTCAGACAGGTGCCCACATAGGCACGAACAAAATGGAGTCGCAAGTCTCTAATTCATCCAAACAGCATGTCCCTGAATTAGTGATGGGGTGACTGGACCACCTGGAGGAAACCCAGACAAACAGGATGAAAATTCAAATTCTGCACAGTGGGTTTCCTGAAGGTGTACTGAATTCCTGATAAACATGGCCATTAAGTAATAAGATGTAATAATGCGCCTGTATTTTTTAATACAAACTCGGCCGGCCGATATTTATTCACCCGTTAAATGGTTTCTAGCCAAACACAGTCTCGCTGGCAGCTGGGTGCATGTTTGATGAAAGTTTTGTTCTGTCAGTGAGGAACGCGCAGCAATCCTACCCAGCCGGTCATTAGGGCAACGCGCTAGCACAGTGTTGTCCTTCTACTGTGGATCGCTCGGCATATAGCACTTTGGGGAAGGCATGGTAATAACCTCACAAAGTCAAACTCAAAACAAACCATTAGCAGTACGGAGGGCTGTGACGTCGTGGCTCCGGAGCTGGCTAGCTCAAACAAATGGCACATAATGAGGTAAATTAGTATCGGACGACACACTTGTGTCCTTGTTCTGTTGCTGCTTTATTTTGCCTTGTGCTCGTTGTCTATGATGAAGGTCTAACATATATATGCCTCCTGTCTACTGTTAACTTGCCTTACTGGGTATATGCAATCCTTTACCAGAATGCCCCTATTTCTCTGTCACGGTGGCTTTGAAAGTGTCATTCTTGCATTAACAGGAACAGGAAATTCAGGAGCAGGGATTTATGGGGTTCATTTGTTATTAGGTTGGCTGTCAGTGTCTTGAAAAGAATCCCTCGCATCTTTATGCATGTCTGTAGAGTCCCTGCTTTGCTGTCACCCTTGGGTCATACTCTAACTGCCCTCTTTGTTACTACAGACCTTCTAGCTGTGCCCAAGCACCCCTACGCTGCCATGGAAAACTGGGGCCTCAGTGTCTTCGTGGAGCAGAAGATCCTTCTGGACCCCGAGGTGTCCTCGTTCTCCTACCTGATGGAGCTTACCATGGTGGTGGTCCATGAGATATGTCATCAGGTACGGATGTTCAAAATTACTAGAGAACCAAAATGCATTGTGCATATATATATATATATAAACACACACACACTTACATCAGAAAGAAATCCGAGTCATTTTATAGCTGATCATTTACTGATGATCCATATTATGTTTCATGCAATGCAATGTCTGTTGTTAGTGTTTTGCAGATATAGTGTCCTTCCATATTAGGTGATATTAGGTGCTGGATTAACTGTTTTGGTGGCTGTAGTGTATCTGGAGACGAGATAAACTGTTTGGTCAAGCTTGGTATTGTAGTATTGTAGTTTTTAGAAAGTGGCTTCAGTACTGCAGACTGTATCTTAGCAATTGAAAAAAGCTGTGATACTTGATGTTTGGTCTGCAGTACTCAAGACTTCTGTCATTTGCTCGGAAGTTACTCCACATTTTCTCCCTTCTGCTGATCAGTGACTGATGTCATCTTTTAAACTGATCTTACCTCCCCATGGCGAGCTTTCTTCTCCCGCTTAGGATGTCTTTGGAGTTTTTCTGTGGACAGGAAGGTGCTGTTGCGATGGCCTCTTGACGCGGGGGTGTCTCTGACAGCTTAAGCTGACAGATCCGCTTTTCTTTGGTGGCCGGTGTGGAAACGAGTGGGTTTCATCTCCTGCGTGGGGAAGAGGTGGGAGCCGAGAAGCTGGTAATGGCAAACGCTTGAGAGGGAAACAGGGCCAGACAATGCAGCACTTTCCAGATCTTCCTTTCACCATCTCCTGAGTTAATGTTTATTTTTATCCACCCCCTTGTGTAAAGTAACCTACTTCTTGGCACCTGCTCTGTTTCATTTTTTATTTTATTTTTTTAATATAGATCATTACCGATGGATCAAACACACCCACCAAGGCTGGTATTTTTAGTGTGAGTGCGTTTCAAAATTGTGATTAGCTGGCGAATCTGCCTGAATGTATGAAATGCATGTTTATGGCCATTCCTGCTTTTTAGGGACGTATTACAGGCCAGGAACTTAATGATGAACATCTTGCCTTTAAAACCGGTGTGTTGCAAGCTTCCGTGGCTAATCCTGGGATTCTCAGGGGACTGGCGTTTTCAGTGACGGGGAGGGAGGGAGGCAGAGTGGACCAGACAGCCGGCTGTCATGTTAATGAGTAGAAATAACGGCTTTCCATATTTATTGACAAGCAGCCTTCCCTAATGTGATTAGTGCAGGGGCTTGGCACCAGAGGCTCTGCACCGGGAAGCACTGCCCAGCCGGGCTGCCTGTCCCAACTGGCCCAGACTGACGCTTCCCGAAGGGCTGTCACACGGTGTCTCTTTCCTCGCAGGCCCTCGAAATCAGTCTCAGGGTCGCTTCTCTGCTGGACCTGACTGCCCTTGTTAAGGGGCTGCTGCTGGAGACCGTCTCTGATGGAAACATGGTGTAACTGAATGTAATGCATCGTCCACATTTTTAAAGCTATATTCTGAAGCACCAAAGAGACTGTCGCAGTTCAGCTTGGCTGATGCTGGCCTGCTTTAAAGGATTAGAGTTAGGTATGAGTGGTTGGAAGTCGGATGGATAGATGGATGGAAGGATGGATGGATGGGCAGAAGGAGTTTCAGCTGTCCCCTCTAGTCCATGAGGACCCCCTATCCCTGAAGGACCCCCTATCCCTGAAGCACCCCCTATCCCTGAAGGACCCCCTATCCCTGAAGCACCCCCTATCCCTGAAGCACCCCCTATCCCTGAAGGACCCCCTATCTCTGAAGCACCCCATGTGGTGTTCTCTCCGTAGAGGGAAGTTGAGGTTTGGTGGAAAGGTTCTCTCTGTCTTCCATTGCCCTTGCTTCTACTCCCTCTCTCAGCCTCCAAACACACCCCCACCATCTGCACCCCAAGCCCCCCCCACACACACACACACTCCCATGACATCCTGTCCTCAATGTCTTCATCGTATGACATTGACCCATTGCAGCCTTCCAGCGTGAGCCTTCGCAGGCTAAGCCTCGGTGCTTGTGATCAGAAGGTTACTGGTCCCAGCCATTTTATTATTATTATTATTTTCATTGTCATTATTATTATCTTCATGACATGAAGACGTACCCTTGCATTGTTCCGCACAGTCTTTGCGGGTAGGCATGTTCCTATGTCTATGATTATCTATATCATGTCCTTAACATAAGGCATACACAATAAAACAATCCGTGTACCTTGCTACTTAACAGAAAATGTGGTGACGTCATACAGTGCCACAGCCCCACACCCCATGAAGTCACTAAGGATTTCAAGGCCTCTAGGAAGGACATAAAATGTCAGGTATTAATTTATTAGACACAGGCCTGATTTGTGCTGCCATTTCAAGCCACAGGAACATGGGACACTTGATAATGCTGTGAAACATTGCTACATCAGCCATAAAGGATAGTTTACATTATTCATATAGACTTTAGGGTAGCCCTTCACAGCTTGAACTAGGCCCTCAGTTTATTTATTTATGTATTTGTTTTTTTAAACGTGTACTGTTCAATGTGTGTACTGCGGCATATATTGTAGTACACTGTACTGCAAAACACCACACTATATTGCTATACTAAACGAGACTCCAAACCTAAATTGCACAGCTTTAAGCTCTGTCCCACTTTTTTTTTGGCCAAGGGGTGTATACTCTACCGTACTGTACTCTACTCTACTCTACTCTACTGTACTATACTATATTATACTTTACTATACTGTGTCCATTAGGGTGGTATTGTCCCACCTTGCCCTTTCAGCTGGCCTCCTGTCCTTGTGCCACCCTGCTAACAAATAAGCCCCATTTCCCGGGACACATCTAGCCCTTGCGTACCTCACAATGTCCCTTTTAAAGGCTCGTTAAGCTGTTAAATGTGCGGATAATGAGCAGGTGCCTTTACGCAGCTGTGACGATGCTCCCTTTACGATTCTGCCATTAATGTGATAATGTGTGATCAGGCCTTTAGGAAAGTGCCAGGTTTGATATTCAGTATTGTGCTGGAGCGAATATTACAAGGAGATGGGGCAAATGTTGGCTAATCGTGTCGGGTTTGAATAGTAGTGCTAAACAGCGCTCTAATAGGATTTTCGCACGGCCTTCCTTTTGAGATCCTCAGCACACGAGATTGAAATGGAGGCCGGGGAAGGGATCCGTCTTCAGCTTCATCTCCGTGAATCATTCTTTTGGCCAAAAATGAATATTCCATTAATACCTTTAAAAAATAAATAAATCAAGCCCCATTCATCCGGCGTTCATTTTCTGTTCATACATTAATCTCCACGTTATTGGAAAATGGGTTATAATAGCTTAATCAATCTGGTGAGGTACCTGGGACAGCATGCCCTCGGTGTTTCGGGGGCCGACAAGGATTCTAAGTGACCAAGGAGGGAAGAGGGTTTGGTGACCCGTGGGATTTCCAGTTATCGGTTTATTTGTTTAAAGTGAACGATGTCCATAGAGTGTCCTTTCTCTGGTGTTCTCAGCTGAGTGCCCTCCAAAAATCCTGGGGGGATGGGAGGGGGGGTGTCTCCAACACCCCAATTATCTTCTCAGGCGCTGATGCCACGTAGGCAGATAATGGCACCTCAGCTGCCACTGGGGGCCTGGCTCATGCAGGGGTCCTCCCCGCTCGTCAGCAGGGCTGTAATTAAGGCTGCACTTTTGTTCTGACGCAGCAGGTGTCCGCTCAGCCTGGCTGGACCTCCCCCCCCCCTCCCCCCGCCCCCCCCCCCCCCCCCCCCCCCCCCCCCCCCCCCACCCCCCCTCCCTCCCCCCCCCCCCCCTTCCACCGCCCCTCCACCTTCACTCTCTCCCCTCTCCCCTCCCAA
>JAODKM010000001.1:13376949-13391219 GCA_026780845.1 Petrocephalus sullivani | reverse complement strand
TACACTCTTAATCTCCACACAAAGGCCCAGTGTGGTCCCGTTGGGAGTGTACGTGAACCCACGTAGCATCCATTTCCAAAGCCACGTGCCGCACGTGAGCACTTGGCCGCAGGAATGTGCGCCAGGCGTACCGATTTTTCCCTTCCAAGGAAGCAACGTCGTCTCCATGATTGCGGTGATGGACACCGGACACCATAACATGGACACCACCCGCACAGAGGTGGGGTAAAGCCCCCCCCCCCACCCGACCTCCCTCTTCAGTCCCATCACAGCATGTCTGATTCCTGCTGGGCAGGAATTGTGAATATCTTCCCAGAACTCCGACCCCCTTCAGAGGTGGCATCCATACACGTTGACACTTCCTTCTCACAGTTTAAATCGGCTTTGGGGGAGGTACAAAGATGCTCATTTTACCTTATCCCCCTCGTCTGCAGTGTTTCTGACTACTTATTATTAATTTGTCGTTGTGTGATTCATACCCGTTGAAGTTCGCTTGGCTGTTCAGGTGTCCTGCTAACATGTGATAGGTTTCTACATCAGAATTTTATTGGTAATCTTTCTCCAGGAGCTGAAGCCCCTTTGGTCACCAGTCAGTCTACAGGCTACACACAGATTTCTCTAATTCTCTGATTGAAAGCAGATAACTGTGAGGTACTGGTCATGACTAAGCACTGAAACTGGAACAAAACCACATTCTCCAAGCTTAGTTTAGACTGTGTGAAGGATGGAATCCCAAAACGTGCCCCCCCACAAAGTGCTGTGGAAAGCAGGGGGTGGGAAGGACTGGAGTCCAGTTTCTGAGAACCATTATCAGTTTGTTAGAGTGAGTGTATCTAGGAATCACAGCAAAAACAGGCAGGCTTAATCTGGTCAAGAAGTTATGATATTGATGAGATGCTATTCATGATATTGAGAATTTTGTGCTACAAAACTGACGATTTTACTACATCACAGCTAAAGTGCTCAATTTCCCCGGCCAGTCTACAGAGAACCTCATTCCAATTCAGCAATTATTAGTTCATAAATCCCATTCAAACCTTATTTGGGGGGGGAAGTGGGTAGTCAGTCCATGAGGTTTCGAAATTTAAAGTGTAGTGTAAACCTTTTTAAAGAGTCACTTCTTTATAAATTGAATTACAACTCTAAAGTAACAAGGTGGATGCAGTTTTAGGATGTTTGAGTAATTCACCCAAATGGGGAGGGGAACAAAATTTGACCAATATGTGAACCTTGTGGAACACCATAAATGAAGGGTGTCCAGAAGTTAAAAAGGAAATCCAAAAGTAGCCAGCTTGTGGCTCTTGGAGGTAGGTTGGAATTGAAATTGCCAGGGGTTAAGGGGTCTCTCCACTTGTTGTGATATTATCCAGGACGTTTTGAAAAAGTAGTCTTTGCTCAGGGCAGTCAGGATATCCCTGCAGGTCATTGGGGGGCTGCATGTGGCTCAGTGGGCTAAGCCTCTGTGCCTGTGATCAGAAGGTTGCTGGGTCAGGCTTGGTCTTTGGCCCCTTGACCAAGATCCTTAGCCCTCAGCTCCCTGGGTGCTGCTGTGGGTGGCTGCCCTTCACCTATGGAGAGCAAGATGGGGGCGGTGAAAAGAGATTTTCCCCATCGGGATCAATAAAGTATAATTGTTTCATTTACTTTTTGACAATGGGATGATCCTGGTGCCTGTGTTTATCTCGGAATCATAATCATGATTGAAGGGTTTTAAAGAGCTCTTTGTTGGGGAGGCTCTGTCATGTTCTGGTGGGTTTTGTGGCAAGAAACTCACACAGGAACCTTCTTGTTGTGGAATTGAAATTGAGCATGCAGTTTTTAACCCTAAGGAATGATGTCAGACGTAAAGAATGCAGAATTGACGTCAAATGGAGGACATGCCTCATACCAAATTTGGCATTCTATCAGAAATGAATTGCATATCAGGAGGGGAGTCTGCATAATCGCATACAGCTGTTGGTATATCAGCTGGGAAAGGGTTTTTTTTTCTCTGTATGAACTCAAATGTCCAACAGTGTCAGATTTTACAATGTGCAGTTCTCCAGAATTTGCGTCTTGGAGAATTGCTGACGTGGAGTCCTAGCTATGTTCCTTTGATTTGCTATACTGTTCAGTTCACAAAAATACGATGTGACTTGTTCACGACTCAAGATTCCTTTTTGGTCATTGCATAGAGTACAGCGAAATTGACTAACAGTCCTTATGGTGCCTTCGCACATACCAAGTATCAAGTTATTGTTATGTATTAGGTGTTATGTACAGAAAGCCTGTCTCTTATCAGCAGAATGTTTTGCCGTGTAAACATTACACGGTGGTGTCTTTTAGTTTGAAAGCACATTTGATTATGGACCTGAAGATCTAACTTGCTTGAGATGGATTGAATTCCCTGGTTCTCTCAACTCCCATCCCTTTGGAGCATGTGCCTTGGCACGGCTGTGGACCGTTCCTGTACCTTTTTGTCTGCACGGGAGTTCTCCAGCCATCTTTTTATCGAACAACTGGTGACTGCTAGCTAGAAGAGGCAGCCGACTGGCGCTGTAATTGGAAGAATCCCCCCCTCACCCCTGGGTTTTTGAACTTCATGATGTTTTGTGCGGCTTACTGTACCATGAAAGCATATCCGCCCCCTGGGTGATGGTCGTCTTTGTATCTTCTTGACACTGAATGTTATCTGATCTTCAGCCAAGTCTGAATATTAGACATAAAGGGAACCCGAGTGAACAAGCGTTCTTTTTTTGTATATCTGTGATTTTATAGAATGTTGTGAAACGCCAATTGGGGGGCAATGTAATAACCACCTTACCCTGGGCTGATTACAACACCATTGACATGACTGTAAAACTTCCTGTAGCTATTGGTCAATCTCTCAGAGCAGGGGAAGAGTTTGAACAATGTCGATCGACTTTGCTTCTGGGATGTTTGTGAGTTTATAGATGCTTGTTTCCTATCATGCAACATCCATGTGGCTTGGCCTAGTCGAGGTCCATACCTTGTCCAATGTCCTTTGAATATTCCAAAATAATGTGTTTATGGGTTTTGGGTGGTTACATGACCCATTTGTTCTTCCTGATGACAATGTTCAGAGGAACGTGAGGTGACTGGCAAACTTGCAGTAACATTTTGTCTCGTTACAGAACAGAGAAATCAGCTCAGGATTGTGTTTCTGATGGTGGAATCACGAACGAAGCAAAGATCCTTGGGTTGTAGCTGGGAGGTTCTTTGTTACTCACTGGATGTTTTTTCACTTTGATCTTGAAACGTTTTTGCATATCCTATAAAGTTCTGACTTCAGTTGAATCACTCATCAGGACCTAAATTGTAACCCTTTCAAAAGTAACGTGCAATTTTTTATTTTTTTTTCTTTTCAGGATCTTGAGGAATTTATATTGACTGTCACATGTACCTTTAAATAACCCTGTAAAATTTATCTAGAGGTGTACTTTTCAGAGCTTTGCCCCAAATGGCTGACCGTAGTTTATTTCGGAGTAGGATTTCACACCTGAAGGCTTGCATGTTGAGTCACTTTTCACATCAAGTAAAAATATGGGAAATTAATCTATCTGCAATAATACTATCTGCAGCCATGACCCAGAAGATCTGTGCAAAATAAATGTGAAAAATGTGGAGAATGCAGGCCAGGGGGCACCGCGTGTCTGGGCGCCGTCAGATGCTTATTTTTGGTTTCCGAGTCGGCCAGGTTTTCTAGCGCTGGTCGTCAGGATAATGGAGATCGTGGCACAGGGGTAAAGTGCTTTTCCATTTTTGCCGGGAAAAGTGGGCCTGGGGGTCTGGCAGCAGGACTTGGCCGGGCAGGATGACAAATGAAAATGTAGAAGAAAGGGGTAATGTCCGCGCATTCATTACGTTTATTGCTCAGAGGGGGATTACAGAGAGGGTTTTAGCGGGGCGGCTGCACGTGGCTTTCTCAAGGCCTTGTCACCTTTTTCAATCGGCAGGAAGTTCCTCCTGCGCAGCCAGGGCCAGTCTTTCCCGTAGCTGCCGTTCTGAGTGCGGTCACCTGATGAGTTAGTAATTTTACCACACTCTAATCACTTGGAAAGAATCTGAATTTTTTACGCGGTTGTCTGTGACCTCACAGAGGAACTGGTAATGGCTGACTCTTAAGTGTGCGCGGCCTCCATACTGTGGGAATCTGAGCGTGGGTGACTACATGTATGTTTTGCAATACCCATGGGGAAAGGATAAAGGTTTTGATTAGGTCAGGGATGTTCTGGTGTTGAGAGTGAGGTGTGGATGGGGCTGCAGGAGCACCTGTATTTCTAAACCCCAATGCTCTGCATGTTACCTGTTTGATTGCTGGTTCCTGGATTGTAAGCACAGAAGCTCTGGGGATTTTAGGGTTTTATTGTAGCGCCTGACTTTGGCTGGGCAGCGTGAGGCTCTAAGACCCCGTGGTCACACGACAGGAGATCATGACCCTCCGCTTACGGAAGTGTATCGTGTGCTAGCGTCCCCCAAACACGGAACCCAGGGAGTGAGAGTTCAAGGGCAGTTCGAGGCTTGTGTGGGTTTTTATGTTTTTGTGATGGCAAGCCCACCTTCACCTTTCTCGTCGCCGCAGACTAGCTGTGTGACGCGGGGCGGCCGGTTTACCCCCGTGAGATGAAATGTGGTCTGACACGCCCAGATTCAGACATCTCGGGTACACCTGCTCGGTATCTCGTTAGTAATCCATGCGATGGCGCTTCTCCTCTAGCTAGTGTTTCTTAAAGCGTAAACAAAACCATTCACACACTGTGACTCTGAGCGCCCTCTGCTGGACAGTTATGCACTTAATTGCACAGAGTAGGTGCCGACATGTAATTGCATTCAGTAACTTTGTTTTTAACACAAAATTACTGCCGCATTGTCTCCTGTGCTACACAGGTGATGATCAGTTAGCTTTTTGTATGAACCTGCATTTCTGTTCACAAATGTGAAAGGTTTTAAAGTTTTATAAACGTGTTCCCATATTAACCCTATTATTTATGGCGTGGAATTCATGCCACCTTGAAATGCAAACACGACTTCGGCATACATGGAAAAACAATTGCGACGTATTGTTTCATAGTGAGCAGCACGCAGAAATGGAATGCACAACAGTCACAGCTTTTCAGTGAGTGTCGCGACGAGAACGTGACATAATGAAAAGCAAAACCAGCATTCCGTTGCTTTGCATCTTATTTAACTACCATCCAGAAAAATACTTGGAAGGGTTTGCGTTATATAAACAAAGAAATTGTGCCACGTCACACCGAAATGCAATGTCCACCTTTGCTCTGCTGCATCGGCTCATTTTCGAAAAGTACACGCTGACAGCCGCGGTACGATGGGGGCCGCAGCCGCTACAGCCCAGCTGTGCCTGGCCGCCTCACTTTAGAATGTCCTTTAGAGAAATTTAGGTGAGAATTACCCTCCTCGCTCCTGCAGGTAGAAAGTGACGCCGTGAGTGACAGTGTTGGGCACGTTACTTGAAAAAAGTAATTTTTGTCATAGGTCCTGCCTACTTTTCCCAAAAAGTAATGGAGTTAGTAACTGAGTTACAGCATTATAAAAGTAACTAGTTACCAGGGAAAGTAACAATTGCGTTAGTTTTTTTTATGTTAAAATATGTCAAATAATTTGGATTTCCCCACCTTTTAATTGAACTTTTCAATTCAAATGTATGTAAAATTATTTATAATAAAACTGTCAATTTCATTCATTAAACATATTTAATATTCTCTTAATAGAGTACATTATTAACAGGAAACGCTAATCTACACTATTTTAATGTTGCTGTGGCATAATGTGAGATTAGAATTGTTCCCTCACAGCGTCACTGTCTACCTGCTGGACCTGAGCCTGGCTTATCAATTAGATCGTAACCGGTCCCGTTTTCTGTGACCAGATGCATTTCCACATGGCACGGTTTCTGCTGCTGCGCACTATAAAACAATACGTTGCACCAATCGTTTTCCCGTGTATGCCGAAGTCGTATTTGCATTTCACTGTGGCAGGAATTCCACTCCATGAATAATAGGGTTAATCATCCATAATTATTAGCCTATTGATCCGCACAGTATGAGCCATAGGTGGAGGCTACCCTATTTCTGCTAAATCCTCGGGCCCTCTGATAATCGCGGGGAGGAGGGAATGGGTGGTGGACGAGGTCAGCCATTATCCATTAAAAATGAATGTGCTCTTCTGCAGGAGCAGATTTGCTTTGGCAGTGGGGAGGAGCTTAATCAGACAGTCGCACCCCCTCCTGAGAGTGCCGTATAATTGGTTTACAAGCTCGACTGTTGTTCATTTGTCATGTATAATGGCTGTGTGGGTATTTACACGTGACTGGTGTGTGTGTGTTTTTTCCCCTCCTTTTTTCATTTCATTTCATTCTCCATCTTCTGGTCATTAAGTGATCTCAAATTAGAGAGCAGGCCGAGGGAACAGCCGGACGCCTATAAATTCTGCGCAGACAAAGGCTGTGTTCTGTCCCTACACATGGCAGTCGGGCTCCTCGTCCCACTGCACGCTCGTGTGTCTCCCCCGGCTGGCCCCCCCCCCCCCCCCCCCCCCGGAGACTGCAGTATGGATGCATTACTCTATCGCCAATGTCATCTGCAGCCATTGTCCTGTTAATGCCTTAAATGCTTAGAATAAGGCAATAGGATGGTCAAAATCAATGTTATTAATTTTGACATTTAAAACACCGATGACTGAATTGTTAACAAATTCAGTACTGTGTTTTCCAGATGGGGTGATTTGCAAGTAAGAATATTTGGGAGAGATTGCTAAAACAAGGAAAATTATCTTCAGGTTTATATTCATCAGTCTGTCTGTAGGAGTCAAAATAGTCTAAAAATCAGCAGCAATCAGCAAGAAAGAAAAAACAGCGTAACTTCATACAGAAGTGTCAGATTCACCACCTTTGCTGTTATCAGAAAATAATTAGAACTGAGTTGCGATACTCAGCCTGTCTGCCGTTTAATTAGCGCCCCTGTGATTATTCAGATTTGCAAGGGATATCACGTGATCATTTTGTGGGTGTCGCCGGAGTGTAGTATCACCGTCACAGACTCCAGACCAGCGGTGATGGCGGCAGGGTTAAAATAGGGCAGCTGCGCGTCCTGTGCGCTTTGCTAGTCACGTGGGACCTCAGGAGCAGTTCAAAGCGGGCGGATCAAAGCGGCGCCGATTTCCCGCGGCATACGTGAAGAGGCCTCGCTCTGATCGACAGACTCGGCGCGCAGACACTGCCTCACCATTCCCATTTTACAGATTTGACATTTATTTATTTATTTTTTGTTTTGTTTTGTTCCCCAGCCAAGAATATTTCATTACAGCACTAAAGTGGCATGTGCTTTCCATCTGTCCATCCATTCCGTCATGGAGGGTTTCGAGCCTCGGGTTTCGGGAGGTCCTGGCACATCCTGGATGGGATGCCAGTCCATCACCATCAAAATGGCATTACAGTTTTTCTCAGTTCGGCATGTTTGTCAAATGACAATTAAAATTTACAAAACAGCAAGTGTAATACCCACACCGTAATGTCTCTTCTGCACAGCAGGACATCATTTCTCATCGTCTTACAGAAATCTCCAAAAGTTTTACTACATACATGCAAATAGTTCTGTAAAATTGTCATCATTTGGCACATTTTTCAGTCTCTTTAGTATTATTTGTCAAAAAGATTATGTATTATCTCATTTTATACCTGAAACTATACAGGCATGTGAGCATCGTGTTAGCCACCACATGCAAAACAATTAACCAAGTTTTTAAAATGCTTTTAAAATATATGACATGAATTGCATTTATACAGCATTGTTGTGCTTTTGGTTTCTACAGTACATGATTTTATCACCATTTTGTTGTTTTTGTATTGCCATTCGCTGTTTTTGTGTTATACAGTGTGGGGTGACTTTTTGTTTGTTATTGAACTGTGTCTTGAGATCTGAAGAACTTACATGTGTATGTGAGTGTTTCTATTGCCAGTGAACTTTACATACTGTAATGTAGGGCCTGACAATGCTGAAACTGGTGTCTTTGACATGAATAAATATCAGTTTGCTAAATTGTTTGCTAAATTGATCAGTCAGTGACAATGAGAAAGTGGGAATTCATTCAGAATTGTGGAGCTCAGGAGAATACTGACACTGACATACAGACAATATATCTAAGGATTCCTACTCTATTGGTTAAAACGATGCTAATTGTACTTTTAATTTTGGTGGCAACAATTCATTGGTGTAATTATTTGCTTTTCAGACATGAGTTAATTATTTTGGGTAAGTTACAGGCTTTTGCAGCTAAAATGTGCTATATGCATGAACTATTTTGAGAAATGCTCTTAGAGAGTCTTGAGAATGTTAAATATATTTCATGAAATGTGCCAAAGCAATCCCGAAAAACTGTAATAGACTGAATAAATTATTTACCTCATGCCTATTGATTGTCTGTCTGCAATGAGTAGCTGATTAACCATTAACTACCTTATGAATACCTCAGTATTGCTAAATGGAAAATATAGTCTGAGAAGGGTGGGGTGTGGATGGGGGCTGGTGGGGTGGGAGCGAGTGAGCAAAGACCAGAGTCATTGAGACTGAGGGTGTTTGAGAAAGTGATGCTGAAAGGGCAAGAGAGGAAGAGGGTGAGAAGGACAGAGTGTGAAAAGGAGTGCAAGAGAGGGGGAAAGAGTGAGGGTAAGGTAGACTGTGAGGGTGAGAGAGTGTGATTGAGGTAGACATTGTGGGAGAGAGGGAAAGAGTGAGGGTGAGGTAGACATCGAGGGTGAGAGGGAAAGAGTGAGGGAGAGGTAGACATTGAGGGTGAGAGGGAAAGAGTGCGTGAGGTAGCCATCGAGGGTGAGAGGGAAAGAGTGAGGGTGATGTAGACATCGAGGGTGAGAGGGAAAGAGTGAGGGTGAGGTAGACATCGAGGGTGAGAGGGAAAGAGTGAGGGTGAGGTAGACATCAAGGGTGAGAGGGAAAGAGTGAAAATGAGAGAAAGAGTGAGCAGCAGAGAAAGTGAGAGTGAGAGGGAAAGTGAGCATGAAAGAGAGTGAGGGTCAGATGAAAAGAGTGAGGGTGAGAGAGATCAAGGGTGACAGGGAAAGTGTGAGGTTGAGAGAGATGTGATGGTGAGAGAGTGTGAGCGAGGTAGTGAGAGTGAGAGGGCAGGCCAGAGAAGGAGAGCACTCTCAAGGAGAGCAGACACCATGTTCATCCTTACTTTTAGACTCTCATATTTTCATGGCCCGTCGGTCCCATTGTTAAATCAGAAAAGTGTGTGTGTGTGTGTGTGTTTGACTGGAATCCTAATAAAGTCCCCCCAGACCATCCTGCGATCCTGTAATCTAAAGCCCCAAACAGAGCCCACAGGGTGCTGTGATTCTGCGAGCCCATGGGCTGCTGTACGACCCCCAGTCCCGCTATGCCTGGAAATAGATGCTAATGGAGTGTTTCTGAAAGCGACTCCTCTTTAGTTGTGTGTGACTTTAAGTTCAGAGGTCTAGCCCAATCTCTGATGATCCCAGATGAGCATTTCCTGCTTGATACCTTACTGGGACCCACTCCCCTCCTCGCTGGACTGGGAGGAAGCATTAGCATGCGTTACTTAAATGCTTGTGACAGTGTAAGATGCTAACATAACACTGGCTTTGTGTGTCTGTTGTCAGCCCGTGAATTCATTGTTTATCGCTGATCTCCAAAGGGAATTTGTGCCAACGCATTGAAATCCTTCATCGCAGCAGGATCTCACCGAAACGGGCGGCAAACTGTGTAATACAGGAAGGGCCCTTTTCTTCACATGCCTTATCTATAAATCCAGACGCTGATTGTCCTGCAAGATAACTGCTAGTATGAAAGACTGGCTCACTGCCGTGCAGCATTTATGAAGAAAAGTCGATACCTTGGGTTTTAATACTCATTTTTATTTCATTTTATGTTGTGAGTAAGAATAATATTGTTGCCCTTAGACCCAAATAAAGGGGACTGTCTGTATAAATCAAAACACTGTCCTTGAATACTAATAATTGTGATGTGGATGTGTGAACACAGTCTAGATGGGGGCAGATCATGACAGATTGAGGTAAAACTGAGGGTGTTTCTCAATACCAAGAACACAAAGATCGTACTTGTGGTCTCAGCTGGACCGGTCTTGCTAACTTGCCTCCTAAGAACTTGGAGTGCAATGAATCATGGGATTGGTCTCATTTGGCAGGGATGCAACTGATGTATCCTTGATATCTGAGGTCGGGCAAGAACGAAATCCAGGGACGTTTACTGTCCTCTGTACTTTTGTTCTTGAGATTTGGAACTGGTCTTCGGCGACGGGAGAGGTCGTAAAGCGGGTACACGAGGACACAAGTGTGGTCACGTGCACATGTTGAGTAGCGCCCTCTTTGTGTTGTTTCCCCACAGTGGTTCGGCGACCTTGTGACCCCTGTTTGGTGGGAGGACGTCTGGCTGAAGGAGGGATTTGCCCACTTCTTTGAGTATGTGGGCACCGACTTCCTCTTTCCCAAGTGGAACATGGTAAGGTTGCATCCCACAGCTACTCGCTTCAGACATCCCGCTGAGCTCTATGTAGTGTAGCGTATATGCTAATCGCCCATTATGACTCATGTCACTCAGTTTCTCTGTTTCCCTCTCACTAATCACAATCAGGCCTCGTAATTATCACTCTTCTCATTGCCACCCGTGACAAACAGTGCCCAGCCGTTGAGCTGTTTGCAGATGGCGCCATGTGGGACCCTCATTTCCCTTGTGCATTTCCGTACCCCAACTCAGCAGAGAGTAACAGCTGGCAGTCATATTGCTCATCAGATGTCTGTCAAGGCACCTTATTGGTTGGTGTTCGCCTGGGTGTGGGTAGGATTTAACATTATAAATCGCTGTGCTCCATTGGTCAAACAGTGCCAGTTCATGTCCCAAGGGCTTCAGCAAAGGCCAAGAGAGCTGCACATCATTAATATGTCACGGCCCAAGCTTTCTAGGCTAGGCTACCTCCCCAGTCCCTTCTCAGGACCTGGAAACCGTATATAGTACTTACAGTTCTGCATCCATTTTGATGTTACCAGCAGGCACACCGCTTGTAATATCCCCAACTCAGACCAACCCAATTATGTTCCAAATTTTATGGGGTCCCTGAGGGACCCTTGGAATCATCCCAACTTCCCCCTATTTATGGAAGCCCTGGGTACCTGTGACCCCTCAGGACTCTTTAACCTCAAATTCCATATGGGTTCACCTGTGCCCAAAGCAGCTGCATTGTGTTAGATCCATCTTTATTTTGGCCCAAAAGGTTCTCTTGCCCTGTAGAATGGAGCGTTACTGTATTTAGCTTTGCTGACTTCATATATACCATTTCAGTGTCCTTTCTGTCTCAGTTTAAGTGAGAGAAAGCATTGTTAGTTTTGGCTAGTTGGCTAGTTTTTGCCCCAGAGTGGTTGAAATACAGATGATATGTTATTAGTTTGAAACCATATGAATGTGATGATAATAATGATATAATTGTTCTAGGGTAATTGATCTCAATTCAGTTAAATTCAATTCAGTTTTTATTGTCATTGACACAATGTGCTGGCGCATGTGTAAATGAAAAAAGAGTTGTGGCTTCCTCAGAACATGCAAAGCATGGGGGGACATGAGAGAAGTTATACATACAGGCTGTGCACACAGATCCAGGTATACATATGAAAATGTACAAGTTTCCATAGATGACGTAGTGTCTAACTGAGGTACTGAAATGGAACTGAGCCAATATTACGAGATGACTGTACAAGATGGCATGTGTTTTATATGGCAGGTATAAACTGAGAGATTGTTAAGTTTCATTAAACGATTTGGACTCGAAGAGAGGACCAGTCGCAATACCATGGATTAGCAAGCATTATGACATTATGAGCATAGTCAGAGAAAAGTTGCTGGGTTGACTTTCAGGGAGGTGCTATATATATGTATTTTGGGCATGTAGCATAGTGACCATAGTGCTTATAACTGAAATGTTGTTGTTTAAAATCCGTAAAGGGCCCTGTATGGACCCTTTAATCTGGTTTGTTCCATTGGAACACGTAGCTTTACGTCGAAGGGACTTTTTGCTGAAAAATCTACTCTTAGTTCTTTTCTTTTAATGCTCTGGTCTTAATCCTGCGGGTGGCACATTGTCAGATGGTTCATTTATATCTATTTTGCCCCAACACCGACATCAGCTCGGATTTCGCAGCCTTTCATAAAGCGGTGATAAGTATCAGCTGTGTCCCTGTCACCGAGTTGTTCTTGCTCCCTTTGAAGAGATGTAGTCAATAAGAGGATTGGACTAGTCCTGTCAGGCTGCCTCCGGCTGGCCCCGGAGGTCTGGAATGGCTGTCCAAGTCCACTTCTCTCAGAGCAGGCTAGAGCTACAGTAGACCGTCTACAAGGTTGCCCCCTGCTGGATGTTCCTCGAAAGACAAGATGGGAGTTGATCAGACAGGAAGTTCATCAGACCACATGGGTGCTTTGAGCCCCTCTTTTTTTGCATGAGCATGACTGAGCCTTGGAGGGACCACAGCGTTGGACCCTTTCCTGCTCCTGCCCATGAAGATGAGCACTCTCGCTGGTTTTTCATTGAGATGCTAATCTGGTCCGCCAGTGCTTTCCCCACTTGAGATGGCAGCAGCATGTAAAAGAGGTCCATTAGAGATCCATCAGGCTTTAATGTAAACCTACTCGCATTATAGCGAAGCGCTTTGTGCTTTTTAATGAAAAAGGGGGGGCCGTGGCGCAGGCGTAACAAAAAGCAGGAACACGGAAAGAGGAAGAGGCGGGCAGAAATGGAAAATGACGCAGGGAACCAATTAAGCCAGTGGCATTCCGTGTCGCTGGTGTTCCTCGGCTACTGGACGCGGTCTACCGTCATGTCACGTCAAGCCCGCTTTGGGAGCCTGCCGCAGTGAATTAGCAGTGCTGACTCGGGCTGCTGTCTCCGAAGCAGACTCTTCTGAATCTGACTCATACTCCATCAACTAAAATGAATAGATTTTAGTGGAATGTACACAAACCTTTTGACTGTTTGACCACCAGCGGGGGCTTCTGTACATGTAGATTCCCAGTGTCTCCTTATGTGACAAATCGTCTCACTAATTATATAATGCAATTATGAAATAGTACATCAATCTGTCTTTTATAACCGCTCCAATCACAGGAAGTACAGGGCGCAAGACAGGTTTTACTCTGGAAGTAAGTCTGTCACAGTCACACACTCACACACATGGACCTCAGTGGTGGGCAGATGGGGTCCCAGGACACCAGGGAACATCTGCCCGTGATGCTACCGGGACGGGGTGTGGATCGTTCGGGATGGAGAGCTGGTCCTTCATGCCGGGGCCCAGAGGCTGTGGTGCAGGGACGCCGCAGCAGTGAAGTGTGCAGTGACACCGTGCACCTGCGCACACGTGGGTGTGTGACGCTCTCATCCCAGCCCAGGTGTCTTTGCTGCGCTCCCCTCCCAGAGGTTCCTAAAGCAGGCAGATGGAGTTGAGAGCCTTCAGAAGATCGGCCTGTCATATTCACCCTCAGGGCAGCCGGAGATACTGTCTCAGTGCTTACAACGCAGACGAACCAGGTGCAATTCTAGTGCGTGCGTTTGCATGTGTGTGCGTTCGTGTGTGTGTGTGTGCCTGCGTGATGTAGAATCTGGCAGCCAGGTGTGTCGGTGACACAGTCTATCTCTGAGACGTAACAGTCACTCATGACAGGCTGTTTGAAGAATGATTTTCAAAGAAAAAAATCAGCCCCTGAAGCTGTGGAGAACGTGCCCAGCAGATGCGGGGACTCTCTGACCTCCAACTGCGAGGCTGCTTGTGCTCCGTCTGTAGCATTAGCGTGCTAATTGCTGCGAAACGATTGCATTAATCTGTGTGGAGGCTTGATGTCTATGGTCCTGACCACCTGTTTTCAGCCACAAGGCCTGACAGACCCAGCTAATGTAGCCACCACCAGCAAAGTAATCGATTAAACACATCGGGACATGGGTACAGCATGCTCAGGCCAAGGGAGGGGTCAGGGCTACACAGAGGCGCGAAAATGGAATATCAGCATATTTCGGCATCCTTACGGATACGCAACAAGGCTCTCCTAGAGGCTGAATGTTCACCTGGCTCGGTGTATCCATCAGAAAGATTAATGAGAGTGGCTCCGTGCACCTGCTTGTGTCTGTACTGTCCTTAGGCATCTATGGAGTCTGATTTGTTTTGGGGGATGTGTGTGTGTGTGTGTGTGTGTGTGTGGGGGGGGGGGGGGGGGGGG
>JAODKM010000001.1:13361603-13376849 GCA_026780845.1 Petrocephalus sullivani | reverse complement strand
TGTGGGGGTGGTTGGGGGGGGGGGGGGGGGGGTGGGGGGGGGGGGGGGGGGGGGGGGGGGGGGGGGTGGGTGGGGTGTACAATGGTGTTATAACATCTGTGCTGTGGTTTTCCCCCTGTGCAGCTTCTCGAAGGAGCCTCACATGTACAAGCGAAAGCCCACTCACTGCTCATACAGATGGCTGTTTGCTCTCTCCCAGCTGTGGCTGCAGGTGTAACTCTGGTATCGTAACAGGCCTGAGTACTAAAGACTTGCTGGTTCCAACCCTGGAAAGTGGGTTTCTGGGAATGGCTCATGACCTGAATCACTTCTGTAACTATGCAGTCTATTAATAAAGTGTAAAGCCGCTATTAATCAGCAGGAGGAGATGTGGCTAAAATGAGCAAAGTAGTTTTTTTTTTTAGCGAGCACTGTTAGCCAGAACCCGCGATTGTTGGGTATGACCCAAAACGGAAGCTTATGAGAAGGAAGAGGCCGGCAATGGCTGCCTGTGTTGTCAGGCTTTCAGCTCCTGTCTTTATAGGCAGTGGCATGTTAGGTGCCTGCTAATGTCTGCGGTCATGTCTGCCACCCTGTCCTCTTCCTCTTGTCATT
The DNA here is from genome assembly GCA_026780845.1 of Petrocephalus sullivani. Classification (NCBI taxonomy): domain Eukaryota; kingdom Metazoa; phylum Chordata; class Actinopteri; order Osteoglossiformes; family Mormyridae; genus Petrocephalus; species Petrocephalus sullivani. Next base: position 13,376,255 of record JAODKM010000001.1, on the reverse strand, counting down.
TTTTTGGGGGGTTTGTTTGCTTGTGTGGTGGTAATTGTTTTTCTATTATTATTATTATTATTATTATTATTTATGATCCTGCACTGGATAAATGATTCAGAGATGAATGGACGGATGGATGGACAGATGGTTGGGTTACCTCTAGTGTCCTCCAATTGCCCAAGAAGATGCAGTTAAGTGAATTAGTCTCGCTGATTTGCCCTTTTCGTGTGGTCGTGTAGGTGCATAGATACTCAAAATTGCTCTGCGATCTGAGCTGTCACTTTTGTGTCTGGTATGTTTTATTGGAGAGCTGTTCAAAACACAAAGTGTTTGTCTGTGTGTGTGTGTTTGGTCCTTCATAACAGCACTCTTGTTCTGAGGCTGTTATGATGATTTATGCCCAACAGGAATGCAGTCTGCATCCTCATCCATTTATTTTGAATGATAAGGAGGAGGTAATACAGGACAAATTACTCAGCACTTATCTTTAGAGCACACAGGAGTGTCTGTGATTCACATGGCTGGGGTGCATGACAAGCCCAGAATTTCTTCTGCTCTGCGGGTCTGTAATAGCTGCCCAACTGCCATCCGTGTACCACTAAGGCAATGAGACTTTCATAATATGGATTATCTTATTATATTATTGTCACTGTTTTGTTTTCCTGTCTCGAAACACAATTCATTAAGTCAAGGGATATTTAGTGAAAAGTATGTTAAGTGAAAGTGCAGATAGCATAGCCAGACATATCCTGGAAGTAGGCACAGGAACTAAATAATCAGGGTTAACCCAGAGTACAGAAGGACACACAGAGTTGCCTTTAGGAATCCCTCCCAGTGTGATTTCTTTGGGAATTTCTATTTCCTCACTTTTTGTTTCATTTTGTATTCATTTGGCAGTTGAGTAGCTGTGACTTCCATGTGATTTTTTCCTACAGACCTCATATTTGCATTTGCTGGAGGGTTCTGGTGCACCAGGCACCTTCCCTCGTATCCCAATCATAATCAGTCCATTAACGTTTTCCATTTGGCTACTTATACATTTACTTCAGGAATATGCACCCTTATAAGAGTTAGTGCTAATCGGGCTAACAGGCTAAGTGTGCTTAAAGAAAGTAGCGTAGAGTGGCTTTTTCGGCTATTTTTGGAATAAATTGGCTAAATTGAGGTCTGCGGAAAAGAAGCATAATAGCTATGCTTAGAGCCAACAGCTGACTGACACACGTAAAAAATGGTAATTATCAGGCGATAAATGGGCTCAGCAGGTAACAGCCTCAGTCAAGGACAGGTGGAGCCGGCAAGATGCTTTAAAAGTAGCGTGGGTTAGGGTCAGGCCGGAGCTTTCAAGTTCCAGATGATAATCCATACCTTAAATTAGTGCCTGCTGCCTACTTAATTATAAGCTGTATGGAGCCAGCAGGGTGACTCAGTAGATGGCACTCGCAAACCGCCCGGGGTGTGGGTTCGAGTCCCATCTGCAGTTTGCATGCTCTTCCTGTACTTGTAGTGGTGTCTTTCAAATGCTCCAATTTTTTTGAAAGACGTGGGTTTGGTGTATTGCTGTCTTTAATTTGTCCACAGTGCGTGAGTGTGTGCGCTGTGATGGCGTCATATCAAGGTGTCCCCTGCCTTGCATTCTGTGTCTTTAGGTTTATTGCGGCCCCACAATGAATAAGCACTTTTTAAAAGGGAATAGATAAAGTGTATCTAATGATAATGCTTTATTAGCAATTTGCACAAGCACAGGTGTATTGAAACGCTTCTTTTTCCCATATTGCATTGCGATATATCCCATCATGCATTGAGTCATATACACACAAACAGGTGAGAGGGCAGCTTAGAGTTTGAGCAGCGGGCCACTCATTTAGGCATTCATGCAGAGGTTAAGGGTCTTGCTTTAGGGCCCCACAGTGGCCCTAGGATTTGAACCAGTGACCATCAGGTGCAGCGTCATAGCTTGCAGAGCTATGCTCCAAATGCAAGGTCTGTAGGCCTCAGGGTGGCTTCAGCTTTTAACTTTAGGTCTACAAGGCCGGTGTGCTAACCACTGAGCCATGGAGCCTATCAATACTGCATACGAATGTTGCGTAATTTGTAATAAATCCATGTAATTTCTCTGTCTGTTTAGCCAATACAAGCTGTCAATTTTCCATGTCGATTCCATGATGCACAGCGAATGAGCCGGTCAGCCGCTTGGATGGAATGCCAGGGTATACAGTGACACACTGAGAGCAGTTCAGACCTACACTGTATGTCTCTGGACTGCAGGAGCATGAAGATAACATGCGTCAAAAACATCAAAAAGTATTAAGCAGCATGTTTTATGTAACAGCTGTCACCAGATTCCATTGCAGCATCTTTGTGTGTAAGACTTGGAAGTTTAGGGTCCCAGCTGTAGTAGAGTAGAAAGTGAAAGAGTTACAAATAATAAATGAGGGCTGAAATTTTTTTAAAAGAGTCGAAGCAGCACACATACACCGATATTTCATATAAGCAGACGTGCGGTAAACATTGATAAATCTAAATCTGACATATTACTACACAAGCAATAATTTTCTCTGACTGTACATAGTGTATTCTCTTAAATATCTAAAAATGCAAAAGGGGGGCTTAGATGACATTTAATAACCTAATCTGACATTTAGGAATCAGGTGATTGCCGCTTTAGCAGACGTGTGATTTCTGTTCTGCCGAACAGCGTCCTGGGGAGAGGTCTGTCAGTCATTATTACTTGACTGGCATTCAGGAGCAGGAGTGATGAGGAAAATGGCTCCTTGCAGATTGAATTTTTGATTTTTAATGTAATTTCACTACAGATTGCTTTGAGGAGGGTAGCAGATGTTTTTTTTCTGATTAGAGGAATGCGGTAATGCATCCTGCGGCCGTGATGTGCCCAGAATTTGTGGACACAAGGCCATCCAAAGCCGGAGACCCAGACAGCGATTCGCCCGCTCGCCTGATTCCAACCCCTGCCCCCACGCAGCTTTGAACGAGTCAGATTAATTCATTTTGGCAGCAAATGAGGCATGTGGCTGACTGTGGCTTCTGGGGATGAAATTGGACTGGGTGCTCCAAGAGGTACGGCTGACGTGGAGTTGAAAGCAGAAACAGACCCCTGATTCTTCCTGAAGGGCAACAGACAGTGGACCGAGAGTGTATGGTGTGGGGATCTCCCGGAGAATGTACTTGTGTGCCATCTGGTGGGACGAAGCACTCTGCAAGGGCTTATACAAGGGCGGGGCCACAGGAGCATTGGCCTCAACTGAAAGCTGATTGGCTCCTGGAGTGCTCCCTCCCCTGTCACTTACAGATTTAGAACATGTCATTGGCTAATGATCAAGTTGGCCGCTCTGTATGAATTATGGTTCCTTATCACTCCATAAATCTCAGTGTAAAGCAACAGCATCACTTGAGCCTGTATTCACTCTGTGCTGTAAAAACAATCCCGCGTTCCCAACTCTCAGCTTTAGCTGTCCGACATGTGGCACCGTGCAGCCCGTCCAGCAGGGGGAGACTCTGTTCTCAGCTTGGCCTTCTGTCGTCCGTGCCCAGGAGAAGCAGCGCTTTCTGACAGATGTCCTGCATGAGGTGATGCTTCTGGACGGCCTGGCCAGCTCACACCCCATCTCCCAGGAGGTCTTCCGGGCTTCGGACATCGACAGGGTGTTCGACTGGATCGCCTATAAGAAGGCAAGGAGTTAGTCACCCCTGCCGACTCTGTTAAACACTGGGTGATCTTATATCATTTTAAATAAAAAAATCATAATATTTACTGACCCTCCACACACAAATGTAAATAATATTTAGGAATAAAGGAGCCATATATAGAATATTCCGATTATGTATTATATCAATAACATCATGTACGTCAAAGGAATTTCTCAGAATAAGTTTGAAAGTTGTGATAACGTCCTGTAAGGTGAGCACTTATGCAGTAAAAGCATAGATTTGGAAACACCAGAGTGCTGGTCAGGCAAGATCCTGGGATGGATGCAAAAAATCTCACCAGACAAATCTGTCAAACTAATGCTAAAAAAAATGAAACTTGAAATCAGTGTCCTAGCAGCAATTTGAAGGAGTCAGCTATACCGACAGACGCCTGTCAGTCTGAAGCAGCCACGCACATGCCAGCTGCAGACCAGCATCCATCCACCGGCTAATGGCCAGAGATGGGACACTCTGGCTCTGTGCATGTGGTCGGACCCTTAGTAGACATAATAAGTAGTGCGGAAGCATGACTGCTCTGCCACATCAGTTCCCGGTTGTCTTTCCAGGCCGGCACCCCTGCTTCTATGGAGGAGCCGCCTAGCCTAGGCCATTTACACCATTTACAGCCAGGGACCTTTCAGCCAGTGTTGTAAGGTGCTGTGTACAGCACAGGCTGGTGTTTCATGACCTGCTTTACGCATAGCTTGAAGAGTGTTATGCTCCTTACAGAGTGCCATTCTCAGACCATCCACTTTCTTTGTTTTGCTCCATCTGCATTTTCTCTTGATGGTGAGTGACAGTCCCTATGTCTAATGAGTGTCTGGAGGTGCTCAGTCATTCCTGACAGGCATTCATATGGAAACTGGTCCATTTTTACCAGCAGTACTGCTGGAGAAGGGCTGGGGAGAGGGGTGTGGGCCGCCTAAGCGGGTGCATGCCAGGTGACTGCTGTTTTTCTCCTTGTCCTTTTACTCCAGGGCGCAGCCCTCATCCGGATGCTGGCAAACGTCATGGGGCAGCCTGTGTTCCAGAGGGGCTTAAATGTAGGTAAAGAGCTTCGCTTTCCCACAGTTACCTGTGATTAAGGGCTTATTCAACAGTTAGTCACTCAGTTAAATGTAGCTAAAGGGTCCTGCTCCCCCACACTGTTAAATGTACTTAAAGGATCCTGTTCCCTCTCTGATAAATGTAGCTAAAGGGTCCTCTTCCCCCACACTGTTAAATGTAGCTAAAGGGTCCTGTTCCTCCACACTGTTAAATGTAGTTAAAGGGTCCTTTTCCCTCTCTGGTAAATGTAGCTAAAGGGTCCTGTTCCTCCACACTGTTAAATGTAGTTTAAGGGTCCTGTTCCCTCTCTGGTAAATGTAGCTACAGGGTCCTGTTCCCTCTCTGTTAAATGTAGCTGAAGGGTCCTGCTCCCCCACACCGTTAAATTTAGCTAAAGGGTCCTGTTCCCCCACATTGTTAAATGTAGTTAAAGGGTCCTGTTCCTCGTGATTGTTCCATATGAGTTAACTTTTCCCCCCTCCTAGAATTCCTGTTTTATGTATCCTAGAATACACCAGTGCAGGGCTCTGCTTTTGGGTGCAAAATAACACAGGCACAAAGGGCTATAAATCTTGAATTTTCTGAGCAGTGGCAGGATTTGGGATCTCGCCCCTCCAGCTGGCTCAGGTGTGCTGCCTTCCGCTCAGGCCTTTAGGAATTTTACTCCTGTCTAGCTGGGCTCTACAATATGCCATTTTCTGTGTTCTGGTCATTACTGGAAGTGAGAGTAATTACACTGAATACACACACACACACACACACACTCATCCACCTTCACTCCTGCTTAATCTGGTGCTTTTCTACCTCATTAGTTGCCTAGAACCGTTGGTCAACTGGGAAAGTTCACTCAAGCAGTCATCTTTTGTTCTCAGTGAAATGTGCCTTTAATTGTTTTCCTGGCTTTAAGTGCTGATGCCTCCCTGACTTCCTGCTCGGTTTAATCTCTCTTTGTACGGGGATGGCTCATCATCTGCGCTGCGGAATTAACGATTTCAGCTTGGAAAATGGACTTCGGTGGGCTGGATTAACAAGTCAAGCAGTCGACCCCTCCCAAATGTTACCGCACACAGCTTTGACAGGGTGAGAGTGGGGAATTGAGGATTGGGCGTTGGGGGGTATTCTGGCTCGTTGCGCTAAATGAACCTGATGGTAAACAGAGGCCAGGCTGGGGCGATAGGAATCGTGTCTCCTGAGATGATTTTCACCCCCGCGACTGTATAAAAACACGCCGACCGACCTGGCAGTTTCATTTCATTCGGTTCCTGGAACTCGGGTGTGAGATGGGACCTCTCCAGAGTGGGACATTGCACTAACCTCATAACAAAGCTCGGTGTTAAATAACGCATAAAACTGAAACATACCGGGTGTTAAATGTTTTGATAATTTACACCACCAAAGCCTCCGTGTGTATGCATCTCTTTTTACCAGAATTTGTCGTTTTTTTCCGCGGCTCTGTCTCAAACGTGTGCCGCAGGAACTCGGGAATCGCGAAAAAGCTGCATTACATTATGGAGATCAGGACAAATTCAGCCATTTAGACAAAAGCCAGTCAGATGAAGCGTAACACAGCAGCTTGGCGTTGTATTTTGGAGAATAAGATGCTGACTTGCCATTAGCAGCATTGTCAGTGAGTACCCTTTAATTAGGTGTGTTGCATAACAGCTACCATATTACTTATTCATAAACTGAAGCATGTTTCTCGAAATCCAGTACAATCATGCATCTCTTCACATGAATGAACATGACAATGCAATTCCTGCCTTAAAGTACTTCTTGAGGTCATTGTTTTTTGTTGTTTTTTTAGTCTTTTGACAGAGTAATGCAAAAAGAAGATACCTAACAGACATCATTACCATAAACATGCAGATCTCACTGCAGAGTTGGTCAGATTCTGGTGGGGGCAGATCTGGAGTGTGTGTTCCTCCTGACCACACGTGAGTGGAGTCCCCAAAGCAGCCAGTGCTGAACTCCCACATCACTGATCCCTCAGAGTCTGATCCCTCCCCCATGAACGGGAGCAGTAATGAGGCTAATGTCCACCTCCTAAGCTGGATGGCCTGAAATAAAGTCTGCAATTTAAGGTAATGTTATTAATCCATCTATAGTCTGTCATCCAGGTCCATCATATGCACGCACGCAAATTAGAGGTACTAGGTAACTTAAGTGTACACTCACCTAAAGGATTTTAAGGAACACCTGTTCAATTTCTCATTAATGCAATTATCTAATCAACCAATCACATGGCAGTTCCATCAACTGCAAGATGCTATCCTATTAATATGGGCCAACATTTCTAAAGAATGCTTTCCGCACCTTGTTGAATCAATGCCACGTAGAATTAAGGCAGTTCTGCAGGCGAAAGGGGGTCAAACACCGTATTAGTATGGTGTTCCTAATAATCCTTTAGGTGAATGTATGTATGAGAAAGCAGGGGTCTATGAGGGAGAACCACACACCACGGAGAGAACAAGCAGACGCTACACGCATCGCTGCAGAATTGGCCCGCCCTGGAGGTGTGAGGCGACAGAGGTGACAGGGCCGCCCTGGAGGTGTGAGGCGACAGAGCCGTCCTGGAAAATAACGTTACTCACTGTTATTGACATTCCCTCTGCTTTTGCCAAAACAAAGTGCCTGTTTTACATGAGAGCTGATAGTCAGGGTGGTCGGAGAAAGTTTCTAAACATTGCAACATCGCATCATTTCCTGTTATGTGTCAGTCAGACACCCCCCCACTCATTTAGGGCCGTCAGAATTGCCCGCGTGCACGGAGGATGGTTACATTCCAGCGGGAGCGGTGCGTCGCGCGGCTGCTGACACCGTGCCCTCAATTATCACACTCCAGAATAAACGTTTCTGCTGCGGTACCCACATGCCGTGTTCAGAGGGGTGGGCGCATGAGGCCTGACCCGCATGAGCTCGTTTCCTCTGGCTGGAAACACTGGATGTCCTGGCTGGGGGGGGGATTGGCCTGGTAACAAAATGTTCAAATCAGACCAAAACAGACCTATTGCCAAGCTCAAACCTGGGAAGTGAAATAAACAATAAAGTATAATTCATAAAAATGCCCTTAATATGTCTTTATATGCATCTGTTTTGCTTTTAAACCACAATATAGATCTGCGTTGTGCTTGGAAATGTGTTATCAAGGTTGCCCACACATGCAATTGCTCTTGCTAAGTTTCTTAATAAGAATTCATATTCACCTGCAAGCTAATTATGGAGGGAGCAGAATCCAATTTAAATGTCCGTTATCTGAGTAATTTGCCTAGCGATCGACTAATATTTTGATGCAAAAACTGACCATATTAACTCAGTAAACATTCAAATCAATGTAAAAGAAAACAAAACGATGTGGTGGTGAAGACAGGAAATGAAAGAGGCATACTGATGATGTTTCTGGAGTGAGGGATGGGGCCTAACTAGTGTGTGGAGATGCTGTGATCATGTTTAATCCTCTTAAGTTTTGAAAATTCACCGTTATGCCCCACCTGACTTTGATGTGCGGCATTGGCCCACTGAATGAAGTCCCACGCTGGTTTGGCATTAATCCGAACAGGAGGTACAGTGTATATGGGCCACATTCACAGTTAAATTTGTCTCTGTACTGAGAATATCTCTGTGCTTTCATTTTCTGAGGTGGAAAACGTTCTTGCCCTGTCGGGGTTGAACTTCAGGGTGGAGGAGGAAGTTGACCAGGTGGCCGGGGCGATGGTCTTCTGGAGTGTACCGCACTTCCCCCCTTCGCTTGCTCTCTCCCCGTCTCCCCGGACAGGCACACGGGGAAGTCGCAAGTGCGCGACAGTCCCGTCTCTTTCAGGCGCCGTGTATTGGAATTCCTGAGCGTTCCCGGAGTCACTCTGGCTTTGTGGCCCGGGAAAGTGCTCCGGCTCTTCCCTGCCGTGTGGGAACCCTCAGACTGGCACGCCAGCTTCCTGCAGCCGGAGTCCGGCACAGCGAGGATCTCATGCAGCGAGCCAGGGCTTATTTCGGTCAGCGGGGGTGCTGGCAGGCGGGGAGATGCCGGGCGTCTGAAAGAGAGCTGTGCGTTTGTGCTCCCGTTCTCTCCCACGCCGCCGCGGCCGCCGGGAATTGGGGCGTGTTGAAGCGCTGGGAACAGGCAGTGACAGGCAGCTCCCGGGACAAGCGGCCCAGCCCTGCCGGTGCTGCCAGAGGGCAACCGGTGAAAAGTGAAAGTGCGTGGGGGGGGGTGTGACTTCCACGCGATCCTACCCCCACTATGCCCTTGCGGGGGGGCATAGTGCTCAGTTCTGGTGTCTAGTGCTGGGGGATTTTGGCAGCCCTGTGCCAGTCCCTCGCTGCGGGGTGCTAAGTTCCTGTGGCGGGGGTGTTGTCTGCAGTGGAGTGCAGTGAGTCCCGTGGGTTTCACTTAACACTGAGGGGCCCGCCAGCACTTCTGCTTCTCGGCTTGTGTCACATTACCCCCCCCCCCCCCATGCCAGCACTGTCTTTTGGTGGTTAAATATCTTAATTTCCGTGTGACACGCTGTGACGTTTTGCTCAGGGAAAATAACACTGGAATGAAAATATTGTCGGTATCTTCAGGATTTTCGGGTTGGTGAGCAGATCTATGAGACACGGGGCTTTTGTTTGGGGTGGGGGGGGGCAGCTTGGGAAAACAGGACTGACAGGGAACAGGGAGGAATAATATCATGTGAGCCAGCAGCGAATGCGCTGGGCTTGGGGGTCAGGGTTAGTGCACGTTTAAATGATTGCAGGTGAAAGGGGCATGCCATCACACCCCAGGGGATCCACACCCTACCCCCATCTGACACCAATATCCGTTTATATGACAAGGCCAGCTTACGGGTACAAATCAAGGTCATTTTTTTAGAATAAAATGCCTTTATTGCACAAGTAGAACAAAATCCTTCCCACATCCCATCCTGCTCTCCAATCAGACACACAGACATGTGGAGGTGAGAGCAAAGCCTGGGCAGCGATTTAGCCGGCATCCCTGGAGTAACTTTCAGGGTGAAAGGCTCAAGGGCCCGACAGCGATATGGCTAATCTGCCAGCCGCGGGGTCTGAACCCCTGACCTTCCGACTATAGGCATGAACAGGGAATTGGGTCGCTTACATGGGAAAATGATACTGCACGCTATCTAGTGACTGTGTAACAATGCCAACACTGCTTTGGACACTAGTGATCTGCTAATGTTTCCTTTAACAAATGCACATTTTATATGTTGCATTTTATGTTTTTATCTTCTGATGTTTTCCTGCTCCTTACTCCCGTGTTTTCCTGTGAAACGCCCCGAGTCCCTCTAGCGGAAAAGCACGGGAATATATGGGTTTGAGGTGTGACATGAGTGTGCTTAATGATGCCGCGGATAGGGGGCCCCAACCCCAATGTGACAGAGTGGGGCTCTGGGGTGGCTTACCCGTGCTGCTGTGGCTGCTGTTTTAATCTGCCGCGCCTTTTATTAATTTTTTTTTAAGCACAAATTGTAAGCTGGCTCCTTCGCAGCTGCGGCCCGACACTCGTCCTCGCTCCCCGCCGAAGATTGCCGTAAATCTCCCGCAAACAGCTGGCCGCAATTTGCATAAATCACACATATGCCGTGCTGCGGATTAGTGGCGTCGGGACGGGACGTCCCGAGAAGGGTGCTGGCAGCTGCCTGCCGCTTCATGTGCCTGTGATAAAGAGAGAGAGGCGGCGATTTAAAATGTGAACTGCTGTGTTCTTCGTTGCAGGATTATTTGATGACACACATGTACGGCAACGCAGCACGGGACGATCTGTGGAACAAGTTTTCCGAGGTAATGCGTTATCGAAAGTCGCACTCACATCATGGAGAGCTCAGCCTTACACTGAGGTCTGCTTTTCACCCTGAGCAGCAGCATTTACAGGGTGGGCCTGTAATAAGCAGAAGACCAATCAGAAGAAGGACAACAATAAACGAATGTAATCAATAATAATTGTGGTATCAGTGATGTCGTAATGAAGGTGACTTGGTGGCTGAGTGGGGAGCATTGAGGTTTCTCTGTGGGTGTCCTCGATCAGTCCCAGGACATGCTGTCCACAGTATGTGCCCTGCAAGTGACTGGCAGCCCATCTGGGGTTCCAGCAACCTATGATCCAGGCTCTCCTCCTGGATCCTATAAGTGCATAATCAGTAATGGGGGATGGATGGATGGATGGATGGTGTTTTATGTGCACAGAAGCACGTTAGCTTAATTTATATTCATGAAATGTAGCTCAAAGTGCTTTACGTATTGGATAGAAAATGAATAGGCATTAAGAATACGCAATTACAGATATGGGTAACAGATATTGCAAAAATGCAATGCAAAATTGCTTCTAGTAGTATATGCCAGACTAAATTTTTACAGAATTTTGACTAAATGCTCCCTTATTTTTTACTCTGGGTATGTGGAGAATCTTAGAGTTCTATGGGGAGTGTAGATGGTTAAAGGATCGGTAATTTAGGAAGCTGTTAGGCCATAAGGTGCCTTGTAAGTCAGTAAAACAATTGTAAAACTTATTTTAAAAGATACAGGGAGCAAGTGAAGTTCACACAAAAGTGGTGTAACATGGTCAGACTTTTTTTGCGTTCAGAAGCGTTCTGGCTGCTCCATTTTGAATAATCTGTGAATTGTTAGTCCCATTATTGGGTAGGCCAGCAAAAATGGAGTTGCAATACTCAAGGAGGCAAATAATAAATGTCTGACTTTAGTTTTGTTCCTCAAGTGGTAGAATGCTGTCTCAGTGACATATTGGATATGGCTTTTCAAATTCAGATCACAATCCACAATTACACCAAGATTCCTGACATGTGATTTAGTTTGGGTCACTAAGTGTCCCACCCTCTATTTCTCCTTCTCCCTCATTGCCTGGGGGCCTATAATTATCATCTCTATTTTTTTCTTCATTGACTTTTAAAAAAGTATTTCACATCTACTCATTTATAACTGATAAACAAGCTAGTACTGTAATTGCTAAAGTGGATAATAATCTGTGCTTCTAGTTCGCACTCTTAATGTGGTTTAAACTTTTAGCCAATTCACAAATCCAGCAACGTGAAAGGTGATTAATTGTCAACACACCATAACACCGAAACGTGCATTTCACCCATGTGACATTATGACTCAGTAGTGGGCAGCTATTTCAGCACCCAGGGATCAGTGCTTGGGGGCGGTACCTTACTCAGGGTGCCTGCGGGTCAGGGACCCAAACTGGCAACCTTTTGATGACACCGTTGCCTCCCTAACCATTCCGCCACTACTGCCTCTGATGCAGCGACATCAGCCACCTGCCACAGCCAGTCATTTATTGGCTGCTAGCATCCAGAGCCGTCATTGGCTGTTAAAGGGATGTGGTTTGCTGTTGTAGCCTGACGTGCCTTTTCTTGCGTGAAAGGCCGTCTGGCAGTGATCTGATCCTACAGCCCCTGGGTGCCCCAGGGAGCCAGGAAGAAGCCAGACACACAGGTCTGAGTCTGGGCTCCTCCTTGCCAGTTCTGGGGGGGGGGTGTAATTTACTCACACTCTCATTTATCCACTCCATTTATTTCCCCGAGAGGGCAGGGCCCGGGGAGGCGACAGTGCGTCACGGTGATTAAGAGGCCGGCCTCGCCACGGAACAGATAAATATTTATGGCCGTTTGTTTGTCGGTAAATATTTAAACAGGGAGCCCTCTGTGGACGACACTGCGGGGCGACTAAGTGTTTCGGAACGTGGAGGGAGCCTGACATTTATTGACAAAGGAATTAATCAGTCGTCATACTGATGAAATAAAATGAAGCAAAGCTGCCGTGAAGGAGCCCGACTCGCCCCCAAAAAACACCCAAATGAGACAAATTCCTTCATTTTTTATTCATTAAGCGAATGCATTGTTTTTTTTTTTTTCTGTTTTCACTTTGCTGAATTATAGATAATCCAGGCCGTGCGTTTGGTCTAATGCAGTGGGTACACATAGCCATGATTACAAACACCTGATAATGTATGTGTACCAATAAGCTTCCTTCCTTTCATCTTCCATAACAGTTTATTTATTAGAGGGTCATGTTTGTGCCTGTAATTCTCGAATTTACATGGGGACTGTTGGTGGAGTGAGGCTGATGAAATGTTTGAATCTCATCATTTAATGTGTGCAAGCAGTTTTTACACCTCTAATTAACCTGCAGTGTAGAGATCAAACACCTGAAAAGAGGTTCCACTGTACAGCCGGAAGTGGGATTCAAACACCCAGCCAAGTGTCAGTATGGCCCATTGAGTCACCCTCACATGTTTCATGACGAGATGTTTGAAGTGAGTGTGGGTTTATAGGCATTCTCTGTTTTGTCGCACCAAACACCCTGATATACATGCAGAGCTACTTTTGACTGGGCTATGCAGGCTGTATTCTTTTAATGCTGGTGTTGATAAACATCTGGCTGCTTGTCCCATCAGGCCCTGCAAAGGGAGGGGAAGGAAATCAATATCAAGGAGGTGATGGATTGCTGGACGTTACAGATGGGCTACCCTGTGGTCACCATCAGTAAGAACGACTCCCTGGACAACAGCGTGATCATCAGCCAGGAGCATTTTGTCTACGACGCGGACGCTAAAACCAGGAACCCGGACGTCTTCAAGGCGAGGTATTTGCCCCTGGGTGCCTTCAAGTCCCACCTGGTTCCCCCCCCAAGACACCGAGGCTCTTGTGGCTCTGTTGGTGCTTCGATGAACGACCAACTCCATTGAAGTCTCTTTCTATTTTTCGTGTTTTTCTTTGACTTTGTGAAACAGTGGTTTTTGGCATTTGAGAACGGGCCGGGCGGTAGCACTGCGGTCAGCAAGTTTGATGTTGTGCGCGTGGGCAGGAACGAGAGTCTGAGAGAGAGAGAGGGGGAGGGAGGAGAGGCACTCATGGGAAGAGGGGATCTGAAGTGAAGAAGACAGACCATAAGGCTAAGCTTGCCAGTGCTTGCCAACGCCGATCTGGTCTCCAAGTCGTTGAGGCAGCATGCTTGTATCAATCAAGCTTGATGCATCCATGCAGGTATTCTTCTGTCAGACCGAGCATCAGCTTCTTCTGTCAGACCGAGCTTCAGCTTGAAAATAAGCTTCATTTGAAAGGACTAGTTTAATCCTTCATAAAGCCGAGGTGAATAGTTGAGCATTGTTACTGCAGAAGTTTAGGAATGGCTTATTCGGGTCATTGTCGAAACAAAACGATATAGAACTCGAAGCCACCTTTGCTGGCAGCAAACAGTTATTTTAAGAAGCCTTACGGTCCACCTGACGGGATGTGAGATTCGGGGGAAATCTCCATCTAGAGTGTTTCGGTCGGTCCGCTGCTGTCATCCATTTTCATGTATAGCTTAAGGAATGCTTGGAGATATTCCTGTGTTTGTGGGATGCTCACATCTGGGTATCTTTCCTCTGGATTTCGCCTCCAGTTGTACCGCCAGGGAATACCTCTGCTCCTTACACTGCCACCTCCTCACCGGAGCAAGATGCTGATCAGTGACAGAGGGTACTGAGAATATTTGTTTATGTGTATCTTCGTCTCCTCATTGGCTGGTTGACAGCCGACACTCTTACTCTCTGCGAATCAAGGCATCCTCTTTTTATTTAGGATACCGAGGTCTGGCTCTGCCAGAAGCAGCTCAGATCTACTCGTGGCGCGTCCTCCCTACGTCTCGTTTATCTGGATCTGCAGGGCCGCGCGCGCCGAGATGCGCCTCCCTCCGCCTCCCTCCACCTCCCTCCGCTCCTGGTTCCGCGCGCCTGTCAGCCGGCACAGCACTTCCGCGCCGTCTGCCCCAGTCCCACCCACAGCGTTGCCGGTCAGGGCCCGCAGTTAAGGATGAAAGGCTGTTTGGAAATCGATAGGACGTGGGGCGTCTATGCCCCCCCCCCCCCCCCAGCAGTGAGCGAGCGTGATCTCCATCAGCCAGGCCGGCAGGATGCAG
>JAODKM010000001.1:13346092-13356486 GCA_026780845.1 Petrocephalus sullivani | reverse complement strand
ACAAATGGGCATCCACGTCGGCCGGGTCCTCCATCCCCCACAGAATACGCATGCTGTGACCAGTCCCGAGGCGAGCGTATGGGTGGCTGCGTCGGTTATTGCCCCTCCCATTATCCTGAGCAGCCAGTCATGCAGTGGATGGTGAAAAGCTAACGGCTAGCCATTTAGCTGTGCATGCACCACAAATACATGCAGTCAAAGCCTCTTGTCTTCTATTGATTTTTTCCTCCTCCTAACATGGTCAGAAAAATTTATGCTCTGATAATTATAATATATACATCGGGCCTGAGCAGCAGGGCAATTATGCATACGAGCATACAGAGCAGGAAGGCTGCAGTTAAAGTAGGGCCCCTTAAATTACTGTGTCACTCAGAGCCTCATGCTCTCAATCACTTGGCTTAATTAGGATTTTGTCCTTACAGTGGTAAGGTGACAAACCACTTATGGGGTGTGAAGCCCTGCGTGGTCCGTAATCCACACAAGGAGCTTGGTTTAGTGTGGATTTTTGTAACTGGCTTGTTAGGCATTTCCCAGCAGAAAAGTATCCTGGGGAGCTCGAGATGTCAAAATGTCCACCTCTGTAATTACTCATTGTAGCACTTAGCATGAATTCATGGAGGACTCGACTGCGTAGCAGCAAGAGCTAAGACGACCCATACCGATATTTAATCAGACCCCCAAAGAGGCAGAGTCACACATGGCGTGTGGCTGCCTTCCGCTAATTTTTCCTTTAAAATTGGCTGCAGTTGACTCGACTGGACCCATCAAACTGCCGTCAGCAGATCCACTCAACGATACCACCAGGACTTTGCAAGGGGAGGCGTGCACATGCGTTGCAGGGGGACGCGATCAAAATGAAGCTGCCTGAAATATTAACTAGCAGATTTCCTCCCGGATCCTTTCATTCCACTCGAAATGATTGTTTCTTATTCTTCCCCCTCACTCATTTCATACACCAAAATGGCTTTTTTTAAAGGAGTGCTACCACACATTCTTACAGTTAAGAATGTGTCATACATCAGCATAATGCGCTGTTCTCTTTTTTGTCACTGGGGGATGGGAAATCATTTTTTGGTCCAGTTATTTATGAATGTGTAATAATGTTCAGACCCCCAACGTCTTACTTTCCTACCATTTGCTTCGTGGTTGCGTTTGGAACTCATTCGAACC
Source organism: Petrocephalus sullivani (assembly GCA_026780845.1). Taxonomy (NCBI): domain Eukaryota; kingdom Metazoa; phylum Chordata; class Actinopteri; order Osteoglossiformes; family Mormyridae; genus Petrocephalus; species Petrocephalus sullivani. The sequence continues at coordinate 13,355,316 of JAODKM010000001.1, read as the reverse complement.
TGTGCAAGTAATGAGTGCATAGATGGGCAAGGCCAGGGGCATCGGCCCCAGTTGAAAGCTGATTGGCCCTCAGAGTTCCCCCTCCCCTGTCACTCAACAGCTCAAAACATACCATTGGCCTATGACAACATCAACACCTGTCTATGAATTACAGCCCCTCCTATGCCCCCACCTTAAAAGCTGCCTCTGACAAGCAGGTTCCAATTTTTAAGGCGTGCTCCTGTGAAGATGCTGGTCTTTGGCACCAGTGGCCCACCGTATGTGATAATAAGAAACGGGGCTTGCCTGTGTTTTTTTTAGAGTCACACAAAATCAGCCTGATGGATGAGGGCATGTGGCTGCTGGGGAACATTAATCAGACGGGCTACTTTCGAGTCAACTATGATCTCCAGAACTGGAAGCTTCTCATCAAGCAGCTTCTGAAGAACCCCGCGGTAAGGTGGCCTTCTGGCTCTAGCCACTGTCTCTGCTGGGCATTACCATAGTGTTGATATTAAATGCCCCCCCTCCCCCCCAACCCATGTTTTTTTTTTGCAGGTTATATCTGTGGGGAACAGAGCTGGGCTTATTGATGACGTCTTTAACCTAGCAAGGTGGGTTAGCAATGCTTGCATTATCTTCCAGTATAATTGTTTCTTTACTCCTGAGGAATGTTTAGAGTAAAGCATATTTATGTCTCTAACCACAACCAAAGATGTGGTGTGAGTTATAAGCACCTTTTTGAAATGCATGATGTTTGAAATAGGGCTTATAAAATCCTGGACTCATTAGCTGCATAACCTCAATTAAAACTATCACTGAAGTTACCATAAACTTTCACTGAAAATAAAAACAAAACGTACTCATCTATATTATCTCTTCTGCTGTTGCCGGTTACTAATATTTGGTAATCCAGCTATTGATAGTGATAGTGGGAGACATGCGTAACTTTACCCAGCAAGCAGGTCTGAAGACCCAAAGCATCAGGACCTTTCAGTAAAATGACAAAGGTTGTGCTAATGGGTAAAGTCTTGCTAGACACCTGCTTTTATACTACAGTAATCAACTGATGACTATTATTAGGTCAATTCAGTTTCTATTGCTGCTGACTATATAGAGGGCATTATTCCAGAATGTCCTGTAACCTGATGATTACATTCACAAAATAAAACTGTAAGTCGATTGTCAGGCTAAAAATTGTCTCAGCCTACCAGGTCAAGCAAATATTGGAGGAGGGGTAATCACAGCCTTCAGTGCTTTTCTAATATCAGCAAACAAGGACAAGCAAACTTAATAAGAGGAGGGAGAAACATCCACACTAGTCGAACGCCATCAGATAAATGCAGTTGCATAACCTAGCCACAGATTGTATAAGATGTGAATCTTTTATCCAGCTGTTAGGTGTCTGCCTGTGATGTGAGGAGATGAATGAGGCCTTTGAAACCCTTAGTGGGTGGAACCAGCTCTCTCTGTCACTCCCTGACTTATTTAACCCATGTCCCATTAGCTTAAGCCAGGCCGTGAGTGACAGCACACAGTAAATCTTATCTATTGGGTGTTTTCAAGCCTTGTTTCTCATAAATATGGAAAAAGATGGAAGTGAATCACCTTTTTTATTGGAAAAACTATGATCGTGGCTGTAAAAAAACAGCAGTAATGAGCGTCAAGGTTACTGTTCTGGTCCTGATGTGACTGTCAACATGCTTCTTAATGTAATGAACCATCATGCATAAAATCATGCATCTATGGAATTCCATTACCCAAGGCTTCCCCGGATTAATGAATAGATACAGGGAGGAATCCCTGAACATTCATTATAAAGAATGTTTTTTTTTTTTCCTTTGTCTTTCAAACATAAATTAGAGGAGAGCCTCCAGAATAATTTTTGGTTTCAGATCAACAATTGCAGGTTCAGATTACATCTGAAATATTATTTTCACCTTTCCTCATCCGTCCATCCATCCATCCATCCATCCATCCATTATCTGTATCTGTAGCTACTTGTCCTATTCAGGGAGTATGGGGAGAACATGCCAGCTCCACACTAGGCTTGTGCAGTATGACAGCATTATGGTATACCCTAGCATTTAGAAATCCCGAAGGTATTATTTTTAATACTGTAAAAGATACAGACGTTCGTCTTTCTTACAGACCTTGAGGCGATGCATTGTAGTGCACAGTGTTAGCGGCGACTGGAGTCCCACTTAAGCTGGAAAGTATAACAAGGCAAAGAATAACGCAGGGGCGTAGGTTAATGCCACAAAACCGAAATGCACTATGAATGCGCTGCAAACAATTGGAGCATGCTTGGCGTACGTGAAACCCAGCACGCCCGCAGCCGCGGATCGGGCTGCAACAGTGACGTCAATAAACGAGGGGGATCTTTCGTTTTTCGACAAGTGGTCGTCTCCTTGGTCTCTAATGGTCAGCTTCCACGCTGATCGGCCTGTTTAGGCCGTTTAGTTTACAAGCCCCATTTCCGAAGCAGCCTGTGTGATTTATGTTTTTGTACCATATACCAGGGTGAAATACCTACAAGGTATAAAAAAATAGACACTGTCTACTGCACATACATAGAGCCGTGGTACGGGCTTGACCTGTGGACCCAGGGGTGCGGGGCTGCTGGGCTAACCAGTGTGCTGTCCCCGGCCTTTACGGCATTACCATTTACAACATTAGCACTTTTTCGCTAAATTATGTGCATTACCACTAAATGTGCACAGCTGTTTAATCCCACAGAGTGCACATCAAATTGTGAACCCTTCATCCACTGTAAGTCACTTTGAATATGACTGATTAAATGTGAAAAAACTTAAATGTATAAGTATCTTAAAGTAAGGAGTAACCATTATGGGGGTACTATACCGGTGTACTTGTTTACTTTTTATTCATGGAGGAGGTGACTTCAGACTGCCATGAGGAAATCTTGAGGCTGACTCGCCACCCAACCATAAAATTCTGGTCACAGTGAGGTCATGTTAGAAGCTCAGGCCAATCAGGAAGGAGATTGTGGTTTGACTGTGGTGGCCTGCATTTCCCCACAGAGCTGTGACCACAATCTGTGTGTCTCTCTGATAGCCGCTGTGCACTGGAAGCCATGGAATGCCCCCGGCCGCTACGAGAAAATATGGAATTACTGTTATTTTGCTGTGTAACTGTTGGGTGTATATATATATATCCCCAGGCAACTTAATTATGACAAAACGCACTGGCTGTTTATCCAGCAGCATGGTTTGCAGGAGCAGTTCAGGTTAAGTGCCCTGCTGAAAGGATACAGGCAGCGACTCCCCCGGGGAGGTGAACCTTCAGATTACGGGAGCGTGCTCCTTAGTGTGAGGCCCATGGTTTATGCATGAGAGGCGGCCGGGTGAGTGTGGAAAATCAACAGCAACGTGACAAGCGGCCTCCGCCAAGTTAGAGCGGCGCATCCCGGGGCCCAGTGACGGATTACGACCCGGCCGCCTGCATCCTTGTTCCAGCCGCTTATCGATCCCATGTGCTCAGGAATTACGCGAATAAATTGACATAGTGCTTGTTGTTTGTTTGCTCAAAAACTCTCATGCCATAAATGCAAATTCACATACGGCCACACATTCATGACTGCAGACTGGATTCACATTAAATATAAAAGAAAATCTAAAATGAATAGCATGACTAAAAGCAATTTTCCCACTAAAGTTCAGCAGTCCTGAACACTAGAAAGTTTTTCAATAGTAAATGATAATTATCTTAATGGCACCAGATTGTAATGCTTGCTCAGCTCACATTTAAATGGTGACCATATGAAGAGTTAAATTAATTTAAAATTGTGTTTATTTATCCTTTTAGTCTAACAGGGAAGCTGGCCCCACGGAGGTAGTTAGCATTCCTGTATGGTCGGCTGCTAAACCATCTATAGAGACAAAGTAAATCCTCCTTTAATTGGAAAACAATTAACAAGCTATCAAGATGTAAATGGCAGTTTCCATGGGGTGAAACTCTCTCCGACTAATTGAGGTCAGTTAGCTTTAAAAGCAGCGAGATAAAAATGGTAAGTCATTCTTTAATGACAAGACAGCAAATGTCTCAATTTACACATTAACCGTCAGACACGAGCGGAATAAAGGGAGCAAGTGGAAGCGTGACCAAGGACCAACTGGGTTTTAGTGAATGAAACTGGGGCTAACTGCACAAGGAGGCACTTAAATTCAAAACCAGCGGGGAGGTAACAAGAGGCAGCTGGGAGTGATTAACAGGAGGGCAGGAACAAGAGGTGGGACTGAGTAACGCTGGGCGTGGCCTGTCAAGGTCCCACCAGGAAGGAAAGCAGGGGGGTGTGACTGGCAGGATGGCCAGGGCGTGACATTTACAGGGTGATTTGTTTATATACCTGTACATAATGCAATTTTGGTCTAAATAACTTTAACCCAGCCTTTAATACTGTAGTATACATGTTGTTTGTGCAACATATCCCAGTTCAAAATTTATTATGCTTTATATTATATAATAATGAACTATAATTATGAATCATATCTATCCATTTTCTACACCTGCTTGTCCTATCATTTTGAGTCATTAAATTCTTGATTTTTTGATATACTTATGTACATAGTTGCATAATGAAGGAACCCAGGCATGTAGTATTTAATAGTGACAGTCTGATGCCAGCGTTAATAACTGATTTGATTTAGATTAGATAGATGATGCGTCAAACACCAAAACATAAATCAGTCGCATCAGGGGCCTGTATCACGAAGTGGGATTTGTTGCTTAGCTGGACAATGTGTTGGATTTAAGATACCCCAGTTTAAATGGACTTTGGGCCCTATTTTAACAATCTAAAGCACGCGATCTGAAGTGCACGGTGCAAGTTCTTTTAGGGCGTGGCCTACTTTTGCTAGGTTAATGGCAAAAAAAATGTTCCTGCAATTACTGAACATTATTGCGGTTAATTCTGGTGAATATTATAACTGATCGTTATGATGTATATTTCTTCAAATAATCTCTGACATTGCAGTCTCTTTATTTTTAGCCTTTTGCATGTGTGTGCCATGCCATATTCCCTAAGGTTGCAATAACCTGTTTCTTATCTCGATAACGCATCCCTTAAATAACAGTGAAATACTGCACCATTGACTTTAGATCTTTTTTTTTTGTCGGTCACCAAGTCCCTTTTCAGTGTGTCAGAATAGCAATGCACCACCTCATTTTAGGACTGACACCCACAGGCGCTCAGATGAATGCAAGTACATTTGCTATTTAAATGATGAGGGTGGAAGACGGGAAAACTGCGTCAGGCTCATGCCAGCAGACACCTGCGTTGTACCCAACACCGCTCTGATTCAGATGCAAAATAAGGCCCTTAATCTTTGCTCACTTAAATTTAGCCCAGACTACCTTAAATCCCAGAAGTTAACTTGCTAAGCCAAAAATCCAGCTTTGTGATACAGGCCAAGGATAAATTGATGCATTTACTTTCCTTGAAGAAACTCCTTCCTCTGAACATCCTTCATGCATCGGAGGATCTCATGTTGCCTTCAGCAGGAATTTGGATGTGAGAACAATGACAAAGATCACAGCATTCCATTCAGAAGCAGGTCTTAACAGTTTCCAGAGATCACTGTATTCAGATCTTTTAGTCAAACAGGAATGTTAAATACACTTCCTGGACATGGTACACAGTCACAGGGGGCAAATCAGAGATTCACATTATATCTTAGGACTGTTAACACACAAGGTGGGAGATCTTGCAGACTCCATATATGGAGCGGGGATGGAGGGTTCAGACCCCAACCCTGAGGTTACAGTGCTGCCCACTGAGCTACACTGACAGCGATATTTTTATATCTTTCTTCTGTTTTACATTATGCCCCATCATGTGGGGTAGGAGTGTGTACATTACTAATCTCTGCACTGTTATTTTTTTGATGTTAAAATCTTACTGTACGCATTGTCCTTTAAGCTCATGTGAAATCTTATTCATTCAACATGAAGGCATTTATCAAAAAGAATTTAAGCATTTTGCGTACTGTAGACAGTAGTCATTAGCAGCAGTGTTAATTATTTAGCAATGATCCTTGCCCATGGTGTTGAGCCCTCGCTGGTGCCGTGTTCCTCTCAGAGCCGGCTACCTGCCCCAGAACATCCCCCTGGAGATCATCCGCTACCTACCACAGGAGAAGGAGTTCCTGCCCTGGCACGCCGCCAGCCGCTCCCTCTACCAGCTGGACAAGCTCCTGGACCGAACTGAAGAGTACAGCCTATTCAGTGTATGTGAGCGTCCTCATTACGGCGCGCTGCTGAGACTGGCACTGTGCGGGACAGCCAGTACCGCACAGTGATTACTATACAGGACAGCCAGTACCGCACAGCACCTCTTAGGTTAAACTCCATGCAATGACTATACAGGACAGCCAGTACCGCACAGTACCTCTTAGGTTAAACTCCATGCAATGACTATACAGGATAGCCAGTACTGCACAGTACCTGTTAGGTTAAACTCCATGCAATGACTATACAGGACAGCCAGTACCACACAGCACCTCTTAGGTTTAACTCCATGCAATGACTATACAGGATAGCCAGTACTGCACAGTACCTGTTAGGTTAAACTCCAGGCAATGACTATACAGGACAGCCAGTACTGCACAGTGATTACTATACAGGACATCCAGTACTGCACAGCACCTCTTAGGTTAAACTCCATGCAATGACTATACAGGACAGCCAGTACTGCACAGCAGCTGTTAGGTTAAACTCCATGCAATCACTATTAAAATGCAGAAACTGATCCACCTTGGTATTCATCTAAAAAGTCCAAGAAAGAAAGGAACAGCAGAGCAGGTTGACGGTTTATTTATAAGCCACTTGGACAGTCCTGATGGCTCAGACTTAAATGACTCGGCATATTAGAGAAGCCCCCCTGTTCCCACCAAACGGAGGTTGCTTCTGCAGTGACATTTCCATTTAATAAGCCTCGAGACAAACAATGTGGTGTTCTGGAGCTCATAATCACAGGACACCCATGACGTGTATGACATTGGCCTCCCGCTTGGTCACTTGGTACTCTTTGAGTTACCCACGCAGGCCTGTCGTGGAACTTGTAAGCCCACACAGCCACACCGCCGTAGCCAAGCCTCTGCCGGATATTCCCACGTCTCGTATGTCTGTATTGTGTATCCCAGCAAATGGTCTAAAGTGGCTAGAAGTGGCCAGGCTGGTGTCCTGAGCACTAATTATTCTAAGAATTCAAATAGAAGGCTTGTTCCTGTTTTTGTGGGGGGTGGGGTGGGGTGGATGGGGGGTAAAAGTCTCAGAAATGTTAAAAGCTCATTTCCTAGGCATTGTTTTCCACTATTAAATGAGAGAGATGCGGGGCTTCATTTGGAAGCGGGATCAATCGATATTCCTGCGTTCCGGAAAGCCTGCAAATATCCCTCATAGCATCGGCACTGCAATTTGCACGAGCAAGACGGGGTCGCTTTTGGGGCTCATTAGAACAAATTCCGGCTTGGCTCTGTGTCAGCTGTGGGAGAAGACAGGGAAATAGCCGATCCTTTCACCTCGAGCCACCACAGTGGCTAAGATGGGAAGGAGGGATAGCACAATATATAGCATCGTATGTAGTACTCTGTCTGAGAATTTAGCTGCACAGAAAATCAAGTTTTTATTTTAGCAGCCCATTCGGTGTTCTGGCTCATGTGAAAATAATCCTTTATCCTGAAAAATTAAGCTCATAATCAGATGAGCTCACGAGCGCTCCCTGAAGGCCTGGTGCGGATAAGGCTCATTGTCTCACTCGGTTCTGTCTGCTCATCCCCCAGGACTATGTGCTGAAGCAGGTGGCCTCCATGTACCACCGGCTGGGCTGGCCGACCAGCTCCTCCAACACCTCTGTGATGCAGGCGGCCTACCAGACTGAGTAAGGCCCTACCAACCCTCTGAACCTCCGCCTCACTGTCTGTCTGGAAAGCAGCTACGATTCCCCCGACATTGTGGTTAATTATTCTCTCCAACCCGCTCAGACAGCTGCAGAGGGAAGTGCTCATGCTGGCCTGCAGTTTCGGACACAAGCACTGTCACCGGCAAGCCATCGCCCTCATCTCCGATTGGATATCTAGCAACAAGAACCGGTAACACCCCCTCCCAAACCCCGCCTCCCACATAGAGCGATTATTTACTGGCACGGAGAAGCGCCAAGCACAGCCCAAATGGTCCTCCTGGCATCTCGGGGCTCTATCCTCTGTGTTTATCTCTACTTTCTGACAAGGATAAAGTTAAGGCATTAACTAAAGGGCATAGTTTACAAACATTATCCGCAGTAATTCTTCCCAGAGGGCTACTACTAATTATAAAAGGAGAACAGCTGTTGTTAGTACCTACCTCCTCTGTCTGAAATATTCATCACAGGTGCCGTGGCTCGGAAACATACCGTAACATTTACATCACATTATCGCGCGTAAAACAAATAATTTATGCAGCAGAACTTCTACACAGAATAGAGTAATGCACTCATGGCTAAGGGCCAGTAAACATAGCTCGTATTTACAGTTCAAACCTTCAGTCAATCTTCTGGGCTGTTTATCTGGTACATGGTTTTGCTTTTAGCCGGGAGATCATCCCAGGAAGTGAAGGGCACATGGCGGGGGGCGCCCTGGATGAAATACACAGACTCACATGCAAACTCCCCACACACAAACACTGAGAGGTGGGTTTCAAACCCCTGTCCGGGGTAGGTCTGCCCACTGAGCCATACCTGTTCCTCCTCCTCTTCCACGGCTTTGCTGTTGAGACCACTGGTGCCCTGATGCTGTATTCTGTGGGTGATGCTGCTGGAGCACCTGTATACAGTTTGCTGCTAAGCTCGACGCGTGGGGTCACTCGTTCCCTTGCATGTTGAACGGGGTCACTAACTTCTCAAGAATTCCGAAGCTGCATTTTAAACCTTTCTTGTCTTCTGTGGTCGTCCAGTCCACAGATGGGTGCTCGGGGCACCAGGCAAACTGCGGGGGTGAAAGTAAGATACAGCTGTGGAAGATATACCCCAGTGGCCACATGACCCCCGATCGGCGGAAGGGGCTTGATGCAGACCCGCCACATCTAATTCCCAGGCCTGAGACAAAAGCCCCCATGACGTGCAACCCCTCCCACCTGGGACCTCTTCTGCCCTTGGGCATGGGACAAGTTTGCCAGGTGCCCCCCCCCCCCCCCCCCAAACGGGGGGCCCTTTTGGTGGGGGGGGGGGGGGGGGGGTTTGCCGAGGCACA
>JAODKM010000001.1:13324788-13338714 GCA_026780845.1 Petrocephalus sullivani | reverse complement strand
GGGGCGGGGGCGGGGGGGGGGGGGGGGGGGGGGGGGGGGGGGGGGGGGGGGGGGGTAGGGTGGCCATGGCTCCCCAGGGAGCTGAGAGAGGCAGCTTGTGGTTCCAGCTCATTACAGGTTCCTGTAGGCACTGTCACATGCTCAAGGTTGGCCCCGTCACTGACCCCCACCCCGAGGAGCTGAAGTGCAGTGGTATTAGTAGCAGTCAATTACAGGCTGAACTTCTGACAGCTAGCTGCAGTTGTTGGTGTTCATCCATGCATGAGGTCCGCCTTGTGGTGGCATCATACCAAGCACATTCTCCCACTCCCTTCCTTTCCAAGACTGCAGCTCATTCTGGGGGGCTCTCAGAAGTTCCCGGTCTTTCCCGGGGCGTCCACCAGGTGGGATCTGCCTGGAACACTGGAACAGATGGGGTCACATTATATAAGATATCCAAAACATCACTGTTGGTTCCTTTTGACCTGAGGGAGCGGCCACTCTGTGTCGAGGTTCCTCTGGATGCCCAGATTCCTCACCCTGTTGTTGAGAGTGAGCCACTTGTACTCCTGACATGTCCTTTCGGCCTTGACTCACAGGTCATGACCATATAAGAGGAGAGGGAGGTACGCTGACTGGGAAACCAGGAGCTAAGTGCACGGACAGAGCTTCCACTCCACCACCACAGATCTGTGCAGTGCCCTGGAAACTGCAGCCACTGAACCTATCTGTCTGTCAATTTCACACTGCTTACCACCATCACTTATACAGAAGATCCCATGGCCCTTAAACGCCTTTACTATAGGGCAGAATTTCTGCTCCAAATCCTGAAAGGAACAATCCACTCTTTTCCCAGAGAGTACGTGGGCCTCAGATTTGGAGGTTCTGATTTTCATTCCCACAGCTTCACATTTGCCATCGACCCACTGGAGATGCGTACAGGACATCTTGGTTGGGTGCATCCAAAGGGTCGTCGGCAAATAGCCGTGATGTCGCCTCCCCCCCCCCCCCCCCCACAATACCAGATGCCCTTCCAGCCCGGGCTGCTCCATGACATCCTTTCCACGAAAATCACATACTGTACAGGTGTAGACATGACCCTTATCAGAGGCTAACATCTGCTCTAAATGGCTCCGGTTTTGTGCCAAGTATGCAGACACAGGTTTGCTGCATCTATTCAAGGACCTGATTGCCCCTATCTTTCTGCATGCACCAGGACCACCACCCCGCTATGCCAGCCCTTTATCTGCCATCCGTGCAGCATCCCAGAATGCATCACCAGCATCACCCCAATACGATCCCATGCCTTCAACAACTCTGGATGCATTTCGTTTGACCCTGTAGTCTTTCCACTATGGAGTACTCTGATCACCACCGAAACTCGGATGCTATGATAGACTTTGATCCAGCAGAAGCTCCCGGCTCTGCCTCCTGCTGAGAGATTCTCCCCATCGGGTTGAGGAGTGACACTTTCGCTGCTCGAACTTTCACCTCCTGAGTCTTTGAACTGTCTGCCACCCAAAAGCTTGGGCCAGCCGCCTCAAACCCCATAAACTCCCACAAGCCCTCCCGTCCCCAAACAGCTTCCTCCGCAGTGGCCCTCACTGTAGCCTTTGTAGCCTCTCGGTACCTTTACCAGTTTCATATGTTAATAAACCGAAACTTCACATGTTTTTGAGACATTTTACTTCCGTTTTTGTTTCTCTCCCGAGGCTCCTAAACCTGTCCCTGACTTCAGACCTGGTTCCGGATCAGGACGTCATAGATGTCATCATACACGTGGGTCGGAATCCACACGGCAGGCACCTGGCTTGGAGGTATTTCAGGGAGAAGTGGGACATTTTAAATTCCAGGTAAGGTTTCAGAAGGTGCTTCTGCTTACTGTAACATATTAAGAAATATGCATAAATATATAAAATGTGTGTAATTGTATAGTCCTTAAGATGTCTTCCAACAATGAATGAATAACTTAATTCATTATAAATGAATACAATATTGATTATTGGTTGATTTCTGTGTGTAAGGTATAATTTATATTCAATACAAAAAGTAACATAAAATTAAATTATGGTTTTACTGCTAATGAGCTATGTGTTTTGTCCTGTTATGGAGAGTATAGAGTAATATCATCAACTGACAATTTATTTAAGAATTGATGTAATTTGAGAGCATGTCTTACCACACTGACTTAAAGTCACTCCAAGAAGAGAACCTACATTTAAAAATACAGAACAGTGAAAATGTAATGAAAGAAATTGAAGTTCTGAGCAAACAGGGCCCAAAAGATATTCCAGCAATTAGGGTCAAAGCTCAGAAATCTGTGCTGGGCGAGACACAAATCAAGTTTGGGTCACATCCAGCAAACTGGTTCAGAAAAAACAGGCAGAAGCACAGGAATTCAGCCAGGCGGAGAACCTCACATAGGTCCTTGTTCCAAGAGAAGGTCCTTAGATCTGTTAATGTAGGAATGAGAAACAGGTGTGGCCTAAAGACAGGTAAGGTTGGGTCTTGCTATTGGTCATTTCTGTAACCATCAGTAATGAATGTACGTGCATTGCTCTTTACAGATATGGCGAGGCCTTATTTATGAATTCCAAACTAATCAACGGAGTGACCGAATTTCTAAACACAGAGTCAGAACTCAGTGAGGTGAGTTACAGTACTAGACATGCTGTGCTACAGTGTCCTGAAGAGCCAAAGTATGATGAGATGAAGTGAGTTCAGAGGATAAAGGATGGAGACCACTATCTATCCATTCATAACAGCCTTAACATACAATCCATTTTGGCCCAAACTTTTCACATTTGTTTGTTAATTGTTGTATTCATGCATAATACAACTCCCTTTAGGATAACTTTAAATTCATGTTTCCTCATTATGAATGCAGGGATCTATTTCTGTCCCTAATTGGCTACTGAGGTTCGCCGAGCTTTTTGAAGTTTGAAATGCTAAACAGACAGAAATTTCCTGAAAACATGACTGTGTCAAGGCGTCCGTGGGAAATAAGTCCTTCCACTTCAGACTTTAATCACTTGTGACTTGCGTTTCATTACCATTAGCACTTTTATTATTAACCAAATTATATGCGACTCATTTGCATGCAGAAACACTCTCCTTGATTTAATTAGTGTTTTGCTGAGTCGAGGAATAATGGGGGGAAAATGTGTCTAGTATCAATTTTAATGCCGACCCCTGAGAATATCCTTGATTACATGAGCAAACATCACTGTTAAAACTGATGATTTGGATAAAATGCTTGTTATTGTCCTCAGTGCTTGTTGGGGAAGTGTTAGGGGTTGTCACACCTTGTGGCTCCTGATGGAACTGTCAGTTTTCTAAGCAATTATAATGATACCCCAGAACCCTGCGATGATTGTACGGTGCACCCCCCTGCCCCACCTTGAGCCCTATGATTCTTGGGATAGGCTACAGACTCACTGTGGCCCCCCCTACCAGATAAGCCCTTACAGCAGATGGCTGGATATGCGGCCATTGCAAGTTAATTCATCTAAAATTTTCAAATGCGTCACATGGTACAGTGTTGGGGGGGTGCTATTTATCTTCATGAGGCTTATTCAGATGTCGCCACGCACCTATTAAGGGACTTGAGTGTGTAGGATTAATGTGTGTTTCTCGCTGTGAGCAGTGTGCGTCCAGCTATTAAGAGGCGCGGCCTTTGGCTCCGTTTGGAGGTGCATAGTGGAAGACAGGAGGGCAAGGATGTGGCTCGAACATAGCCGCTCCACACCTGCTGCAGTGTTGGGCTGAGTTCCAGAGGCGCATCACGTTCAAGGCATGCAGCTCCAGGAGGGGTCTTTAGTCTTTGCTAGGATCTCACCCCCTGCCCCCCCACCCTGTAAGTGCCATTTACTCTCCTCTGCCTTCTGTATCTCTCCCAGCTGAAGAACTTCATCCGCAGCAGTGGAGGAGTGGCGGCTGCCTTCGCCCGGGCCGTGGAGATTGTGGGCGCCAACGTCAGGTGGCACAGACTCTATGAGCAGCAGTTCTACCAGTGGCTGAGGAAATCTCCCAATAGCTAATCTCTGACGGCGACGAGTATTTATAGCATGGGATCTCTTTGAAACATTTGTACTCTGGTAAAAAGGGGGAAACCATTTTTTTTTAAGACAAAATATCTTAATTTGACTTGCAAAATAAATAGCTCGTAATCTTAATTTTTATTTTCGCTTCATGAAAAGAAGGTGGATAAGAGAGGGAAGGTGTAGAAGAGGGGTGCGTGGGGCTGATCACGCCCCTGAATGGTGTTATGAATGATTAGGGTTATGATTTCGGAGGGGGTGCATGTCATTCATCTTCGCTCTGCACCTTCTCCACATCTTGGTTTTTGTGCATGGTTGTTCACTCCCTCGCTGCTTCCAGCATGATGACCCATTTTTTTCCTAGTCACAGGAACCCCAGACTGCTTTAGTGTGCCGTAAGAAAAAAAAACAACAGATTAAGGCGCTCGCAGCAACCACAAGCACAAAATGGCTACAATGAGAATCGGTTTTATCAGTGCTGAGTCATGTAGGGTGAAGGGAATGTAACAGCTGAGAGAAGACAGGTTTAGCCAGGAACTCTGTCCATTTTAGTAGCCGTAGGGACATGCAGAACAAGGGATGGCGTGACTGCCGTTGTTGGGATCGGTCTACGGCAGAGATGGTGCTCAGTGTCGTGTGTAATCTGTAGGAAGATTGCTTGTCAGCTTGGTCCTGCTGCTGCCAGTAATGTGACCTGAATGTGATAGAGGACGGGAGATTGACCTTGTAAGTCCTCACACTGCCCCGTAAGTAATTCAAGCTTAGTAATTGGCTATGGAAAGGTAAATTGTGATTGGTGGCCAGCTCAGTCTCAAGACTTTTTTTAATGCTGGGTGGTCTTTGGATTTTGGTGTTGAGAAAATGTCAGTGTGATTTATATTGTATGTAAAATAGTCCATATCTGTGGATTCATTGGTATGTACAGGCGGCTTGTTGATATTGTACTGTATAAGCACAAGTCTTGATTGATTTACTTTGGTATATTTTTTTGCTGGAGTATGATAGGCTACCAAATGAAATCTGTTCATTATTGTTTCATTCTAAGATCTTTCCTTGACTGGAATTTCTCGGTGTCCCACATAACATCACCCTACAATCTCCCCATTCCCCAGCCACTCCGTCTCGCACTTTCATTCCACTTTCCCGTCATCTCCAAATCACTGTCAGGCAGTTCAGGGTATCTCCGTGCCTGTCAGAAAGCCGGAAGCCGTAGATGTGTGTTCCTCTGATTCACGTCCTTCTCACATGTGGGAGAGCGCAGCGTGAAGGTGGTGCTTTTTAAGCCAAGCCCTGAAGCATGAATCACAGATGTCGGTCATTTGCATTGCCATTGTTCCTTTGTATTTAATTGTTAACATAACAGCGTTTTTTTCTTTTCTAAATGAGAAACAATATCTTCTGTATTTTAAGCAGAACATCTATTGAATTTTAACTTGGACAATAAAGTCTTTTGTACAGTACTGCATTATTGTCTGACTCTTTGACTCTTTGATCTGACTCTGTGACAGTATGTTTATGGAAACAATAAAAAGGCTGTAATTACATTTCTGTTTTATCTTGATGGGCAAATTTTATTAATGTCTTTGAAAAACAAGATAATTGTACAGAAATTATTTGCAATTTTAACTTTCTGACAAAAACTATTCTTCAGTAGTGAATAGCTTCTCATATTATAAATGGGATTTTTAATGTTAAACTCCCCCCTGAAGATAACATGTTGTTGAACTTGACATAAATTTTTTTGGTGCAATTTTCTATACAATTTTAATAGACATTTTTTTATATCCTAAACACATGTTTTTTTAGCCTAAAACACATTTGTGTTTGAATCTGGAAATTCTTACTGGTATGATCAAAGAACAGTGAGTAAAATCAAAGACTTTGGTTCCAAGGAACATAGTGAAATTCTGTTGCTACAGTTGTGGGGGATGGGCATCAGGGGATAGAACAAACAGCACTGCAATGCAAGACCAGACAGTGTAAGACAAACCAGTGCAGTGTTGGAATGACTTAGCCAGTCATGTAAACACTTTACTACAACTCATAATGCATTCATTGTGCATTCATAAGACATACATAAGCAGCGTGTTAATGGCAGTGGTAAGGGGCAGTGTGTGACTCAGTGGGCTCAGAATGGCACCGTTTTGAGCCAGGCCACAGCCGAATAGTCATATATGTTGGCCCTTGAGTGAGGCCCTTAACCCCCAGCTCCATGGGTGCTGCTGCAGGTGGCTGTCCTTCACCACCAAGCTTGCTATACCTACAGTACATATGTGTCTGTGTGTCATGGAGAGCAAGATGGGGTAGGAGAAAACAGAATTTCCCCTCTCACTATATCACAGGTATCACTATCATATAATGTTTGCTGTTAATGTATAGATTCATGCTGTTTATGAATGCAGTACGATGCAGTAAATGTTCTACGAATGCATTGTAAAAGTGCAGTAAATGTTCTATGAATGCATTATGAAGGCACTTAACGTAAAGTATTACCATTAGTTTTAACCACATTTTGTTTGCGTAAAATGCTAATAATGAGCCAAGTTGTTTGTGCCACATCATAATGACGTGTGACACGGGTGCTCCGTTCTGTAAGGTTTCTCCTCAGGGTGACTCCAGAGAAATGCCCATGTGGTACAGGGACCTCTCAACAGATCGGAGCCTCATTACTGAAGACTTAACCAGGAAGGCACAAACAAAACTGTTTTGGAGTAAATAAACAAACGAAAGTGCTGTTTCGGCAGGTAGAGAAGAAAAATGAATACTGCAGACATAAGCATATTGTTACTCTGGGGCTCCATGCAGACAGACAGACGAGGCTATGCTCCAGGTTACTGCGATTTCTCCCACACCCAGACCTTCCTGTACTGCAGAATGTGGACTGTGAACCTGGGAGTAAATTTTGGAGCACTATCAATTAAGAGGTGATCCTAAAACTACCTACAAATAACTGAATGCAATTTGTACAAACTTTATTAATAAAAACCTGGATTATATCCATGTATTTTAGATAAATGGTTATATCTGAGCTTTGAAAAGCAAACAGACAAGTGCATGTCCCCCCCCCCCCATGCCGCATCCCCCCTTGTTCAGGTGCATTCCATGATCTGCTGCATACAATGTGCTAAACTTATGCACCATGCTGTACCCTAAACTTAAAATCCTAAACACAAACTGTAGTACAAATTTTTACCACATGAGCAGGTCAGATCAGATAAGGTTGCGGAGTATGTGCCACAGAACAAAACACCCCAAGATCCCAGTTGGAAACCCCCCAAGCCAACATATGATCCAGTCCCACCCTCCGGTAATGGCCATCTATCTGCTGCAGCCAGGTGTTACGTGGGATTCCCCTTGGCCTGGTCCAGCCGCTCTGTACAACTGTAAATGCTTGTTTGATACCCAGCGGTACCCAAGGATTCTCCAAAGAGACACTGTACCGAAGGAGCCCAGTCTTTGTCTCAGGTCACTGGATAGTGTCCGTGTCTCACAGCCATACAGCAAAACAGGGAGCAGCAGGACTCTAAAGACCTGGACCTTCATCCTCTTACCAAGATATCGGGAGTACCACACAGCCCTTTCCAGCGACCTCATGACCCCCCCATGCTCTCCCAACTCTACCGACTTCTTAGGAAGAGTCACTCGAAAAATGAATGGCGCTGCTGACGTTAGTGACCCTCACTCTCCCCGCAGACAGACACACTGCTGATAGCTGTGCCCAGGAGGTCAATAAAGGCGTGGATTTTGTTTTTAATCCAGGATACTTGCAAATACATACACTCAGACTCATAGCTCATACTCTTGAGAGTCCAGATCAGCGCCTCCATTGACTCTGCAGATTATAATATTGTTGCCAAAGTCAAGATCAATAAGTCTTTCCTCACCAACAGATGCCTCACAGTTGCTGGACTCAATGACCCTGCCCAAAACCCAATCCATTGAGGCATGAGGAGGTGTAAGAACACACCCCTGACGAACCTGAGACTCCACTGGGAAGAACCAAGAGGATCTGCCTTCACTATGCACAGCGCTCACCGTACCATACTACAGGCCAGTCATGATGTTCAGCAACTTTGAGGGGATCTCGTGAAGGCTCAGGATGCAGCACGGCGAACTGAGTCTGGGTATGACATTAAACTGCATCTGGCCCTGCAAAACTCATACAGCTCTGACATAACAGATATGACTGCGTTCTGCAGGAGTAGGTCTGCTGCAGTCACACTGCACACATCTTGAAGGGATGGGCGCTTCATCGCAAGAAGAGCTGAAATTGTCCAGGGGCGGTGGAGACAGGCCTGTTGGAGACTGGAGACAGTGTGGCGTTGTTTTTTATTTTGAGATACTTCATTGATCCCCGTGGGGAAATTGCCATCTCACCTCCCGCAACCTTGTTCTCCATGAGAGCCAGCTTGGCTGTGAAGGGCAGCCACCTCTAGGGGCACCCAGGGAGCTGGGGGTTAAGGGCCTTGCTCAAGGGCCCACAGATGTGCCGAGGCTGGGCTTGAACCGGGGACCTTCCGATTACAAGCACAGAGCTGAGCTAAGCCACACTCTGCTCCCCTCTGTCACATAAACAATAAGAAAAAACCCATGTAATTTTTGGATACCAGTCTTTAAAAGAACTAAAAGAATTTCTGCTAATAAGAGCAAAAGGGTAAAATGCTAATTACACTGGAATCAGCAGTGAGAAATGCTTGCATATGGAGAAAAAAAACAGCAAAGCTTGATTTTTTTCCTCGTACGACTCATTAACCTTTCTGAATGAATCTGCATTTGGATTGTGGGAAACATGCTTGACTCTTCCTCTCTTGATGCTTTCAGAGTGTATCAGATTTATAGATATAAATATCCCACGGCACCGTCGTAATGCTTTATGACAGATGTAAGGAGGCCCGATCATTCTATTCCGCACTGCCCTAATGTGGAGCATCACACGGCATAAAGGATAACGCGACCTTAGAATAAAATTTCTGTTTCTCTATCAGCACTACAATGTCCACTGTCACCTGCAATGACATCTGCTATTTCACGCCATGTGCCACTCAGTAATGCCATGATGGTAGTGCTACCATTGTGCTATGGCGAAGGACCCAAATGAAAACAATCATGAGCTCATTTCAAATATGCAAAAAGCTCATTGTTCTTGCTTTCTTGCTTGTTCCCTGCCATGTGAGAGCTGTCACCATTTGTTCTCCTTCAAACTTAAACTTGAATCTATCTTTTTATACGGCTTCATTTTCCCAGTTTACAGTAAACGGTTTTAAGCGTTAAGTTTCAGAAGTGTTGTAGATGAAGTGTTGCATGGTTATTAAACACGCAGATGTTATGTAAGACAGTACAAAGCATAAGGGTAGTGAAAGGAGAACTGCAGGCTCAGAGTAATTAGAGTATACTTGTTAAAGCTGTGTCCATGTTTGTGCTGTATTGTGTCCACTGAACATCTGTACGGCTGTATAACTCGTACGCTGAGAGTAGCATTGAAATTGACGTTTTTTTTCGATAATGTTGCGAAGGGATTATGGCTGGAGATCTGAAGTGAACCTGATTCAGACTTTATTTTAAAAAGGGCAAAAAAACCCACATTTTTTTTTTTAATACACTGTACAGAATTATCTTGTTCATAAACCGGAGTAGTTACATCGCCAGCAGTTAGAACAGTCAGTCGAGTGTAAAGAAAATATAATCACATTTTCTTGGAAGGTTTTGTTTGACAGGAAGATGAGAGCAAAATATGGGAAAAAGTCATTTAAAAAGTGTTTACTTGCTGACTGTCTCCTCCAAAATGACTACCATCCATCAAGCCTGGAGAGCTTGTCCTTCTTTATACTGTAACTAAGGTAATGTACATTTCCTATCATATTAAAATGCAGTTCTGGAGGCATAAACAAAGGACCAGGCACACATGTGCATGCTAAGTGAGTCGTCCCGTATTGTCAATGGCGAGATAGCATTTCGACTCAGAATACTTTTCAGTTGTGCCATCTACAATACGGTGTAAATATCTTGGATTCAAAATGAACAGTTATAACATTTATGACATTTAACTTGTGTTTGTCACTCAGTTGAGGTCTGTTTAGCAAAGTCCTAATGTCTACGATGGACCCCTTCAAAGTGACAAATAGTTTGGCTAGGAATACAGAGTGAATGCTGCATTGTGGTACACACACTAATTATTTAAACCCAGACTGATCCGGGTGGAGTACGAGAATTGATCAAGACACATCATACGGCAGACTGTTTGAGTACGACTGTCTCCTGTGAGATGCTGTGGCACACAAAGAAAAAAAATCAAAGTATCTGCAATGTGCTACAAGCTACAGAGTCATCATTAAGTTTGCTGGGAACCTCAAAGACAATATTTAAATTAAAAAGAACTACAAACATTCAAAATGTATTTTAATTATGCCTTCTGGTCAAATTATCCTGCTTTCTTGAGCACAGGATTGCTGAGTGTGCCAATATGTTCTACTAAATACGAAAAAACACGGCATCTTGGCTGTGGACTGAATGTGTTCACACTCAAACCTTTGCTGGAAGCAGCCACCCTCATCACATCGGAATGAGGCCCAGACCTTTTATGGAAGCTCATGAGAAGGCTACACAGAGCCAGTACTTACCTCTCACTGTGCTGTGAGGCCTGTAATAAGTACGCTTTTAATCCTACGTCCAATATCAGCAACAATTCCAGTGGGGAAAATCCTCAGTCAGAATTCAATCCTGGTCACCTACACTGAAAGCAAAACGTCTAACTATAACCAATGAGACATTTAGGAACTTCTGACAATTGCCTGTATATTACTATTGTATTCCAGGTCATGTGCCTCTATGAAATTGTGCTAACTCTTGAAGGTTGTTAAACTTTAAAGAGGGAAACAACACAATAAAGAACACAATATTTTAAATATTTTAAACTGAAAAAATGAAATACAGTAATTGCATATACGGAGTGTGCTAGATGCAGAAACTCCCGTTGAGATTTTAGCATACATAATAGTCCTGCTTATGTATATATATATATATATATATATATATACACACACACACAGAATATATCCATTCATTTCCTGTACTCGCTTGTCCTATTCAGGGTCACAGGGGTCTGGAGCCGATCCTGGATCTACGGGGACAGCAATCAGCCCAGGACGAATCCATTGCAGGACACACACCATTCTCATTGGTCAAGGGTATTCTGGTTCCAGGTGCACTTATGAACACCTATATTTTTGAACAAAGTGTTCATTATGGAGAAACTGTGGTTAGCACAGAAGTCCAATAAGTTCACCGCTCGGATTCCGGTCGGGCAGAACATTCCTCCCAGTCACACTCCTCCAGGTTCCACTGTTGTTACCCATGAAAAATCCCCCAGCAGAACAATGGAGTCCCCAGAACGGATGCCATCCAGCACCTCCTCCAAGGTCTCCAAGAAGGCTGGATACTCCAAACTAGTTTTCGTTGCATACACACATACAACAGTCAGAGCCTATACCCCGAGTCAAAGTCGAAGGTTGGCGACCCTCTTGTTCACCAGGGTGAACTCCAACGCACTGACACCATAGAGCCATCCCTACCCAGCACCTCGCACCATGGGCAACATCAGCCTGGGACAGAGTCCAGCCCCTTCAGGAGTTGGGTTCCACAGCCTGAGCTGTGCGTTGAGGTGAGCCTGACTAGGTCTAGTTGGTACTTCTCTACCTCCCGCACCAGCTCAGACTCCTTATCCACCAGAGGGGTTACATTCCATGTATCAAGAGCCAGTTTCAGTAGCCAACAATTGGTCTGTTTAGGCCCCTGCCTTTGAATGGCACCTGATCGACATTGCACCTGACTATATATGTGTGTGTGTGTGTGTGTGTGTTTGTTTGCATCCTTAAGAACAGCTTGTATTGTTATACCCAACCTCCATCCTTCAGAATTATAAAGTGAAACCTTTAAATAGATTTAGGTCATTTACAAATCTCTTGTTATTTCAGTATTAATGCTTCAATTGTTTAAGTGTTGACAAAATGCCAAAAACTAACAGAGCAAATGTGTAAAAAATAAACCCACTTATAAGCATAAATATGACAAAGAGCTTCTTTAAAGCTGGCGGACTCCTCCAGGGGAAAGTGTCTGTGCTCTACTCACATGGGACCAGCGAATCCTTTCTGGGCTGTTTTTAATATGATCTGAGGCATTTGAGGGTTAGAAATCAGATGAGAGAGTTATGGTGAAGCTCATAACAAATCAAGAGTTCCTCTTAAATGGTTACGCCTTGGCTCAGAGTTATGTTTAGTCTGTTTATGCTGAAATATTAAAAGATCAGGCTGATGGATTTGCTGAAGTAACTATCCAATTTAAATATGTATATATATTTTATCAATATTATGGGTCTAGGACTGAATAAAATAATTTCACCATTTTTCCGGCACTTAAAAAGTAAACTGACCTCCAGTAGATCATAGCCTATTGATACTGCTTGTGCATTCATTTTCTTATTATAGGCTAAAATCATATCAGTAACATTCATCTCACTTGGTATGAGAGATTGAATTCTAATGAAATACTGAAGAGCTCTTCACCGGCAGGAAGGAGTGGGTTGGAGATCAAGAAAAGGCCGACGCTGTTCGGCACAATGCTCAGAGCGGTACGATAAGCAACCCCAGCAGCCGCAGGGGTCAAAGGGCAAAGAGTGCCTCACTTTTTAATATTCATCCCGCATGCCGTGTAAAATCCTCGTCTCAGCTGCTCGCCTATTGCTTCTTCCCAGCCTTGTGGCGTTTCTTCCACGTATTCCATTCCAGCACGTCACAGCACCGATGCTCTTCTGCATTTTGTGTTACATATCAATACTCATTTTAGATATGGGCTGCAAACATAGTGAGGGGAAAACTCCAATCCTCTTATCTCGGGCTTTCCAGAGGCTAACAGGTGTAAATCCCGTATTGAATGAAAGAGACGGAGCAGGGAAAATGCAGACCGATATCCGGCTATTCACACAGCATGGCATTTTATGTATTGTCCAAGGAAGTAACACAAGACAGAGCCTTATTTTCGTTTCTAATCATTTATCATTCATGTCAGTCGCAGTTAAAAATGGGAAATTGTAAGGGAAAAGCTTTTACAACCATGTTTCTCATGCATTATAAATGCTCTGTGAAGGTCTCAAATACCTTCATAATGTATTATAATGGTCAGCATATGAATTAAGGATGCTTTGTGCTGCATTATGAAGGTGTTTATAGTGCATTATGGATGAGACCTTCATAGAGCATTCATAATACATAATACACATGACCATAATGTGTTATGCCTTTTTATAAATAGTTATAGCTGGATTTTTTATGAATGTATTACATGCATTATGAAGGTATAGGTGGTGCAATATAATGACTGCTTTAAATAAAGTGTTACCATTGACGATTATACAATGGTGGCACAGTGGCCATAACCTCAGGGTTGGGGGGTGTAAATCCAAATACGCTAATCTGTGCATCTTCTACCTAGATAGTGTGAGTTTCCTCTTCAGTACTAGGTTAGCTGGCATCTGCCCACAGTTAATGTGTGTGTGGGTTTGCATAGATCACATTTGGGGACCAAAATGTCCCCAGAGTGTGGAAAAATCTGAAACTTCCTTGCTTTTGGGCACATTTTTTCTGGGCCCCATTTGGATAACCTCAATTTAATAAAAAAAAATCTGTGAATGAATCATTCAATCTGTGAATTAACCAAATTTGGGTTGGTTAGTTATGGTTGAGGTTAGGGCTGGGTAGGTGTTAAGTAGTGGTGGGGGAAAAAATCGATACAGCATAGTATCGCGATATTTTGCATGGTGATATTGTATCGATACAGGAACACCAAATATCGATATTTTGTACACAAATTTAAATAAACAAATCAAACTGTTAGTACAATGATTAAAGCAATAAAT
>JAODKM010000001.1:13304524-13317901 GCA_026780845.1 Petrocephalus sullivani | reverse complement strand
CCCGTGTCCCCGGTCTTGTCTTGGCCCTCTCCTCTGGCGTGCCCGGGGTGCGCGCGTTTGGGGGGGGGGGGGTTCTGTCACACTCTGCCCATCCGATCCTCCTGTGTGCCACGCCCCCTCGTTACCCTCGTGTGAATCCTAGCGTGTTACCCGCTGTTTCTTGTTCTGTATTAGTGATCTGGTGTATTTAGGTCGAGTTCAGGTCCGTTTCCCCAGTCTGGTCATTGACGTTGCTTGTCCCTACGTGCTGTTCCCTGCCTGTTCTGCCTACGGAAATAAATCCTCTCGTATCTTTTAACGCTTGGAGTCCTGACCCTGCTTCCCCGCTCCGCACCCGGCACATAGGTCGTGACATATATATATATATATATAATATTTTAGTATTAGTGGGATTACAGTCTGTAACCTATTTCTGTTTGAGTGTCTTTTGGAAATGGTGTTTGACTATATTCCAGGGGCCTGATGATTTCCACCTGGTAAAAAACACATATTTATTCATTATAAAATAAGACAGGATGCTCCATGTTGGGAAACCTGCATATTTCTGAGACAGGAACCTTACCATACATCTATTTCTAAAGTTATGTCTTTACTGAAAACAATATTTCTTATGGATATGAGGCAAAAAGTAACAAAAATCTAAAAATGAAGCCAAAAATTTGCTTATAAAATTATTATATTAGCTTTGCATTGCTATATTCTCATCAAATAAATACATAGGCAAGTAGCTCTATCTTTCCTGCAAATTACAATATATAGTATGTATGTGTAGCACTTACTCTTACAATGGTATAAGCCAATAAAAAAATGGGGTGAAAAATGAACCAAAATGGTTTAGGGCTGGAAGCTGCCTGTCACGAATGCGGCGGGATTTACGACCCATGTTGGCAGCCGTGGGGTTGAACCCTTCAAAAGGGCGTTTATTAGCCAGACAAACAGACTTAAACAGAGCAAACGTGAGCGCAAGCACAAGAAGGCATTGACAAAGACCGACAGGGGAGACTGGACTTAGGCAGACTGAAATAGGGCAGCACATTAAGGGTCAAACGAGAGGCAGCTGGTCAGGGGAAACAAGAGGAGCAAATACACTGGGCAAAGACAATGAGGGTCAGGTGTGGCCAATTAAGCCCCGCCAGAAGGCAAAACAGGGGATAAAACACGAAGGGCGGGGCTGAGCGTAACACTGCCTGTGTTTGCTCCCTCGTTACCTTTGTATTTAAGCATCTCTCAGTCCTGTATTCCCTGTCGAGTCATTGTTGCTTGTCCCGCTTCCTAGTCCTGTGTTGTTCCTAAATAAAACATCCCCTGAAAGGGGGTTGCATGCATCGAGCTGCATTGTGGGTCATTCCTCAACCACCTGGCATGTCAGTATGGTTTGCAAACTACCCCAACACATTTGATACAGCTACTTTTAATTTTATAAGGGAATAATATGGATTTGCTGTCAGATTTCTTGTATGACCATGAGCCTGGCAGTCTTTGAAAACTGTGCCTTTCTCCATATGCATGTGATGGTTCACCCTGTGCCCCACCCCTCACACACAGGCTCTTAGAGAGATCTGTTTTCTGTATTAAAAATTGTGAAATGGCGCTGCACCAGAGAACTTTAATGCAGCAACAATACATACAAAACATAGTTTTTTAATTTCTTCAGTACAGAAGACAAAGCCGATAACATCAGAGCTTACTGATGCTACAGTTTTTAATAATTCAGCTCTGGGGCCCGTTTAATACCGGTTTCGGTACACATCCATAATAGACGCTGTAAAATACAGTGGGTCATGACAAAAATTTACTATCACATCATCTTGGCTCTCTGATGACAACTCCACAGGTTTCATAAAACCTTCTAATTAGAGCCCTTGTTTTACCCATGGGGCATCAGGAGAAGTCACATATTAATAATAGTTTTCAAGTAAATTCCATGAATATGTCCATTACATTCATTACGGCTTTTTTCTAATACTACACGGTTTAGCTATTTACTATTAAAATAGCAGAAAATAACTCCCGATATGGGTAGCGTGGTGCCGCAGTGTTTAGTACTGTTGCCTCACACCTCCGAGACAGGGGTTAGAGTCTCTGCTATGGCTCCACGTATGTGGAGTTTGTATGTTTTCCCCAAGGTGTTGCTGGATTTCCTCTGGGTCCTTTGGTCCCCCCACCAAAATTGTCCGTAAGTATGCATCTTGGGTGGTTCCCAGCCTGTAGCTTCTGGGATAGGCTTTGCCCCACGAGATCCTGCATAGGTCAATAGCGTATAGAAAATGTTTTTTCTCAAATTGTTCTCTAGCATCGACATAAAAGGTACAGCCATGTGAAAAGGCAGTCCTGTGGTTTTACGTAGCAGGACATAATACCAGGTTCTAAAATGATTTAAATCTAACCTCAGGTGTGAAAGAACACACAACAGATTCCACCGTATCACTTTTGTTAACAAAAATTAAGCCAAAATGGAGAAAGCATTTGTGAAAAAGAAAAAAAAATTGGTCCCACTCTTCTTTTCAGTGTTTCTTCAGTTGAGATTTGTGAGCATTAGTTTACGCATAGCTCTCTTAAGGTCCTGCCACAGCATTTCATTGTGAGCATTAGTTTACGCATAGCTCTCTCTTAAGGTCCTGCCACAGCATTTCATTCGGGTTTGGCTCTAGACTCTGACTGGTAGATGTAGTTGTAGATCTGCTGGTTTGCTTGGGATCATTGTCCTGTTTCATGTCCCAATTTTGGCCAAGCTGTCGGACAAAGGGCCTCACATATGATTCTACTGTACTTCCTTCTGTTACATATTCGGGAATTATATTTGTAAGAGGGAACAACTGTGTTTGAAACTCACAGCATGTCATTTCCATGTACTGAACTCACCTATTGCAACTATGCCAAGGTAAAGTCAGATGCTCATTCTATAGCACCTGCAAAGCTATACACAATACCAGCTTATAATCAGCATCACAAACACAGTGTACCCCCACTTTCTGGCAGAAAATGTTTACAAAATTATTTCTTACATAATGCAAGAAATACCACCCTTTGTTAAAAGTGGCAGGGCTATAATCAGAAACTGTAAAGTGCGATATAGTTTGGTTTAATTTCCACTCCTGCATGTTGATCCTCCTCAGAGACAGTATGGCTCTGTGGTCTACAGTAGTGTATACGTGAGCTTATTATCAATGTGCACATTCACCCTGGATCTTCCTTAATTTCATTTAGTGGCTGTATATTAGATTCCCTCACATTGCATTTCATTTAGCCCCCATTCGTACGTATCCTCAATGCCCAGATCAAATTGTACCAATAACAGGGTGACCTTTGGACACAGGATTGAATAATAGGGTGGATTAATTCGAAATGCTGTTAGCCGCCTAGTATAATCCCCTATTATGGATAACTAGGCTGCAAAGGTACATGGGACAACTTGACTGTAAGAGTACAAAGACAGTTGCTTTCTGTACATAATGTCCTTGCCAGTGTGTCACCTTTTACAAGGCCTGCAGCTTTCCTGACTCTTGTTAGTGGGTTTGATGACCATTACACATGATATTGACTGTGTGCTAATTACTTTTTGGTTGGTGTGATTCATGAGCAAACAGAAGTTGTGTCTTCAACAGGTTCCCATCATGGAGCAGACAGCTGTCCCATGGTTGTATGTGTAATTTGCCATACGCTTCGCTATAACATGAGTCCAGAATGTATGAATGTGCTTCAGCTCAGAGGAAGTATCAAAGCCCCATAGTGGGAATTCTGAGTGAATCTCACTAGCAGCACTTCCACCTGGTTGTCATGGTGATATATAAACATAACAAAAATATTTACATCAGTCAATCTACATGCTTCTGTGGTCATATATTTTTGCTGGTTCTGGAATTGTTACGGCAGAGTTCCTTCCCTTAGTCCCACATCTAAATTCATAATTGGTATTGGGTTTAAATTCTCAGCAGGTCAAAAAAAGCACATTTCTCCATAGTAGTTAATTCTGCTATGGTTCATTCCACTAAGCCCTTTTGCAAAATTGTTGAGTTTAATTTCACGTACAGGTATGTGACACTGTCCCCTCTGAGACTGCCCTGTGATTTATTTGCCAAAATAGCATAACGAAAATTCTGTAGTTGTTGGAATAAACTCTCTATGTTTAGCTTGCGAGGAACTTACCTGTAGAATGTTTTCTGGAAATGTCTTGTGTCTGATTTGGTTTAATTGCTCTTGGTTATAGATATTTAAGAAACCTACATGGGAAGATCAGACACTCTGTAGAGTTAAAAGAACATTTCTGAAGATGTGGGTGTCTTTATCATACCTGTCATGGGTGATTTATGGATGGCCTGAAATCTTTCACTCAAACATTCAAATTGTTTCTGCATCTTCATCCAAGTATCATAAATCATAAATCACCAGGCTGCTGTAAGCCTGTGACGTCTTCTCACCAGACTCTCAGCTGAGGAACATAAGAGACTTGTAAGGCTGTTTGGAGTCACTCGATGCTCGCTTCAGCGGTAAAGTGTCCCGAGGTAAAAGAGAAGCAAGGACGCTGCTGAAGCTGACTAATAATGGATTGAAAATAGTAGCCTGGGGCCTCAAACCACACATGCAAAAGTCACACAAAAAAATGAATTAAAATCACTCGTAATCCATCCTGCTCTTAATAATGTAGACCCTGTGAGCATTCCTGCATGTGCATGATACTGTACTGATGACACGTCATATATGAGTTATGTTTGGCAAAATCACAATCACATTCAGAATCAAAAGTGCAAATTGCTGGAAAGAAAATGCACGCTTTCCGGATGAGTCTGAGGGTGTCTGCATGAACTCATCGAGAGTCCCGCGCGCACAAGACGGCTTCATTTCTATATTCTGTTGCCGTGGGCTCGCTCCGCTCTCTCCTTAGCGTGACTTGAGTGCTGCAGTCTGTTCCACATCGGCTTCTTCTGTTTTCCAGAATTATGGCTTATGAGAATGGTGCATGGGAACGCAACCAAGCGACTAATTGAGATCTTTACCAAAAGAGCCTGTGAGCGCTTTCGGGACCGGTGTGCCAAATGTTCGACATCTTATAGCTCATTTCACCGGTGGGCTCCGAGGCCCTCCCCTGACATACATCATGCGAATGCCTTCACACATAAAATCAATCGGATGATTTATGCAACAATTACAATTCTCCTCTTTGAATATGCGAATCGATGGAAATGAATAAATTACATCAAATATTCATCCTACCATTCACAGCAACTTAGTCAGCAAAGATTTGTGTGTGTGTGTGTGTGTGTGTTTGTGTGGGTCATGTATATAATACATTGTAGGGACCAAATGTCTCCACAATGTCATAAAAAAACATGTTTTTTTGATGTTGAGGGGACCAACTTTTCAGGCCCCACAAGGGGAAACTCACTTTTATAAAAATTTATTAATTATTGTATTGTGGGGACCAGATATCCCCACAATGTGATAAAAGCCTGTAAATTTATTTTTGTGGGGACAAATTTTCCAGTCACCACAAGAGAAAACTCAATTTTATTAAAATCTGTGACCGCAATGAAAAACTAAAATAGCTAAAAGGCTTGTATTTTTTTAAGGTTGTGCCTGGGTAGAGATTAAGATTGTCATATTTAGGATTAGGGTTATGCCCATAGAAATTAATGGACAGTCTCCACAAAATACATAAATACAAACCTGTGTTTGTGTGTGTGTGTGTGTGTGCCGGGGGGCGGGGGGAGGTGTTGTTTTTATGTATGTTTATTGCTTCGTGATTTAGCCATGCAAATTGAACAAAGGGTTTTCTCTAGATCTTACCTGAACATGCACAAATCTACTTCTGATAGAACACCTGATTCAAGATGCATGGATACATAAACAATATTCAATTATAATCCAATTTGCTGTGAATCATATTGCCAGGAAATCATGCTAAGTGGAAACGCAAACTAGTGCAACCATGCGCTTTTATTTACATGCGCTGTCTGCATGACATGTGAGTGCATTCAATGCGAAAGGGTGTTGTGCAGGATTTGACGTTGCTGCCGGGACCCTTGTGTTCTGGAGCCATAGGTTCTGAAGCCATAGGGTCAGCATGTGCCATTAATACTAAAGGACATGGATATTGAACCTGAAAGTTGCCAGATCAAGTCCTGAAAGGAGGGAGACTTAACTGGCCAGAGTAGAAATATCTAAGCTGTCTGCTGCCCCTTGCCCTCTGATTCCTGGGATAAGCTCCAGGCTCATTGCAGCTCTGTACTGTATAAGTGGGCATAGAAAATGGATGGATAAAATGATGGCTAAAATAGTAGTAGTAATGGGCCAGGGGAATGCACCTGTACACCTCCAAGATTGCTAGTTACATTCCTGGCCTTTGCTCTGCTTGTGCAGAGGAGTGTTTCTCAACCTGGGAGGGAGCAAAAACATGGGCTGACTGGGGCTCCCCGGGGACCAGGTTGGGAAACACTGGCACAGAGTAATTCAGTTTCTTCCCACAGTCCAAGAACATGGGATTATGTAAATTACTGACCCCTAATTGGCCATCGGGTGTGAGCGTGTTCCCAGCAATGGACCGGCATCCCATCAGGGTGTTATGGAAAATGAATGGATGGATCAAGTTATTTCTCCCGTAGGTGACTCCAAGGACCTTTTCCTCATTGCCCTGCACCATGAATTTTGGATAGGTTCCTTCACCCTGCACGGCCACAAAACTCCAAGTGTGATTAAGTCCTAGAAGATCTCTCCCGTTATCTTCTAAGCATGTGCACCGACTGACCAGTGCTCTGCAGTCTCTGAAAGACAATCGGCTTCTCCAGCAGTACCATACCTCACCTCCAAACTTTACTATCGATCAACCACAGAATATAATGGCTCCCAGCCCCAACATAATGGTGCCCACATACAGTATTACTTTATTAGTCATATGGGTGATTATTCTTTCTCAATCCTATTTCTATACTGGGCATCAGTTTGCATTGTCAGCATGTTCTGAATGGATTTGAAATCTATGGTACTTCTGGTAGTGAAAAATACCTTATGTGGGGTTGTAGCAGAGTAACTCAAAGTTTATTGCTCATCCTTCTCCTCTTTCAGTCAGGGCCTTTAAATCTCATAAAGGGGTCCTGAGAATAAGAGAAGGCATTTTCCAGTTGTCTTCCATCCGAATATGCTGGCCTGGGATTATGAGTCATGATACGGGCAAAAATATTTCCTGGAAGGTTCATCTCTCTGCTCACAAACGGCTGCTTCTGCCTCCCGTAGTTTAGTGGGCTGCCTAAGTCTCCTTTCTTTGTTCCATCTGTCCAAGGGTCCTTCGGGAAACATTTGCTTGCATGTCTCTAATTAGATTTATGTGAAACAAGTCTCTGTGACGTAACCATGACAAAGAATTGCAGCACAAAAACAAGTTACAAATTCATGAGGACACCTGCTAAATTGTTAATGTTGTAGAGAACTGGGAGAATAAACACCATAGCTATTTACAGTTCAACAGTATCTCTGTAAGTGCAGTTTCCTTTAGTGATTTATTAACAAGTCATACCATGGTGTAAAGGCCAGCATCTGGTTATAATTTTCTAGCTAAAAGTTTAATGTGTTTAGCGTTGTTTGACCAGGTTAAGGAATTAAAACGCATTTGTGGTGGTGTGACTAGATTATGCTTCAGTTTTTTCCAGGATAAAACATTTGGGAAGTTTATAACTCTGACCTTTGCTTTGTCTCACTACTACTACATCTTTGCCAAATTTCCAACCCATTCTTCTGAAAGACAGTGGAAGCTTTGCTCTGAGTATTAGGGACAAGCGTTGTAGTAGAATTTCGTCCCAGTGCAAAATGGTTCCCATTTACCAAACAGCCCTGCAAAAGTTCCACTGAAAATGAAATTAAATTCGAAGAAGTTGAACCAGGGAAGTCTTTTCCTCCTTCAGTGCTTGCCATTTCTCTATTTATATGCCCGCCTGCCGGAACTTTCATTTTCTGTCTAGTGCAATCTTTAGCACTACAGTGTCCTGAAAAGAGGAAAGGCCCTTCATTTGTGCTCTCCAGCACGCTCAGCACCAGAGAGAGTTAAGTCGTCTTGTGGAGTCAATGTGACAGGACGGGAGAGTGATGCACAAATGTGTGGATCTGACACCCTCTCAATGGTCGGTGCTCTTCACAGCAGAGCCATGTAACCTCTCGATATTTAACAGACCCCCACCATTTTCCTGAAATCCACAAAGACGTCTGAGATGTTAAAGCTGCACTTATCTTGTCTCTTATTTTCTTGATGTCTTGGGTGTTGATTGTACTTGAAATGTAGCAATTTCTTGAAAAAAACTGACAAAGTTCTTTTGGGGGTCCAAATGTTCAGATTATTCCTGACCTTGGTTTGGGCCCACATACAGAACAACAGTTATGGAAATTACAAAATTCCTACATAGTAGAATCATTAAGAGGTTATGTAATAGAACATATCATAGGGCAGGTACTTTAATACCCAAAACAAGACGTTTCTTTCCTCTGCTTTATATGTGGACTGCCAAAATCCACCCCCGTACAGGAGAATTGACTTTGACTTAGCGAGGACCTTCCCTGACATGTGTCCTCAGAAGCACTGCACAGGTCACGTTGCAAAGCGCATTCTGCCTTTAAAGGATGGCTATCGATAAATCTGAATTAATGAAGTCCACTGCGGAGCCTGCCGCTCTCACGTCCGCATCATTAGAGCCCTTTCTAATTGCACCGCCAGCTCCATCAGGGCTTATTAAATGCTGTTCTTTCCAGGTGTGTTGTTTCCAGCACGTTAGCAACGTGCAGACGGTGGCTCCCTCACTGCCCTCGAGACTCAAGCACCGTCTCATCTGACATGTAATGATGCTAATCTTCAAGTCCAATACTGTTGCTAATTAATATAAAAACAGAATCTGACATATAAACAATCACTTTTACAAGCTGGCCCCTCTTGCCACACATATAAAAATACAGATATCATTTACGTACACAAAAATTTTATTATTTACTAACATTTTCTGGCAGCAACAACAGAATAAATTTTAAAAGACCTGATTAAAAACATTAGAAAATACTAGGTGAATTTGCATCATTTTATGTTATCCACAGTTCGATAGACTGAAATATACATACAATTCAAGTTATTGTGAGATCTTGCAGCCCTCATATTAACAGCAATAATTTTCACCCCTTAATGAATGAATGAATGTTACATTTACATCAAGACACCCAAACGCTTAAGAGAACCACTGGGGAGCCACTTCAAATCCCACTGCTGTGTATCACTCATCTGGTGGATATGACCGCAGCCATTTCACAGCAGAACGCTCACCACACAGTAGCTAAAGTGCTGAAGGGCAGGGGAGAATTCACCCATTAGATAGAGGGGATGATTAACAGGGATGAAGAGTCATGCTTTGAGAAGCCCGCAGAGTCTGTGGATTATCATTGTATTCCAGAACAAGGACAGATTAAGAGGTCATTGTTTAGATAGGAAATTAAATTACCAGGCCCTAACGAACAGAGATTGTATAGTACCAGTTGTATAGTACCATATAAAATACTATCACCAGAAGTACTGGTCCTAGCCGATATAGCACCCTACACGAGCATCACCTCCGGCACCCCCCATCCAAGGTAAAGTGAAATTAGCCTTCAAGTCCCCTCAGAAGTCTGAGGTGTCCCCTCAGAAGCTGGTGCCCTAGGTACGTTTCGCCTCTCTGATTGACTGGCCCTGCTCACCAGTGACACCCCTGGGGTATCCCCTCAGAATCTGGTGCCATAGGCAGCTGCACGTGTCGCCTCTCTGATCGACTGGCCCTGCTCACCAGTGACACCCCTGGGGTGTCCCCTCAGAAGCTGGTGCCCTAGGCACGTGTCGCCTATCTGATTGACTGGCCCTGCTCACCAGTGACACCCCTGGAGTTGTTGGAGTGTCTTAGCGACCGCACGCACCATGTGAGGTAAAAAAAGAAAAAATCTATGTAAACTTTTTTCTGTCAAGGAAAATACTGTTTGTCATGATTCAACACTACACATCATGTTGTACAGTGCATATAAAAAGTGTACACACCCCTGTTAAAATTCCAGGCTTTTGTGAGGTAAAAAATGAGAGTACAATACATAATTTAAAACCTTTTTCCACCTTTAATGTGACCCATCTCATGTAAAATTCAACTGAAAAATAAACATATGCAGTCGTTCCTCGCCACTTCATGCTTCGACATTCGCGGCTTCACTCTATCGGGGTTTTTTCAAATAAAGTACTGTGCTCATTAAAGTATATACAGTACTGTGCTCATTAAAGTGTATACAACACTGTATATTCATTAAAGTATATACAGTACTGTGCTCATTAAAGTATATACAGTACTGTACTCATTAGAGTATATACAGTACTGTGCTCATTAAAGTATATACAGTACTGTATCTTCATTAAAAAGTTGATCGAGACAGTGAAAATGATGCAGCGCACACTCGGTTGTCTGAGTCAATTATACTACACATCGGAAACATCTTTGCTTCTTCTAAGCCTTCTGCTTCTTCTTATTTACATAGGTTAGTGGTTCTGTGCAAGAACTGTGTGTGTGTGTAATTAAATGTGCAATAATAATATGATATTTGTAACATCTAATGTCTTATTTTCTCTTATTTTGTCTAATATATTGGGTAATACGAGTGACTAAAGGGTGTTGTTTCATGTCTAGAGGGCTCTAATAATGTTAAAAGCCTTATGTAGAAGGTTGTAAACAGGTTTTCTATGCTCCAACTATGAAAATATTCGATTTATAAATAAAAATTCCTACTTTGCGGAAATTCACTTTTCGCGGTAGAGTCTAGGAACGGATTAAACGCGATAACCGTGGGATGACTGTACTGATAAAAGTCCTGGGACACGTGCCTTTACACACACATGAACTTTGACATTCTATTTGTAGGCTTACAAAGGCTTTAACATGGAGTTGGCCCACCCTTTTAAACTATAACAGCTTCAACTCTTCTGGATAGGCTTTCCACAAGGTTTAGGAGTGTGTTCAGGTGTTCTATTGGGTTGAGGTCAGGACTCTGTGCAGGCCAGTCAAGTTTCTCCACACCAAACATGCTCATTCATATGTAGACCTTGCTTTGAACACTGGTGCACAGTCATGTTAGAACAGGAAGGGGCCATCCTCAAACTGTTCCCACAAAGTTGGGAGCATGAAATTGTAAAAAAATGACTTTGTATGCTGAAGCAATAAGAGTTCCTTTCACTGGCACTACTGTAAGGGCCCAAGCTCAACCCCTGACAAACAACCCCACACCATAATCCTCCCTCCACCAAACTTTACACTTGGAACAATGCAGTCAAGCAAGTACCGTTCTCCTGGCAGCCGCCAAACCCAGACTCCAGAGTCCAGCGGCAGTGTGCATTACACCACTGCATCCAATGCTTTGCATTGCACTTGTTGATGTAAGGCTTGGATGCAGCTGCTCAGCCATGGAAAGCCATTCCACAAAGCTCTCCATGCGCTGCTCTTGAGCTAATCTGAAGACCACATGAAGTTTGGAGGTCTGTAGCTATTAAATAAAGTCGGAAACTTCTGCACACTGTGTGCCTCAGCATGTGCTGTCCCCGCTCTGTGATTTTACGTGGCCTCCCACTTCGTGGAAGTGATTGGAACAACTGAATTCAATGATTTGGAGGGGTTTCCCAAGACTTTGGGCAATAGAGTGTATCTGTTAGTGGAAAATATATAAAAAATAAAAAATGTACAACAAGCTGACTGCATAAGTATGTACTCCCGTAAACTAATACTTTGTTAAAGCACCTTTTGATTTAATTACAGCATTCATCTTCTTGGGGATACACCTGCCATCAATGAAAGTGACTCTGATTAACCCCAAATAAAGTTCAGCTGTCCTTGTAGGATTTTCCAGACATTTACTCATTTGCATTCTACACAAACGCCATGGTCCGCAGAGACCTTACAAAGCATCAAAGGGATCTTATTGTTGAAAGGCGAAGGGTACAAAAATTTCCCAGGGCATTATAGATACACCATGGAACACAGTGATGACAGTCATCAAGTGGGGAAAGTTGCGTGGTCCCTAGTTGTATTTACTTTGTGTTTTTTTTTCCCCCAGGTCTTTATTTTTTGACCCCTCATGGGCTCTTTATTTGTGATTTGCCCCTTAGTGTCCTGTTTTTCTGTAATAAACCCTTTTTTGTCTTGGACTCGCTCAGTGGATCCTCAGCATTTTTCCGTCTGCGCCATGGCCCACTCTAACAGGCAATATCACAGGAAGGTGTAGGAAATAAAAGCTCAAATGGAGGTGGGTTTCCTCCGATGTTTAGGGGAATTAATTATCGATTCATTACGAATGAATTAATCACTAATTAATTATGAAATATTACGTTTGAGTAGTTGTTCCAATGTCAAATTCTTTTATATTGGTCCCAATTAGTCAATTGCTGGACGATTTAGGTCCAGAATGCGAATGGAATTCACTCATACAATATCGCTAGTTAGTCTGAGGTAGGCTGTTTGTCCAGCAAATAATTTTACTCTGTAACTTAACGACTCTGCTCTTGGCCGAAGAGAGAGTCTCGCGATACTTAGAGGACGAGATTAGGACTTAAAAGCTCAGTAGTGGTTTCGCACCAATAAAGTGACCTATTGTGAGCACTTTAAAGAGAGGGAGATTTAAAAGGTGAAAAAGTATACGTTTATTAATACTATAACTAAAACAGGACAGACATTACACATAACATGATACACACACAAAATGAAATTAAGCAAAACGGATGGGAAATAGAAACTGACCAGTAAATACTGTTCTGCAAAGGAAAGCCTAGGATTTAAACAGGCAACCCAAACTACAAAACAGATTAATCGGAACCAGTTAAATGGGGAAGAATTGAAGGTGAGTTTACGTGGTTGCAGCGGTGATGAGGGATGAAGCTTTGTCCTGCTTTGAAGCTCGCAGCGAAAAGGCTTTGGAGTTTCGATGGCAGATTTCTCTTCTTCATGCGCAGCTTCTTCCGTAGCTTCTTTCTTGGCGGGGCTTCTTCCGTAGCTTCTTTCTTGGCGGGGCTTCTTCCGTAGCTTCTTTCTTGGCGGGGCTTCTTTCGTAGCTTCTTTCTTGGCGGGGCTTCTTCCGGGCTCCTCCCAGGACTTTTCCGTCGGACTCTCTGAGTGCGGGTTTTTTATGGCCCATGATCAATGAATATAGATGACCCAGAGTTCGACACTTGGGCCAATGGTCTGGCACCTCAGCCGGTTGCAGGATGTGTGAGTGGCCCCATGGATTCATGGTCTGTCTCAGACCAACTTTACAGTGGATTCCAATTAAATTAATTTACCTTCAGATACATCCAATTGTGTAACAATCCGTCACCACATTCACATTCAGACGGATTTTACCATCAGTTTGATACCA
>JAODKM010000001.1:13294059-13304424 GCA_026780845.1 Petrocephalus sullivani | reverse complement strand
TGTATTTTACACCCATGTAAAGCGCCCTGGGACAACCCTGTTGTGAAGGGCGCTATATAAAAATAAACTGAATTTAAAAGTATGTGGTAAGATATACTGTCTGATACTGCTCACTGAATGTCATTATAGGACAGAAAAATAGAGCCATTAGCAACCCGCAGTGCAGCGCTCTAGAACTTGTGAATTAACCTGCTAACCTGCTAGTGGTATTCTAATTAATTTCAGCAGGCATGCCATATAAGGCTTCATTGATTGCACTAGAGGTAAATCAGGCTAGCTACTTTTCTTTCCAGGGGCAAAATTAATTTCTATCAGTTAAACGTATGTGTTTTTATAGCCACTCTGACATACATCGACGGAAGGAGGGGTATATAGATGGATGGATTTGTGCTGATTTGTGGTGAGGCTTAGTTGAGTTCCGGTGAGTTCCGGAGGGTGGTAGATCAGTAACATGTACTCATTGTCTCTGTATGACAATATCAATCTCCTTTTCAATCCATGTGTTTTGCAGTTTGTGTGCATAAATGTTAGGTACATTAAATATACCTTCATGCTGCCTCTATTAGTACTCGTTGAACATTAATTTTACTTTCATAATGCATTAATAGAACATTTATAAGCAGCATGCAACTTTACACATCATAACATTCCTTAACAGCTAACATTTTATAATTGTATATGCTGCATATGAATGTATTATGAATGCATTATGAAGGTGCACCAAACGTCGTCTGCATGCATAGTGAATGCATTATGAAGCTGCACCAAACATTCTATACATGCATAGTGAATGCATTATGAAGGTGCACCAAACGTTCTCTGCATGCATAGTGAATGCATTATGAAGGTGCACCAAACGTTCTCTGCATGGAAAGTGAATGCATTATGAAGGTGCACCAAACGTTCTCTGCATGCATAGTGAATGCATTATGAAGCTGCACCAAACGTTCTCTGCATGCATAGTGAATGCATTATGAAGCTTCACAAACATTCTATGCATGCATAGTGAATGCATTATGAAGCTGCACCAAACGTTCTCTGCATGCATAGTGAATGCATTATGAAGGTGCACCAAATGTTCTCTTCATGCATAGTGAATGCGTTATGAAGCTGC
Organism: Petrocephalus sullivani; assembly: GCA_026780845.1. Classification (NCBI taxonomy): domain Eukaryota; kingdom Metazoa; phylum Chordata; class Actinopteri; order Osteoglossiformes; family Mormyridae; genus Petrocephalus; species Petrocephalus sullivani. Next base: position 13,303,310 of record JAODKM010000001.1, on the reverse strand, counting down.
ACCAAACGTTCTCTGCATGCATAGTGAATGCATTATGAAGCTGCACCAAACGTTCTATGCATGCATAGTGAATGCATTATGAAGCTGCACCAAACGTTTTCTGCATGCATAGTGAATGCATTATGAAGGTGCACCAAACGTTCTCTGCATGCACAGGGAATGCATTATGAAGGTGCACCAAACGTTCTCTGCATGCACAGGGAATGCATTATGAAGGTGCACCAAACGTTCTCTGCATGCATAGTGGAATGCATTATGAAGGTGCATGCTTCCAGCTTGCTTCTTCATTAGCATGAGCCGTCAAAAGAGCCATGCAGAACATGGCTGACCCAAAAGAACAGTGAGAGAAAGAACAACATGATGTGTGTAACCACAACCAGGTAAAGATACAGCAGGCCTGGCCTTGGGTCTTCTGGCACCCTAGGTAAGATTCTGCTGGGTCAAGTCATTTGTACTTAAAACATTTCAGTAGCATGGGTTATCTGGCTGCTAACTAGCTAGATCATGTCTTTTTCACAAGAAAATGCTGAAATATTAAAACGAGTGCAAATAACTAATACTATGGGATACAACTAGAGGTATTTCTTCTGACCTTTTTTGCTTGTTCTCTTGCACCCCCTAATCAAATAGCTCCCTAGGCGATCGCCTATCTCGCCTACAGGGTGACAGGGTCATTTATTCGGGGGCCTGTAACATGAAGCATAATGTCTTGCTTAGTTGGATAGCTTGTCAGATTTAGGATAGTCTGGGTGAAATGTAAGTGAAAGAAGATAACGTCCATTTAACCCAGGGTACCTGAAATCCGACACATAATCCGGCTAAGCAGTTAATCTGGCTTCGTGATACAGGCCCCGGAATGTCTATGAGAGTAAAAAATAAATTAATAAAGGACGCAGCAGAGGAGTGTAAACAAAGCCTCCTGTTGTACTTACAGGGACAATGACAAAATCTCTGACGACATATGGTCAAGTGGCATGCTGGGCTTGACAATATTGCACTAATCCGAGAGAGACATGCATGTCTCTTTGTGCATGAAGGTAACAATGGAATGGTTATAAGCCTCAATATATATATAATCAGCATATAGAAAAACGCCATTCCGTGGGGTGTACATACCGCTTCTCGCGCTGCTTCCATACGCATTGCACTCTCCAATATGGCGTGACCTACTCCATCTCACATCAGACGTCTGCAGGATGCCTGCTAATGCAACCAAAGCGCTTTCACACCTACAAATGCTCACGGGGGTGCCAAACCTGTGGAACTAAACAGGACCCTGGCGTCGGGATATGATTTGCATGGCTGGCTAGCATCCCGAGATGACCTCCAGACATGAGAAGTGCTTTCGTTCCCGAGCTCCCAGAAGTAGTTTGAGTTTAAGGAGACTGACTGGCAGCCCAGAGATTGCTTTGTGTGTTTACCTGTGAAGGGACGTCTCCCTAACTGCCTGTGAATAGATCAGGGCTCCTAGATGTACCTCTACAGCATGGCAGACCAGCTCTTCTGTTTCAGCATCTCCTGCTCACATCACTTTCCACACCGACTGACAATGCGAAGAGAGAGGAGAGACGAAACAGAACAGTGATTAAGGGCCAGGGGAAAAAAGGAACATAAACCAAAGCAGCTGTACGAATGATGAAGTACTGATGTTGCAGTACATTAATAAACTCGGCAAGATTCAACTGCATGGTGATCTGAACCTTTTAGAATGAAAAACATGAATAAAATTATTGCTGTTATGGAAAGACTTGTAACTGTAATAATTTTAGTGATAATAAACTTATACAGGTCTGATATTAAATACAAAGTCTATAAACCAAACGATATAACTTAGGATAACACAATGCACACAATGTACATAAAGCAGAAAGGAACAGTGATGAGCACAAACTTGTTTGGCAGGTTCATTCTGAAAATGGCCCCATACTGTATGTACATGTCATCAGAGCCTGACAGACAGAACCTTCTGGAAAGTCTGACATCATCACCGACACGCTCCTTCGGGCACTGGGAAGCGTAAAAAGCCGAATTTAACGAGGTGCAAAACACTGCTTAAAAGTTTCATTTAAGTGTGGAAAATCTGTACGCACGAAAAGACATTTAATCTGAGGAATACAAACTGTACCGACCCAATGTCACATACAGATTTCCCATAGTTAAGAATATATATAAACCTATCATTTTATATTCAAAAAAGGTACTGAAATTAATTCAATGCCAGCAAAAGAAGAATGTGCTTCAGACATAAAGTGGTCATCAGAGGCAGACAGTGCAAATATTATGGTAATATATACAATATATCAATTGCCAAGAATAGCTGTTTTAGTGGAGGTCCTTAAAATGCCCTTCTTCAGGCATTTGCCTCACGGACACAATCCCACGTTTCCGCTCCAGTATACTAACCTTTAGACAAATGTTCATTGCTGTCACTCAAACTTTTTTTCATCCATCCATCCATCCATTTCTCATTCCTTGCTGGACATATATAGCAAAGATAAAAGATATGCAGGTAAATAAAGTAAGATCTTAGTATATAACATGTTCATAGATATTTACAAGAAAAAGAATGCAAGGCAAAGCCAAAACTGTGTTTTAATTCTCCCTAAACTTTCACACCAGACCCTCCACATCACAGGGGTTAGGGGTGCAGGCCCCCCACAGCCTGGAAAAGGCATGTAAAAATTTTCGGTCACCTTGGAGCATGAAGCGAAGAGATATGAGAAACACGAGACACACGCCCAAAATTAGCACTCTATATTTACTTTATGTATTTGTACACATTTTTCTGTGCCGCCTGCGGCTTTCACAAAACTTCATTTCATATCCCTACCCTACAATATATCGAAAGTAGGATGGGGAAAGTCATGATGTGCATGTGGGCATGTGGCTCAGTTGGGTACGACGGAAGGTCACTGGTTACGATCCCAGGGTCAGCAGAGTTTTTTCTCCATTGGGCTCTTGAACAGGGCCCTTACCCACCAAATGTCTCCGGAACTGACTGATCCTTCCTTCTCAATTCTATGTTGCTAAAAGCATTAAAAGCACCTACACAAAGAAAATGCTAAACTTGGGTACCCCTAAAAGCATAAATAATTTATCCACCGCTAACTCATACATTGAAATGCTATAGGAAAGTGCAGCCAGATATGACTCTGAGAATGCAAAATCTTCTAAAGGCTAATATTCTAATGCTAATGTGTAGCGAGTGCTGTTCACAGAATGATCCTACTGTGTAGTCTCAGCCAGCTCCTCGGGGCCTTGCTCAGCTCACAGAGATGCTGTCTCACTCTTTGTCCTTCCTGTTAAATGCTAGGAATGTCCTGTGTACCGTACAGCTGTGGTTTGATCCACGCGCTGTTAGATCCTCAGGTTCATATTGAGTTCTCCCCAAACTCAGAGGCTGATAGATGGGCTACAGCCTATGGCTACATTTTAGGCACAAAGAGCACTGGAGACCAAAATGAGTACAAAACACACTTAAAGCTGAGTCTTAGTGATATTAAAGAAAATAAAACAGTGACAGTATAGAAGGACAATAATTTCCTTATAGTAGGCCTACAACAACTTAAACACTAGTTCAACCCTACAATGTTACACATAACATTCACTGAGGGCAACTTAAGTTCACTCAAGTGAAAAACTCATATGCGTATCTGCCCCAAGTAACCCAAAGTAAGAATGTTCATTATACTGTGTATATATAGCAATGTTTTTTATTCATCCATGTAACTTCACATGCCTGCATGACATATCACAATCATATAGCATCATGCAAATAAAAGCAACAAAAAAAGAAAAGAAATTAAAAAGGACAAATAATTTCAATAAACTTGAAAGGCCGGAAATATTTCAATGAACTTAAAATATTATCAAGAGACACAAAAAAGTTTGCAGCATGGACCGTGTGCACAAGCATGAGTTGTGTGACAGCTATTTTTTCTAGGCACACATTCAGTCCTTGTTATAGACACGCCTGAGAATTACACTGCCATCCAATTTTCTGAGCCAGACCATTGCTGTGATCTTGAGCTTATGCTGGGAAGTGCACATATCAATTCGTGCAAAATATGTCTTTATCAATGCCACCCTCACCTGGATAAACACATGGGTGGAGAAATGTGTGGTGTTGGCGGCGGGAGGAACGACCCATTGTGCAGGCGTTAATTGGCGGGATAGGGGAAACACGGGAGCCGAAAACAACTGACAGCATTTGACAACAACCGACAGGTGTAACTGGACACAGACTGACTAATAAAGGGAAGTACATCCAGGACCAAACATAAGGCAGGTGTGCTGGGTAACAAGGGGATTGGAACATAAGGCAAAGCTCAACAAGGCTCAGGTGAGGCTAATTAAGCCCCGCCTGAGGGAAACACACAGGGCGTGGCTGAGCGTGACAAAATGCAGGGATGGATTGGTGAACGGTGAGTTCACATTTTTCCACATTTATTTATGTTTTTCTATACAGCTTCACATGGTGAAACTTGCACTTGTTCTTCTCAGGATAGGTAATGAGAATCACAAAAAGCACCTGAAAGCACCATATTAAATCTGCATGCGAGAATATTTCTCTAAGCGGTCCATTGAGAAGCCAGTACTGTCAGCAAAGCTAGGAGGTACATTTTCCACTAAACGAGCGAGTTCCGCTTCTCTGTGCACAGTGACACCTGCAGGGTGCTCGGGGTGCTCTGCAGATAGGCATCTGACGACTATGGAGGCCTCGACAAACTAGATCCGTCAGCCTCCCTCTATATCTCCATCAGCATCCTTGCATAGGCATGCTAACCTTTTTATCCGTCACCAGCGTGCCGGGAGGCTGGAGGAAATCCCTTTTTTTAGAACCTTTTAAATTATGCATATTTACAGCCATAAAATGCATTTCCCTGCCTTGTCCGTGTTTCTTACCCTGTCTGGATATAGGTTTATCATAAACATCTTTGAATGGGTAAAGCTCCAAATGTGTTCAATATGTCAGAATTATATGTCTTCAAAAAAAAGATCCTTCACCTACTGATACTTTCCTCCTACGTGTGCGATCCTGGCTTTTTACAAACGACAGCTCAGGGTAAGTCCCAACAGCACAAGCACCAATCCATAAATTCCACGTTTCACCTTCCATTCACAAAAAAAACAGGCTACCTCCATTGAGAAGTGAGGACAGGCCAGGGGCTGAAGCGATTGACCAGAGGAAAGTGGCTGTCAATCCGTTGATGGCCCCCTGGGGCTATTGTTGCATAAACCTTAATTGGTCTCCAGGATTTGCGCTTCAAATTCCGAAGCCCTTTCAAAGTGGATGTGCTGAAGAAACTGGAGCCGGTAGAACATTTTCTGTCAAACCATATTCCCGCTATAGCTCCAAGTCAAAGTTGCTATCAGCCATGCCCCAAGGCCGAATAGGAAGACATTAATATTCTTGTCAATCAGCTGCCATAAATAGGCCGACTGAATTAAATGTTTAATGCTTCAGAAGCCAGCCAGCCATCCAGCCAGAATGAACATGACGCAGGGCACCAGGGATTTCATTGCTGCTGCCATTTGACCTGGGTGAATAAACATAATAGCTATTCGCAATTCAATTATAATATATTTTACTGTAAATGCAATTTCCTCCTGCCATTTCTGTCCAATGAGAAAAATCATGCCACAGTAAAATGCAGCCAATCCATCCATCCATTTTCTGCATCCGCTTGTCCTATTCAGGGTTGCGGGGGGATCAGGAGCCAATGTGTATAATAAAATGCAGCTTCAGGTAATAAATTTTCCACATAAAATGCATCTTAGCCCTCAATTTTTTTAAATGTTCTACAAATTAATACAGAAGGATGAAATCTTGTCAGTGAGCTATTTTGACTATTTTGCGTAAAAATAGCCGTCCATCTACCTATCCTCTACAGGGTGTGGGGTCAAAATACCCATGTATTTTACATCCATTTTCTGTACCTGCTTGTCCTATAGTGGGTCACAGGGGTTTTGTGCCTCGGAAGCTATGGGATGCAAGGAATAATCTAGGATGGGGCAGCAACCCATCGCAGGGCACACTTAACATGTTTTTGGACTATGGGGGAAACCAGAGTACCTGAAGGAAACCCCACGATGACACGGGAAGAGCATGTAAACTCCACATACATGGAGCCAGAACACAGACTTGAACCCAAGCCCCAAATGTGGTGCTAACCACTGCACCACCTCCCTGCCCGCTTATAAATTATTTATTCGTAAACTTCCAGGGACAGCCCATCCATCCTGGGATGACAATATCCAAACTCGGTACCATCACCGTGACACCTGCTTAATCAGCACTGAAACACAGACGAGAGAGGTGAAAACATGGCCTCAGGGTCATCATGAACATTCTGATTGGAACAGGTAGCTGTGTGATTTAAAACGATATTGTATTTGTGTTTGTGTGTCATTCTGCCTAAATGCTTAGGCTCTACTCTGGAGCTTTGTGTATATAAGCTTCATCCCAGCTTATATACATCCCCATGCACAGGATGATTTCTGAGCACGAGGTTCCCTCTGATGGACTGCTATTGTCCCTGACTGAATAGGCTGTTAACCCTCTGAAATCTGAGGCCTGTCCGGCACTTTTCAGGTAGTCTGATATGCCTAGACATTTTGATATTATTATAATCTAAAAAAAAAAACATTTATCCCAAACTCCTACCTATGATTTTTTCAACGCAAACTCATCACCAATAATCTGAGACTATTTAGAATACCATTAATATATTTTCAATAAAAAATAAATCTGTTATTCCATTAAAAACCTATATCTATAATCTTTTTATTTGTAAAGATTTGCAGGAGACCCAATTGAGTTCTGTACAAATATTCCTAGTAAGGAAAGTGTATCATGCTTTGTACCGCAGACAGGGGTGGAATGGGACTGTCTTGTTTATAGTACTGTAAGTAGTACTGTATAGTACTGTAAGTAGTACTGTAAGTAGTACTGTATAGTACTGTAAGTAGTACTGTATAGTACTGTAAGTTAGACCATAAGTTGGGGGGGCTTGGTTCCATTACAAGAAAAGTCTCCAATGCATAAGTTGAACATTTATTCTAGTTTCAGGAAATGGCAAAATACTAGATTAGCAGTAAACTGTTAAGGGAGACTTTCAGCAGTAGAAGCCAATAGCAATTACACAATTTCTAATTTAACTGAAAATTTGCTCTACTTACTAGAACAATAATCAGTAGCGGTTTTGTGTTGTCTGAAAGCTTAAGAACATCAGACAAATATTATACCTACTTAGCACAAGAGTAGCCTCCTTAGCAGGTCACTGGTCTCTGCCACCTTGTTAAAGAGACATAAGAATGTCTTCCTCCATAGACATGATTACGCATCAGCGTCAGCTCTGGAATGAGGTACGTCCATGATGTTAATACCACTTTATTTTTTTATATTTTCATTTAGGAACAGCATGTTAATAACACAAGAAAGCCAGTGCATTTTAGGTTGTGACGCACTGTATGGCCAACCACACGTGCTACCCATCTGGCTGTTTTGCTCACACCTAATGCTACTGAATTCATGACCCAAGGCAGTAAAGTTAACAGACTCCAACTTTTCTGACCAGTTCTAAATACAGCTGAAGTGCCAGTGCGTTTCGCGGCATCCTCCTGCAGCGCTGTTTCTCGCTCGCTTTATCCTCCTCAGCACCACCTCTCTGTTCTTTTCAGGTTCCCATCCGTCGCAAAATGCAGTTAAGTACGGATGTGCAGATCCAAATACCGAAATATTGATTCTTTCGCTCTGAATGGTTTCATTTTGAAAATCGATTCGATTGTAAAATATGTATTTTTACCTGGAAATTTAAAATGCTTATATTATTATAAAGAGTATGACATGGGTACGGCCCCCTCATAAGAGTGGATAAGGAGAAAGGGGACTCCCCCCCCCCGGAAAGGGGGTGTCTCTTATTGATGTACTACATGCATGAGCATTTATCTATGAGAATGTTAAAGGACGTCCATGCGTCCTGCAGCAGCCCCCTGGGCCCACAAGGATATTTTAGATGTAACCTGCCTGTATTTAGGCAGGGTTTTACTCGCTTTTCTGTTAGTATTAACAAAAGATTCAACAAAATGCAAATAAATGCTATGAAACTGTTACCATAGATAGGCCCACACAGTTACCATAGGCCCACACATAATAGGTCCTGGCGCATTTATGTAGTTGCTACTGATTGCACTGAAATCCCAAGGTGCTAATGGAATGCAGGGGACTCTGGGTATTTATTGTCTAATCCATACTCAAAAAAATGTGCTTTTATGACCCGTGGAACAGCCTATCAAGATTAGTTATACATTCTTAATGCACTGCGCGCTAAAATAACTGAACGCCATCATAAACCTCGTCGCGCTCAGAAGCCAGTTAAATAGGTTATTAATTTACTTGTTTTCTAGGTCCAGTTATTTACCTGCACCAGTGGCTTGCATTTCCTCCTCTTTCTGGAAGGGAAAATGTCACAGAGCGGTAATTGTGCGATTTCAGAAAATGAACACTAAGGGTGCTTATAATTGGCTTTTCCCAAGTCCTTTCCCTCTCCATGACACTTTGCCAAGATGGTAAATAGCATGTATAAATAAGCTCAATGAACTGCAGTCATTTGCAGTTATATACATGAATAGCATTAGTTATATATATATAAAGCAGCAACTAAATCTAAATAAATTTACTTTTGGGATTTGGACCAACCAACAGTTAATCCGTTTATGGATTCCGGCATTAATAATAGCGTATTTGCAGGGATATGGAATTTTGGAACTTAAAATGGTTACAAATTGCTGAGACATTGTTTTCAGGATCCCAGTACGTTGCCTCATTTTGCTTAATTTAATGAGTTAAATGGGAGGTAAATGGAAGCTTTTAGAGACGTCACCACAACATCACAGTCCCCAAGCCTGCTCTCTCATAACATGGCGCCATACTGATACTGTAACCTTTGTAGGATCACACACCCACGCAGGCCCAACATTCCAAGTTTTATAGCCATCACACAAAGGAGAACCAGGGGTTCGAATCCGCACCCACACACCCGGGACTCCCCAGAGCACAGGGGAGACCAGCATTCCAAGTTTTATTACTCTCAGATGCAGAGGTCCAGGGAAGACAGATAAGGTGTGGGGGGGGGGATCCTGCAGCTTCTCGAACAAACCCCTCCCCCCCACTCACCCACAATCTCTGAATTAGGACACAGAGCCGTTTCAAAACATATGCCATATACGTGTATTTGCATGTATGTTTG
>JAODKM010000001.1:13213425-13263369 GCA_026780845.1 Petrocephalus sullivani | reverse complement strand
CGTGCCCTGGATGTGCATCCCACAAATCTCCATCAACTGCAAGATGCTATCCTATCAATATGGGCCAACATTTCTAAGGAATGCTTTCAGCACCTTGTTAAATCAATGCCACGTAGAATTAAGGCAGTTCTGAAGGTGAATGGGTGTCAAACTGTATTAGTATGGTGTTCCTAATAATCCTTTAGGTGAATGTATATACACATACACCTGCACACACACTTATTTTGTTATATGGTGTTCTTACGGTGTCTACTTGTGTCTCAGTTTATCTGTGCAGATGTAGCAAAAATAATTTCCCTCCGGGATCAATAAAGTTTTTCTGATTCTGACTACTGGAAACTGACAGAACTCTGATGTTCTACTGGACAGTCTCCTTTGGCCTCAGGTCAGATGCATGTCGCCTTCAGCTTCTGTCCTGCCTGCACCACCACATTTCCCACTCTCTTGCCCTTGTGGGTAATATCAAACTGAGCTCCCTCAAAGACTGCTGCAGGGCTGATGGAACTCAGGGGGTCAATCTCAGTAGAACCTTCAAAAGGTTACACTCTCTAAAATGGGGAGATTATTAAAAAAAACATGGAAAGAGTTTTGTAAGATTCTTCCATTGGGCGGCTTTATGAGAATGACAATGCTACAAAAGCACATTACATTCTGCTTAATGAAAGTATCAGGCATAGAAACATAAAAATGCGTATTTACTGTCAGCCTAACATTAAGTAATGTTCTTTAACATTACATGTGAGCCAAAATATTTGCATCTTTACTCTGGTTACAGTATAGCTGCCGAGCATTGATTTGACACAAAGACACAGTTTGTTACAGCGGGACATGATGCAGGAAGGAAAAGAGGGACAATCCAGAGTGGCTGCAAGAGCACAGGGGTTTATTAATAAACAGAAAGGAAATCAAAGGGGAAAACAGAAAATAAAGGGACCACAAGGGCTCAATAGCAAACAGGGGAAAATCAGAATAAATTAAATAAACCAAAAAGTTACACGACTAGCTAAACAGAACTGAGATAAACAGGGAGTAGGACTAGGAAATCAAGCAGAGCTACAAACGCACAGTAACATGAACAATGACTGACTGGGGAAATGAGCTAAGGGAGGCAATTAAATACACAGACAATGAGGACTAACAAAGGGCAGGTGTGGACTGTGACCAAATCAACCGATCAAGGATGGCGCACAATCACAAGAAACAGGTGGAAAGCATTACTATTAATAAAAAGACGAAACTAGGGAACATTAACCAAACACTAGGGAGTTATGACACTAGGGAAAATTATTCAGAACAAAAGTAAAAGCAGAAACAAAATGACACATGTCACAAGCAGGGTAAACCAAAACATGGACACAAAACAGAAAGCCAGTCATACAAAAAACATAGATGCAGTGCCTTGAACCCATGACAGGAAAGGTTCAAACGCGGAGGTCGCACACGTTCAATTCTTCGAGACATGAAGCAGTCTGGGGAGCAGGAAAACAGAATAGGAACTTAGGAAGAAGACAAGAGGCGGGAACAGGATGGCCATCGCCACCTGCTGGCCAAATGGGGATTAAGCACTTGGGATGGGACCACATGGAGACGACCCTGGCACATTTTCCCTTCGCAAGGCTTAGTCATGCATGCTAGCTACAAAACTGTATGCAAATCATATTTATCAAGTCTGAAGTTTGAACTGACATATTGAAAACCATTATCTAGTAATCCTGACAGAATTACTAGTCACTTAAGTCAAATATTTCCTCAACATGAATAATACAAATTTTTGTAACCTTAATTACTATTAAAACCACAATTATTAATGTTATGAACTTTACACCTTATTTTGGATTTTATCCATTACCTGAAATGGAGAGTTTATTATTAAAAAAAACCCTGGACACAGTTTGTCAGACTCTTCTGTTGCGTGACTTTATGAGAATAAGTGAAAACTGGGCGCACTCCCCATACCGACTTGGCATAGTCATAAATAACACCAAACAGCCAAAACAAAGCAATAATAGATCATACACTTATTAAGTATCTACTGGTTCTGGTATGTATCACTATTAAAGTAAGTTGAAAATAAGCCTTGATTTGTTGTTGAATCCATTGTGTTGGATTTGTGTGATTATATCAGTATGATTTCACTCTCTTCATCAAATGTATTACATGCAGGTTTCATATACCCATGAGAGGGCCTGGGGCTTTATAGACTGACCATTCTTATGCCTCTGGGGTTAATCCTGTATTTGGCCTTACAACATGAAGTTCCAAAGTCATCATTGACTTCCTTGTCACATCCCGTCCTCTGGTTTGTTCACCATCCCTCCCAGGATGGTACATGCTAACCTAATAGATTTGATTCGGTCTGAAACTCTCTCGCACATAATTAGCGGTTGATTACTTCTTGGGGATTCAGGGATACAGATTTTCCAAAGGCATGAGCATGGCACAGAACAACCTGTTAAGGACCTCCAAAAAAACAGACTTTTACCCTGCTAACAACAGCTGTGCTTTCATATTGATTAAACATCTTCAGTTCCTAGAAAAACAATGGATCAGCTATAACCAGGTTCTTAGAGTGGCACCAAAATTACTTTAGATTTTCTCAACCATGAATTGGGTAAGTGGTGAGGTGGTGTTGTGCCCTCACACACATGGAGCCGCTGGTTTGATTGCCAAAGCTAGCAAAGAAGAGTTTCCACTGTGTTTCCACTAGTTTTTTTTTATGGGGTTCTCCTGTAGTCCAAAGATGTATGGAAAGGTGAACCAACTTTTCTAAATTTACCTTCCTGTGACTGCGTTGGTGAGTGTGTGCCCTTTGATGGACTACTGCCCCTTCTGGGGGTCCCCTGCCTTGTGCCTTATGGGATAGACTCCAGGTTCAGTTTGACTCTTTAATGAATCAGCTGATGGATGACATGGTAAGTTAAATGTAAACAGATGAACTGGAACGTGTCCAAAACAATCCCAAAGGGCGAGGAGTTATAGAAGAGTCAGTTCAGCCCCGGGACAACAACCTTGGGTGGGTTTCCATGTGACACCTCAAGACGCTCGTCTCGAGAGCTGCCAACCCGTAAGCTACACGCATTTAATCACCTGCTCAGTTTATGTGGAGTGATCTCATTAGCAAGCGCCATCTTGCAATCGATACCTTGAGGGATTGGCCCGGCCTTTTAATCACAACTCAGCTCCTGCCCCAGCAGAGGCAAATACATCAAGCCTCCCCGGGTTTCCTTGAAGAAAAATACTGATGAATGGAGAGATCGATAAAAACAAGATTTATTGGCGTAACTTCCATTTTTCAGTAATGGGTCTGGGGCAGTTTTGTAATGAGCTTGGTGCCGTGAACAGGAAGTACGCCCCGTTAGCCAAAGCACTGGCTAAAATGAGCTCCTTCAGTAACATAAACTAACAGTTTATTTGTGCTACTTCTTTAAATCTCCTACCCCACTGTTTGAAAGAGACTGATATCGGCATTTTGCATAGCCAGCCGGGAGGGAGAGAGAAAAATAGCTATTCATAAGTTAATATGATTGAAAATATTGAATGCTCATATTTATCACAATGCATTTCCTTGATTCCATTCAATATTTATTTTTTTCAGTCAAGACTCCATTTAAAACTTCTCACATCATTTAACAATCCCCAATTACAAATCGTCTGCCCAGCATTATTGAGCAATGCTTCAGTAATATTTGTGTTATTTGCAGCAGACACTGAAATGTATAAATTTGTTTCCTATACCACTGTAAAATATAAACTACATGTATTGGTTTTATATTATTTTGAAAACTGAAATATATATTTATCCTACAGTGGAGCTAAATGGCTTTTTGCAGCAGTGGAATGCAATGTTTGCTTGGACTACACTGTTTACTGATCCTCTGCACAAGTGTTTAATAAATTGAGCATTACTAATGTAAGAATTCATGGTGTAAGTGGTCAGTGTAGATTAAACAGTGTCCTGTGGTGCTTCACAACATTTACAGCAAGCACTGCTGCAAGTAGCTGGAATATAAATGTTACAGGAGTCAGTAGAGATAATAGAGATAATGTTTTCATAGATGAGGATGGGGTTAGTAAGCTGACGGTGAACAGCTGGTCTTTCTGGAAAGTGACGGAATATTCATGCGTTGTTTGGGCCTGTGGGGGCCTTTGCAGGCAGTGCAATACCTCTGGGTCATTTTGGGTTAGGCAGCTGAGTCGGCTCCTTGGCGCCTGCAGAATTCCGAACAGAGAGTAAATGCCACGGCGTATCAGTGCTCTCTGGGGAGAAACGGAGCCGTGTGCCTGTGATGGGCGGGATTGCGCTGGGCTGTCAGTCCCTTTGCAGACATGCTGGGGAGGGGCATCATCTGTCCCAGGAGGCTAGTCAGGTGTCTGCATGGATCCATGCTGCTTTACACAATTTTGTGTCATTTTGGTGATTTTCCCTCCACAATTCCACAGTGAGCTTGGACCCAAGGAGAGCCCAGCAATCCATGTTTCCATTCCCGCTGAAATAACATCTTTCCCCATAATTGGTTTGTTTATCCTGCTTTACCCCACCCTGCACCGAAAAAAGAAAAAAATCCATAATGATGACCCTGTCTCTAAAACCCTTTAAATGAAACTTTCTACTTTTGAATATCATTACTGCTTGTATCTTTTTACCGAGACATATATAATGAACACATTTTGCCAAATAATTGCTACATATTAAAAGTATTGTGTAAAACTTTCTTCCCCTCTAAGGCTTCTGAGGACCTCCTGATCCACTGGCTTTCTGCTGAGACTTGACGTGCTGTGCAGATGTCTGCCCTCTTTTGCCCTGTCTCCGGTGAAACCAAAGAAAATGATCCTGTTCCTCGTATTCATAGAGCCGGGACGCTGTAAGCCAGTGTTTCTCTAACCAGTCCTCGGGGAATCCTCAGACAGTCCACGTTTTTTACTCCCTCCCAGCTCCCTTCCAGAAAATCCACAACAAAACGTCAGCTATATGATGGCCCACGAGGATCAGGTTGAAAAACAGCGCTGTAAGCCTCCTGATTATTGCTTACACACATTAGCTGATGTGGAGACTCAGGAAGCACAGGAGAGGAAGCCCCTGTAGTGGCAAGGCTTAATTAAGGGTAACATGGTGGTGGGCACTGAAAAGGGCAGGCGATGGGCAGGATATGGGAAGCCTGTGTGGGGAGACCCTAGCTCTCTGGTCCTTAGCTGACCAGATGGAAGGCAGCAGTTCCTTATGACCAGACATCCTGCAGACTGTCTTTATGTAGAAAGGGGGAGACAAGCACAAGCAGGCTGTTCGCCAGTCACCCTCTGTCTCCTCATTCCCAAGACATGCCAGGGGAGGTAATCCCGCCCCCTCCTGGGGCCATTAGCGCCTGGCAGTTGCGCCCTGTTGGTATTGCGTGCAGGCAGCTCCACGGCCGCCCATGGGGACCTTGTGGGTGCTGACTGGATGGTGAGGGGCCTGTCGTCATCCCCTGGGACTGCACAAATCTCACACTGACTAACGGCCACAAAAAATCAGAAATGGACCCTTGAGTGTTAAGAAGCATCATATGTATGAAACATTACAGCCCACTGGAAGGTGTGGATCTCAGGCAACGGCCTTAACAGAACAGATACAATGATTGTCACATAATCACTTTGGATTCTCCAGTTGATAGTCTTAATACGCTCCACACACCGTAGCGCTTCACATTGCTATCTCTCGGTCTGTGTAAGGTGAGCAGAAACTGCCGTTTCGTCATAGTAAAAATCAGCGAGCATATAGGGAAATTATTGGATGGAGCTGAATACGTTTCATTTTTTGTCAATCATATTCATTTTGAAAGTTCACTGTACTTGATTTGACAAAATAGCTCAACTGTGATTTGTATATCATATATTGTTATTCAATTAACCCTTTGACTTCATGCCCTTTCCAAACTATTTCTCTCTGCCTAATATTGATCTTTTGTTGCAACTTTTTTATTTGACAGGTAACCTCTACAGAAGTGCTTTTTCCTTATCAGGACAATATCAATAAATAATAGCATTGAGCTAAATACCAGGAAATGCTTTTAGCAAAGAAAAAAAAAAAAACTCACTCTTAGTGCCTCTTGGCGAATGTCATTTGAAACTCTATCCTGCAGATTTCACTTCTTCTACATCACCACATGGGACATTGTTTCACATAAAATTACTTTTGCTCAGGTTTGGTTTGGGGGTATTAATTCTCTATATGGTTGTTCTGGTGCGACTAAATTCTGTAGAATTTAATGGATCACTCAAAATTGAATTTCAAAATTAACTTGTAAAGAAGAGTTAACAGTATTAAATAAAAAAAGTAAAAAGACCATGAGATTACTGCAGATTATGCCCCTACTTTGACATGAGTTATTCTTAAAGGTACTCGAGCCATATAATACTCACCTTTAGCTACACCAGTTTTGCCTTATGAGCTACATCCAATTTCGTCAGTAAGCTTATTAAACACCAAATATTCTAAAAACTTTGCCTGAAATAATTTCAATAGTGGAACTCGTTGTTACCTCCTTTTCTTAAAGACCTCGAAGGCAAGTCGGAATAATAAAAAAACAGTACAATTTTATTGCAGCACTCCATAGCCATAGCAACACATTTTTAGGGAATAATTAACATACTCAGACCGGCAGTGGCTGAGACACTATGTGATGCCTAATGTGCGTGTTCGCCTCACAATTACAACGCTGACAACTTACCAAATGTTTTGCGTCTAACACAATCGTTCAAAAAGTAACTCATAAATTTGCATGGAAATTTGTTAACAACGTAAGTGCAGACAAATAAAAAAAAGAGAAAATCCCACTTCTTGAATTTTTAGATCCCCGCAGTATTTTTAGCAAGTCTGTTGACATGTTTTTCTCACTCGATTTCGGTCTGCATGACAGTGACGCACACGGGATGCCCCCCCCCCCCACAGTGACATGTGACACACACAGGCCTCTTTACTGTACCTCAGAGGGAAACTGTGCCTTCCGTGTCGACGGAAGGTGACTGGCAGACTGGCTTGCTGAGTCGGGCGACACTGAGATCAGTTGGCTCGGCACACAGTGACACCCGAGTCTGGGGGCTGTCAGGCTGCCATCATCCTGTCTGGCAGGGGGATGAGCTCGCTGACTGGCAGCTCTCTGAGACCGTCGCCATCAGGAGACATTGTATCGCAAAGATGAGCCATAAACATTATGACATTTCACTGCTTCGTTTGACAAATGGCTGAGGTAGTTTCTTTCGCATGTGTCTGTGCCCGAGTCCTTCTTACTCATAGTTAATAATCCATTCATCTTCCATAAGTACTTATCCAGTAGAGGGGCGCAGAAATACTTACAGTACTGAAAATTATGTTTTTCAACAAGATAATGACCCTAAGCACCCTTATCTCATGATCGAGGAAAGAAATGGATGGAGCTGAATACGTTTCATCTTTGACAAATGACCTGGTCACGAAAATCCCACAACCTAAACTGTAGTGTCATGTCCTGCAGTACCTGATGCCTCATTTCCTGCTTGACGTGGCTTTAACAAGCCAAACCTGTCCCTTGTTGAGTGTTACCTCTCGTTCCTACCCTCCTGTGATTCACACCAGCTGCCGTCATACTCCTTTATTAGGTCTTGCTATCCCCAGTTCAGTCATTAATGTTGTGAGCTCCTGTCTAGTAGTGTGCTGTAGCCTCCATGGTTTTGACCCACCATGGCCCAATTTTTCGGATCTGCAAATTATAAATAGCCCTTGAAAGTAAATGACAACGCAAGTCATTTTACTTAACTTAGTTACTTAATGTTTTCATACAAAGTGACTACAAGTAACTGTGTAAATATTTTTCACTGCCAGTTTAAAACTTCAGGTCAATAACCTAAGGCTTTAATGTAATTCTGTTTCTGGAGTACATTTGCTTGTATGTCATGCTAGCTGGTACAATAATCAGAT
Organism: Petrocephalus sullivani; assembly: GCA_026780845.1. NCBI lineage: Eukaryota > Metazoa > Chordata > Actinopteri > Osteoglossiformes > Mormyridae > Petrocephalus > Petrocephalus sullivani. The sequence goes on along the minus strand of JAODKM010000001.1, from coordinate 13,255,439 downwards.
ACATAGGAGACACACCAAGTACAGCTTTTTTTGTTTTTTTCCATTATGAAGATGACATGCTTATCAATGAATTTAAGCAGCATCGTGTTTCTGCTCTACTTCAAATCTCACTTTCTACCTGATCCCTGAATGAGGCCTCGGCTCTAGTACAGTATAAGTCTCCTCACCTTGGGGAAGGGGGGGGGGGCACCAGAAATCACTAGAAGATTCTGATTTTAAATGGGTTATAACAGCTGAGCACTTACGTACCTGCTCTCCTGGGCACGGGGGGGGCAACGACACACTCTATAGCAAAAATAAATTTGAAGCGATGCAGCTGCTAGTCACAAACTTAATGACATTCTAAACTGCCTTCACTGGATCAGTTGAACCCCCATCTCCCTGCAGTTTCCTCCCCCATAATGACATAGGAGTCCAAGAACCCAAAACCAGTCAGACAAACATCCATCCATCCAAAGCTCTATCCCTCCCTTTTCAAAACAGCAAAGCTTATATGAGGGCGACAGCATTAGATGATCGCAATATTTAAAATGAAATTATTTTGCAAATCTGATTTAGTTTCAGCTGGATGGTTTCTTTCTGAACAAGCACCATTGCAGAAAGAATGCATTTTTGGCCCAATGGTGATCGGAATATGTTGCTGTTCTAGACGGTCTATTTATCCAAGCAGGTAGTAGGAAAAGTCAATGGAAATGGCTGTCCCCATCACAGCCCTGCATCATGGGGTGTCAGTGTATTGCACAGGGGTCCCAAAGATCCTGTTAGCATAATATTCTCTCTGAGCCAACAGCTTTCCCTGTGGAATTTATGTAGACTTTCATCTTAAGTGGGTTTGAAATGGGGATTGAAAGGAGGGATGTTGTCTCACCCTTCCAGTTTTCAGACTGCACCTCTACACGCCACACAGACATATTTGATGTTGTGTTGAACAAAGAAGTCCCCTATGATATGATGTAATCTAGGGGTGCCCCCTCCCATCCTGGGGGGCCAGAATCCAACACTGTTTGCAGATTTCCCTGCTCATACACATCTTAATCAGCTAATTACAATGTTTAATAGGTATGTTTGAGCAGGGAAATCTGCAAACTATTTTAGATTCTACAGCTCCAGGACTGGAGTTGGGCACCCTTGATGTATTCCATTTATATGATGGAATTGGTTTTCCAGCCAGAGAGGTATGCAGGGGTATTTGTCATATATATCTGGAATTATTTATACTAGAGCTACCCACGGCCACTCCCCGGGGGTTACAATGGTCCATGTTACAATATTTTGACCTTACGACGGGTATTCCAATCATAAATTTATTCAATAAATTACATGATATTCAACATTTTTATTATAAATAGGCTTTGTGTTTATGATTTTTAATGATTTTGCCTAACTGTAGGCTAATGTAAGTGTTGTAAGAAAGCATGTTTATAGTAGGCTAGGTTATGATGCTTGTGAGGTTAGGTGTGCTGTATTTAAATGCCTTAAAATATTTTCACCTTACGATAGGTTTATCTGAATATATCCCCACTGCAACCTGGGGAGTGGCCTTATAATAATAATAATAAACACCCTTATTGAATTATTGCAGTGGATAATGAGTACTGTGGGAATCGATGTGCAGCTACTTCTAAAACAAATCATACTCATTTAATGGGTCACTAGATGGCATCACTCCCTTTTTGTCATTGATTGAGTGTATAAGAAACGCAATGGATAGCTTAGAACCTTTCTTCATCTCAACACACATTTCTTTTAATTCACTCACCTAATGTCATTTTCCGTTCACGTGTTAAATCCACACGAAGTACCTTTCTCAACACAGTCAGCAAACAGACTTCAGAACACAAAGCTGCCATTGTCCCTTGCTTAGAAATCTGTGATCCTATCCATTAATTCAGCTGTGAGGCCCACACTCCATTTCTGCTTTATTTCAAGCAAGCATTACAGTTTATCCAACGCATGCCTAAGTAGTGCCAGTGTTAATCTGTTGTTTATGTAGCACACATAGCCACACCACAATGACAATCCTCTAGTGAGGAGAGTGAACATGGTCTAGTCGGGCAGTGTGTGTTTTTCTTCCGTAGAACAAAAACTGTTCCGTGTGATGCTAGCTAATGCTTCATCTCTAGTTCTGGATCCTATAAGATCTGATGTCCTCCCCATTTCTGGTGACAGGAACCACCATCTGCTTTTACTCCTGTCGTGAGACTCTCCAAGTTGTTTCTTTATGTTTGTGTGGTCCCTTGTTATAAAGCACCGTTGTAGCACTCAGAAGTCTTTCCCCAAAGAGAGACACTTGTGATTCCACTATAAGTAGATCTGGCGCCTATACTTCATACTGCTAACTGCCAGTATTCAAAACTAAAACATTGTTTTTTATTACCACTATCATTTATTAATTACTATCTTCTTTGGTGAATTGATGTAGGTTTTGAAAAGTTTAGAAATTTTGGACTTTACTAATATCATGTTATGCCCTTTGGTCTTTGCAAGAACGCTTTTACAAAACCATCTTACGCTGAGCGGATTTAGCATCGTTCTTTTGCCTTCCTGAGGGGGGAAATGCTACTTGGATTTACGTCATTTGTGAAAGATTTTCTCTTTCTCTAGCTTTAAGTTACCAATGGTTAGTGGTATGAACTATAACCTACAACTGGGTCCTGACTTTGCCTCCTGTACGGCTTTACATGTATTTTCCAAACATGTGATTTACTTTGAAACATGGCTCTTTATGGACCAAAGCTCAGCAAGTGCTGCTGCGTGCAGCATCAATGGGTTTCCTTAACCCTCCAGTCATTGATCCTCAAGACATCTCAGCTAAGAAAAAGTGCAGAGAGAGAGAGAGAGAGTCACATTATCATACTCAGTAGGTTTGCCATACGTATGAAGAAGTTACCTAAATTGCCCTGAAATGTAAAAAAATCTAAACGTCTCACTTTATGACTTGTTATAAATCATATCTTTTAAGATTGGATACATTTCCTCTTTTATCTCACTCTTTAGAAAGACATAATTAATAACATCTCTTCTTACAGAGGCCCCTGTCAAGGAGAGAAATGAAACTCTATAAATGAAAAGTGTAACAAACGTCGTACATAATTTGCAAAGAAGTATTATATGCATCCTATCCTGCTCAGGATCATTTTATAAGCCATTTGATTTTCTTGATTTTTTTTTTCTCCATTCCTTGAAAACAAGGAGATTCTGAACACAGCATTTTTTGTTCTAAAACGATCAATTATTTTAATAATTGCAAGAACACTAATGAAGTCAAATAATAAAGTTATAAAATTATTCTTTCCCTATTCTCTCTGACTACAAACAACCCACTAGCAAATAAGCACAGTCATCTCCATATACTGATATAAAACACTGTGAATTAATCTTTATTTATGAATGTCTTTCAAAGTGTATTCGTTTATTTTTTTTTAACATTAACACATCTTAAACATCTCAGACCCAGCCACTGTATAGTGATCATCAGAATAAAATCAGCTCAAATTATGCTCATTTTACATTTTAAAGGGATTAGTGGGAGACTAAAATGTGACAGCTCTTACTGCCTACTGTTTTGGACAGATTTCCTGCTGTTAGCTATTTAATAATAGTTTAGATTTTTTTCTCTGATTGTAGCTGCCTCAAACAATTTATGCTGATACACGTTGTTTTTATGTACATCAAATATTGATATACATTTCTGCTTGTCTGTAAGGCTTTGCAATCATTCGTGAACAGAGGAAGCTGGCAGAACAGAAAGCTAAGAAATTTGAAGCTCTTAGATCTTTTTGGTTTGTAGTAATACAGTAAATGTAATACAAATGCAGTAGTATTTGTGGTTTGTAGTAATATAGTAAATGTAATACAAATGCAGTAGTATTTGTGGTTTGTAGTAATATAGTAAATGTAATACAAATGTAGTAGTATTTGTGGTTTGTAGTAATATAGTAAATGTAATACAAATGTAGTAGTATTTGTGGTTTGTAGTAATATAGTAAATGTAATACAAATGTAGTAGTATTTGTGGTTTGTAGTAATATACAAATGTAGTAGTATTTGTGGTTTGTGGCAATTATTATTCTTTGCAGGCTTCTAATGTATTCGGAAGGTTTTATGAGTTCTTGGATGAACGGTTTTATAGGTAATAATAGATAATGATATCCAAAGTGATCAAAGACAACTTGAAGGCCAAAAGTCACAACTTTCTGCCTTGTCTGCTAGGCCAAATTCATTGTCTTTGCCCTTTTATATATTGTTGGGGAAATTCCTCAAAGTCATTTTTGATTGTTATTGTTATGGCGATACTGTCATAAAAGAAAAGGTCTTATTCTAAAAGTAAAATTTCTCAGCCTTAAGACATTGTCCCTTAAATTTGGTAAGAGTAAAGAAATGCCACCTCCCTGTCAGCTAATGGTTAGCCTCTGGCACTTGGAATTTAATGATGGCTGTTAAACCTCTATTATCTGTTTTTATTTCCCCCTCGTTGTCAGTATATTTATGTCAAATTGAAGGAGACAGCTTGGATATTACCTGTAATATAATGTATCTCACAGATTTGCTGAGGAACTTTTGATAGGTTGTCAGAAAGTATGGGAAATTGCGCAAAACATATGCAAAGAGAGAAACTTCTGGGTATTGCATAAAAAAATTTATCATTCATAATGTATTTCTTTAAACTCCTTTGTCCATTAAGATAAATTGTTCATGTTCTGCTCATTTATTAATGTCCTAAAAGACTAAAATGTCCACGGAAAGGGGTTTTAACTTATAATGCGCCACACTATTACAAAAGAAAATGTATTGAGTCATTTCCATGGACTAATTATTCACTTGCACACACAGTAGCTGCCTTGGGCAGGTCTGTGACTAATCTACTGGTAAATGAAATAAGAGATGCTGTCAAGGAGCTCTTTATGCTCCAAGCGCTCTGATAAAATCTGGGTTGGGGTCTCTGTCTTCCTTTTGTGTTGCCGTCTCTTTGGCTTGGCTATACATTGGAGGGCCACAGGCCTGAGATGTAAGACAGCAGTTGAGTTTCCTCTCAATGTGTCTTGTGTTGAGCACGGGCTAGATATTGGCGTCAGGTTTATAACACAAAGTAACCGGCAATGCTGACGGATTTCACTTATGACTGACTGCCGGTGTATTGCGAGCAGATTTGGTGAAAAGATTGATAGTAGAGAGACAGCTGTTTGAAAGATGACTCAACTCTGCCAATTTTCTCCTTGATTTAGTCATCTTCAGCTGGCTGGAGACAGTGAGGATCATGTTTGGGCAGCCTGTAAACCTAGCTGTTTAACTTCACTTTATGCCCACTATGTTTATGAAACTTTTAATCCAGCAACAACCAGCAACAATTCTTGCTAACATAACCAACATAAAATGAAAAGATTTCATACATATTATGTGTTAGGGAGGTCTAAGGAGTGAAATGCATGCAATTTTTGGATTTAACAGGCTAAAACCATATAATTAATTGCTGATAAAATTTAGAGATTTGCGTTTTGTAAATCCTTCACTTGCATTACCGTAAATGAATCACGTGTTCTACTCATGAAGGAAAAACTGAATTCTTCTGAGGTCCTAATTAATTAATAATAATAGAAAATATAATTAGAAAGCATAATTAGAAAATAATACCCTCCTAATGAGCTTACGGTGAAATGCTCACCAATTCAAAATTCTGATGATATCCAACATTTACCAGGTTGCACATTATTTGATTAAGAAATAGTCCATGATTTAAGCTACAAAGTGTTTAATAAATAATATTATCATGAGGATGCTCTGAATGCTCATGGAATTAATTTGCAAAATGTTAGTTTTATCTGCAATCAATATGTCACCTCGGAGCCTCCTTGGTTAGCACCAGCCCAAAAATACATATGCATTATTAAGTTCCTGGGTCTATTCACAGCGTTGTCAACAACTATCCGTCGGCCATGCTCAGCTGCAAGAATAGAACACAGTGTTATTTATTTACATCCACGCAGCAATGTGACTTAGTACTTTGTGACATCCTGCAATCCCAGGCTTCCAAATTATGGGAAAGCAATCATTTACTTCATTAAATGGAACACACTCAAGACATCTAATAAATGTAGCTTACAATAAATATTCTGCATATTGAATTATGCAACTTATTACATTTTAACAAGTTACCTGGTACTTTGTTTTTATTTTTTCTTTTTGCAATTAGTTAAGAAAATCCCATTTCTGTAATGTAGCTTGTCAGCTGTTTCTTTGGTGTGGTGAGTGATACCTGATGTCAGATAAGATGGATTACACAGGGTAAACATGCCCAGAGTTAGATCACACAATTATGTGCATACTAATAGGCAGATTCATTTTTTTTTAAAGAACGCAGACTAGTGAAAATAAAACAGACTTCAACTTGGTCAACAATGTCTAGCTGTAACCTTAACACATAATAGCTCTGCCATGCAGATATCCCATGCAGGGTGTATCAGTGTTGTGCCCCATAATGCCTGGGATAGGCTCCAGGGTCCCCAAGACCTACTATTGGATACGTTTGGAGGATGGATAGAATAACATGTAATAACAATACAGGCTTATTCTGAGTTATTCTGTTTACCAAAATGATTTGCAGATTAATAACTGGGAAATATTAGACTTGTATTTTTAGTGTCCAAGTGCCAGCTGAATGGGCTAACGGAAACCTAGCTGTTTAAACCAATGAAATAACTTTGCATTGAAATTTCAATGAAACTGTTTAATGGCTCAGTGGGAAACGGCTTGCATTTTGATAAGTATCCTAGTCTAAAATTCCTCAATTAAAAGTCCTTTAAAAGAAAAGTTTGTTTAAAAGAAAAGCATGTTCATCTGGATGTGTTCATCATTTTTGACAGGTGGGCAAATGAACGCATAAACTAAATGTTAAATGTATGCATCAGTTTGAATGCGATGCATTTAAAAATGTAATAGAATTTGAAAAATAAATATGATCACAATAAATATTGAAATGACGAATGATAGCCCCTAGCATTTTCCATAGACCCATCACCTCTGTCAGCTAGCTAGCTATGCGCCCAGCATGCTGAGGCTGTTTTATCGTTAATTGCAGTTGCTTGCTGCATGCCATTGCTGGTTAACTAATGCGACCATACACGTTTCAGCCACATGACTGCTGCCATTTGGCATTAACTTGATTTAAGCCCACGGGTAGTTTTTCTAATTAATTATATGTTTTTTCCCTTTGATTTCTTTCACCTTCCTGTCACTGCTGAGCCCTTGAGCAAGACCCTTAACCCCCTTTGCTTTGGATAAAAGCATCTGCTATATAAATAAATGTACGGCAAGTGCATACCATCGTTACCACGTCCCTGCTATCTCACCCCTACTGCTGCTCTCATTATTCCATCGCTACAGCTAGCATGGATGAAATATTCTCGAAGCTACAATACACTGGCCAGATCTTATCTTCATTTGGGATAAATGGTACCGTGTCTCGCTGGTTCTGGTTGAAGGCCGTTCAGGTTCACCTGCTCCTTTCTCGTCAGTTCCATATTTTCTGCCAATGGCAGACATGCATCCTTGGTCACATGGGATAGCCCCAAAAATACAGCGCCAAAGTCCATTTCTCGTTGTTTCCCAAAAGCACCTGGCATCATAAATCACACGTCCATGGCTACAGGAAGAAAATTTTTTTAATGAGTTGGATGTCACTCAATACACTAATACATCTAATACATTTATTATTTATGCATTTATTTATACTTTCTTACCACTGCTGAAATATGACGTGCCTAAGTTTTGAACAGTAGGATCCAGTTAATGCTTTCCAGAAAGTATGTAAAGGTGTCCTTAATACTTGCAGAGCAGTTGTGACAATATGATTCATTACAGCCTCCTATTGGCAGAGGTTTCAGTCTGTATTTTTGCTGCCCTTTCTGTTTTGAAACTTTTTGTTTATTGACATTGGTTATCGCACACTGAAACCAGGAGATTGGTTATCACACACAGATCAGGGGAGCTGATCTCATTTCAACTCTTAGTGAATCTTAGTGAGTCTTAGTGAATCAGTAACTGTCGGTATACAATTAAAATAATAACTATCATTATCTTGCCAGCTTCATGTTGAAGCAGGTCATATATTGGCCAGGTCTGTGGGATTTCTGTAAGATCCAGAATGATATTCCCAGTAAATTAGTCCCAAGGGGGTGAATTAACTTCCACAGCTTGTGAAGCGACAAGCTTCTCGGTTCTTACTGTAAGAGCAACTTACACATTGTTTGAGCAGTTAAAAACAGCCACTTCCTGTTTCTTTTTAATATGGGCAGCCATACTTGTCTGTAACATTCAACATTTTGAGTGTGTTGTTTCTGAAACTCAACAAGGCCCAGAAAATTTTAAGACATCCATCCGTCCATCCATCCATCTTCCAACCACTTATCACTTAGCTGGGTTGGGGGTGGGGAGTTGCAGTCTCTTCCTGCAGCAGTAAGCAGGGGAACACGGAAGTAAGACATCTGTTTTTTTCTTACATCATATCCACCTATTGCCATTTTAAGCACTTGAATTGCCGTACATAAGCCTCTGCAAGGAGCAGTATTGAATTTCGGGTACTACACAGACGGCAGCCTTAACACTGGAAACTGGGATAAATGGATTGATCTCCTCCAGTAAAGTGGGATAAATGGATTGTTCTCCTCCTGTAAAGTGGTAAAGGGGAGGCTGGGATTGGCTGTGGTGCCCCGTGGGTTTCTCTGCTGCATGTGTCCCCTCGACAGTAAGACGACCACGCACACTTTCTTCCAGCTCCCTCGATAGAAGATGAGACTTGGGTTCCATTGCCATGGGACCCTAACTCAAAACAAAAAGGAATTTCTGTGTGAGAATCATGCAGTCAGTGGCCATTTTGATAAATACACCTGATGGGTACCCTCGAAGATCTGATCCTACAAACAGAGACCAGGTCAGTAGGCTCATTTACTGCTGAACAGAACTTTAGAATGGGCAGTATCCCTAATCTAAGAGCTTTTGAATGTGGTGTGATTGCTGCCAGACATTGTGGTTCCAGCATGCCAGAAACAGCCACCATACTGAGATTTTCACAGACTAGACTGTCTAGCGTTGCAGTGAATCATGCGACAAACAAAAATGACCCAGTCAGTGTTAGTTCAGAGGGCAAAGACACCTTGTTAATGAGCGAGGTCAGAGGGGAACGGTCAGATTCGTTAATATCAAAAGGAGGGTTATAACTGCAAAACTTCATGGCACAAGTTTCCGGTTGTACATTACAAGCCAGTTCTAAATGTGGCAAGTTCCGCTCAAGGAGTTTAAAAGCAGGTTAAAAAAACAGAAGTTCTTTACATTACATTTTGGCCTTACTTTGAGATTTCTAAATGTGTAGTGGGCGGAGGGAGCTGGCGAGTTTGTGGGGGGGATGTGTTTTCACTTGGCTTTGTTTCAGCTGCACCATTCGCAGTTAATTCTGATTCCATACTTCGCAAACTGTCATGCATCTTTCATCACTGGGGCTCCAGCATCCTTTTCAAAGCAAGCAGACAGAAGAAATCCAGATATTTTCCCCTTCAGAAGCTAGAGGGTACGGGAAATGCCAGAAAAGTTGAGGGTAGCCTGCCGTTTTTAAACCCTGACAGCTAGCAAGCTCTCATTCTCCCTATGTCTATGTTCTTTTCATCGTGTTAGTTTTTTCAGAAATTACTGATTGTTGTTTTCAGAAATGGAACGAGAGTCTTGTAATATGTTTCTGGCCCATCTAAATTTCCCAGAAAGCCGGGTGCCAGTGGATGAAGGGCTTAATAATGACTCCCACCAGGTTAATGCACAGCTATTAATCATGTGGAGCGCTATAGCGATTGAGTCGGCAGTTTTGTTGCATTTTTTTGCATATTCATCCAAAATAAAACTCAAAAAAAGGATAAGAAAGCAGGGCAGTATCTGGGTCCAAGGAAACAGGGCTAATGTACTACCTCTTCACCTCTGATTTTTATAAAAGTTTCCCAGGTCACATTGGGGCAGGGGGCGGGGTTTAGAATGGCCGTGCCGAAGTACTACCTCTTCACCTGTGATTTTTATAAAAGTTTCCCAGGTCACATTGGGGCAGGAGGTGGGGTTTAGAATGGCCGTGCCAAAGCACAAAAGGCGAGATTGGGGCTGTTTGTGTTCATGCGTTAACACCATGTTCTTGCGGCATATGGATCTCTGTGCTGGTTGCCTGGCATATCTGCTTGAACTGTGCATCCTGTCTAATGGAGCAATCTGGAAAAAAATCACTTTGCTCATTAGAAATTGTATGTTGGCTGCCATTAAAGTTGTTGACATGTTACATCTGTGCATACCTAAAGACTGCCCTGGCATTTATGTGCCAGATTTAAATGGAGAATACTTTCATTGCCACCCCTTGAAAATACCGACTGATTACATTTGTGACACTACTGGAATGATTCCCAGTGATATCTAATTATTGCTAAAGTTTTGATATGAAATTCTTAGAGCCCCCTCAAGAGGAGTATTAAGCCTATATTAGTCAGTACCTCTCTGATATTGCTATTGTTTAATAATCTATAAACTCAGTAGTTCATGAAATCAAATGCTGCCATTTAAAAGGATTACAGCAATCCTCAGTTCAGTGATGTGTGTCTGGAAGAGGCATCCTATTGGATGATGAGACCAATCTTCCTGCACCTTGTAATGGCATTCATTATATAGCTCAGAAAATACATTTCACTGATGGATTCTCTTACTCTGCACTTATGTGGTTGGGCGATACACGTGATCTAAAACGGTGTGGATGGATAAAGTGTAATTAACTTGGGTGTGCTGGTCTATTCAGTGTCTAATTGCTCAGTGTGGATTCATCTCTACTTTGATTCATAAAGCCACCTTTCAGAATGGGTACTAGGGCCTAAACATATTGTAGTATTACCTCACCCTGCCACTTTATGTTGAATTACTACATAATTAATACAGATTCAAGATTCAAAGCGTTTATTGTCATATGTACAGTAGAAAAGTGCATTTCTCTGTGCAATGAAATTCTTACTTTGCTGTCCAAAAATGCCGAGGTATAATAGAAAAAGAAAAATAGAAAAATAAATACTTTAAGTGTAATGTGCAATGTCTTAATGTGCAAAAAAATTACAGGATGAGGTAGTATGGTAGTACGATGTCCATTATTCATACTCCTGTTGGCTGTTTAGGAGTCTGATGGCAGTGGGGAAGAAGGAGTTGTTAAGTCGGGAGGTTCTAGATTTCACACTTCTTTACCTCCGTCCTGAAGGCAGGAGTGTGAACAGTCCGTGTTGGGGGTGTGTGGAGTCTTTGAGGATGGAGGCAACCCTCCACTGGACTCTGCGGTGGTAGCTGCTCTGCAAAGAGAGCAGCGGAGTCCTGATGATCTTCTCCGCAGTCTTCACCACTCTCTGCAGGTGTTTGCAGTCCACAGCTGTAGTGCTACCATACCACGCGGTGATGCAGCTAGTCAGTGTGCTCTCCATGATGCAGCTGCAGAAGTTGCTGAGGATCTTGGTTGTTATACCAAACTTCCTCAGCCTCCTCAGGAAGTACAGCCACTGTTGAGGCTTTTTGACCTGATGTGTGGTGTTCAATGACCAGGTGAGGTCCTCACTGATATGGACACCCAGGTACTTAAAGCCTGCTCACCCTCGTCAAGCTGCCAGATGAACCAAACTTCCTCATGTCCACTATCATCTCCTTTGTCTTGTCCGTGTTGAGGGTGAAGTGGTTGTCCTCACACCATGACACCAGACCGGCCACCTCTCTCCTGCAGGCCGCTTTGTCCCCTCCAGTGATGCGATCGATCACTGCTGTGTCATCTGCAAAATTCAGGATGATGTTGTCTTTGTGGGACGCGACACAGTCGTGGGTGAACAGGGTGTAAAGGGTGCGGCTGAGAACACAACCCTGTGGGATGCCAGTGTTTGTGGTGGCTGAAGTCCTGTTGGCTGATGCTAGTGGAAGTCCTGTTGCCGATCCTGACAGACTGAGGTCTGCCAGTCAAAAAGTCCAGGAGCCAGTCACAGAGGGTGGAGTGCAGGCCGAGTCTGGTCACTTTGTGGGGGATGACCCTGTTGAAGGCAAAGCTGTAATCAACAAAGAGCATCCTGATGTAGGAGTCTTTGTTTTCCAGGTGGGAGAGGGAATAGTAAAGGGCAGCAGCAATGGCATTTGATGTGTACCTGTTGGGCCGGTAGACATACTGCAGGGAGTCCAGTGTGTCTGAGATGTTGCTCTGGACGTGGGCCAGCACCACTCTTTCAAAACACTTTGCGATGATTGGAGTGAGTGCTACTGGTCTATAGTCATTCATGCAGGTGGCTTGCTTTTCTTGGAGAGGGGGAAAATGGTTGTGGTCTTGAAGCAGATGGGAACAGTGCTCTGGTTGAGGGAAAGGTTGAATATTGATTTAAGACAGCCTTTTCTTTTTATATCTCACCATTGTTTGACAGGAAATGTTTTATATAAATGTTTTAAATAATTTACTAATTAAAGTACAGTTGGCTTTCTGTATCCGTGGCGTACGTGTCCGCAGATTCAACCAATTGTGCATCAAAAAAAAATATAAAAAAAACAAATCCACAATGTTCCAAAAAGCAAAACTTGAATTTGCCACATCTATGAGAAAGACGTGATGTCTATTTAAACATGAACATACTTTTTTTTTCTTTCCATTATTCTAGAAACACAGCATAAAGTATTATAAGTGATCCAGCGGTGATTTGAAGTATTCAGGAGGATTAGGTTATATGCAAGTACTACACCATTTTATATAACGATCTTCAGCATCCAAGGATTTGGCTATCCGCAGGGGGTCCTGGAAACAATTCCCCACGGATACAGAGGGACGATTATATACCTCAAACATCTCAGTATATTGTGGATCTCACTGAGTCATCCATGCATCTTACATCCGCTCTGCACTTATCCAGTACATTGTGATACCTTAATATATCCCGGACAGCCAGGAGTCACCCTGAGCAGGATATCAGTCCATCACAGGGACATACTCATGCACAATGCACCATGGGAAATCTGGTAAAGCAAGGCGGTGCCCCATTTCTTGTATTGGACCACAGTTTCCAAAACCTTACTGGGACACATGATTTTGTACCATACTTGCTGGCCTAAAACTTTCACCATAAGCAAACTTAGGCTTGCAATTTTTTTGAAAAGCTGCCCTGAGCGTATTTGAAATCACAGAAACGATGAAAAAGAGAAAGGATTAATGATATGAGGGGAAGATTTAAGTGTGGTGTAAGGGGTTTATTCTGATGGATGGATGGTTAGTAACTGGCAGCAGGTGCAGTGGGAAAGAGGAAGGTCTGAACATTTACGAGTAGAAATGTGGAAGCGTGGAATATCCCTAATTCCCATGAATAGAGAACGTAATGGAAGACATTACAACTTTAATGAGCAAGGCATTTATACTCTATGTTAGAGAAGCAATTTGACCCTCAGTCTAGATTGTATGCAGAGAAGAGTGAATGAAACTGAAATGACTCCCCAAGAAAGGTTTGGAACTGCCTTACAGTTTTGCAGAGAAGCCATTACTGTCCGTAGGGTACTTTTCTGGCCAGTTCGTCCATTTTTAGAGACAGAAAGGCCTTGATAATATCCACAAAGAAGCCCTTTCAACAGAGCCGATTTACCCACGCAAGCACAGCGAGGAAAAACATATTAGCATCACTGCAGCGAGCACCCAGTGACATGAGGAGCACATCTGCCTTTGGCAGCCCTGAGCTGTGAGAAGTTTGGGTAATTCCTGGGAGATGCTGAGGAGATGCAGCCACAGATTGCAGAAAGGCTCTACCATTGATAGGCTTCAATTTGCTATGTAGATGCTGAGTAAGAACTGATGTTGTTGGCATTTTGTGGGCAGAGGTGGATAAATTCTCACTACGGCTCTATAATAAAGGGTTTCATTTGGGTCCAAGTCACAAAACTAAGGTGGCAGTGGTATGGCTGCCACCCAGCTCTGATGTCCTCGACTGATGTGCAAGTGTAGGCAGATGTTGCTGTATCGCTACGTGCTGGTTTTCTGACTTTCCCAGCTCAGTTGGAAGACATGTGCTATAACAGGATTCCCTAAAGGGCTCTAAATTACCCTTAAAGTTTGAGAATGTGTTCAGAGAGGATGGATAACAGCTGGGTTGCATGCAAAAAACTGCACACACTAATATATATGTATAAAATAAGACTTTTCTGTATTTGTTTTGTTGCTGATTATACCTGAGTGGGTGTATTATCACACATATGCTTCTTAATTGTTAATTAACTGACACATCAATGAGATGCCAAAAAACATATTAAAATGATATTAAACATTGCAAGACTAAATTAAACAGCAGCCCTCCATGCTCAGTCCCACAACTAAGATAATTCTCTATCCTTTTTACAACCATGGATTTCAGCCTATAACTATCTGTTCAGCACTGTGAACAGTCACTTTCAAAGCACCATTCTGGATGAAGTACAGTGGCCTGTAACACTTCACTCAATGCCCAGGGCAGTGGCCTGCAACTCTCCATTCAAAATCTATAGATAGCAGTCTGAAGCTATGCACCCACAACTGTGGACAGCAGTCTGCAACTATGTGCCTAGAACCATGGACAGCAGTCTGTAACTATGTGCCTAGAATGATGGACAGCAGTCTGTAACTATGTGTGCTGGACTATGATCAGCAGTCTGCAACTATGTGCCTATAACCATGGACAGCAGTCTGTAACTATGTGTGCAGGACTATGGACAGCAATATGTAACAAGGCACCCAGAACCATGGACAGCAGTCTGTAACTGTGCGTGCAGGACTGTGGACAGCAGTGATGCAACTATGTGCCCAGAACCATGGACAGCAGGCTGTAACTATGCACTCAGGACCATGGCTAATGGCATGTAGCTCCCCATTCAGAGCTCCAACTCTTCATCCAGGACCATAGACAGCACCCTGTAAATATGCATTCAGGACCATGGACAACGACCTATAAGGCACTATTTAGGATAGGGCTCTCAAACTGGAGGGCCAGAGTCCTGCACATTTTTGGGTTTACCCTAATTTAACATACCTGATCATGGTTACCCTGGGCCATTCACCCTAGGGACCAAGGCAGGGTGCAGCATGTTATGTTTAAATGTTGTCAGTCTGCTGAGACATTATAAAGCCGCTTAGGGAAATGTTCCTTTATTAGGTGACCAATGGTTTGGGCACTTTGTTTCCATCTTTCTAATCAAACATGCTCTTTGGTGCTTGGCAGATGGCAGAAACACGCTAATTGAAGCAAATGCATCTTTTAAAATATGGCTAATGATTCCCATTGTGTTCATTTATTTCCATTTTGTTCTGTGTTTCTAAGCTGATGAGCATAGCAAGGAAAATGACTGAATTCAGTTTAATGTATTGGAAAAACAAACGGCTATTCGTTTTTTTTTTTTGCTTTTTTCCCCTTCTCCTAAACACATGCACGCACAACAACAATCAAGTGATTTCTGCATGTGCTCTCATGATGATGAAAATGCAGACTTCAGCCCAAGTCCTTCATGTCCTGGCAGTGAGGCAGCATGTGCCTTTGGAGAGCATCCTTGCATGGAAATACCCTGCGACTGCTCTCGGTGTACAGCCTGTAATCGCAATGAAACAGTGAGAAATAGCATACATAATTAATTCTGAGTGTGTGAAAAGGCTTGGAGCCTCATACATAATACATGGAAATTTATATTCCATTGTTTCTGTGTTTATTAGCGGGAGGTGACATGCACAAATGAATTAAACTCTATTTAAAGTCCTTTCTTCTTTAAGCTGCGTAACAGGTCACTTGGCTTCATATCATATATATGATCCTCAATACAGAACTACTTCTTAGTTTGATGATGGCCCCTGCTTTTTGCATGTTAGCAGGGGTTACATGCACTGAGTGATTCGACAATGCTTGCCAAGCTCATGGGGGAAAAAAGGCTACATTTCCTTTTACATCATTACCATAATGCATCTGTCTCTCCTGCCAACCACTTCCAACAGCCACCCGTGCATCTGCTGCCACGGAGCGTGCACGTGGGAGCCTGGTATCCTACTGTGAGGCTTGTTATTTCTTTAGTGGGAGGGCCTGGAGGATGGGGGTTGATGATGGGTGCTGACGAGATCCGGCTGCGTCACTCGGTAAGCTCCGACATCCTTGACTGCTCTGGGTGGCCTGGTTTTCCTGGAGATGATCGTGGCCTAAGTGCTGGTACTCTATCGTATGTTTTTCAGCAGGCTTGTGCAGAATGGTCTGAAAGTTGTTTGTTTGGGGGGGATTGTTAGGTTTGAAAATCAGTTGTTTGCTTATCTTATATGTTCAAGTCACTGAGCGCTAAATGACTACAGTTTGGTCGAATTTATTAAAAATGTTCACTTCCTTTCGCTTTGCACAATTAATTATGTGTTGCGGTAATCCTGTGGATAAATTTAAGCCGCCAAGTCATTACTGCCCCTGTTGACACCGTCTTGCAGAAATTCTGGATCAGGCCCCGTGTCCTTGGCAGTTCTACAAGTTTGTTCTGTCTCGTTGTTGTGTTAAGCACAGAAATTAAAGGCAACAAAGCAGGAGCAAAGAGCAGAACACATTAAAACCTGTGATCAAGACCTCGACAGGTCCAATGGTAATGAACATCTGACAGCATGTCATACTGCCCCATGCCATCTGCTTATTTGCATCTAAATTAGCGTTGCCCAGAATAACTTAACTCGCAAGTGTTCCGAGGAGGGTAGATCTGGAGAAAGTTTTGCAGCCTATAATTTGTGTGGAATGAGAGAGTTTGCGGGGCAGGGCCCATATGTGGCGTGCAAACCATGAGGAGAGTGTTCTGAGTGATGAGGTTGCATTTTACTTGGGCTGAGAATGACCCCCGATTCCGTAAAGGATGATTTACTGAGGAGCTCTTCTTTATAATGGACAGACTTTTGCAATGGCACCCTCTATCTTGGAGGCTCCCATATCTCCACCTGGCTTGGTTTAGCCTTAATAAACCGGTGTAATCTCATTCCCTCCATCCTTATTATAAATCCCAGGCCTGCCACCGGCTGCCGATGATAACGGCTGGCCTCTGTGTGCCTGCCGGGAGGTTTCGCGGAGATGCAGTCGCCTTTAGCAGCGGCCTCCTGCCATTGGCTCCTGCTAAAGTGGCCAGCCGATGGAGGCAGATGAAGCCATGACTGATCGCCTGTCAGAGGGATTCGTGGCAATTCAATGGAAGCGGCCGCCAAGGACTTAAAGTTCGAGATAAATGCTCAAGGAGCCTCAGTCATCTAGATCAGTGTTTCCTAATCCGGTCCTCCATGGCCCACAGACAGTCCATGT
Source organism: Petrocephalus sullivani (assembly GCA_026780845.1). Classification (NCBI taxonomy): domain Eukaryota; kingdom Metazoa; phylum Chordata; class Actinopteri; order Osteoglossiformes; family Mormyridae; genus Petrocephalus; species Petrocephalus sullivani. Next base: position 13,238,112 of record JAODKM010000001.1, on the reverse strand, counting down.
TTTTGCTAAATGTGAACTGTCTGTGGGCCCCCTAGGACTGGATTGAAAACACTGATCTAGATGGACTAAATGAATGAAAACTGCTAATAGATTCCACTGGTACAGTTCCTTCGTAGGATCAAGATGCTGGTAAATGTAGGCTTCTGTACTGGACAGTGCCTTCATTGTAAATTGCATCTTTTTCCCATCTACACAGTAACACCAGTTAGTGTAACACTACTTCAACAACCAAATAGTATTGCCAAAAATGAAATATGCTTGTTCTTTTATTCTGGGTGTCATTGTTTACACTATTTGTCTTGAATTAATTTTCAGTTACTTGCTCTGTTGGGTTAAAACGCCGTAGATATTTCCTGGTCAAAGTGTAAGCAGATACAGGTATGTAGGTAATCCAAACTTTGCTATTTTAAAAGTCAATGTTTACCTGGTATTCAGAATAACAAATTTGAAAATACAGTAATAAAGGTGACGATATTAAATATTATTTAATATTTCTGTGTTTCATCAAAAAAAAACTAGATCATTTATGTAAGTTTCGCCAAGCCCCTCCAGTTGTCTGCTATCAAGTATATCACCGTAAGTGGACCATGTTCATCTAAGTAAATTCTGTTCATTATTTGCTTAAAATCATCTAAATTACTACAGACAAGCGACGCAAAGTTGAGTTTGACCTAAAATGCCGAAATGACATACCGGGGTACTACTGTATATTCTGCAATGATTGCAGAATAATAAAGGTAACTCAGAACCAGTCAGAAAGCGGGTAAGTCACAGGCCCCCATTCACTATAAAGTCTGGGGTAAATTGCTATAGAGGGGCTGTAAGTGCCACCCCATGGACACGCTTTCTGCCCGAGCAGGGGTGGGGGGGCGGCGTTTGCTGAATAAGAGGCAGCAGTCACCCCCACAGCTCCTGACGGTTCCTCAGGCTCTGACACAGAAAGTCTGCTGTCAGCTTATATTGGCTCAAAGGCAGTGGGGCCCTGAGCTTGGATCTCCCACCGCGACCAAACAGCCTTAAACTCACATGGCCCCCTACGCAGTGCTGGCATTCAGCAGGTCTCCTTGACCTTGCTGAGGGGACTAGACCAAAAACCTGGCCTTTTAGGAAATGACATTCAGTTGATGCAGTTTTCTGCTATAGATCGGGCAGAAGTGGACAGTTCTAGTCGAGATAGTAAAAATCCAGATCAAGATGTTATTTCAACCAGCCAGTTAAACACTCTGTGACTCTTTATACTGAACTGGTTGGTTGAAACAAATTTTTATTTTCTGGACCTGAACTATCCACCTCTGCCTCTGCCTATCACCACAGCTTCACATCTGAAAGGAATGCCATCTGAGCAAATGAAACATTAATTCAGATACTTGAATGACACACTAAAATAACCCTAACCCTATCCTGGATATTAAATGTTCTAAATCAGAACAGCTTTAGAGAGAAGCTAAGCTACACTAGCTAAAATAGTATGAAGACAGGTGTGGATTCAGACTGAGGTGCCCCAGATAGCAGCCCCAGAGATACAGAATGAGGAGGAAACCACTTCCTGTCTGAGCAGAAGAAGGAAACATTTTGTAGGAAGCAGACAGATTGGGAGCACACAATATCTATCGGCAAGTGGGTCCAGCGGGATGTGTGAAAAACCAGCGTTCATTCATGTTTCCTTGTGTTCTGGTTAATCTAAGTTTAACACCCGTAATCACACGCACACCCTTTAAAAAGTGAGCGTTCAGCTACTGTGTTATATCACAGCAGCCCTTAACAGCAATCATCACATCGCATGCCGGGTCGGAGCCAAGCTCCTGTTTATTGCGTATGGGGCTGGCACTGAGCGCCGTGCATGCCGTCCTCTCTTCTGATACAGCTGTGAGCTTACCTAGCCATTCGGGACTGCATCGTAAAAGGCAAGCAGCTGTTTGTTCTGAGCCTCCCCTCTCTCCTCGACATCCGTCTCTCATTCTCTGCAACGTGCTCCTCCATCGTTCGATAATTCTGTTTCATATATTATACCTGGAAAGCAACCTTCGCATGTTTGGTTATTTCCTGTGGTTATACAAATTTACCTCAGATTCCCTGATTCCCTAGAATATTTACTACCCAACATTACTATTCCTTTCGCATTTGTCATGCATGCTCTATGTTTTCACTCTGGGTGGCTCGTTTTGTTGTTATACCCTCTGGGTGCTGCTTTGCAGAGGTGTCAATATCAGGTCCAGAAAGTAAAAATCCAGACCAGGATTTTGTTTCAACCAATCAGTTGAGCATAAAGAGTCGCAGGCACAGAGTGCTAAACTAGTTAGTTGAAACTAAATCCTGGTCTGGATTTTTACTTTCTGGACCTGAAATTGACACCTCTGCTGTTCTGGCTTAAGACATATTTTACCATGCAAAAAAAAGGGTGCCAATATAATATGTCCTAACCCATATGATTAAAGGCAGGGATCACAGCTGGTTGTTTGTGGAGTTTGCTTTTTCTACCTTTGTGTCCACACAGTACAAAGACATGTGCTGTAGATGAATCGGTGTCACCAGGCTGCCTATAATGTTCTATGGAAAATGGATAATGGATGCGTCAAGGTGAAAGTCAAGGAGGAAATGGATTTCTGGCAATTCTGGACACAGAAGGACAAGGAGGAGGTAATGAAAAGCATTGTTGCCATCAGGGAATGAGGGATGAGGCGAGCCTGCTTTGTCCATTTAATTTTCACTAATATTGCTGTCAGAACCAAAGCTTTAAGTGGGAGGGCCTGGAGGATGGGGGTAGCCTCAGAAACTGTAATCTGATTGGATCAAATTTGAAAGGTGGTGCAACACAAAGAGAAGGTGTACATCGATGTAGAGTAATATAGGGTAATGTGGGCAGCGTTGCTTTGCAAATAGGCCCTGTTTGCAACCATAAAGCATCCATCTGCTTTTAATGAGGCAGGGTGAGGCCATCGACGGGCTACAGACGTGGCTCTTACTTTCATTTGTTTTTCGATTCATTTGTTTTTTTCGATTCTCATCTCGGCAACTCAATGGGGATTGGCGATTATGAGCTGGATTCGGAGCGATGAGGTTACGTCACAGCATGCTGCCAGCCTGCGGGCACGGGATGGGCTCAGGAAGCTCCACCCCTACCACCTGGCCTCCACTGTCTGCTGCCAGACACAATGGATAAGTTTAATATCAACTGGGGGCGGGCATCCAGCTCACTATTCCAGAGTCTGTCAAATTCCCCTCATAACTCATTTATGTTGTACCCTCCAGATATATGGCCACCCCAACGGCTTTTTTGTTAAGTTTGTTGTGGATTCACAATTCAGTGCAGAAAATTGACAACTCGTTAAAGCCAAGCACCTGTTTCCTGAACCTTGGGGGGTGGGGGGTTTGGGCTAGTAGAAGGTCTTGCGTAAATTGCTTCTGTCTCTTTCAGAAAAGCTGGACTGGGGGGGCAGGAAATATCCCTCGCCCCTAAGAACAAATATGAGAACAAGGAATCCTTGCAGCTTGTCTAAAACCTGTACGTGTGTCTGGGGTATCGTCTGAAGATGGGACTCACCATGTGATCTTAATCCTGTTTAACAGTTTTTTCTGGGTTCGATTCTTTTGCAACACGTGTTCGCAGGTTTGCTTTCCGGGTTCTGAGGACTTTCATTCCATACACATGGACCGTCCAGCATGTTAGTTTTTAATGGTACTTATAGAGCCCCTGTTACTGTAGCTCCTGGTACAGCATATATTGTGAATCAGGGCCGGTATGTGGCTGTGCTCAGAAGGTCGACAGGTCAAATCCCATAGTCAAGAGACCGTTGTAACCATTGCGTTGGGCCCTTGAGCACGAACCTTAACCCCAAATGACCGTTTTCCCATTTGTGGCTTTGGATAAAAGAGTCCAAAAGTATGCCAGTATGAAAGCTTTGTTTACCGGTGAGGTACGGGTTCTCTGGCTCGTGAGAGATTTACTCTTGCTGTCAGTGGATCTCACCTTGTTCTCCTTTTATTCCGTCCTTTGACGGTAAAATCCAAAGGATTTAAAGCTTCCTGGTTGAAAGGCATCCAGAGACACAGCTGTTAATACAGCTTTGTATCGATGCAATAAATTAGATAGTGGAGAGAAGCACATGCCGAGCATTCCTGACTGGCTGCAATTCGAGTGTGCGCGGGGAAGTTTGAGAGCACGACATTCTCCTTGCCCGTGGCAGAAGGAACGGAGTCCTGGAGGTGTCACATTGTGTGGCGGCTTTGGAGCAATGAGCCCTTTGTGGGTTAATTTTAGTCTTAGCGGAAAGGTCAGCGACAGAGGATCCCTGAAGCTATTTGAACACTTGTGAGACCAAAGAACACCCCCGGCTCCCCCCCAAAAAATGAACTTCAGAAGAAGAAATTGTGGTTTCCCATGAATTTAACAACCCTGTCGAGATGATGACACAGGAGTGACGTGCAAAGTTCCAGTCTGCTTTGTAAAAGTTTGGATTCCAAAGCACTTTTATGAAAGAGGATTCCACATTAAGCATCACAATGACTGAGGTAATCTGTGTTTGGAGCAGCGGAATTTTTCAGTGTGAGCAATGTGTAATCTTGAGGGGGCTAATCGGCCTCCCTGTTGACTTGCAGCCATGTACCTCACCTTTATTTTCCAAATCCGCCCCCCCCCCCCCCCAGAGTGATTTTATAAGCATGAGTCATGGTGAGGTCTACAGTTCATTTTTTACCGGAACTTTCATCTGAAAGTTGTACTAATGCGATGATATGCAAAGCAGTCACTGAGGCTGCCTTCTCAACATTTAATCTGCTGAGGAAGGCATAGAGGTTTATAGACTACAATGAATGTGGCCTTCTCAAAACATCCGCGGATGAATTCTAGTCATGGACACATCCTCATGATTAGAATATATTTTTAAAAATACACCATATTAGCATTATGTTTTCTCCTCTACCAGGATTGCTTTTTGTTACCACCGAATCTATGAATTACAGCATAACATAGACAAAAAGCATGAGGTAATACTTCACTTGGGCTGGTAGACATTGTGCATCTTTTTAGTCTCCTGTTTGAAATTCCTCTCACATTACATCACTCACAGCCAGAAATTCCTCAAGGGGAAACATAACCTTTTTTAACTAACATCTGTTACCAGAAACCCCCATGGCCACTTTTATACCCTGAGGTTCTGGTTTCCCCCCATAGCAACCACCTTTCCTTCCTTAGCTGAGCCTCAGTGTACTTAAAAGACACTGACATTCACTTGCGAAGTACTGACAGGAAACGAGAAACGGGGGTGCATGGAGACTAGACCCCGGCTGGGGATCTGCTTCCTTCTGCAGAACCACTCAGTCAGACAAAGGGGCAGTCCTACAGCTGATGGAACCACGCATGGTGAGATACAGAACAAACATGAATTATGAAAAGGAATGCCAGCGTGGAGTGGAGCATGGCTTGGATTTGAGAACTGCAGAAGGCAACCAAGACTAAAAGCATTACTGCAGGTAACAACAAAGGGAACATCAACATAATGTGCATTAACAAGGCATCGGACTCCCCCGAGCTGCTGGAGTGTTTTGTGGAGGGTGTCTTGGTGTGGATTCAACATGTCTGATACTCTATGGGAGAAAAGAAAAAACATTATTCTTCTATAAACTCCTTGGTTCAGTTTGACGATTGTGGAAAATGCTGCCTCAGGCTATAGTGTTCCGTGTGGGGGTGTGACCGGGCTGAGATCTGGTGACTGGAGCTGTCACGGCGAATGGCTTGTGCCACTTTCATGGTCATAAGGCCATATATAATGCACAGACCCATCCTCTCGCTTTGAACAGGGTGAACGATAACTTAATTTTTTCCACTGCTCCTCCACTTACAGAGAGAGATTCTTCCCTCTTTAAATTATGTCTGACTTTCACGGAAGTTAAACTGTTATCATTTCGGAAAGCAACTTTCTGCCAACACACCAGCAAGACATGCCATTTCCAGTGTATTTGTCTATTTATTAACTATTAATTTATGTATCATTTTTGCCAAAAAAAGGAAAAAGGAAGCTTGTTGGAAGTTTACATCCTTTGGAAAAGTTCAAGGTGTCACCACTGGCCTGCGGCACCATTCACGACCTGGCTGCCATATGGCTTCGCCTGCGGAGATGCAGGGGAGGCTGTTACTGTGAGACGTTTGTGTTTTTAAGTTGGGGATGTAGAATGTGTTCATTAGCTGCTCTTCAGTGCGTTGCCTGGAAGCCCTTAAATCTGACACCAAAGCCTCTGTGACTCTGCCCTCCTCCCCTGCTGGGATGTCTCTGGCGTGGTGGAATAGATTTGGCAGAGGGTAAAAGCCACTGAACCGGATCGCTGTGTTCTGTCATGTGCGCTGAACGTCTGCTTTAGCGATGACAGCCGGTCCATTACGCTCATCAGGACGGACCTCGAAACAAATGGGACCCGGGAAAGGACCGACAAAGTGAAAAATTATTCCGAATATTAACAGGCGGGTGTATGAACATCGCCGATTAGCCATAAACCAAGTGGCCCATCCAGTATTATGCGAAGCATAGTCATTTGTGTAACATAAGCCTAATAGTAAGAATCTCTTTTGATGCAAGATAAGGTTAAGACAATGGATTTGGCTTAGCCATTCAAGATCATTCGGGTTCATTGTTAAGTGGAAAAAAAGAAAGAAAACACAGATCTCAGGCAGGGCACTTAAGCATGGTGCTTGCCTTTATATTTACATATATTTACAGCTCATTTGATCTCTAACCACCTAAACAACACAGCCTTCACGGCTATGACACCATACGGCCTCTACTTATCAAGATAACAATGCCGCCTGCCACAAAAACACTTCCATGGCTGTGTTTGTTTTGGGACTCTTCAGCTTCATTATGTATTTGCTTTGGTGCGTTTCAGTGACTTTGTGTCTTTAAATTGCCCCCTTTGTCCGATTGTCTGCGTCCTGTGATAGGCTGGCATCCTGTCTCATAAGAGTGTTCCCTGCTATGTGCCCTAAATTAGTCTCCAAGCTGACTGTAACCGTGTAATAAAAAAGAAGGTAAAGCAAACGGACGTACGGAGATTTTTGAATGTAGAAGCCTTTTATTGTTATTATACCATGTATAACGAAATTCCAAAGCACATAATATACATGACATAATAAAAAGTATATATAAAAGTAGTAATGTTTAGCGAGATAAGGTAGTACAGGTAATAAGGTATAATGTGGTATTGCTAAGCAGCAGGTTTGGTATTGCTAGGCAGACATGTATTACTGGTGATGCAAGTATTACGCTATGAATTAGCAATAATAGGAACATTGCACATAGAGAAAATATTGCACTTGGCTGTAATTATTACACAGAGAGAATTATTGCCCAACCAGAGTAGAGATTGGGGGGGGGGGGGCTGGTCTGTGCATGCTGAAGCTCAGTGTTGTTATGGCTCTGGGAAAGAAGCTGTCCTTGATTTGATGGATCTGTAGCGCCTATCAGAGGGCAGCAGATCAAACAGGTGAAGACCAGGATGTGAGGGGTCCTTCAAAATGTTTTTGGCCTTGCCAGTAGGAGGGGTGCAAGTCTTGTAAGGACGGCAGAGAGCAGCTGACAATCTTCTGAGCTGCGTTGATGATATGCTGAAGGCCCTTCCTCTTTGCTTCAGTGCAGCTCCTGTACCTCACGGTGATACAGTGTGTGAGCACGCTCTGTATGGACAAGCGGTAGATAGATAGGTAGATAGATAGAAAGACTTTATTGATCCCACACTGGGGAAATCGTTGCAACAGCCAGTAAGTAAAAGCAATAGAAAACAAACAGACCAAAAAAATACTATGACAAATACAATAAATAATAAAATTAGTGCACACAATTATGCATATTGCGCAGACCCAAAATACACATTCAAACACACTGCACCGAGTTATATAAATATATTTGTATGCCTATGCAGTGGATATTGCACAACATAGTGCAATATGAATACACAATAGTGACATAATTTATGAACTTTAGGTGACTGAGGTGAAGTCACTGCTGTGTGTTTTTTATGACCGCTGCAGTGTTTGCAGTTCAGTACAGGTCAGCAGAGATGGAGGAACCCAGGGACCCCTCTCCATGAAGTCTCTGTTGATGTAGAGGGAGGGGCAGGTCTGTTCTATTCTCGCTGATGTGGACGATGGTTTCCTGTTCAGTGTTAAGTTGTCTGCTGAACTGCAAGCTGACAGTGTCTGGATCTCTAGTGAGACTCGTTCCCCGCTGAGATACGTCCAATTATTGTAGAATCATTAGCAAATTTGACGATGGTGTTATTGGGATTGGCTGGACTGCAGTCATGGGTGTAGCGGGCAAACAGCAGTGAACTCGGCATGCAGCCTTCTGGAGAGCCAGTGCTGAGTGAGCAAGTGGAGGAGAGTTAGCAGCCGTGTGTCGTTGTCTGCGGGGGGTTGGTGAGGAAGTCCTTTATCCAGGCACAGGGGAGTGGGAGGTAGGCCTAAGTTAGACAGTTTACTGGCTAGGATGTCCAGGATGATTGTATTGAAGGCTGGGCTATAGTTAACAAAAAGCATCCTCACATAGTTCCCCCGGTGTTCCAGGTGGCTCAGTGCAATGTGGAGGGCTTTGGCTACAGGATCCTCCATGAAGCACTTTGCTCCGCAAGCAATCTGGTGTGTGTGGAAGGTGGGAGGGAGACAGGCTTTGATGTGGCATAAAACCAGCCTTTCAAAGCATTTCATGACAAGTAAGTGCTATTGGGCGGTAGTCGTTGAGGCTGTCAGTGGCAGATTTTTTGGGTACAGGAATGATGGTGGCTGACTTCAGACAGGATGGGATGAAGGCTTTTCTCAGGGAGTGATGGAAGATGCTGGTAAAGACGTGTGAGAGCAGGTCAGCACGCACTTTTAGCACCTTCCCCATCATCCTGTCGGGACCGGCAGCCTTCCTCGGGTTCACCGACCTGAGCAGCCGCCTCGCTTGATGCTCCTGTGAAGTGCCTGGGCGCTGGTGTCTGGAGGGGACTGAGAGTGTGAGACTGGGTGCTGCTGTGACATCTCAAAGCGTGCAAAGAAGCACTTCAGCTCCTCTGGCCAAGAAGCCCCCAAGTACACGGGTGTTGTATTGCAGCTGCTGTGGGGGGTGATATCTAGAATTCGCTGCTACACACGCAGAGGGTCTTCTAATGAGCGATAGTCTTCTATCCTCCTGTTATAGGCCACCTTAGCTTCTATTATTCATCTCTTCAGCTCGGCTCCAGCAAGTTATACAGTGCTCTGTCACATGGCACGAAGGCAGAGTCATAGTCTTTGAGGAGGCTCCTGACCTTAGCTGGTCATCTGGGGTTTCTGGTTGTCGAAGACACGGATGCACTTCTGTACAGTGGCATTGTCAGCACAGCACTTGATATAGGACAGGACCGACTCAGTGTGTATCTTATTCAGTCAGGTTCTGATGTTCAACAATGTCCCAAACCGTGTGTTCAAAACAGTCCTGTAGTTGTGAGAGTGCATCCTCAGGCCAGGTTTCAACAGGTTTTATGTGTGACTCTATTTTTCTCCTGAGAAGGGGTTTGCAGGAATGAGGAGCGGAGAGCGGTAGTGTGACTGGCCTAAGTGAGAGAGGGGTATGGCTCTCTATGCATGGGTACTAAGTGATGGAGGGGAATGGCTCTCTATGCATGGGTACTAAGTGATGGAGGGGAATGGCTCTATATGCATGGGTACTAAGTGAGGGAGGGGAATGGCTCTATATGCATGGGTACTAAGTGAGGGAGGGGAATGGCTCTATATGCATGGGTACTAAGTGATGGAGGGGAATGGCTCTCTATGCATGGGTACTAAGTGAGGGAGGGGTATGGCTCTCTATGCATGGGTACTAAGTGATGGAGGGGAATGGCTCTCTATGCATGGGTACTAAGTGAGGGAGGGGAATGGCTCTATATGCATGGGTACTAAGTGAGCGAGGGGTATGGCTTTGACCTACAAGTACCACTGAGATACCCTGCGCTGGGTACCATCCCTGAAATAGCTGTCCCCTGCTATGCCACAATCACATGGGTTAAATGCAGAGGACTCATTTCATGGTTGTGGTTAACAGTGCCAGTCAATTCTATTCAGTTTATTTGTCAGGGTGGGTGCCTGTCCAGCCCTGTCCCTTGTGTCCTTCCCCTTTTGGCCACCTGGTGCTGCTGGCCATCCTGATCCCCCTCCCTGTGGTTTGCCCCTGTCAGGGTCGGTGCCTGTCCAGCCCTGTCCCTTGTGTCCTTCCCCTTTTGGCCAGCTGGTGTTGCTGGCCATCCTGATCCCCCTCCTTGTGGTTTGCCCCTGTCAGGGTCGGTGCCCGTCCAGCCCTGTCCCTTGTGTCCTTCCCCTTTTGGCCAGCTGGTGTTGCTGGCCATCCTGATCCCCCTCCCTGTGGTTTGCCCCTGTCAGGGTCGGTGCCCGTCCAGCCCTGTCCCTTGTGTCCTTCCCCTTTTGGCCAGCTGGTGTCGCTGGCCATCCTGATCCCCCTCCCTGTGGTTTGCCCCTGTCAGGGTGGGTGCTGGTCTAGCCCTGTTCTTTGTGTCCTTCCCCTTTTGGCTAGCTGGTGTTGCTGGCCATCCTGATTCCCCGCCTTGTGGTTTGCTCCTAGTCTGTTACTCCTGTTTTCCAGACTGCCGCATAGCTCAGTGGGCTGAGCTTGCAGCTCTGTTATTCCCCCATGTTGTGGGTTCGAGGCTGGCCTTAATTTGTGAGTGTTCCATTTTTCCCTTTTGAGTTTTTCAGTTCCAGTTTACCCTCTGTGTTTTTGGTTACTCTGTTCCGTTTTATTTTTCCTAGTGTGTTGGTTGGTGTTTCTAGTTTCAGTGTCTAGTCTTCCCAAGGTCTGTCAGTTTTTCCCACCTGTCGCTTGTTGTTATATGCAAGTAGGAGAACTTTGAAGTCAGTCCTGTACCTTACAGGAAGCCAGTGCAGGGAACTAAGAGCAGGGGTTATGTGATTAAACTTCCTGATATATCACCTTTCACTTTCCTAATATTGGAGTAAACATGATCAAGTGTGTTTTCTCCCCTCGTCGGGCACTTCACAGAGAGCTTAGGAAGCACCAACTTCAGGTTTGCCTGATTAAAACCCTTGGCTATTTTGTGAATGCCATCGGGGTAGCCCGCAGGTTTAGCAGAGAGCACTGTTAACGCTCTTGGAAGAAGGAATGGTTGACATTTAACTGAAATAAACTTTAGGTCAGAGGAATAGTGGCAGCCCATGATTATACTATTTTTTGACCGGTCATTATCTATGTAGATGCAAAGACTCCCTCCTCTGCTCTTATCGCAGTCTGCTCCCCTGTCCCTGTGGTGGATAACAAGATAACGTGTGGATGTGGCTTCGTCAGGATCTCTTAACGGAGACTTCTTGCATTAGACTTCACCAATGCCAGAAATCCTTTCATAAAGTTGTCTCTATTGCTAGGTCATGGTCTTCAAATGTATCACCTCATTGGCTAAGCCTCCCCCGCAGCGTTGGAGATTTTGCCCACCGTATGTGGGAAAGAAATGTCACAGGGCAATTGCTGAGATACCCGCCCCGCACAGACGTCCAGCTAAACACTGGAGCGAGAGTTTAGGTACTGTAAGTGTTGTGTAGCGTAGGATGTGAGCAAAGCTTGGCAGGCACACAACGATCAGCTTCTCTGATTCTCCTTCCAGTTGCTGCTGCACTGAAGATTTTTTGGTTGCTGTTGCCTGAAAGCTGGCCATTATTCAGCTTCATTTTCACTGCATTGCTTTTTTGCGAACGTGTGACTGCAGAAAGGATCAAATAAAGTGTTTCTTACATTTTTTGTCCTACTTCCAAAGCTCATTTGATCAATTATAAAGTTTTTCATTATTTATTAAACAGATAGCATCAAAATGCAGCCTTGGAAAGCTTGATTTATTTTCTTATTTAACAAAATGACATTTCTTTATTTTATTATGTCTGCAAATGAATCAAACCATATTAAGTTTATTTCCTTGAAAATTGTTATTACCACATAATCACTGCAGCCTACTTTTTAATTCTACATCTAGGAGTAATTAGGTATATCTAGATGATTATTCTGTAGCAGTCTTATAAAACCTGTTAACTCAGGGATGATTTATTCTTTATTCTTATGCCAATCCCCTTTCCATTACACTACTGTAGAGAGTCTTCATGTTTAATATTCAAGCCAGTGTGTGAGTGTGCCCTGCGAAGGGCTGATGCCCCATCCTGGGTTGTTTCCTGGCTTGTGCCTGTAGCTTCCAGGATAGGCTTAGGGCCCCCCGTGACCCTAAACTGGACAAGCGGTTTCAGAAAATGGATGGATGGATGGATGGATGGATGAGTATTCAGGCCTCCCATGTCCTGTGTCACTCTTCTTGTTGGTGTGAAAATCAGTCGTGAAGCAGATCTATTACACTGGAGCACTATTAAAGTCTCATTAATTGGCACACTGCCTATTAACAATTACATGGCGTGTTTTGGAGTCAGATCTCTAACCGCACAAGTAAATTAGGCTGCCAGAAAATTTGTTCTTCTGGATACACTATAAATAATTAGTGCTAATTTTCTTCTCAGCTGGAACAGATATTTTAAAAATACGCTGCTACTCACCAGTTTAGCTTTGTGGAAGAAATAATTCAATAAACAGAACCTTTGAAGAGAACCCCTAATAATTAACAAGCCCATCTTGTCAGTAAATGTTCCTTTGATTGACACCATTCACTGATGCTGTTCTAGAACATACCCACTGGACGATTCATAGCTCTGTACGCTGACACCTGCCAGGTGAAAATCCCTTGCACTTTTCAAAGTTCACCAGCCATGGTTTTTCTGCACTCGGATGTTTCAGTTAAAAGAGAAAGAGGAAAGCAACGCTTTTCTTCGTCCCGGAATGCTGGGCTGCTTTAAGGACGCTGCCAGTTTCTCTCCCATTCACCGCGTGAAACGACAAATAGGAGTCTCGCATCTATTGTCGGATCTTAAATTGATGTTGCGTATTGTTCTCCTTTATAATCCATTTTAGGCTGCTTTTTAGCATTTAACATCATTCTTTGGAGTTAGAGATGATGCTGAAAAAAGCAGTTTCTGCAAGGACGTTTTATTATTATTATAATTGATATTCCACGGCACTCACATGCCTTACTGTGAGAATGCAATAGGATGTACTATCCATGCATCAAAAAATGGATAGTTGGCTGAAAATTAAAAGTCCTGTTTAATATTTTGCTGAACAATTAATTTTTAATTGCTTGAATATGGCTGTGATACATTTAAGGATTATTTTTGTTTTGCCTTAATTTTAACTAAATTTTTGGCAACTAGAATGAAATCCCAGTCACTCTAGATGAAAAATTGCTATGCAGAGTTTTATGGTCCTCTGATTGTGTCACGTCCCTACCTACTTCTTCTGGTTAACCCTCTTGGTTCCTCTAGGGCGTGGCCTCAAACAAGCCCTGCCCAGTGCTTGTTAGCCTTGGCCTCTTGCTTGTTGGCCTCTTGTTCTGACCCTCTTGTGTACTGCTTCCAGCTGTGTCTCATTAGCCCTAATCAGTCAGTGTATTTAAGTGCCTTGTAGTCATGTCCTCCTCAGATCAATCATTGTGTTTTGTTGTCAGTCTTTTGACCTGCCAAATAAACGCCCGACCAAGAGGCTTCATTTCCCCAGCTGCATTCTGGGTCATGCTACTGTCCTGACAGGTTTCCACCATGCTACTGTCCCTACTGTCCTGACAGGTTTCCACCATGCTACTGTCCCTACTGTCCTGACAGGTTTCCACCAATATATCATAGCTGTCGAATGCAAAATACATATCTCAAATAATCAGTTAGTCCAGGAGTGTGGAGAAACGCAAGCTACTTCACAATATAAACCTAAAACAATGTAACAAGACAGAATAGAATAGAAACACAGCCATCAATGAACAGTTTTACATGGACTGTGGTCAACGAGGCACATATGTCAGTGTCAACATGATAGAATCTAATCTTGCTTTATATTCACAATGAACTATGGTGTTAGATAGCAGTCTAGTTATCAACATTAATTTGTTAAAGTTAGCGATATAGTAATGTATAGAAATTACCATCACAAATACAAATCTTAGCGTAAATAGTACTTAAATTGATGACTTCATAAAACATCTTTTCATATGTCTATCACACGTCAGATGCTGTTAGTAGACAGAGGTGATTGGGCGTACGCCATTTGTGGCACAATCGTCAAAGAGTAGACACAAGCATCTATAACTGGGCAGCAACGATATGCAGTTGTTGTCTCCAAACTTCCCACAGTGTCTCTTTGCACATGCCCAACAAGGACAGACTCCAGTCTCTCTGTAACCCGCTACGTAATACCCAGCTACAGGGAACGGAAGGCTTTCCATGGGCACTAACTCTAGAAGCGCTTATTTTCACACAGACAACACTTTTAAAATGTACTCTGTGAAGATACCAAGAAATTAATATCTCTGAGTAAACAAACGGCAGCATCTACCTTCAGAGTATGTCTGAGAGCAGAAATTGGGGAAGTGCTCTACATCAGCCATGGAGGAAGACATGCAGCCCTTTACAGAGATTCAATCATGAAAGGAAACAGACTGGCTGGTGTCCGTCTCTCTCAGACTCGCCCTCCATGCTCGCACGGCCCCTCAGAGTCAGAACAAAAGACTTAAGGGGTCTGCGAGGTTGAAATTCATCTGGCGACTGTGTGCTTCCCTGGGCCCAGCGTAGAAGCAAACGGGCTGACCTATACGGTCATGGCAGTACAAAAGCGAGGATAGCATGCAGCACCAGCACGTTTGCCCTTCACAGACCCGTATTTACTTTTCACAAAGATAAATTTGAGTTTAATCGAGGTCTCTGGTATATAGGAAGCAGTTATGGAGATATATAATGGATTTAGGTTGGAACACTCTATGAAGAGATTTGAAAGAAACCGTAATGCACTGTACAGTGAAATATAATTAAGATAAAATACACAGATGGCTCCTCTGTGACACAATGCCTCTGTGGTATAAAGCAAAATTTCATTTATAATTAGCACATCTGCTGTTTTGGGGACATTTCCTGAAAACGATATTGTTGACGTTCAGAATAACCTGTCTTTGTTTTCGTCCCCACCGCTTTGAATCGGTGTTCTTTGCCCCCTTTTCATGTTCCCCACAGTAAAACAAAAGGCAAACATTTGACTAAAAATCAAAGACAGTCCGTATCAAAGCCTCAGTAGCTCCACTTTGATGTGTAATCGAGTTCCGAGTTGCAGGTGCATTTAAAAAAAAAAAATGCTGAATAAATGTAAGGCAATCGATATCAGCTCATCCGCACTGAATAATTACATCTTTTGTAATATGAAATATGGCAAAGTTTCCAAATGGCGCATTTTCAGTGAAGTATAAACATCCTTTTTCCTCACTCACACTTTGGCGATGCTCCTCTGTGAGATTAATGTTAAATAAAATAATAAAATTAGGTTTTGTTGTTTTCATTATTTAACATTACTTTTTCTTCCCATAGCCCTGACAGCGAAAAGCTGTCACTTTGTGTTATAGGTGTCATTACAGTTGATGGAGCACTGGCCGTGGTGTAACTGGAAATACAGCAGTACCCCAGTGTACAGTATGTCATTTTGGCATACATCAACCTCCCTATTACGATGCTTGTCTCTAGTAATTTAAATTATTTAGATTTTAAGTAATTAATGAACAGAATTTACTTAAATTAACATGCTCCCTTTACGTTAATATACTCAATAGCAGACGACTGGAGGGGCTTGATGAAATTTACGTAAATCACGTAATTTATTTTGATGAAACACAGTAAAAAAAAAATTTCGGAATACTAGGTGAACATTGACTTTTAAGACTGTAAAGTGAACAGTGAGTCATATAATGAATTAAAAGTGCATTTATGTCAATGGAAATGACTACGTCTACTTAGTAGTTATTATGTTTGTCTTATTGAATCATCAGGATCCTGCCCACATCTGCACCATGTCCCACAGACAGACATAGCAATGCATTATGGGTAGATTTCACATTGTGCACACCATTGGACTCATGCACATATAATAGTCATAAGTCCTACCTGGCTTGCCTTTCTCAGCAACATGCTAAAAGCAGGAATGGAAGTCTCTCATTTCCCCTGTTTACATGACT
Source organism: Petrocephalus sullivani (assembly GCA_026780845.1). Classification (NCBI taxonomy): domain Eukaryota; kingdom Metazoa; phylum Chordata; class Actinopteri; order Osteoglossiformes; family Mormyridae; genus Petrocephalus; species Petrocephalus sullivani. The sequence continues at coordinate 13,222,005 of JAODKM010000001.1, read as the reverse complement.
GCATGCACGTTGCAGGAGTGTGACCGTTGTACATATAACATCCATGGCAGGGCTCGGTATGCACATTGTGCCTGACCCCTGGGGCTCTCTGATTGGATAACAAAAATTCCTGTTATGGATTTCAGTGGAAAAGGTGAAAGTGCTGCGGGCTGAGAGATTTCACAAAGACCCAGCTCAGGCAATCCTTTCAAGTTAACGTCTTAAACTTTATAACAAAGCAGGGCTTTAACAAAGATTACACGGATTTGCCTGCGCAACCATTTTTTGTTTCTCTGTCTTCGCACTTTTTATTGTGCTCATTGTGTAATAATATTAATCATTTTGCTCCCCTTTGATGCCTCCGCTTTGTAACCGCGGCATGACATAAGTGTGCCCTTGAGTGGTTGAAATCCGGATCTGTGGCAGTGCACCTGATTTGGGGAACAAGAAAACCTGCAGCAGGTCAGATCAAGGACCGACCCAAAAACTGCTGCAGCTGCTGACAAAGGCCCTTCCATCCCACATCCAGGTGTGTGCACAGTGATCATTGAGGGATCCCGGAGTTGAAATAATTTACACATATACATGGGCATTGCTGGGACTGCTTCAGGGGGGATTTTAGCCCCCAAAAATGCCCCCCCTTAATAAATACATTATGTATTTATATATGCTGTATATATAAAAGGCTCACAATGACTTTGTGCAGGGTAAACGCTAGAAGGTGGATGGATGTATTATATATGCATTGATTACATTGCGTTATATTGTTGTGTTTCTGTACTACAAAGCAGGTGGCAGTTTAGTCTAGCCCTGGTTCAGTCGTTACCAGTAGCATGATGATCCCTGGCAGGAAAATCCATTGAAGTCAGAGACGGCGCAATCGCGCTGAATAATTAACAAGGCACAATGGCGTTTCCTTTAAATTGCCTCTCAGAACTGCACGGAATCTGCCACGCCACCCCTTGGTCCCAAATTAATCTTGGTTTAACCCGCTCACAAGTCATTAGTCACCGTGCCCACCACAGCAGCCCGCTGTCACTTCTGGAGTTGGAGCCTTTTGTTTAAGGGGAGCATGGCATCTGCAGGAGGCGAGGCCCATGTCACCAGTGCAGGAGAGCGGGATTCCACTGCTTATTATTCCCTTTGTTCTGAAAGAGGATGGGACGTGCATGACGACAGCCGCCCCAAAACAACATGGACATCTCGGACGGTGTATGCAGATCTACGGGAAGACCAAGTATATTATCAGCTGCTGAAAATAGTGGCTGAAAAATGCAGGTTTGACCTTCCTGAATTTTTAATGCTCTTGGAGCATAGTTGTTTGAGGCCTAAAATGATCACTATATACAGTGTGTGAGAGCAGTATGAGGTGGGGGACAAGTGAGGAAGGGCATAGAGTAGAGGGGAGGAAGGGTTAGGAGGCTAGGGAGGGCATAGAGTAGAGGGGAGGAAGGGTAAGGAGGCAAGAGAGGGCATAGAGTAGAGGGGAGGAAGGTTAAGGAGGCGAGAGAGGGCATAGAGTAGAGGGGAAGAAGGGTAAGGAGGTGAGGAAGGGCATAAAGTAGAGGGGAGGAAGGGTAAGGAGTTGATGGAGGGCATAGAGGGGAGGAAGGGCAACGAGGCGAGGAAGGGTAAGGAGGTGAGGAAAAGCATGGAGTAGAGGGGAGGAAGGGTAAGGAGTTGAGGAAGGGCATAGAGGGGAGGAAGGGCAACGAGGCAAGGAAGGGTAAGGAGGCGAGGGAGGGCATAGAGGGGAAGAAAGGCACGGAGATGAGGAAGGGCATAGAGTAGAGGGGAGGAAATGCAAGGAGGAGAGGGAGGGCACAGAGGGGAGGAAAGGCAAGGAGGTAAGGGAGGGCAAAGAGGGGAGGAAGGGCAAGGAGGTGAGGAAGGGCATAGAGTAGAGGGGAGGAAGGGCAAAGAGGCGAGGGAGGGCACAGAGAGGAGGAAAGGCAAGGAGGTAAGGGAGGGCAAAGAGGGGAGGAAGGGCAAGGAGTAGAGGGGAGGAAGGGTAAGGAGGCAAGGGAGGGCATAGAGGGGAGGAAGGGAAAGGAGGTGAGGAAGGCTAAGGAGGTAAGGAAGGGCATAGAGTACAGGGGAGGAAGGGTAAGGAGGCAAGGGAGGGCATATAGTAGAGGGGAGGAAGGGTAAGGAGGCGAGGGAAGGCATAGAGGGGAGGAAGGGCAAGGAGGTGAGGAAGGGTAAGGAGGTGAGGAAGGGTTAGAAGGCGAGGAAGGGTAAGTAAGTGAGTTACAGTGCAGCAGATCACACTGTGACATATTTGTATATTTGGCACTTGCTGTCAACATATTTGAGATGACAGCTTCTGTCCAGCGGCAGTGACTGGGGGGCGGTAGTACTTGCGGGAGATTGTTCAGCTGCTTTATTCCTGCATAAATGTGCGTCTGCCTCACCCACCCCCACCTCCAAAACAGACAGCCAAGGAGGTTCTGCATCAAACTGAAGCAGAGAGCCGACTCGAGCTACTTAAGTGGCTTTCCGCAGCGTCTCGCTGTCTCCATGTTCATCCTGCTTGTATTTGGATCACAGGACAGTAAGCTGATCCTGACCCATCCAGGTCAGAGGGCCTGGCCAGCAGCAGTCCACAAGCACTGATGTCCATCAACCAAACTGGCACCACTAATTATTATACTAATTGACTAACTTACTGATGTAAATGTATTATTTGGTCATTTTTTTTTTTATAACTAGTGGAGATTAGTCACCGGAACTTTCAGCTGGGGATATTATGATAAACAAGTTTGTGTGAGGCTCCCAAGGTTTGCGGGGAGCCCTCTTGGGCACAGTTAATATACTGGGGGGGGACCCCAGAAACATGTATTTATATGCAGCAGGTCATCAGGTGTTTCTACCAGAGCTGTTGCATGCAGTACATTTGATGCCTCCCTGAATCTGCCAGTCTTAAGGAGCCAGGTGTAAGATGCTGACAAGCAGATTCATACATCATGGCTGGCTCCAAAAGCTCCATTTCACACACAGAGGACCTCGGCCGGCGTCCCTCCTTCCCGCCGTGAATCTCCCGCTGTGCCTCTCCTCAGACTCCCCCACTCTGCCTTCTCCTCTCAGTGTGTTTTACGTCTTATTCAAAGTGGCTCTCATGGCTGAATTGGCAAAGTAAATATAAGCGGAATGATTCTGCTACATCCACATCTGATCCGGGAAAAGAGTTTAATCGGTTTTCATGGCCAATAAATCAGCACAATAGTTAGGGCTGGTGCTTTAAGGGGAAAGCAGTTGAGTCCGATGATTCAGGTTCAGGATTTGAAATGATTGATACCAACCAAAGCCAGTGAGATATTTTATGAATAATGTGCTCAAAGTCCTGTTCTTCCACAACCAGGTGAACCAGGCAGAACATCTCAGTATATATGGTCTTTGTGAAAAGCTTGGTTCTTCATGATGCAAAAAAGATCAAAGGGACACAGGGATCTTTCGAGGTAGGAGATGGGGGATTTATTGCATATAGGCTTATACTATACTATACTATACTATATTGCATATAGTATAAAGGAGCAGACAAATCTGGCAGATTATAAATACATGGTCTCCTCTCTCACTTGAACTCCCTCTCTCTCCCACACCCAAAACATACTCATTCTATAAGCGTATTGTACCAACAGGTTACTGGTGAGTCAAAAGGCTTCTCCCGTGACCTAAACCCTCCCCTAAAAGATCCACCCCCTCCCACATTTCCCAGGCTTCCTTTCTAACCTGTTCTCCTCTCCACCTGGAGCTGCTTCACAGACTCTTACATCCGCTGCACACCTTCTTCCATCACTCTGCCATTTTGGCTCAGCTTCACACAGGTTGCCAGATGATGATCACAAACATTTCCTGGTCTCTTACCATCAGTGCTCACATGAATGGACACACATAGCCTCCAGATCACTGCCTGGGGCATTTAGATTCCTTCACAGCACTTGGCAAACGATGCATGAATTTTTACCTATTAACATCATGGAGGTACAGTATAAGACCACTGTGCATTTAATTCACTGCTTGTTTGGTTGAATTATTTGCTCTAATAAATGTTGATGCTGCTCCAATATGAAGCTAAGAAAACTGTACATTCTGTACATCTCACTCTTAAAATACACTGGGAATTCTGGGTACAGCTAAGCACAGACACCACTGCAGTGCAAAGCGAATCCTGAAAGCTTACTTGTCGCATCCGGGAGTGTGGGCGCTTAATCCGCACAGCGCACCCTGTCACTCGTCGTGCGAAGGAGGCTGCTAGGAAAATTTGGCCCAGAATGCAACAGACCAGGTTGGGGATTTGAAACCTGCGTGTGGACTGACTGAAACAGTGCAACGAGACACGTTACACAACCACTGAGTAGCTCAGATGTTTGATTTTTGATTGTGACCAAACCATTAGGTTTTGACAAGCTTTTCATGTTCTTAAGTGCATCCTCTGAAATATGGGTTGGACCTCTTAAAGTTATCTTGCAATCACCAGTCACAGATGCCACTAAGTGGATCCAAGGCATGCAAGCAGGGAATGGAGGCTCTGAAGTATTTGCAGATAAATAGAGAATAGTATCACAATCAGAGGCTGGCCTTTTGGGTTTTAAGTGATCCCCATTAACAGTTTGCATCCAAATTAGGCCATTACAGTTTTTCTGGGACTTGCTTATTTGTGACCTATGTCCAGACCTCGCTAATCGAGCAAGCCTCATCAAAGCATCTTTAAAAACCTTCCTAAAAAAATCAAGAAGTTTTGGTGCTCAAATGATAAGTGGGTTTGGGAACTCTGCCTGTCGTCTCGGAGTCTGAGCTTGGGGTAAACTTTGTGGGAGATACACGTGCCAGTGAAAGGAAGCATATTTAGAAATGCCTGCGCAGACACATTCATTCGCAGCAAGGCCAAAGCTACATCTGTCCTGAAACAGAAATCGATTTAGAAGAAAAACAGCCAAAGCATTGTCACGGAATATGAGCGTTGTACTGCGACTCGGTGGCTATGCCAGGCTGTCAGCGTCGCGGGTGACCTTTGCTGTATGCGGGAGCATCTTCTCTGAGTGGCACGCGAGGCGTGAAAAGGTCAGCGTTGTGGTGTGCGTGCAAATTTAGCCGTCACTCACCTGCCAGTGCACTCGGTCCTTTTGGAGAGCAAACTCGGCTAATGTATTCTTTAGATGTGTACATCGACCATGAATATTCATTTGTGGATACAGATTGAAATACTACACAAAATGTAACTAAATACCAAATGTCCATTTCCACAGACAATATCAGAATTATTTTATATGGCATTATTTCACATGCATGTTCATTGGCTAAGGGACAGCAGAGTGCCTCCCCAATAGCAGTACTGAGTACTGAGTAATAGTACTCTTGTATCACATTTCCAGATTTAGCATTTTTGTCATTATTACATTGTGGGGACCAATGTGATAAAAACCTATAACTTTTACCTTGTGAATGGATGGCCCTCACTAAGATAGGAATACAACTGTGTGTGTGCGTGTGCGTGTGTGTCTGCAGTTTGCAGGCCCCACACCCATTCAGGTTTCCTCCAGGCACTTAAGCTTCATAGCCCAAAAACATGCCGCATAACTCGTCTCTGAATGGCCAGCAGCGAGTGATTTTGACCAGCATGGCTTTCCGTCTGTGAATATGGCATATCTTCTGACTTGACACTGACATCTCACATTGAAAAGTCTACTGTTGTACAAAACGACATAAGGCTTGATAGCTCTTTGCTAAAAGTGTCTGAAAAAGCCCGTTTTCAACTAAATTTTTTTTTGTTATGTATAGGGCAATTTTCTCCTGGCTAATCCTGTCTTGAGAATATTTAAGGGTAAAATTTATGTATTTCTCTGTAAACTCCCGCTGAGCTCCGTCACACCAGCCATGGTAGGGGGTCTGGCATGAGGCCTGGGCTTTGAAGATATACTGTCACTGTGACTCAGCAGCTACCCAAAGTGCTGCATATGTTCTCAAGGGTAAATATCTCTAATTGTATGGTAGGGGAACATCATAGCATAGCATAGCATAATGCCATAGCATAATATCATAACACAGCACCATAGTATTGCATGATAATATAAAATCATAGCAAAGCATCAACGCATGACGTCATCGCATTGCATCATACTATAAAATCATAGCAAAGCATCAACGCATGACGTCATCGCATATTGCATCATACTATAAAATCATAGCAAAGCATCATAGCATGGCATCATAGCATTTCATCATAATATAACATCACTGCATCATATAATAAAATAACATTATAGCATCTCATCATAACACAACATTATAACATAGCAACATAGCATGATATCATAACATAGTAACACAAATCATACATATCGGTGATACATACAAATCATACAAAACATATTTATGTTGATTTCAGATACATACTGAAAAGGAAAGACATTGCAGAAGAGTCATAAGTGCATATTCAAATAAGAATCTTCTCAGTCTTTGAGAAAATAATTCAAGTCATATAATTCTACAGGCTTGCATTTGTGAGGCTGACCGTGTCAGGAGCTTTCAGTGTTCTATGTGTAACCAGCAGGTCAAGTTGTTACCAGTGGCCAAATTGTTTGCTCTACACTGACTAGTGTTTAAGTGCTTTTTCCACAAATCAAATGACCAGCTAAGTTTTATGTGCTGCAGTATGTCTCCATCTGCAATTCCTATGGAACATTTTACGGTTAGCTGTCCATTAGTGAGCCAACAGAAAAACCCATTTGCCAATATCGTAAAAAAAAACAAAACTGAAAATGATTCCCTGACCTTTTGTAAGGAAACCAATTGAGCGGGATTTCTGGAAAGCCATTATAAATGGCTGTAAATGGCCCCTTCTCAGACTGTATTTCAGTGCTGTGGATTGTTGGTATTAATGTTAGAATAACAGACATTGTTCATGGCATGGCTGCTACAGCCTCCCTGTGGTGCTGACAGAACCCAGAACACAAAATATCATATTGCTGAAATTGTAGCTAACTGCTTATTTGTAGGACGTCCTTTCATAATCAAAGCGGAACAGCTATAAATCTCCATTGCCGTAAAAGCAACGGGTAATAAAATGCTAATTAGCCTGGCAGGATATCATGGTTCACTGTTTGAGTGAACGCTTATCTCAATGAATAGCAGGGCAATGTCGCTGTGTGAATGTGGTCCATGAAAGCTAAAGGGCATGGTACAAGTAGCATTGAGAAAAATGAGGGTTTTGGACTAGAATTACCCCTGTCCGTCAATCAGTAGCTTTGGTCCTAAAATATTTAGAAGAAGCTGGTTGCAGCACATGGTACCAGGGAAGATATAATAAATAATTACTTCCTCAACACCTTGAGGTCTCATTTAATGGACTGACAGTACATAGATTCTGAAATCAAATAAAAACAGTGCTGCCTAACGATATTACAAGAGACACTATACTTTTAATGTAGGTTAAGTTTTCATGGTTTGTGAGGCCTTTGTTTCTGATGTCAAGGATCTTACAGAGAAGATCATAATTGTCATTGGTTAAGTTGCGGTGAAGGATCTGCTCCAGGTGGCAGACTTATTACTGGAATTTTGATGCAATATGATTACTTGGTGGTGCAGATGGAGGTTCCAGGTCTATGGTCACACCAGTGTTAGCAGGTCGCTAATCTCCACAGCACTAGGGTTGCCACCTGTCCCGGTTTTCCTGAGATTGTTTTGGGAAAATGTCCTGGAAAATTAATATTCTTTTCTGGGACATAAATTATCCTGTTTTTTGTGAAGATGTACATATAATTTAGAATGTTGTAATTTCAAATAAATCCTCACTTTGTTATGTGCCCGTAAAAATGGGTAAATCATGGCGCCGATTCACCAAGACTACACTTTTATTTGACTGGTAGAAGAAAAAGGAAAGCTTACTTTATTACCAAGCAAGTGCCCTGGCTGATGGTCTGCTGCGCACATCCACAGCCACGACACACCGTGACTTACAATGCTGGCTAGAGGTAGCATTAGTAATAAATAAATACATAAATAAATAAGGATTTTTGTGGTCTTGCTCTCGTCTTGGAATGAACTTTATTTTGACTTGGTCTTGTTTTGGTCTCGGACATACTGTAGAGGACTCGAGGTTTTATTTCAAGACCAGTCAAGACCACTCATCAAAACACCTCAATATTTACCACAACGGATTAATATTCATCTGTTTGTTAACATTTTTTAACATTTTTGTTTGTTAATATTGTGATTGGGTATAAAACATCCTGCTTCAAAGTTCAAATTCAACCAATAAGGTGTACCTTATTTGAAAATAATGTTACATTTGTTTCTTTGACTTATCAGAATGTCTGATGAAAAGCTTGGGCTTGAAACGTCACATAAGGTACCAAAATGCAAAAACATTTGTGAGCATCATCCAGTGTACTGACTATTTCCTCTGTCCAGTACCAAGAGTTTGTAGGTACTGGACAGAGGAAGAGTCTATACCCAGAGTGTGTGGGTACTGGACAGAGGAAGAGTCTGTACCCAGAGTGTGTAGGTACTGGACAGAGGAAGAGTCTGTACCCAGAGTGTGTGGGTACTGGACAGAGGAAGAGTCTGTACCCAGGGTGTGTGGGTACTGGACAGAGGAAG